>OY728125.1:607023361-608273361 GCA_963277665.1 Viscum album
GCATTTGAAAAAACAACACAACCATTTGAATGAAAATTTATTACCCTTATAGATTGGGTGATGTCTTAGTTATTCCCTAAGGCTTCTCAGGGATGATAATTTCTAAGATGGGGAGGTTGTAACAACCCACGTTTTGAGTCAAGGAAAAATTCAAGGGGAATTTGAATTTAGGCATTTACTAGATGGGTAGTTCTTTGAATTGAGTATAAAAACTCAATTTTGTGAGTTAGAAAACTTTAATGTGTTGTTTTTGGACTTAGGTAAGGGCATGAAGGGTCCCTTCAGTGTCTCATTGAGTTTCAAAAATTTTGGGGTCCTAAAATAAAAGTTTTAGAGGGTCCGATAGAGGCACATAGTTTGTCTGAAACTGTGCGGCCCTCAACAGAAAATCATGCAGCTTGTTTTAGAGGAAAAGAACTCCCCACACAGGCTATGCATAGTTTACCGAAACCATGCAACTATGCCATATGGTTAGTGCCGAATGGATAGTGTGCTCGCACTATTCATTTCATGGTTGGCACACAGTTTGTCTAACCATGCGACCCAAACCGTGTAATTATTTAAAAAAAATTAAAATTAATTAAATAAAATTAAAAATAAAATAAAATAAAACCTAAATACCCCTCTCATCCCTCTTGATTAGTGTGATTCACAATATCCCATTCTCCCTCTCAGTATATAGCCTCACCTTTTCTTCCTCTTATTCATTTGAATATTTCCATCATATTTATTCTAGTTTTGCATTCGATTCGCCAAGGTAAGACTTTATCCTCCCTCATTTTCCTCTTTTCTTCTATTTTCCCTCTTCCCTTTACCTATTCCATTCATGTAACATCCCTTCCCATCCCATTGACTTGAGAGGTAAGAGGAATTCTACTTGTCCTTAAGCGGCATTACCAAGGCCCCAAAGGCTAGCAATAAATTCCAGGGGAATCAAGAATAATTGGGGAACAATTTTCCATTAATATAAAATTTACCAAACAAAAATTCCATTAACAAAAAAACTACATGATGTATGTCAATGAAATAATCCAACCCATACATTACCAAAAGACAACCAAACTAATCCATAACAATTCCCAAATTCCAATACAACCAAACCAAAAATCAAAGTACATAGCGGAAGACTACACAACAAGACCCCAAAGAACTAAGACACCACCCATATCTCCAAACCAATCTCAATGCTCCCATCACCACAATATCACTAAAGCCTCATGTCAAACCTCTAAAAAAATGAGATGATTTACCCTTAACTTTGTCCTGGAATACAACATCTGCAAAATCACCCAAGTGCCAAAGTAGGGGTGAGTAATAATACTCAGTGGGATTTCCCAAAATGAATTCCCTATATATGCCACTAGGATAAAATTGTTACCACCTTTATATACAATAATTTATATAGAACATAAAATAGTTCAAAAATTACCAATAAGAAAAACACACCCTTACCAAGCCACCTTAACCAATTGAAACCCAAGGTAAATCCAAACAGCCATGCCATATACCACTTCACAATTTCACATTAGCACAATGAATTCCATCTTTCCAATCAACACACAACAAGGAAACCAAAATGGTGGAGCTTTCGTCCAACCCGTTCACTCTATTTCCAACTAGTGGTGCTTCCCGACCACTATCCATAATGGTGGATCTTTTTTACACTATCCATAACCTTTTATAGTGAGGATTACCACCACATTCCACACAATCAACACAAGACATAACACTTAATCAACCAATAAGAACAATGCACCCATGCCCCACAATGAGAACCCAAGAATTTCTAACACATACCAATTCACTTCAATAAATCACCAATTCATTAAAAACAACCTTTAACCAAGTTTCCATGCCCAACCATATTTCAGTAAACAACATCTTTATTAAAAACCATCTTTCACAAAATATTTTTCATAATCAACCACTAATGATTTTAAAATCACTCAACAAAACCCCGTTTTTCAATAATAACCCATTTTCCCCAAAAATCACCCAGATCATCACCAAATGGGGTTCCAAAAAGATTCACCCATCCTTATCACAATTAATTTCAAGGAAAACAAATTAATTGCAAACATGGTCACTAATTCTATCCGAGTGGATCTGAGTGAGAAGCCACCTACCTTTAGGGTTCCGATGAAATTGACCCACAAATAATCACACCACAAATTTGGACAAATGGTCCACCAAAAGCACTCTAGTTCTCATTCCCTATCACCAAAAATCCCTAAAATGAACACTTTAGGCAACCAAAACCCTAGATCTACATGTAATAAATTCAGATATATAAAACTAAGATAGAGAGAAGAGTATATCTAGAGAAAAACACAAAACAAACAAGAGATAAGACTTACCCGAGATGAAACGCCTTCAAACCACCAAGAATCCCTTTCAAATCGCTTCCAAAATGAATGGGAAGGAACCCATAGACTTTGGGAAGACAAAACCCCACTTAGGGTTTGTATGGGAGAATAATGGAGAGGTTTATGGAAAATCCTGACTACCCCTATTTAAAATAACCATTCTTAAAGGGCCGCACGGTTAGCTCGCACAGTTGGAAAAACCGCACGCTAACTGTGCACCTACTGTTGCCTCAAAGGGGCACCTTGCATAGCCCAACCCACACAGTTAGGCAAACTGTCTGCAAACCATGTGTACCCCACTTCCAGTAGGGTTTATCTTGTTTTGTTTCCCCTAACTGTGCTCAAACTGTGCAGCCTTAAAAAGGACTCCAAATTTATTCAAAGCCATTACAAACTCTCCCAACCTCTTCCCAACTCATCCCAATCACTTTAAATACATAAAGAACATAAAAAAGGCTAAATAACTTAAACGGTGGGTGTTATATTCTCCCCAGCATTGTAATTTCTATCCTTAGAAAGCAGAGAACCATCTCTTTGCCAAAAGAACTCGGGCCATTTCTCGACCATCTCTTTCTCCTACTCCCAAGTCTCCTCCTGAATCTAAACATACTGCCAAAAACCCAAACTAAACCAATGATTTTACCACACAGACTTTCTCTTTCCTATCCACAATCCACACTGAAATGTTCACCAAGGAAGCATTCGGTTCTAGCTCAACATGATCCCAATGAATCACATGGTCATAATCCGGATGATACTTTTTCAACTGTGACACATATAACACACTGTGCACCATGCTAAACTGTGGTGGAAAATCCAACCGATAAGCCACCTCTCGAATCTGCTCATGTATCTCATAAGGTCCAATATACCTTGGAGATAATTTATCCTATATTCCAAAATAACGATCTCCCAACCTAGTAGATATTCATAAAAACACATAATCACCCACCTCAAATGAAAATAGTCATCGTTAATGGTCCACATATGATTTATAATGATTTTGAGCCATCTCCATCCTCTTTCTGATCAACTTGATCTTCTTTGTATTCTCTTGGAAAAGGCTCATTTTGATCATCAAAGTCTCACTCATTTCCACCCAACATAGTGGAGAACGACACAAAAGCCCATACAATGCCTCAAATGGATCCATAAGTATTGAAGTATGATAAATATTATTATAGGATAACATAAGAAATGGTAAGTTATCCTCCCATAAACCACCAAAATCCACTACACAAGACCATAACATATCCTCCAAAGTTTGTATCATCCTCTCGGATTGGCCATCTGTCTAAGGATGATATGTCATGCTCATCATCAATTGTGTCTTAAGGGCTTGCTGCAAGGACTTCCAAAAACGAGATGTGAACCTCAGATCTCTATATAATACAATCAAAACTGAAACACCATTCCTCTTTACTACTTCTTGGATATAGATTTTGGACAAATCCTCCACCACATGAGATTCATAAATTAGGATGAAATGGGCCAACTTTGTGAGTTGATCCACAATCACCCATATGGCATCATGTTTCCTCACCATTCTTGGGAGACTCATCAAAATATCTATTATTATCTGCTTTTATTTCCACACTAGGATAAGTAAGGAGTGAAACATTCCTGATGGCCATTGATGCTCTGCCTTGACTTGCTGACAAGTCAAGCATCTCGAAACAAAATAAGCCACATCCCTTTTCATACCATCCCACCGGAACTGCACTTTCAACTCCTTATACATCTTATGAATTCCAGGATGGATAACCCACATGGAATGATGATACACCTTGAGAAGTTACTCCTAAAAATCCACTAGTACCACCATCCGATTCCAAAAAACACAAGACTAAATTTCCATTCAGTTCCTAGCTCTCAATGGTCTCCCCAACATTGATTTTCAACCTCATTAACATACACCTAGAATCAAATTCTTGTGCCTCTTTAACCAAACCAACCAAGTAAAGAACCTAGGAAACTAGAAGGAAGACTACTTTGTCACCCCAATCCTCACATTCCAACCACATGTCAGCTATGACCGACATCAAATACCACTGATCTGATGTCTGTTTCACCACCTAAGCATATGATTTACAACTTAATGCATCTGCCATCAATTTTTCCTTACTCACTGTGTACATTAAGTCAAAATAAATCATCTAGAGATATTACATCCATCTCCTTTTCCTCAAGTTCAAATCACTCTATGAGAAAATATTCTTTAAGCTCTTATGATTAGTAAACACCGTAAATTTCTCACCAAAGAGATAATGATGCCACATTTTTAAAGCATGAACTACTACTGCCAACTCCAAATCACATGTTTGGTATTTCTTCTCATGCAACCTCAACTTACATGATCCATATGAAACCACATGATCCCCCTTCATGAGAACACACTGCAACCCCGATCCCGATGCGTCACAATACACCATGTACCCTTTCCATAGTTTAGGAAAAACCAAGATTGGTGCTGATGTAAGATGACACTTTATCACTTAAAATCATTTTTAACACTACTCATCCTATTTAAATGGGATATTCTTCATTTTCCAAGATATCATTGGTGAATCCAATTGTGAGAATTCACGAGAAAAACATCGATAATAACTAGCTAGACCAAGGAATATTTGAATCTCAAAAACATTCTTTGGAAATTTCCAGGAGATAACCGCCTCTATATTTTTTAGATGAACTAAAACACCACTCTTAGAAATAATATGGAAAAGGAAACGAACCTCATGTATCCAAAAGTCAAACTTTGAAAATTTTGCATACAACTGATGATCCATCAAGATCCCCAACACTATCACTAAGTGTTGCTCATGCTCTACCCTTGTCCTCGAATACACCTATATATCATCAAAAATACCACCACAAAAGAATCCATATATCTACGAAATATCCAATTCATCAATACCATGAACACTACTGGTGAATTCATTAGATCAAAGGGTATAACCACAAACTAGTAGTGGCCATATATACTTCTAAAAGCTGGTTTGGGGATATCCTCCTTCCTCACCTGCAATTAATGATATCATGACCTCAATTAAATCTTGGAGAACCACTAAGATACCCTAAACTAGTTAAAAAAATCATCAATGCGTGGAATTGGTTATCAATTCTTTATCATAGCCTGATTTAGTATACAATAATCAACACAGAATCATAGAGTTCCATCCACCTTTTTGACAAAAAAAAACCCAGCACTGCCCATAGAGACATGCTATGATAGATGAACCCTTTATTTTATAACTCTTACAACTACACCTTTAATTCACACAATTCTTCTGGTTCCATAAGGTAATATGAAAGTGAGATAGGATTGGTCCCAGGAAGAAGATCAATCATAAACTCCACTTCTATCACAGGTGGAAACCCTAAGAATTATTCAGGAAATACATCCATAAACTGATCCAAAACTTCCTAAAGAATAATATCTTCAACACCTTCCACTAATTCTAATGACAAGTTTTCTAAATGATATGATATTGTGCCAACTTCTGGTGTTGTTGCACCCTGATTCTCACTCTTCTCCCCCCATAAAGAGATGTCAAATGCCATCCTCCATCACAAAATTAACCGTTCGCCTATAGAAATTGATGTGGGCCTTAAACATCTCCAACCAATCCATTCCTAGGATTATATCATAATCATCCATCTCAATAACTGATAAATCCCACATTAATTCAATGTATTCCAAAACTAAGTAACATGCTCTACATAGAAAAGCTCGACACTATCTTTTACTTAGAGGATTTTGTAGTTTCAAAATAGAAGGCATCATTTACACAGTTAATCCCAACAAATCAACGATGTGAGAAGCAAGAAAATAATGAGAAGCACTCATATCAAACAAATCTTACATCAACATGGAATTTAAAATAATCATACCTCGCACCATGGATGGTCCCGAATGATCATCCACCACAACCTATTCAGCTCTGAACAATTTATTTCATGCCACACTCTGCTCTTTGTTTCCCTTCTAAGGAGTCGTGGTATTCTGAGAATCACCATGACCCACTTTTCTCTAGTGATGAGGTGTATGCTACTACCCCCGTCTTGTCAAGGCATAAGACACCTACGACCCCTTAGGAGTGTCACGAACACCCGACCTCGGAGATTTACAACAATACCACTGAAGATGCCCCCATCTACTTACAGTTATTACATGCTCGAGGTTGTGTCGTACAATCTTGTTTGATGTGGCTTGTATAACCACACTAAAAACATCCTGGCTTACTCTGAGGCTTTGGAGGAAGAGTCACTGATCCTGCTGTTAGATTCTAATCCACACTCCCACCCTAGAAATAAGTGTCCCTCTTCTGCTTGAACCCATCATTATAGTTCCCACTATTTACCATGGGTACCAACATACTTCCCCCACCTATAGCCCCCAAAATATCTTGATCATCCACCATATCCTTATTCACCATTTCTGTGTAATCATTTATACATAACACTTCTATCTTGGAATGAATTTCCTAGTTCAACCCAACTTCAAAAATTCATGCCTTAAACGATGTACTACCCACCACCTTGGGTGAAAACCACACTAATTTCATGAAATTATCCACATATTCTATTACTGCCATGTTCCCTTGCTTCAAACTGAATAAATACATTTTATTATGAATTTTGAATGTATGAGGGTAGATTTTTTTTTAAAAAAAATCCTCAAAACCCTCCCATGTCACACCTTGGTCTGTCCCAGCTTGGACCGCCATATCCCACCACTAAAGGGAAATATATTCCAACATGTATGTGGATAACTTCACTTTCAGCTCTGACGATGTTCCCAAGAATTGAAATATCCTACTCATTATATTCATCCATGCTTCAACCCTTTATGGTTCCAAATCACCCCTAAAGATGGGTGGATTCTGCCTTTGAAACTTAACTTCATGATCCACATTCCTTAGTTCATCCCCTTTATTACCACTTTCCATAGCTTGGAAGGCTTGTACTATACCCTTAACTAGCTACTGGTTCACTCAAGGATAAGGTGCAACCACATTTTCAGCAGCTTCCTCCAGTTGGTTCCTATGATGCTGACCCGGTGCCATTTCTATCAATACAAAAACAACCATAAGTCCCACTACCTTAACAAGGAAAGGCATAAAATTTTCAATTTCAATACATTGTAACTAGAACAAGAAGGATTTATACAAGTTCACATTTCCCAAGTGGTGCTATTTTTGAAAAATACACCATGTTTTGAAAATCAACCCATTTTCAAAATACTACTTGTTTATATGTTTCAAATCCTTCTGTTTTGAAACCCAATCCAGATTTTCCAAAATCCACACATTTGTACCACACCACAAATAATTATACCCCAATGAGATATGCATCCTAGTAGGAATCCATTTCTACCATGCATTCCAATCTCATCTCATTGGCTACACCCATGACAATGAGATATCTGATTCTTATTAGTGTCTCCAAACACTTATGTACCTAACTCCCTGGTAACTTTAATTACAACATAAAAGAATCATCTACATCCTTTAATGCTATGAATTCCAAGTTCTGAAAATCCTATGTCTTACTACCATCCTGACTAAAGGAATATACCAAAAACGAATGTCAAAACCAAGACGAACAGTGAATGCCCAAGGACCTAACAACTGCTCTCACTTGAAAGCCAAGGACAGAACAAACTGATACCACTTGTAACATCCCACCCCATACCATAGGCTTGAGAGGGTTAAGAAATGATACTTGACCTTAAGTGACGTTCCCAGGGTGCCAAAGGCTGGAAATAAATTCCAAGGTCTCCAAGAATCATTGGGGAATGATTTTCCCTTAAGATAAAATTTACCATCCAAAAATTCCATTACCAACAAAACTAGATGATGCATGCCAATGAAACAATCCAACCCATACATTTCCAAAAGACAACCAAAATAATCCATAACAATTCCCAAATTCCAATACAAACAAACCAAAAATAAAATTACCAAGAGGAGAACTACACAATAAGACCCTAAAGAACTAGGACACCATTCATATCTTCACACCAAGATCCATGCTCCTAGCACCACAACATCACCAAATAATCGTGTCGAATTTCTAGCAAAATGAGATGATTTACTCTTACCTATATCCTAAAATAAAACATCTACAAAATAACCCTAGTGACCTAGAAGGGGTGAGTAATAATACTCAGTAGGATTTTCCCAAATGACTTCCCTATACATGCCACCAGAATAAATCTGTTAGCACCTTTATATAAAATAGTTTATACAAAACATCAAATAGTTCAACAATTACCAATAACCCAAACACACCCTTACCGAGCCACCTTACCCAAACCATGAAACCCAAGGGAAAGCCAAAAAAACATGCCATAATCCACTTAAACATTTCACATTAGCACAATGGATTCCATCTTGCAAAGCAACACATAACAATGAAACCAAAATGGTGGAGCTTCCGTCCAACCTGTTCACTCCATTTTCAACTAGTGGTGCTTACAAACCACTATCCATACTAGTGGATATTCTTTACACTATCCATAACATTTTATAGTGGGAATTACCACCCATTTCCACAAAATCAACACAAGCCATAATAATTAATCAAATGATAATCACAAAGCACCCATTCCACACAATAAGCACACAAAAATTTCCAACACATGCCAGTTCACTTCAATAAATCACCAATTTGTTGAAAACTCCCTTTAAACAACTTTCCATGCCCAACCACATTTCAATAAAAAAATATTTATTAAAAACTATCTTTCACAAAACATTTTTCATAATCAACCACTAACAATTTTAAAATCAATATTTTAAAATCACACAACAAAGCCCCTTTTTGGAACAATAACCCATTTTCCCCAAAATCCCCCAAATCACCACCAAATGGATTTCCAAAAATATTCATCCATCCTTATCACAATTAATTTCAAGGAAAAAAATTAATTAAAAACAATTTCACTAATTCTATCCAAGTGGAGTTGAGAGAGAATCCACCTACCTTTAGGGTTCTGAAGAAATCGACCCATGAACAACAACACCACAAATCCGGAAAAACACTCCACCAAAACCACTCTAAATTTCCTTTCCTAGCACAAACAAGCCCTAAAATCAACACTTTAGGCAACTAAAACCCTATATCTATTTGAAATAGATGTATATCAAGAAAAACAAGAGAGAGGGAAGAGTAGATCTAGAGAAAACCACAAAACAACCAAGAGAGAAGACTTACGTAAGATGAACTGCCTTCAAACCACCAAGAAACACATTCAAATCACTTCAAAAATGAGTGGGAGAGCACCCTTATCTCTTGATATGAAGACATACCAATTAGGGTTCGTATGGGTGAAGAATGGAGAGGTTTAGGTAAAATCCTGACTAACCTTTTAAAAAAACCATCCATAAAGGGCCACACAGTTAGCTTGCACGATTAGGAAAACCATGCTCTAATCATGAACCTGCTACTGATTTAAAGGGGAACCTCGCATAACCCACCCCTCATGGTTAGGAAAACTGTGTGTACCCAATTTCCCGTATGGTTCATCTCACATGGTTTCCTCTAACCATGCTCAAACCATGCAGCCTTAAAAAGGCCTCCAAACTTATTCAAAACCATTCCAAACTCTCCCAAACTCTTCCAAACTCATCCCAAGTAATTTAAACACATAAAAATTCATAAAAAAAGGATCCATACCTCAAAACAGGGGTGCTACATTTTAGTTAAACCCCAGGGTTAGGATTGATCCGGTTTTTTGTTTTTCTTCCATTGTTAGGGCGTGCGGTGTGTCTCCCAAGACTCCTTCATGAGTGTTTCATCATCCAATGTCGAAGATGAAGTGGTTCAGATTGTTTCCATCTAACCATCATCAATTTTGAGTATTTTTTCCTCCATACATCATTATTTCTCAATTTTTATTTGGGGATTTTATATTTTTTTAGCTTCTGGTATTTTTGTTTAAGTGTGTTGGACCTTTCCACGATGATTTTGAGTTCCTAATAAAATTTTAGTGCATCTTGGTCATCCTTGAGGCAGGTTTGAGCTTCCTGAGTCAAATGTTACTTACCTTTATATGCATAGGTAGGCATATATATATGTAAGTTCCCTTATTATATATATATATTCTCCCATGGAAGCATGAATATATATATCGGGGCTTGGTTTTCTTATGTATATAAATGAAAAATGAATAATTATGTAAGTGTAAATGAGAATATGAATATATGAGCATATATATAAAGATTCACTTGTATATATTTATGGACATGAAAATATGTACATTGGGGATAGGTGTCCTTATGTTTATTCGAAGGTGCATATGCTTAGAGGTGGGAAAGAGCAGCTTCGAGTGGTCTCTAATGAAAACCTCAAGTGTCAAAGTGTTTTAGCTTGGTCTTCTTCTTGAGGTAGGATCCCTTTCCATCACCCTTTAAATTTTAGAATGAATTAATTTAATGCTTTTCATACCTTCCTTATATTTTAAATTAGTGATGTATTGTTTTTATAAAAAATGATTCTTTAACATGAATTGAGTATGACTCTTGAAATAACATTTAAATATGTTAAATGAATTGTTTGAAGAAGAATGCCATGTTTTTATAATAAAACCCATCTATAGAGGTTCATTGTATTCTAAACTAAAAAGTATGGATTTGTGATATAAATGATTCTTATCTAGTTGTATTGTTTTCCTCTACGCTTTGATATATTTGGTAGATAAATTACATGTTTTAGTACATGGCCTTCATTCATGATTAAATGGAGTTTCCCTCCATTAATATAAATTTTAAATGAACCATGTCACCTTCTAAGTGCTTGAACAAACTTTCAATTGTAATTAACCATGTAGTTAATTGTTCCTTTACAGTGACACCTCCTAAGTGTTCATTGAGCTTTATGAATTGGTATGTCGTGATTTAGTAATTTAAATGGAATTTATTAATAGTTTAGCATGTTCATGATTTCTATCCTTCCTTGAGTGAATTAAATGGTTAATTTGAAATGGATTTGAATAGGATGGCATAACCACGCCTCTTATTATAATTAAATAAGGATGTATTATAGGAAATTTTATAATTTTGATAAATGGAATACCGTTTTATATAATGGAATTGTTAAGTGAAAGGAATGAGAGGTATTTCCTCATGGATTGTATTATAAATATGATGATGCCTTTATATGGTCTTGATACATGTAAGGCAAGAGAGGTATTTCCTCTTGGACATTTATGATAAATATTATTACACCTTATACATAGGCTATGTACAATGGTAAGGGGTGTTGGGATATGAGGGAAATCACACTCCCTTACATCGGGTGTTGAGTTCATGTCTTCTCATACCAGTGATACTATATAGGCAATGGGATTTACGTTCCATGTACCATGATTAGAGTGATTCAATGGAGGATCACTCACAATACCTAGTGATGTATTATAATATATCTCACTTCATATGGATGTATATAATGTACCATATTTCATGAGTTTTTAGGCTCATTAGACTGGTTATGGATGTCTGAGTTATGCCCCGGTCCAGTCCAACACTAGTATTCCAGGTATATGGCCATTAGGCCTCCGTACACACTGGGTTCATATAGGTGGATGAAATATAGAACTAATATATATATATAGAAACATATAGTATTTCTATTTATACATATAGTTACTTTATCAGACTTTCATTATGGAAGCGAGCTGAAGTAGGTAGATTCAGCCAGGTGTTTGAGTGAAACCTAAGACAAACCATGTTATTATTTCAGTACTATTTATTGTTTCATAATACTCACACACTACTTAAATTATATTACAGATAATGGATTGGTATAGACACCATGGGTGTCAGCCAACTGAGATTTATATCTCACACCTTGCTCAGGACTCCATTGTAATGGGGTACCCGAGTAGACCTTATGTTTGAAGGACCATGGTTTATTGCTTGTGCTGATTTTCTTGTACCTGGGAGTTAGAATCATAAGAAAGAGTTAATTATCAAGATTTCCAGGGAGATAGTAAACCAAAAGTTATTCCTTTGTTAAATTGTATTACTTATTATAATTGTTACAATTTATACTTGTAACATCATCTGTCATACATGCATTGATGTAATTTGGCATTGGGAAAATTTATATTCAGTTGATATTACATTTATCTTTCACTGATTTTCCATTTATTTATACAACTTATGATACTCTCTATTATTTAGTTCCTGTAATACCATTGTACTACTTTGATTATGATGGTATAGTCTCCCCTCTATGACCTCCTTACACCCTGTGGTCACGAGTTCGAGTTGCGGTGGAGGCAATTTAAAAAAACCCCACTAGGTAGGGAACATATCCTTACACGTGTTATCTAGGCCTCCATGCAGTGGAGGCCCATGGGTCTACTATCTACTGGTGGTGAGCATGGGTGTGGCCGATATTCTAGAAAGGTCTTGGACCAATCATAGATCATTACATAAAAGGAATATTTTTATGTAACAATTACTCATGGTATTTGTAATGATTCCTATTTGTCTATTAAGACCATGGTCACATGTTTGAGTTATAGGGGATGATATTTAAAAATAAACCCATCTAGGAAGGGGATAGTTCCTACCAAATTTTATCTGGGCCACTATGGAGTGGGGGCCCATGGGACTGTTATCTAAGGGTGGTGGGATTGGGCATGGATGGTCTTCCAGAAAGGGATTGGCCCAATAAAGGATCGTTATATGTACTCACACCCTACTTGAGATACCTAATCGTTAACTAAATATAGTTCATGTTTGCAGGATAGGATAAGGGAAAGTTCCCTTATACTAGATGTATGAGTTGGGATGGAGCTTGATGAGGGAACCCGACTTGGTTTTGAGACTCACTCGAGAGTGTTAGTGTTTTGGTTTTGGTTTTTCATTAGAAACTTATCACATATTATGGAATGAAATATGTACTATTTCAAATTTGGTTATTGTTTCCTATTTTGGTTCATCATGTGATACTGTTTTGTTCTGATTATTTTATTATCTGGTTGTTTCTTATTATTTAGTTGTTTATTATCATTAGTTGTTCATTTATTTATCTGTATCCACTGTTTTTATTCTTTGATAAAGAGGGTATAGTCTCTCCATGGTACATATATTAGACCCTCACTTCTATTTAGTAGCCTCTTATGTACGGGGAGGCACATTTGAGGTCATGTGGCCAACCATCTCGAGGCACTGGTGTGTGGAACTCAGGTTGGGATGTCACAGAGTGGTATCAAAGGGGTTTTGTTTTATTTTTTTTCTTACTATTTAGGAAAGGTAGATATAATATTAGGATGATTCAAACCTTGGTCAAGAGCTTGTGCATGGGAGTAGCTAACCCATGTATTAGGGTAAAGGAAAAGTACCTAGGGAAGGATTTTTGTTATTAATGTTTGATGTTATAGTTGAATGTTATTTCACCTCGAGTGATGAACTTATTGTGTGATGTTAATGATTTCTGATATTTTATGAGACTTGAATCATGGACCGGTATATCTCAAGAGTTGTGAATAAATGCATTATTATAGGCAGTCAATATTTATTATAACATGCGTCTTTTTAGGTACACATAGAAAAAATAGGTTTTGGGATGAGTTGTTAATATGAAAGTGCTTTTCTTTATTGTGTAAATTTTAATAAAAATGTGACTAATGTGAAATTGAAAACTGTAAAATGATGAAAAATGTAGAAAATGGGTTTCTAATGAGAAAATTGAATATGGGAATGTGTTTAACTTTTTTTAACCATGACCTAGAAGTAGGATGGTTAAGGGTAGTGATGGCACCTCTATGACGACCCCTCCCCATAAGGTGTACCCCTCATGGGACGAAAATGTGAGAATGGAGATAGTGACCTCTGAGTCCCGCCTCTAGTAGGCCCTGGGTTGGAAAATGGCACCGGGGGTATAGTAAACACACAAATGGGAGGCATTACCCTCTAAGAGAACACATACATAAGAGAGAGATAAGACAAAAATCAACCAACTCCAAGTCTGACTGAAATATAAAATAAATCCCATGTACACATATGTAATGTCATGAAAAACTACTACAACTGAAATGGAAAATTGAAAGTACCAAAGTAAAGTAAAAAAAAAATAGCAGTGACCATGAAGCCCGAACGACTCCTGTAACCCCAAGCTAGTAGTAACCAGCCCGATCTCCAACTTGATTCAAGTGACCTGAAAAATAGTTTATATATACATAGGGTGAGTATAACAATATAATAAGTAGGATCCTCCCCAAAACCACTCATACAAAATTAAATAAAGAATTCTAAAGCACAGTTAACAACAATTGAAACTAACTAATCACCAAAATAGGTATACTATGTTCCCAACCTCACCATGTATACTCTCACCAAGTATCTCATACAAGAGTATATAATATAATAAAGAATATCAAGGGTACCCTACTACCACTTCCCCATTGGTTTTCCGCTTTTCCCCAACTTCGCATGTCCTAAGTATCTCTCTCCAAAAATTCTTGCCTGCATACTCCTCAGTGAAGCACCACAATATGCATCTCGTGCAGCGCAACCACTAAGTCCATGTAACCAAGGTAAAAAGGTAGTTTCTGAGAGCCACCACAACTCGCATAACATGTATCCTACATCGAGCATTATACCTCAGGCCATTACAACCCATACACTGAGTAAGGATCCCCCAGCCATCACAACCTATACATGTTACACCTATAGTAGTCCATAGGAAACTATTTCCAGAATATATGTGTGTGAACAACCACAAGCCATTACATCCCTCTATATACATATATGGGAAACAACCAACCGATGTGCCTACCAACACAAGTAACTACCAAGAGAAGAGAGATGGTCCAAAGGGGGTAATCATCCATCCATCCTCCCACTAGAATATTGGGGAAAACACCCCTCAGGGCTAATAATCACCAAGGTGTCAGTTTCCCTAACTGATGAAGTGGATTAGTGTATAAAAACAAAAAACGTATAGAATATAATATAGCTCACAACCACACTATGGTCATAACTTAGTGTTAGACTCAACTAAAAATAACATCTCTCGGACTCCCAACAACCACTGATAATACTAGGTATCCTATAAGTACACACCCATTTAAAGAGCTACATTAGATTACTTTATCCCTTTTTATCAGTTTCACTTTACGTTAATTAATTATTTAAACATTAATTAACCATTATCAATTACACATTATATTTCATTAGTATCACACCCAAAGTCCACCATTCCTTTAAATTGAAACCTCAGTATTACGTCTCAGCAATCTCTAACCCCATGGGTTAACATCATTTATTCAATCATTTATTTACGTCATTATTTATTTCCCATATTTCCAAGCATTCTAGAAAACATTATAATCTACCAAGCACAAGGGTATAAACATGGTGAGTAGGTGAACTACCCATCAAATCTTTTCCACCTATAGAAAGTGTGAAGACCCATCCATCCTTGAAAAGGTAAACAAGGAAAACACATTACATACCCTGTGCGTCTTCACTGCTTTTTGGAAGGAGGGTAGTAAGACCAGCTCACTTGAGTAGTGGGGAAAGTAAAGTAGATAAACAACCAACATGATTCAGAAAGCATCCAATCATTCATATCTAGCCTGTTTCATCATCTCTGGTGTCCTCCCTAACACACACATGCATAAATTGATGCATCTCACCACTCTAGGCATCAAATGCTACCATAACCACTAGGCCTCCCTATCCCCACACATCACAAAAACCATCTAGGCTCACATATCAACACAAAAAATAGGAAAACTAACATAATATTAACTGGGCTCTTGTACCTTAAACAAGGAATTTAGCCTTGATACATAATGAGCACTCATGGCTCTAAAGCACAAGGCACTCAACATTACAAGAAAGAGGGTGACTCAGATCCATACCAGGAATTATCTTTTATCAAACATTCAGTTATTTAATCCATCTAGATTTAACTGATTTATTATTCAAAGGTTCCAACTAAGGGAAACCTAAACATTAATCTATGACAAATTAACTAAATAGTTAATTGATATGCCTTTAATTCATTATCAACAAGCATCAACATGCCTATGGCTCATCAATTAGTTCAATTAAACATCCTTACTGCACCAAAAACCAGATTCATTTACATGACTCTTTATCATTTAAAATTAATTAAAATTAATCCAACTTTATGTTATTTACCAATTTCCATCAAGAACGACATGCTAAACAAGGCAAGCATAAATATCACACTATCTAGAAAAACTATATGCAATGACATATGATTAATACCAATTTATTTATTAGTTTAAAATATTTATTATGTCAATTTCATTATGATATAGTGGGATAAAACATGATAACTCTAAAGTTGCACATAAAAGAATAGTGAAGATATGAATCTACTACCTCAAAATGTTTCTAATGTTCTTTGTTCGAGAACAGTCTAACAAAACAGATCACGATCACCTCTCCTGGAAGACTACATCCACCCGAGGATGCAAAGACACCACCACACCAACCAACACTTAAGAAAACTCCATTAGTAACATGTAGATTGCATTCCATAATAGGGCAAGGAGAAATAGAAAGAGAGGAACCCAAAAGAACGATCATAGATCATACCTTATATTGAAGACTGATCGATACTGCATGGTTGCACAAAAATAGGGGGTGTGATTGTAGTATGAAGAAATTCAAGGAGAACCAATCCAAGGAGGAAAGTTTGATCACATGACTTCTATAGGAAGGAAGGAAAGGTTTGATTGTCTCGTACTGGTAAACAATAAGGAAGAACAAGGGAGGAAGATATCTCAGCCCTTTAAAAGATTTAACAGAGCAGTGGTTTAAGATACACTGGATTTTTCATTAAGATTTTATCTATCAAAGATCATGTGTTTTAATTGATTAAAGTCCTACCAACTATTAAGAAAAATTAATATAGGATTTATGGGATTTAAATCGGCCTTAAAACCCTTAAAACAAGGCTTTTAATGCATTTTACATCAAAGGAAATGTCAAATGGGTGAAACTTTAGGAAATATGTAAAAACATGGAAATTTGATAAAGGAAATGAAAAAATTCTAGAAAAACTATTCATGACATAGTTTTGATTCCACCGTTTCAGTGCTACCATTTCTTTGCTACCGTTTCTGTGCTACCGTTTTTGTGCTACCATTTTTGTTCCACCATTTCATGACATAGTTTCATGAAACATTTTGTAAATTTAGAAAAGGAAGTGACACCATTTAATGAAATAGTTTCATGAAATAGTTTTGAAATTTGACAAAGGAAGTGACACCATTTCATGACACAGTTTCATTAAATAGTTTGAAAATTTGGCGAAGGAAGTGACACCGTTTCATGACACAATTTTATGAAACAGTTTGGAAATTTGGAAAAGTGTTAGGGATAAGTCACCTTGACCTCCCAGAACACCTCAAGTACTAGATTTAATCAAATTAAGGGACTAGAGAGGTCCGAGCCTTTACATCATATATCTCTCAAAACATTATCGTCCTCGAGAATCCAAAATCAACCCTAATAGGAAACATAAAAAGAGGTATGAACAACCACCCTTTGAGATACCTATCAAGGTTCTCACCACAAAAGGATCTCAACCACTTAAAAAGGAACACATGAAACCACACAATAACAACAACCATCTTCTAAACACCATCTCTAGGGAGATACATCTCAAAAGAGAGCAAGCCATAAGCAATAAGAGAAAGATATCTCATAACCAAGAAAGGTCTATAACCATGAACTATACATCATTAAAAAAACCAAACACTAAAAAACTTGGGGTAATGAGCATGTATCTATGAATCATGGTCCCATGTACTCTACTCCACACCACCATGTCACCACAAGACACATACCAAGGGGATAACATTCCCACACAACACCTTCTCCTTGTGGTCCTGGATCTCTACATGCCGCTCCTCAAAGGTCGCATCATCATCAACGTTGATCTATCACCAATAGATGATGTTAGAGTCATCATGAACATAAAAATGGAGCTACAAAACATAAAAAACATCCTGTATATGGATCATATTTGAGGGAAGAGCTACCCGATAATCCATGGCTCCAACATGATCTAACACCTCGAAAGGCCCAAAAAACTGGGGAGAAAGCTTACTCTCATGACCAAACCTTCACTGCCCACAATGGGGAGTCACCTTCAGAAACACATAATCCCCAACATCAAACTCCAAAGGTCTCCTCCTATGACCGACATAGGATTTTTGATGATCCTGCACTACCTTCATCCTCTCGTGAATCACTTGAACCATCTCTGTTGTATTTTATACCAGTTTTGGTCTAAGAATTGCTGACTCTCCAACCCTAGTATAGCACAATGAAGAATGGAAAGGTCGGGCATAAAAGTATTTAATCAGTACCATACTGATGGTGGAGTGGAAACTATTGTTGTAGGTGAACTCCACCAAGGGTAAGTGCCTCATCCATGAACCTCCAAAATCCATGACACAAGAGTGCAACATGTTTTCAAGATTCTGGATGGTCCACTCTATCCAACCATCCATATATGGATGAAAATAAGTGCTAAGGCATAGATGAGAACCAAAATAATGCTAGAGACCTCTCCACACCCTAGAGGTAAACTGAGGATATCGATCGAAAATGATCATCCTCAGGACACCATGAAGTCTTACCACCTCCTCTAGATACTACCTCAACAAAACTTCCACTGAGATCGATTCCTTGATTACTATGAAGTGGGTTGATTTCATTAAATGATCCAATACCACTCATATAGTGTCATAGCCTCCCTTATCTTGAGGTAAACTAGTAACAAAGTCCATAGAGATGTCCTCCCACTTTGATTGAGGAATATCTAATGGCTGGAGAAAACCACTGGGAACACGGTGCTCATCCTTCACCTTATGGAAGACCAAAAATCGAGACACAAACTCTGCAACTACACACTTCATCCCAGGACACCAAAACTGACTTCTGAGGTCTTGGTACATCTTTATCATGCCAGGATGCACCACTAAAGGTGAACTATGGAACTATATAAGAACCATCTCACACATCTCCAAAGGAATGAAAAGCCTTTCCTGATACAACACCTGATATTGTTCATCCTTAGACCAACAATCATGGGCCTCACCACAAAAAACTCAGTCCCTCCAGACCACCACCTCAAGATCCCCCAACTGGGACTCTTCTACTTGCTTCACTAGAGATGATTTCACTATCATCTGGAAAAGACAACCCCTTCCCCTAACTTCTCTCATGTCCAAATGCAATTATTACAGTTCTTCTATTACTCTCTAGGAATCACCACATTCATGCACTACATCACTACGTGAATTCCTACTTAGCGCATCAGCTACAATATTTCCCTTTCTAGGTGTGTACGATATTTCAAAGTCATATTCTTGTAATAACTCCATCCACAGATGCTACCACAAGTTCAAGTCATGCTGAGATAAAACATACCTCCGACTCTTAGGATCAGTGAAAACCACAAAGCACTCACCAATGAGGTAATGTCTCCACAAATTTAGAGAAAACACCACTGCCGCCAAATTAAGATCATGGGTGGAATAGTTACATTAATAGAGACACAACTATTGAGACCCATAAGAAACAACTGATCTCTTATGCAGTAAAATACAACCAAACCCCATACGCAAAGCATCACATAAAACATAAAATTGAACTCCCTCTACTAAAAGTCAAATAACTGGAGCACTGAAAAAGTTATACTTCAGATAATTGAAAGCTATCTAACATTGATCAGTCCACACAAACACCAGATCCTTCATGGTCAATGATGTCAGAGGAGTCGCAACCAGATAGAAATCGGCTATGATCCTCTTGTAATAGCCTACAAGACCAAGGGAAATTCACACCTCTACCACTGTCTTGGGGGATGCCCAAGAGACAACTAATTCTATCTTAGATGGATTCATATATAATACCTTTTAGGACACAACATTCTCCAAGAAATGGACTTATAAAACCCAAAACTCACACTTTGACAACTTCCCAAATAGCTTCTATTGACAAAGAAATCCCAAAACAGCATGCATATGATCTGCATGATCCTCCTCAGATACGGAGTACACAAGGATGTTGTGGATGAAAACCACCAAAAACTTATCCAAGAACTCATAGAAGACTACATTCATCAATCCCATGAACACATCTAGAGAATTCATCACACCGAACAACATTACAACGAACTCGTAATGCCCTTGATGACAGCATAAAGCAGTCTTCGGGATATCTTCAGCCATCACATGAATCTGATGATATCTCGATCAAAATTAGATATTTGAGAACCAAATTTAACCCTTTAGTTGATCTAATAAATTATCAACCCATGGAAGAGGATAGAAATTCTTCACTATCACTTTGTTTAAGTGACGATAATCGATACAAAACCACGAACTACCATCATCCTTCTTCATGAACAAAAATGGTGCACACCACGGTGACACACTCAGTAGAACAAAACTGCACTATAATAGACTATCGATCTGTATATGTATCTCCCGTAACTCATAAGGGGTCATCTTATATAGATACATAGAGATAAGAGATGCTTCTAGTTGTAGCTTGATCCCAAACTCAATCTCTCATCAAGGGGGTAATGCTACAACCTCTTATGAAAAGGCATCAGAGTACTCTTCTATTACCCTGGGAAAAAACAACTGCTAAACCTCTGAAGAACATAGCATTAGCTCAGACATCAAGGATGACAGGGACATAACATGCCTTTGACCCATCCAAGGGTCTCACTCACCAACAAACACCATTGGCTCTCCATCAGCATCAAAGAACACCACCTGCCTCCTAAAGTAATCCATGATATCCTACACCGGATACAAGACATCCATGCTAAGGTTGAAATGATATGGTTGTATCTATAAAAATAGGAAATCTCCCCAAGAGTGGTGCTTCCCCAACACTACCTCACTATCTCTACATACTTCAAACAAGTTAGATCGACCTCCAACTATCATAGTCAATGCCAAGGGCACTGGAAGCCTCTATACAAAAAGTCCCAAAGAATGGAAAAGGGAAGGTGATATGAAAGAGTGTGTCACTACTGAATCAAACATGGAATACACCCAAGTATAAAACAAGAAAAGGGTAACTTGAACGATGTTTAGATTTCCTGACACTGGCAATGATAAAGAATGAAGCTGACCATGACCTTATCCATGACCTCCATAACTCTAATTACAACCACCACCACAACCGCTCTCTGATCTCTGAGGATGGGGAGAATAATAGGGATATCCTATACCTACCCCATATTCTATCTATTGATCCAAATATGGTGCAACAAGCCACTGCTACCTCAGTTGGAATTTCCTCAATGGAGGAACCTGGAGTGGAACACCTTGTGTATACTGACTACTCTAAAAAGTCAGGCAATACCACTATTTATGACCTCATACTCCATAATAAGAAAAAGTGCTTGATCCCTTGGCATAGTACTGAGAGATTCTAACCCTAGAGAAATGAGATACTGAGGGATGGGACCTACCCCCGACCTAACGGAAACTCTTTTTCCATGAAAACCGGGAACCCCATACCACAACTCTACTTTGTGATGAATCCTAAAAACTCCCATATCATGACGATATAGTTTTGGATAATGTCCTCTTGATGAACCTTTCCACCTCCAACACCTCAAGATATGTCTTTAGCATAAATGGGTTGACCTGGCACTAGATCTCTAGACATAAATCCCCCTTGAAATGTCTCACATTGGCCTCTATATCTGGAAATAAGTCTGAAGCATATCATAAAATATTCCTAAAATAGATTCCAAAATCTCACACAATGTATCTCCCTTTTCGAAGGCTAAGAAACTCTTGGTGACTAGACGCATTCATGATCGATGAAAGAAACTCAACTTTGAACTTGTCTCGGAACTCCTCCCACGAGGTCGTCAACTCCTCGTGATCCCCGAGGAACAGGAACCACCACTAACTCACATCCCAACACAACATTATCACAACCATAGACATTTATTTCTCATTCTGAGGATGAATTAAACTGAATGATATCTTAACCTCCTCCAACCAGTCTTCCATGACTACATCTGAAATGGAGCCCTCGTACTTCTGCAGACTCTAGTGCTGAAACTCTTGAACCGTCCTCCTCCAAGCATCGTCCTCATCAACCTCTACCCTGAAACGATATGTTGCCACGATCTTCTAAACATCTTCGGCATGAACCTGATGAGGACATCAACATGGAGCCATACCTACAAAATAAGAAATAGTTAGATCTCCTAAACCTGGAATATGGAAGACTCAACATTAATTAACTAATTGTTTTCTTTTATTCATTTTAGATTAACCTATCCCAAGGTCTACCCATTTAAACACTAGAAGAAGGAAGAATGATGCATGATCCTTTCTTAGGTCTCTACCCTAAAACCCATATCACCTCATTTAGTAGTCATTGTAAACTTAAAGGTCTGTGCATCATATCATAGGAGGACTTAAATTCTTATGTCTCAGCCGGTCTCCAGCATTTACATCACTTTCTAAACTTGACTGACACCATTTCCTTACCAACCCATGCATCCACACCTATTACTAACACCAAATTCCATCCTATCCCTCAACTAGAGCAATGATACCACTCTGTCATGACCCCTTCCCATAAGGTGTACCCCTCCTGGGTCGGTAATGTGAGAAAGGGAGATAGTGACCCTCGAGTCCTACCTCCAGTAGTCCCTGGGTTGGCGACTAGCACTGAGGGTATAATAAACACACAAATGGGAGACATTACCCTATAAGAGAACACATACAAAAGAGAGAGATAAGACAGACACTAACCAACTCCAAGTTAGACTTCAATATAAAATAAATCCCAAGTACACATATGTAATGTCATTCAAAACTACTATAATTGAAAGGGAAAACTCCAAGTACCAAATGAAAAAAACAACAACGACCGCAAAGCTAAACAGCTCATGCAACCCCAAGCTAGTAGTAACAAGCCTGATCTCCAACCTTATCCAAGTGACCTGAAAAATAGTTTATATATATGTAGGGTGAGTACAATAGTATAATCAATAGAATCCACCCAGAAGCCTCTCGTGCAAAAGAAAATAAATCATGTTAAAGCACAGTGAACAACTAATGAAACTAAATAGTCACCTAAATAGCTATACTATGTTCCCAACCTCACCATGGATGTAACACCCGAGACTTTTATGAGAAATATTTTGTTTTTATGTTAGTCAAATCATCAAAGGAATATTTCACTACACACAACACTAGCTTGGCTTAATTTACACGCAACCGCAGCCTTCCTCGATAGCTTGCATCGTACGCAATACTGAGTTTCACTAAACAACGATATGCTATTAAAATATTATTAAAACTAGCCGTTATGAATAGTAATAACCAATTTTCGAAATTTTATAAATTTTATTTTTCGAAATGGACTTCATTTTTGGATTCGGAATATCTAAATTATCCTAGGGTGAAATTTTGGTATTTTTCTGAAAACTTTCAATTTTTGATGAATAGTGAAAACACTGGGTTACTATTTAAAAAACAACTTTTTATTTAAATAATTTTTTATTTTATTTAAATTTATTTTAGGTAAAAATTGATACATAATACCTATATAAGTTCAATGTAATTCATTGGAGTAATTTTATAATAATTTTAGATATATAAAAATTTTATTGAATTTTTCACCGTCTTTTACCCACCTCCTAGGAGAATTTACAAATTTACATAAAACTTAATTTTACCGCTTCTATGAGTGGAATTTCAAAAATCCGAGAGACACGGTTGATGTCAGTAAGTAAAATGTGGTTCAATGAGATGAAAATAATTTTTGGTGAATAGTAACTTTTTACTTTTATTTACCACGGTTAAAAGTAAATAGGGTAATTAAGGGTAAAAATGATATTATTATTACCCTAACACATGTCCTAATTCTATTGGATAAGTGTAATTCGACCAAAAACAACCTTAGGAATAAAATATGACCATTTTTTCCCACTTCTATTAGATTAGGACATTTATTATTAATTTATTTAAAGAAGGGTTAAAATAGTTGAAATCAAAGTTTAATAAGTAAATCATTTTTAATATAGGGTTATACATAATATAAATTCGAATATAAATATTAATTAGAAAGATAAAAATATTTCCAACATAATTATATTTTATTTGTAATTTTTATGCATTAAATAATTTAATTTATTTATGACACAAAGATGATGCAGAAATTATCTTATTAATGAAATATTGACATAATTGATGTTATAAATACCCAAATAAATGTAATTTGAAATTTTTTATGAATTAAACTAATTTTATAGGTTAATATGACATGTTAGTATTGATTTAATTAACTTTTTAGAATTAATATTTCTGTTATGATTTACACAAAAATCAATTACTAAATAGTGTCAAAATTGACATAAAATAGTTTTTAAAACAAATATTATATTATTAATTGTTATTATATTCTTAAAAATCTAAGGTTCGGCAAATATACTTATATCATGATAGGTGTATAATTAATGGAACACTTGGGGGTCGCTTGGATGTATATGGTATGTTTATTAACTATATAATATAAAAATACAAAGTGACATGGTAAATGTCAATCTAATTAACTAAGAGTTAAAACTAAAAGATAAAGTTAATATAATGAACTAAACTTGTCTAAATTATATTGGATGATATGATTCCTACCCATCCCCACCTTAGCCTCTAAATATATCAATTTGGAGCTATTAAAAACCTAATTTGACTTTATAATAAAATAATTTATTTAGTTATTCCAAAGGTGCCCCTCTCCTCCCTTATAAAAGGGAACCTCCCCCCTCTTTTACTCAGACCACTTTGAGCCTTAAAGCTCAGTAAACCCCTTCCAAATTCTCTTCTCCACTTCCCTATAAACATCCTAGATGTCCTGGTCTTCTTCAAAGACCAATTTTAGTGCCCTAAGAGGAAGTCTCAAAGAGGCGCTTCAAAGAAGAGGTAATGTCCGTTACCGATTCATTCAACTTTATTTATTCTTCCACTTCTTCTTCTTTAGTTGTTTCATTACAAAGTAATAACATCAGTATCAACCATATACTGATATGTTATTATAAGTATTAAACAACCCTATTTCACCATCTATCCATCCTACAGAAAACGAAATCACCGCGCGTGCGTACGTACGAAATACTGTCTCCACGCCGTAGTGTAATCTATTTTCCACCACCACCTTACTTGGATGGGTATAATGGTGTAAAGAATGAATATATATGATTATTGTAAATTGATATTGATTCTTAAATAGTATACATACACTCCAATACAATTCCACGATCATGGGAACGATATCATCGCTCGTGCGTACGTACGGAATACCGTCCCCACGATGTGATGCGACTCGTTCTACATGATTTTCATTGCATAATGATTACATAAATGAATTGAGTGAAAAAATATGATATATATTACACTAATACCATTCTGTAAATGAGGTATCTATAACCTAAAAATAATAAGAAGAATTTATTCGACAAAACACGCATAAGAACAAAAAGTAATAAGCACCCGAATAACAAGTAGCAATGAAATATTACTAATAATAAGCTAAGAATATGACCATATATGATATCATAACGATGAGTATGATTTTGGAATAAGTCAATGACATTATTTAAATCATTATATAGGAGGTTCGGACACTTAATAAGCAAATCAGACCTAAGGTAAGGGAAAATATCACAATCTCATTTTTATCCGAGATTGTTTATACTTTGGTATTTACTGGGGTGTATTTTATCATCCACATCCATGTTCCCCCAATATGTAATATTTTTTCCATCCACTTACAATTCTTTAAATCCAATTTTACCCTTCGGTGAGTTTTTAGTAAAAGATATGAAATGAATCTTTTGTCGTTTTTCGTACGAGGTACTTTTTGACTTTTCCGCCAAAAGTGCGAGAAGAATGTTTTTTTTAACTTATACGGCATGAATGGATTTTTAAAACATTATTTCCAAGAATATTCCTTTACAAGTTTTCAAGTTTATTTTTAATAATCTTATTTTAGTTTAAAATTGTATGACATGTTAAGAAAAGAAAATGTTTTTGAAGTAGAAAGGATATTTTCCTCAAGAATGGAGTTCAAGTGTTTTATCAAAATTATTTTCCATATAAGATAATATAGGGTTCTCTTTCTATCCCTATTATTACATTGATTTTATTATGTTGTGATGGAATTATTTTTATGAATTCCTTTATTTTATGATGTCATGTTGTTTAAGAATACCATTTTTATTACATGGGTTATGCAATGATGTATGATTTATGATTTCGTGGCACACATAAGAATGGTATCATTATGAGATCGGTGGGAACTATATCTCACTCCAATGCATTGGATAAAGATTTTATATCTCATGAGATAGACATGGCTGGAATGGAAGATTAAACCGGTTCAGTGAAACAGGACTGGAACGAGGAGTGAACTCAGTTCAGAAATGGACTTTGTCCACTAAGATAGTCTTGGAAATGAGTCTTGACTAATAAGAAATGATTCTCTATAATTATGTGTGTGCCACAAAGTTTCATGTTTTAAGTTATAATTATTGGGATTACATTTCACTACTATGATTTATCCCATTTTATGAAATTATGATCTCTTTTGCAGGTTAAGATTTCCAAAAGCTATGTTCTTATGTATATGATGTGATTGATATTTTTTTGTTTACCCTTACTGATAATTTGAGCTCACCCTTTTGTATGTTTTATTTCCCCAGGTCAGGAAGAAGGTTATTAAGTAGAATATGCCAAAAGGGACTCTAGATATGATGAAATAAATGGGAGGCAAAGTAGATGCTTTATGAACCAGTTGTTTATGTTTCCCAGTTTCTAAAGAATCTATACCTATACGGTCCTTTCCTGGTTTTTTTATATGTTGTAATAAGTGTGCTTCAATTCTGAAGTAATAACAATGTATGTAAAGTATGGGTCGTTATAGTTGGTATTAGAGGAAAGGTATAGTCAACCTTTAGAATCCAGGATGTGAAAGCCTTAGTAAGAACCCTAATGATAAGTCTAATCATAGAACACAATCTTAGTGTTTTATAAATGGCCACGAATAACCTAGGATAAGACCTTAAGTGTGAAATTTTATTCTTGATTATGTGATTTTCCTATTATAATTAGTGTTGCTCACACTATTCTTCTTGGTTTTAGTCAATGGCTGGAACCCGAAGGAACCGTGTTAATGCGGAATGCGACGATCAATGCAATGATTGTCCCCTTGAGAAACCAAACGTTATGGGAGCTGGAATAAAAAATCTTGTAGCCATGATCACACAACTTTCTCAAGCTATGAATCATGCATGACTTCCAAATGAGCAAAGGAAGGAGCAACATTCTGTTGAATCCTTCATGAGGTAGCGTCCACCTTCATTCAGTGGGTCTTCTGATCCATTAGTGGCTGAACAATGGATCAGTACCACTGAAAAGACATTTTCAGTTCTTCAATGTTCTGAACATGATAAAGTCATCTTAGCAGTGTATAGTTTGGAAGGTGATGCTGATCAATGGTGGAATCTTATTAAGAATACAAGGCAAAGGGATGAAATTGAGTCCATGGAATGGGACGAGTTCAATAACTTATTTTTCAATAAGTACTTCCCTCATATTCTCCGAACAAAGATGGAGAAGTAGTTTTTTGAACTAAAGAAAAAGGATGATGAATGTATTGGTACCTATGAAGAAAATTTTACAAGACTTGCAAGGTACGCTTCTGGTATTATTATCCAACCCGAGAGTAAGATCGATCGATTCTTTAGTGGCTTGAAACCAAGTCTTCGAAGGGCGTTAGCCATAAGGGACTTCAATAGCTACGAGGAAATCGTTCGATGTGCTCTAAAAGTTGATATGGAGATTGGAGTAACCCATCAGTCATATGGGTTTGATAAGAAGAGGAAAATGGAATTCAAAGGAAAATCTAAAGAGCACACTAAAAAGAAGATGAGCTTTCCCTTATGCTCAAAGTGTGGAAAGAAACATGGAGGGATTTGTCTTAAAGGGACATGTAAATGTTTCAAATGTGGAAAGGAAGGTCATCAGGAATTTGAATGCCGCAATGATGGGAAGAAGATGTATAATGATGCAAACAAAGGAAGGGATACCCAGAATGAACCTACTACACTTCAATATTTAAAGTGAAAGGAGATGGGGCATTATGCCAATAAATTCCCAAATCCAAGGGTTGATGATGATGGTCGACGTCAACAAACTCTTAAGGCTAAAGACAAAGGAAAGTCACATGAAATTTCTATCAGCAATGTGGAGTACGATAACGATGTGGTGAAAGGTACACTTACCATCCACTCTCAAGTAGAAAATGTTTTATTTGATTCTGGATCCACCCAATCTTTTATTTATAAAGAATTTTCTAAGGGTATCACCGTATTACCTCAACAATTAGATATTGAGTTAGCTGTGACAACCCCTAATGGAACAACAGTCGCATCAAAAGTTTATAATTCTTCTATGATTGAAGTTTGTGGGAAAGTGCTTCCTGCAAATCTTGTGATCCTTCCTATAGAGGAATTTGATGTGATTCTTGGAATGGATTGGCTTTCTTTATATGGAGCTCATATCAATTTCCAAA
The DNA here is from genome assembly GCA_963277665.1 of Viscum album. Classification (NCBI taxonomy): domain Eukaryota; kingdom Viridiplantae; phylum Streptophyta; class Magnoliopsida; order Santalales; family Viscaceae; genus Viscum; species Viscum album. Next base: position 607,052,355 of record OY728125.1, read on the forward strand.
GAAGGGAAGTCACATTTCATATTCCAGATCAATCTATGATCGTCTATCGATGCAAGGATGAACATAACCTTCCAGTGAAAATTTCTTCCATCTTCTGGGTCTTGATTACACTAAATGAAGGTTATTTATCTCAAATGGTTGGTGAGAAACTCATGATTAAAAATATGCCCATTGTACGGGAGTTTGACGATGTTTTTACAGAGGAATTGTCGGGTCTTCCACCAAATCGTGAAGTAGAGTTTTCAATAGAACTTGTACCGGGTGCTTTGCCTATTTTAAAGACACCTTATAGAATGGCCCCAATTGAGTTGCAGGAATTGGAGAAGCAACTCCAAGAGAATCTTGATAAGGGATTCATACGCCCTAGTGCGTCACCTTGGGGAGCACCTATTCTGTTTGTTAAGAATAAATATGGATCAATGAGACTCTGCATTGATTATCGAGAACTTAACAAGATCACTATCAAGAAAAAATATCCTCTCCCACGCATTGATGACTTATTTGACCAACTATGTGGAGCTCAATACTTTTCCAATATTGATCTTCATTCAGGGTATCATCAATTAAGGGTCAAAAGGGAGGATATACCAAATACGGATTTCCGTACAAGGTATGGACACTATGAATTTATAGTGATGCCATTTGGTCTTACTAATTCCCCTGCTATCTTCATGGATCTGATGAATAGAATCTTTAGAGACTATCTTGATCAGTTTGTGGTAGTATTTATAGACAATATTCTTCTCTATTCAAAGAGTAATAAAGAACATGAATATCACTTGATAATTATATTGAAGACCCTGAGAAAGGAGAAGCTTTATGCCAAATTTACCAAGTGTGAATTTTGGCTTCAAAAAGTTTCATTTTTGGGTCACATAATCTCAAAAGAGGGGATATCTGTGGATCTAGAAAAAACAGAGGTTATCAAAAGATGGTCGAGACCAACAACAGTAACTGAGATCCAAAGTTTTCTTGGTTTGGATGGATATTATCGACGTTTTGTGAGAGATTTTTCACGATTATCTAATCCACTCACCAAGTTGACTCGGAAAGGAGTTAATTTTGTTTGGACGGAGGAATGTGAAGAGAATTTCAAGGAGTTGAAAAGAAGGTTATCCAGTGCACCTGTGCTCACACTGCCTTGTAGTAGAGAAAGGTTTGTGATCTACAGTGATGCATCCAAGAAGGGATTGGGGTGTGTTCTTATGCAAAATGATATGGTGATGGCTTATGCCTCACGACAGTTGAAAATACATGAGCAAAATTACCCAACTCATGATTTGGAGTTATCTGCGGTAATCTTTGCATTAAATATTTGGAGGCATTAACTTTATGGAGAAAGGTGTGACATTTATACTGATCATAAAAGTTTAAAGTATATTTTCATACAAAAGGAGTTGAATATGCGCCAAAGAAGATGGTTGGAGCTGATTAAGGATTACGACTGCTCAATTCATTACCACCCTGGGAAAGCAAACAAGGTGGCAGATGCATTAAGTCGACAAGACCATGCCAGTTTATCCATGATGAGGATCACAAAAGATCCAATATTTATGGATTTACCAAGGATGGATCTTGGAATTATAATGGAAGGGAAAAAATCTTATCTTTATCAAATGAATGTTCAACCATCTATACATGTAAAGATTAAATAGGTACAGAAAGAATATGTCGAGTTACAAAACAAGGTGAGAAATTTTCCTGAATTCAACCTTGATTGTGATGGGATAATAAATTTCAGGAATCGGGTTTGTGTTCCTCCCATCCCTGAATTAAAGGAGCTGCTGGATGAGGCTCATAGTTCTTCATTCTCTATTCATCCTGGAAGCACAAAGATGTATAAGGACCTGAAATAGTACTTTTGGTGGGATGGAATGAAAAGAGATGTTGCTGAATATGTCTCTTGATGATTGGTTTGTCAGCAAGTTAAATCTGAGAGACAGAAGTCTAAGGGGATGTTACAACCATTACCCATACCCGAATAGAAATGGGAAAACATCACTATGGACTTTGTCACAGGACTTCCTAAAACATCCAAAGGCAATAATTCTATCTGGGTCATAGTTGATTGTCTTACAAAGTCTGCACACTTCATTGCTATTAGAGAGGATTTCTCTCTAGATCAGCTTGCCAGGATATATGTAAAGGAAGTGGTAAGATTGCATGGATTACCACTTTCTATTATATCTGGTCGGGATCCGAGATTTACCTCGAAGTTATGGAGAATTATTCAGCATACTCTGGATACAGAGTTGAGTTTCAGCACTGCTTATCATCCTCATACAGATGGTTAGTCTGAGAGAACAATTCAAACTCTAGAAGATATGTTGAGAGCTTGCTCTATGGATTTCAAAGGTGGTTGGGATCAACACCTAACTTTGGTGGAATTTTCTTATAATAATATCTTTCACTCCAGTATTCAGATGGCTCCTTATGAAGCTCTCTATGGAAAGAAATGCAGGACTCTAACTTGTTGGGATGAAGTTGGGGAAAGAAAGCTATTAGGACCTGATCTAGTTGATGAAATGGCTGAAAAGGTCAGATCTATTCAACAACACATAAGAGCAGCTCAGAGTCGACAAAAAAGTTATGCCGACAACCGAAGAAAAGACTTAGAGTTTGAAGTGGGTGATAAAGTGCTCTTACGAATATCTCCCTGGAAGAGGGTCATGAGATTTGGAAAGAAGGGAAAGTTGAGCCCTAGATATATTGGTCCTTTCGAAATACTGGATCGTGTTGCGAAGGTAGCTTACCGATTGGTGCTTCCACCGAATCTCTCTCAAGTTCACGATGTGTTCCATTTATCTCTCCTGAGAAAGTACATACCTGATCCCTCACATGTACTCAGCTCAGAAGTTGTACTGCTGGAACAAGATCTTTCTTATGAAGAACAACCGATAGAGATTATGGATCGTAGAGAAAAAGTCCTATGGAACAAGACCACTCGCTTGGTAAAAATTTTATGGATGAACCACCAATTAGAAGAAGCTACATGGGAGCTCGAGGATATGATTAGGGAGAGGTATCCTCGTCTGTTTGTTACAAAGTGACGAATTTTGAGGGCGAAATTCATTTTAAGGGGGGTAGAATGTAACACCCGAGACTTTTATGAGAAATATTTTGTTTTTATGTTATATAAATTATCAAATGAATCTTTCAATACACACAACACTAGCTTGGCTTGCTTTACACGCAACCACAGCCTTCCTCGATAGCTTGTATCGTACACAATACCGAGTTTCACTAAACAACAATATGCTATTAAAATATTATTAAAAATAGCCGTTATGAATAGTAATAACCACTTTTCGAAATTTTATAAATTATATTTTTCAAAATGGACTTCATTTTTGGATTCAGAATATCGAAATTAGCCTAGGGTGAAATTTTGGTATTTTTCTGAAAACTTTCAATTTTTGATGAATAGTGAAAAATCTGGGTTACTATTTAAAAACCAACTTTTTATTTAAATAATTGTTTATTTTATTTAAATTTATTTTAGGTAAAAATTTATACATAATACCTATATAAGTTCAATGTAATTCATTGGAGTAATTTTATAATAATTTTAGATATATAAAAATTTTATTGAACTTTTCACCGTCTTTTACCCACCTCCTAGGAGCATTTGCAATTGTACATAAAACTTAACTTTACCGCTTCTGTGAGTTGAATTTCTAAAATCCTAGAGACACGGTTAATATCAAGGAGTAAAATGTGGTTCAATGAGATGAAAATAATTTTTGGTGAATAGTAACTTTTTACTTTTATTTACCACGGTTAAAAGTAAATAGGGTAATTAAGGGTAAAAATGATATTATTATTACCCTAACACATGTCCTAATTCTATTGGATAAGTTTAATTAGACCAAAAACAACCTTAGGAATAAAATATGACCATTTAGTCCCACTTAGATTAGATTAGGACATTTATTATTAATTTATTTAAAGAAGGGTTAAAATAGTTAAAATCAAAGTTTAATAAGTAAATGATTTTTAATATAGGGTTATACATAATATAAATTCGACTATAAATATTCATTATAAATATAAAAAGATTTCCTACATAATGATATTTTATTTGTAATTTTTAGACATTAAATAATTTAATTTATTTATGACACAAAGATGATGAAGTAATTATCTTATTAATGAAATATTGACATAATTGATGTTATAAATACCCAAATAAATGTAATTTGAGACTTTTTATGAATTAAACTAATTTTCTAGGTTAATATGACATTTTAGTATTGATTTAATTAACTTTTTTAGAATTAATAATTCTGTTATTATTTTCACAAAAATCAATTACTAAATAGTGTCAAAATTGACATAAAATAGTTTTAAAAAAAATATTATATTATTAATTGTTATTATATTCCTAAAAATCTAAGGTTCTGCCGAGATACTTATATCATGATAGGTGTATCATTAATGGACCACTTGGGGGTCTCTTGGATGTATATGGTATGTTTATTAACTATATAATATAAAAATACAAAGTGACATGGTAAATGTCAAACTAATTAACTAAGAGTTAAAACTAAAAGATAAGGTTAATATAATGACCTAAACTTGTCTAAATTCTATTTTATGAGAGTATTTATACCCATCCCCACCTTAGATTCTAAATATATCAATTTTGATCTATTAAAAACCGAATTTGACTTTATAATAAAATAATATTTTTAGTTATTCCAAAGGTGCCCCTCTCCTCCCTTATAAAAGGGCACCTCCTCCCTCTTTTCCTCACACCACTTTGAGCCTTCATTCTCAGAAAACCCCTGACAAATTCTCTTCTCAACTTCCCTAGAAACATCCTAGATGTCCTGGTCTTCTTCAAAGACCAATTTTAGTGCCCTAAGAAGAAGTCTCAAAGAGGCGCTTCAAAGAAGAGGTAATGTCAGTTACCGATTCATTCAACTTTATTTCTTCTTACACTTCTTCTTCTTTAGTTGTTTAATTAAGAAGTAATAACATCAGTATCACCCATATACTGATATGTTATTATAAGTATGAAACAACCCTATTTCACCATCTATCCATCCTACGGAAAACGAAATCACCGCGCGTGCGTACATACGAAATACCGTCTCCACGCTGTGGTGTAATCTATTTTCCACCACCACCTTACTTGAATGGGTATAATGGTGTAAAGAATGAATATATATGATTATTTTAAAGTGATATGGATTCTGAAATAGTATACATACACTCCAATACAATTCCACTATCATGGGAACGATATCATCGCTCGTGCATACGTACGGAATACCGTCTCCACGATGTGATGTGACTCGTTCTACATGATTTTCATTGCATAATGATTACATAAATAAATTGAGTGAATAAATATGATATATATTACAGTAATACCATTATGTAAATGAGGTATCTATAACCTAAAAAGAAGAATAATAATTTATTCGACAAAACAACGATAAGAACAAAAAGTAATAAACACCCGATTAACAAGTAGCAATGAAATATTACTAATAATAAGGTAAGAATATGACCATATATGATATCATAACAATGAGTATGATTCTGGAATATGTCAATGACATTATTTAAATAATTATACAAGAGGTTCGGACACTTACGAAGCAAATCAGACCTAAGGTAAGGGAAAATATCACAATCTCATTTTTATCGAAGATTGTTTATACTTTGGTATTTAATGGGGTGTATTTTATCATCCAAATCCATGTTACCTCAATATATAATATTGTTTCTATCCACTTACAATTGTTTAAATCCAATTTTACCCTTCGGTGAGTTTTTAGTAAAAGATATGAAAGGAATCTTTTTTCATTTTTCGTACGAGGTACTTTTTGACTTTTCCGACAAAAGTACGAGAAGAATATTTTTTTAACTTATGCGGCATGAATGGATTTTTAAAACATTATTTCCAAGAATCTTCCTTTACAAGTTTTCAATTTTATTTTTAATAAACTTATTTTAGTTTAAAATTGTATTACATATTAATAAAGGAAAATGTTTTTGAAGTAGAAAGGATATTTTCTTCAAGAATTGAGTTCAAGTGTTTTATCAAAATTATTTTCCATATAAGATAATATAGGGTTCTATTTCTATCCCTATTATTAAATTGATTTGATTATGTTGTGATGGGATTATTTTTATGAATTCCTTTGTTTTATTATGTTATGTTGTTTAAGAATCCCATTTTTTATTACATGGGTTATGCAATGATGTATGACTTATGATTTTGTGGCACACATAAGAATGGTATCATTATGAGATGGGTGGGACCTATATCTCCCTCCAATGCATTGGGTAAATATTTTATATCTCATGAGATAGACATGGCTGGAACGACAGGTTAAACCGGTTCAGTGAAACAGTACTGAAACGAGGAGTGAACTCGGTTCAGAAATGGACTTTGTCCACTAAGATAGTCTTGGAAATGAGTCTTGAATAATAAGAAATGATTCTCTATGATTATGTGTGTATGACACAAAATTTCATGTTTTAAGTTATGATTATTGGGATTACATTTAACTACTATGATTTATCCCATGTTATGAAATTATGATCTCTTTTGCAGGTTAATATTTCCAAAATATATGTTCTTATGTATATGATGTGATTGATATTTCTTTTGTTTACCCTTACTGAGCATTTGATCTCACCCTTTTGTATGTTTTATTTCCCCAGGTCAGGAAGAAGGTTATTAAGTAGAATATTCCAAAAGGGACTCTAGATATGATGAAATAAATGGGAGGAAAAGTAGATGCTTTATGAACCAGTTGTTTATGTTTCCCAGTTTCTAAAGAATCTATACCTATACAGTCCTTTCCTGGTTTTGTTATATGTTGTAATAAGTGTGCTTCAATTCTGAAGTAATAACAATGTATGTAAAGTATGGGTCGTTATAATGGATACTCTCACCAATTATCTCATACAATAGTATATAATATAATAAAGAATATCAAGGGTACCCTGCTATTAATTCCCCACTGGTTTTCCACTTTACCCCAACGTCACATGTACTAAGCATCTCTCTCCTAAAAGGCTTGCCCGAAGACACCTGGGCGAAGCACCATACCACGAACCTCATGCAACATAATCACCATGTTCATGTAACCGAGGTAACCAGGTATTTTTGGGAGCCAACAAAGCTCACATAACGTGTATTGTACATTGAGCATTATACCTCAATCCATTACAACCCATACATCGAGTAAGGATTCTCAAGCCATCACAACCTATACATGTTACACCTATAGTATTCCATAGGAAATTGTATACAAAATATATGTGTGTGAATAACCTGAATCCATTACAGCCCTCTACACACATATACAAGGAAAAAACTAAACATTGTGTCTATAACACAAGTAACTACCAAGAGAAGAGAGTGAGGCCAAAGGGGGTAGTCATCCATCCATCCTCCCACCGGAATGTTGGGGAAAACACCCCCTAGGGATTAGAATCCATGGGGTGTTAGTTTCCCTAAATGATAGAGTGGATTAGTGCATAGAAACATAAAAAGTATAGAATATACTATAGATCACAACCACACTATGAGCATGACCTAGTTTAAGAATCAACTACAGCTAACATTTCTCAGACTCTCAGATTCCACTGATAAGACTAGGTATCCTATAATCACACAACCATTTAAATAGAAACATTAGATTATTTATCCCTTTTTATCAGTTTCACTTTATGTCAATTAATTTTTTAAACATAAATTAACCATTATAATTTCCCATTATATTTCATTAGCATCACCCCCAAAATCCATTGTTCCTTTAAATTTCCACCTCATCATTGCATCCTAGTGAGCTCCAACCCCATGGGTTAACATCATTTATTCAATAATTTATTAATAGTATTATCACTTTCCCATATTCTTAGGTATTCTAGAAAACATTATAAGCTACCAAGCATAAGGGGCTCAACACAATGAGTAGGTGAACAACCCATTGAGTCTTTTCCAACTATAGAAAGAGAAAAGACCCATCCATCCTCGAGAAGCTAAACAAATAATGTGTGTGGAATACCCCATGCGTCTTCACTGATTTTTAGAAGGAGGGTAGTAGGACTAACTGCCTTGAGCAGTGGGGAAAGTAAAGTAGATAAACAACCAAAAAGATTTAGTAAGCATCCAATCATTAATATTCATCATGTTTCATCATCTTTGGTGTCCTCCATAACAACCACAAGCATAAACCGATGCATCTATCCACTCTAGGCATCAACTGCTACCACAACCACTAATCCTCCCTGCCCCCAAACATCATAACAACCATCCAGGCTCACATCTCAACACAAATAGTAGGAAAACAAACATCATATCAACTGAGATCTTGGACCTTAAACAAGACATCCAAACTTCATAAATAATGAGCACTCATGGATCCAAAACACAAGGCACTTGGTCTTACAAGAAAGAGGGTAACTCAAAACCCTTCCAGGAATGATCTTTTATAAAAAACCGATTCTATAATCCATCTTGATTTAATAAATTTATTATTCATAGGTTCCAATTACAGGAAACCTAAATAGTAAGCTATCAAAAATTTACTAAATAGTTAATTTACATGACTTTAATTCATTATCAACAAGTATCAACATGCCTCTGGATTATCAATTAGTTCAATTAAAAATGCTTACTGCAACAAAAACCAGATCCATTTACATACCTCTTTATCTTTGATAAATAATTAAAATTAATCCAACTTTAAGTTCTTTATGAATTTCCATCAAGAAATACATTCTAAACAAGGAAATCATAGGTATCAAAATATCTAAAAAAACAATAGGTGATAATATATGATCAATACCAATTTATTTATTAGGTTTAAATATTTATTATGTCAATTTCATTGTGATATAGTGGGATAAAACATGATAACTCTACAGTTGCACATAAAAGAATAGTGAAACTATGAATCCCCTATTGCAAAAGGTTTATGATGTTATTTGCATGAGAAAAATCCAAAAAAATGGATCACGATCACCTCTCCCAGAGTACTACATCCACACGAGGATGTAGAGACTCCACCACACCAACAAACACCCAAGAAAACTCCATTAGGAATATGTAGATCACATTACATAATAGGGAAAGGAGAAATATAAGGAGAGGAACCCAGAAGAACAATAGTAGATCACACCATATATCAAATATTGATCAATACTTATTGGTTGCACTAAAACAGGGGTGCACTTGTAGTAGGAAGAACTTCAAGGGGAACCAATCTAAGGAAGAAAGTTTTATTACACAACTCATATGGGAAGGAAGTAATGGTTTGAGCATCTCGCACTAGGAAATAATAAGGAAGAACAAGGAAGGAAGATATCTTAGACCTGTAGAAGATTCATCAGAGCAATAGTTTAAGATATGCTAGATTTTTCATTAATATTGGATCTATCAAAGATCATGCATTTTGACCGAGTAAAGGATTCTTGACTATTAGGAAATATTAATATAGGAGTTATGGGATTTGAATCAGCCTTAAATATCTAAAAACAAATATTTTAATTAATTTTACATTAAAGGAAATATAAAATGGGAAAAATTTTAGGAAATTTGGAAAAATATGGAAATTTGATCGAGGAAATGAAACAGTTCTAGAAACACTATTCATGACATAGTTTTGGTGCTAACGTTTCTGTGCTACCATTTATCTGTTACCATTTCTGTGCTGTCGTTTTTGTGCCACTATTCTTGTCCCACCATTTTGTGAAACATTTTCATGAAATAGTTTGGAAAATTGGAAAAGGAAGTGATGCCGTTTCGTGTCACAGTTTCATGAATTAGTTTTGAAATTTGAAAAGGAAGTGACACCGTTTCATGACATAGTTTCATGAAACAGTTTGGAGATATGGAAAAGTGACACCGTTTTGTGACATAGTTTCATGAAATAGTTTTTAAATTTAGAAAAGTGTTGGGGATAATTCACCTTGATCTCCTCGAACACCTCAAACACTATATTTCAGCAAAGGAAGTGACCAGAGTGGTCCGAGCCTTTATAGCCTCACTTATGACTGTGTGACAGGGTATGTGGGATGACTTGTTATGGATTTATGTGAACCCCTATTTTTGTGTAAATTATGTGTTATGTGTCCTAATATGTGTGTTTGTAATTGTAGAGATATACATCCACGATGATGTTTTTGGTAGGATGATAGAAGGACATGGCTAGAGATGTGACTCTAGTAGTGGAGCCTAAGGCTCCAATAGTCCCAGGTGAGGAAGTTGGTGAGCTATTATGTAAGAAATTTTCTTAGTTTATGTAGTTTATAGAAAGATACCTAGGGTGGTTTGTGAGGATTATGTATGACTTGATATAAGATATTCAGTTGTATCACCATTTAACTTTCAGTACTGTGGGTGGACCTGAGGCGGCTATGTTATGAATTGAGTCTATCCATATGATTCTTAATTACTTAGAGACTCCTTCTAAGAAAAGTCTAAAATTGAAAACCTATATGATGTGAGGTTCAAAAAAGTGATGGTGGGATATTCAGGCTTGGAGTGAGAAGCTGTAATACATGGTATTAAAGGACTTCTAAGATAAGTTCCCAAATCACTTTTATACAATGACACTGAGATAGGAGAGGGAAGTAGTGTTTATGAGGCTAATCCAGGGGAGTATGTCCTTGATGGACTATATTGGTTTCATTACTAAATTACAACCATTTTCTATAAAGATGGAAGGGGATGATATAGCTACAATAAGATATTTTTTGAATGGGATTAAATCTGAGATTAATTCCCATGTTAACATATTTCGGTTCAAGAAGTTTTATGAGGTAGTGGTTCAGGATTTCATATCTGAAGGAAACCTAAATGAGGCTTCTAGTGGAGGACATGTGGTTTATACTGGATGACTAGGAGGTACGACTTTTGAGAGTAGGAATCATCACTATGAGAATTTTGACCAAATTAGTGGAAAGAAGAGTGGGATTAGGGAAGGATCTGTTTCTTAGGATCTTACCCAAGTACTATTCCACTGGTTCAGTAGGAAAAGTCACTTTTTTAGGAATTTTTCCCAACCAACAATAGAGTGTAGAGCTTGTGGTAGGATGAGACATCTATAGCAGTTCTACTAGAACCCATGACAAATGGGTAATGATGGAGGATCCAGGTAGAATCAGAGTACTGGAAGGGGGTTTTCAACTCCATATCAGTCTGGTAGTTAGAGTTAAACTAGCTATGGTGGTTGAGGAAGTGTATGAGGTTCTTTTGGGAAAGAGTTATTGTATCAGTAGAGTGGTGAATATCTAGGGACATAGAATACATCACAGGGAATAGGGGAATGAAAATTTCATGTAGTTCAGCCTACACTAGTGGATAGTGAGGCTAAAACATCAATAGTTATAGGTATTATTGTTGTAGATTCTAAACTTTCTAGTACCTTATTTGATACTAGTTCCTCTCTTTTTTATATCTATACAACTTGTGAATGGTTTGAACCTAACATTAGAGTTTGTGAGTGGGGTTATGATGATCGATACACCATTGTGAGTATGGTCGAGAGACAACTTCTTATGAAAGGGGTGTTCTCTCACATTGGGGAGTACCTTTTTCCATGGGATCTTTACATTCTTGATATTCCTATGTTAGAATTAATTTTGGGTATGTAAAGGTTAGTAGCATACTGATCCCACATGGATTTTTACCAAAGAAGAGTGACCTTTATGTCTCCTGAGGGTGAAAATTATGTTCATTATAGAGAGTGGTATATCAAGGTGGTCCATTTAGGGACAGTTCACCAGCAATTGGGGGAGATCACCACCGATGTTTCAAGTCTTTTGTTGGATGATGGGGGTATGAAGAATGACATATTTTCACCCATAGTAGACTACTTATAGAATGTGTTTCTGAGGAATTATCAGTTATTCCACCTAAGAGAGATGTGTAATTTACAATTAATCTCATACAGTGGGCTAAGCCAGTTTCTATTCCACCATATAAAATTGAAACAATAGAGCTTCAAGATATTAAGGCTCAACTGGAAGATTTGATGGATACGAGGTTTATCTATTTGAGTACCTTGCCTTGGGGTTCTCTAGTCTTTTTTTCTAAGAAGGTTGATGGGACGTTTCACTTATGTTTTGATTATTGATAGTTGAACCAGATGAAAATGAAGAACTGATATCCTATCCTGTGTATAAATTATCTCTTTGACTAGTTGGGAGGATCTTATTTATTTTTAAAGATTTATTTGAGTTCGGGGTATCATCATTTGAGAGTTTGACCTTATGATATACCTCAAACTACTTTTAGAATTAGGTATGGCCTTTATGAGTTCTTCATGATGCCTTTTGGTTTGACAAATGCACCGATAGTGTTCATGGCCTTGATGAACCAAATATTCTACTCATACCCAGATTGGTTTGTGGTTTTTTGTGTGGATTAAATCTTAATGTACTCCAAAAATCATGATAATCATTCCCAACATCTTGAAATAATCCTAAGTACACTAAGATAGCATTGTATATATGCCAAGATATCTAAGTGTCAATTCTATATTGAACAAGTACATTTTTTGGGCCACATCATCTTAGAGGAAGGTGTGTCTGTGGATCCAGAGAAGGTGCCGTCGGTTTTTTCTTGGGAGCATCCCAAGAATGTTTTCAATATCTGCAATTTTATAGGATTATAAGACTATTATAGAAGGTTTGCAAAGTAATTTTTCTATTTGTAAGCACCAATTTCAGGCTTGTCCAAGAAGGGTGTAACATTTTAATGGTCCGTATCATGCGAGAATTCTTTCCAAGAGTTGAAGAAGTGGTTGAATACCGCTCCAATATTGATACTACCCAAGCTAGGTGAGGAGTATGTAGTGTTTTGTGATTCATATGGGATAGGAATTAGAGTATTTTTGATGAAGTAGGATCAAGTTGTGTCATATGGGTTGTGGCATTTGGGGCCACATGAATGGAATTACCCTATACATGACCTTGAGTTAGTTGTAGTTGTTTATGCCTTGAAGTGTTAGTGACATTACCTATTGGGATTTCTTTTACTGTGTCTACTAATCATAAGAACATAAAGTATATATTTTGATAGAGATATTTTAATCTCTGATAGTGAAGGTAGGTTGAGTATATGTGATAATTTTATTTTGTGCTATCATATACACTCAGGAAGGGAAATAATTTTGTTAACACTTTGAGAAGGAAAACTCAGACTTAGGATTGTTAAGAGCCTAATTATGAGTGGAAGATGATGAATTTACTTGTTGAGATACATGTTGTGGTTCATGATATCAAATAGTAGATGACTCTCATATATGTATCAGTGGAGTCTACACACTTGAGACAGATCAAAGAGAGGTAGTATGAGATCTAGAGTGTTTGAACTTAAGGGAAATCCTTGAAGGCGGGGAGTCACCTTCATATTGGATAATAGATGGGGATGAGATCATCTATGTCCAGGGACATGTAGTTATTTCTACATGTATGCGGGAGGAGATGATATGTGAATTTCATGCCTCAAAGTGGGAGGTACATCCGGATATGAACAAAATTCACCATGAACTGTATCAATAGTATTGGTGGCTAAGTATGAAAAAGGATATTGTAGTGATCATGGAATGATGCTATACCTTTCAATAGGTGAAGGCAGAGCATCAATGACTTGATGGTTTACTATATCTTTTCTACTTTCTGTTATAGATGTGAGATGAAATTACCATGGACTTTGTGGTGGGTCTATCGAGGATACCTTAGAAGAATGACACTATTTGGGTGGATGTGGACCGAATAACGAACGTAGCACATTTCTTTCTTATATAAGAGAATTTCACAGTGGATCAGTTGGGAGAATTGTACATTCTAGAGATATTCTATATGAATGGGGTGTCGAGGAGTATAGTTTCATACCATGACTCATGTTTGACTTCATGATTCTAGTAAGGTTTGCATAAGGTTCTTGGTACACATGTATTACTTATTATGTCTTTCCTCCCACATATGAATGGGTAGTCAGAACATACTATATAGGTTTTGGAGGATATGATATGAGCATGCATTCTTGACTTTGGTTGGTCTTGTGAGAGGCACCTAGAGCTTATGGAGTTCACCTATAAAAATATTTATCATGAAAATATTCATATGGAACCATATGAGACTCTTTATAGTAGGCCATACAGATCACTTATATACTAGAAGAAGGTAGGTGAGTTAGAGATATTGGGACCGAGTTTTATGAAAGAGACATCATAGTAGGTTTATATGATTCAAAAATATATATCTATAGATAAGAGCAGGAATAACTCGTATGTTGATAGAAGCCAATGACTCCTAGAGTTTAAAGAGTGAAATCGTGTATTCCGTCAAGTGTCACCTAGATTAGTCCACTGTAGGATTTGGAGACAGGGAAAGTTGGATCCCCGGTTTGTTGGATAGTTTGAGGTTGTGGGTAGAATTAGGCCAGTGGCATACCGATTGGATCTTCCATATAGGTATAGTGTTATGCATGATGTTTTTCATGTGTCACATATTCAATGGTTTCACCCCATCCCTTCTTATGTGATCGATGTTGATGATGTTGAGATTGAGACCAATGCATCCTTTGAGGAGTATCCAATATGTGTGTTGGATCACAGTAGTAATGTTTTATGGGGAAATATCATGTCGATAGTTCGAGTATTATGGAAATATGGGCATGTTCAGGAGGAAACATGGGAGAGATAAGTGGATATGCAGGCTCAGTGGCCCGATCATTTTACCTTAAAATCTTAGAGATACTAGGGAATACAGCTCGAGGATGAGCTATTATAAGGTGGGGAGATTATAATATCCACCATTTTCTAAAGATGTCTCAATATCATTTACAGGAACTATTTTTCCGTGTATTGACTATAACATGTTTGGGTTTTACTTTGGGGATATTTCAAATGAAATTATAGAATTTTAGAGGGGTTTTGGGAAGTTAATGATTGGCACATTGTTTTCCAAAACTGTGCGCCCTACCCTAGAAAATTGTCAAACCCCAGGAAGAGGGTGATTTCATGGTTGGTGCATAGTTTTTTAAATCATACACCCTCTTAGTAGTAACCATGCGACCCCTAAGTGAGGCACATAGTTAGAGAGAACAATTTGGAAAACTGTGCACCCCAGCCCAAGAAACTATACATGTGGGTTTTAACCCCTCAAAAGATTAATTTAAAATTCCAAAACCCCCAATATTTCTCCCTCATTCACCCTTATTTGAACTAAGACGATTTATTATGATTTTAGAGGCTTCTATATGGATTACAAGGACTTTTGAACACTATTCTTGATGAATCAAAGATCCATATAACAGATATGTACATATTCTGATATGTGATCTATTCTAGATTAGTTTCCTCAATCTCTCCCATATTTTTCTCATCCTTTATAAGGATTATTTTCCTCTATTGAAAAGGATTAGATCTTGGTTTTTGAGGATCTTAATCCATTTGATCTTGGATCTAGGTTTTGGATCAAGATCTTATTCTTCATGTTGCAATTGAACATTCTGCTTCAATTTAGGGATTTTGAGTTTGGAGAACGCTCATTAACAATATCGAGGTAGGTTTTCTAAATTGAAAATACCATTTTATTGATTATATTTGTGTGTATGTAATTTTGAAATTTAAATTTAAATTCCTAGAAATCGTATCTTTAATTGTATTAATTAATTGGTTAATTAACTAATGTAATGATGTGATTATGAAATTGATGGGATATTGGGATTATGGAATTGGTTAAATAAATGGGATTATGTAATTGGTTAATTGTTGAGATATGGAATTTATAGATAATGGGAATAAAGGGATGTTTGGATTAACCTAGAAGGGTTAATTGGTTATGTGAATAAATGTTCATAGATGGTTTAATGTTGAATTGTTCATATTATTCTATGTGATTAAAGTAAAGGATTATGATTTAATTGATAATTGAAATAGTATATCATGATGTGAAATATTTATTAGAGGGTTAATGTTGATTAATTTTGTTAAATTTGATATGTGTGATATATTTGATTGATTGAGAAATGGGGTGTGAGATATGAACTAATGCTCTAAATACGCACAGGGTTCTGTCCATTATGTTCTAGGATCAAATGAATGCATGTGAATTTTATTTTATAGGATGGGGACCAATTCTATAAATACCCATGAGGTGTGGGATATGGATTAATGCTCGAAATACCCATGGTGTGCTAGACACGACATTCTAAACCCATGATATTGGCATTGAACAATTTTTCCAAATGGCCATGTTATGAAATGGAATTAAATGGATAATGAAATCCTATTTTATAATGAATCATGATTTCCCTATATGATATTGTTCAAACTTCAACATGGGACAAATCAAGTATTGATGGTATGGGTGTCATCATGAACCTCAAGAAAAGGATTTGGTTAAATAAAGAATAATTGAATATGTAAACTATTTACTTTATTGGTTTTACTTGATTCTTTATATAGATACATACACTATTATTTACTGGATATTTATTTATAAGTCATTGGTGGTGTCCTACTGAGTTGTACTATAATGAACCATGTTTTGATAGATGGTTTAATAGTGAATTTTTTATATCATTTCATGTGATTAAATTAAAGGATTATGATTGGATTGATAATTGAAATGGTATATCATGATGTGAAATATTGATTAGAGTGTTAATTTTGATTAACTTTGTTAAATGTGATATGCGTGATATATGTGATTGATTGAGAAATGGGGTGTGGGACATGTATTGATTCTCTAAATACCCACAAGGTTTTAGCCAAAACATCCTAGGCCCAAATGCAAGCATGTGAATATTATTATATGGGATAGGGACTAATGCTCCAAATACCCATGAGGAGTGGTATAAGGACTAATGCTCTAAATACTCATGGGGAACTAGACACGATGTTCTATACCCATTAGATTGTCATTGGACTATAGTTCCAAATGGCAGTGTTATGAAATGTAATTAAATGGATAATGAAATCCCATGTTATAATGAGTTGTGATTTTCCTATGTGTTATGGTTTAGACTCCAGGATGGGATGAAGCAGGTATGTAAAGACACAGAAATTCCATGTATTTTTTTAATTATATGGGAATTTGACGAGTCTGCAAAAATTGACGGCGTGTGATTTTGAGGCCCAGAGTGCCCAGAATAAATTTCTGAACTTTTTTTCAGGTACGTTCAGTAAACGTACGAGTGGGTTTTTGTAACTTTTAAACCGATACCTGGAATTAAAATCTAAGGACACTGTTGAACTCGCATCACCGATATTTTCTTAAGGAGACCTTTACCTCGACCATAGTAGGTCAAGGGTGAAAGATAGTTTTTCACTTTTTCATGGAAATAAAAATAAAATAAAATAAACTTCTATTTTATTTTTGTTGAAACCTCCCATGTGAATGTTAGATAGGTGGGGACTACCGAGCCTAAAACCCCCAATTTTGAATTTAATGGCAGGGACCACCCGAACCCTCTTAATGGAGGAGAAACCTCTCAACTCCCCATTAATTCATTCCTCCCATTAAATTGAGCCAATTAATTGAGCCAATTAATTATGCCAATGTGGTACAATTAATTGTGCCAACAATTAAATTGATAGAATTAATTTAAAATATATTGGAACCTCATTTATTTGAGAGGATTGGTTGGAAAAGGAGAAGGGGAGAATTTGTGGAAGATCTTCTCCAACAAAGAATGCACCCTTCCTCTCTAATGAAGAACTTCTCCTCCAAAATAAGAACGCCATATCCAACAAAGAACGTTCATTATAGCCAAATAAGAGGAAGACGCATGAGCCCAACTTCAGAAGCGTGTTGTGGAGGCGACGATCATTGGCACCCTCCTTGCCTTCACTATTTTTCATCTCACAACACATCAATGAACCTCTAAGGTAAGGTAGTTGTTGTGAATTTTCCCCTTACCCATTCTTGACAATTCTCTATGATTCAAGAAATATTTGAGCCGCTTGCTACAATTCTAACGTGGAGGGTGCAGGCCAAAAAAACATGGCACGACCCCTCTGCAAATATTTGTGTAATTTTTGTTGCGCTCTTCGTGATGGAGGAGGATAGAAACTGGTGCTGGTGATGGGAACTGGTGGGACACAAGAGCGGTGGCTAGTCGCACGACGGGGATGATGGTGTGCGTCCGCGCCACCCGACAAGGAAGGGTCACGACTTGTGCCGTGACGACAAAGGGAGGACGGTCGACCAAGTTGGCCACCAGAGAAGGTACGTCTTGCAACCGCACCGCACGGAGAGGACGATTGGCCATCTGGCCAGCCGTGGTAGACCGCCGCACCGCGGCCGCCCTGCCGCTCCGCGCTGCCCCGCCGCACCGCGGTTTCCCCGTTGCATCGCGACCACCCCGCACCGATGACCACCAGGATGGGTTGCCCAGCACGGGTCGGGCCCAGTGGGCGGGGCCAGACCCAGCAGACCGATCCGACCTGAACTGGGTCGGTTCGACCCAGGCCGGGTCGGGTCGGTCCAACTGGGTCGGACTGGACCCGGACCAACTTCGGCCATAATCGCTCTTTTGTCTATAACTTTGGCACCGAGCGTCCGTTTGAAGAACCTTCTATGGAGCCAAAAACCTTGGAGTGAGACGGTCTTTTTGGTATACCCCACTTGAGATTTGGATAAAGTTGGGGTATGGTCGGTTTGAATAAAGCACGAATCCAACTGGGCCCTCAGGACTAAAAGGCTAATAACTTACAGACCGAGCGTCCGATTGATGCACCGTCTATTTCATTGAGATCCATTTTACATGGCGGTACTTTGGAATACTTCTTCGTAGGAATGTTTGGCAGTTTGAGTATCAATATGTGGATTGAGGTGCAGACTCTCCTGGAGATGAGAAAGCTTAGTACATGTACCCTGTAGCTGGTACTGATGATGTACTAGGATCCTGTGTGGGTCTGACGATGTAATGATGATGTACTAGGATCATGTGTGGGTCTGACAATGTACTGACAATGTACTAGGATCCTCTATGGGTCTGACGATGTACTGGCGATGTATTGGGATCTTGTGTGGGTCTGACGATGTACTGATGACGTACTAGGATCTTGTGTGGGTCTGACAACATACTGATGATGTACTAAGATCCTATGTGGGTTTGGCGATGTACTGACGATGTACTGGGATTCTATGTGGGTATGACGATGTACTGACGATGTACTAGGATCCTGTGTGGGTCTGACGATGTACTGATGATGTACTAGGATCCTGTGTGGGTCTGGCGATGTAATGATGGTGTACTAGGATCCTGTGTGGGTCTGATGATGTACTAGAATCCTGTGTGGGTCTATAATTTAGGATCCTTAGTGGGTCTAGCTCTTAATAGAGTAAGATGATTAAGTAGTTACATCTAATCATCTCTACTAATATACCTAAGATATACCTAGTGTGAGATGAGTTCATACCTGTGTGGTATTTTCCTTCATGGTAATACCTTGGTGGTATTATTCTGTGTAGCGTACCTGTGTGGTACTTACCTTTGAGGTATTCATTCCTTTGTGGAATAGTTGAGCTTTGGGCTTTTGGGATGGACCTTGTTTTTTCTCATGATTGAGATGGGTATACTTGATAACTTAGGTATATTTATGGGAATATACCTAAGTAGGATTGTCAATTGATTTCATGCTTTGTGGTTTATCCTTTATGGATTTGTGAGACCTTGAGTGTCTCAGGGTCCCTACTGAGTATCGTTATACTCACCCCTGCATGGGATATTCCTGCACCTTGTTGTGTTTGGTGCAGACTTCAGACAACTCTAACCGAGGACGAGGGTACCAGGGTTGTAGGTTGCTCAAATTTGGACCTATAAGAGGTGTACCACAGAGACGACCACTCGAGATCTGTACCTACCCTTTAGGTAGGATCCTTGGTGGGTATCCATAAGAGCTGTTCTAGTTTACTTTTACTTTCCAGTTTTCTTGTACTTTCAAGTTGGGATTGTATTCTGGCCCCTTTTACTTACTGTACAAACTATTTTTACTATTTAGTTTACTTGTGTTCGTATCTTGTTGTGTGCTTGGTTGCACGAGTTTTTAGGTTATAAAGGCAATACCTTCCCAGTTTTAGGGAATACGCCTTCGGTGCTAGTCGCAAGCCCCTGGCCTATAGAAGGCGGGCTTGGGGTATTCACGACACAAGCCCTGGGGGATGGGTCGTGACAAGTTAATAATGGTATGGGTGTCATCATGAACCCAGAGAAGAGTATCTGGTTAAATAAATTATAATTTCATTTTTAAACTTTTTACTTTATTGGTTGTACATGATTCTTTATACAAATTCATATACTTTTATTGATTGGATATTTATTTAGACACCATTGGTGTTTTCCTACTCAGTTGTAATCACACCCTACTTGGGCTTCCTGATTGGTACCCAAATATAATTTATGTTTACAGGATAGGATAAGGGCAAGATATATTTACTATATGGATGAGTTGAGATCGATCATAATAAGGGAACTAGACTTGGTTTTGGGACCCTCTCTGGAGTGTTAGTGTCTTTATTTTTGTTTTTCATTAGACACTTGTCACATATTATGGAATGGAATATATGATGTTTCAATTTTGGATATTATTTCCTCTTTTTGTTCAATATGTGATTCTAGTTTGTTCTGATTATTTTATTATCTAGTTGTTTCTTATCATTAGTTGATTATTTATTTATCTGTTTATGTTGTTGTGATACTTTGATAAAGAGGGTATAGTCTCCCCATGATACCTATATTATACCCTTGCTATGAGTCAATATCCTCTGGTTTACATGGAGTCACACTTGAGTTCATGTGTCCAACTAGCTTGGGGCATCAGTGCATGGCACTCGTGTTAGGATGTCACAGGTCCCCATGGAAGATGTGGTTCCTAAAACACAAGTACTGCATAGGAGAACTATAAAGATTAGAGAACTAGAAAGATATGTTTTTTATTCAATGAAGATTATGAATCATTATTGGTTGACCAAAATGATATTGTTTCCTACAATTTGTTAGTAGAGAGCTCAAAATATGAAAAATGGAATTAATACATGAATTATGATGTGGATTCCATGTATCAAAACCAAGTCTAGGTTCTGTTCAATCCTACAGTTGGTGCAAATACCATTGGGTGAAAATGGGTATTAAAGAGAAAATTGGACATGAAAGGAAAATTAAGTACCTATAAATCATATCTATTTGATAAATCATTTAAATAGTTCAAGTAATTAACTATGATGAATTTGTTTCTCCAATTACCATGTTTAAATCCATCATAATTCTTCTTTCCATAACAACTTTCCATGACTATGATATTTAACATATGAATGGGAAAATTTATTTCCTTAATGTAAACCTTTAGGAATATATATATATATGACACAACCTTAAGGTTTTGTGACTCTAGGAAATGAAAATAAGATATGAAAGTTACAGATATGCATTTATGGTTTAATGTAAGCATCTAGGTCAAGGAATTTTTGGTTCGATGAAGCTATAATATATTTTGGTTTCATAAAGAATGAATGTGAGCCATGTGTTTAAATGAAGTTTAGTGGGAGTGCAGTCATATTTCTAGTAGTATATATTAATGAAATATTAATCATTGAAAATTATATACTAGCCATACATTCAGTTAAGGATTGGTTAAATAAGTGATTATCCATGAATGACTTAGGTGAAGCAGTATATATCCTTGGAATCAAGATCATTCATGATAGATCCAAGAGGATTCTTGGACTGCATTAGAGTACATACATTGACTAGATACTAAATATATTTAACATGGAACAATCCAATAGGGGATTGGTTTAAGTGTCACATCTTATATATCTCAACAAGAAAATTCATCCCCATACACAACAAGAAAGAGTGATAATGAGTAGAATCCCATACACATCTGTGATATAATTTTTCATATATTCCATGTTATGTACTATGATTCATGTTTTATATGATTTAACCATGGTAGGCAGATATCAATATGATGTAGGAGAACATTATTTTAATACTGTTAAGTCTATCCTTAAGTATTTGAGGCATAATAAGGACATGTTCCTAGTATATGAAGGAGATGAAGAACTAGTCATAATAGGATATACTAAAACTAGATTCCAAATATATTAGAATGATATAAAGTTACAGTCAAGATATATATTTAGTCTCAATGAAGGAGTTGTGAGCTGGAAGAGTATAAAGCATCTAGTTATCACTGACTCTACAGTAGAGTCTAAGTGTATATATTATTTTTATGTATACAAAGAAGTATTTTGGATTTAAAACTTTATCCAAGATCTTTATATAGTACATAGCATCAAATATCCTATCATATTGTATTATGGTAATAATATATCTATGTATCACACAAAGGATCCAAGGTCACATTAGTGGAAGAATCATATACTCTATAAATATCACATGTTGAGGGATTTTTCTTAAGGGGTGAAGTAATTTTAAGCAAAGTTTCCATGGATGAAAAAAATGGACCCATTACCTAAATCCATATCTCAAAAAAATAATTAACAACATGTGATAGATATCAAATTGAAGCTTATTAGCAATTATATTAAGTAAAAGTGAGAGTATGTTGGAGCTAGTTCCCTAGTGTAAGGTATCAGATCCATGTAGTCCAACCCTTTGCATGTTTTCAATTCCCATGGAGCTCAAAAGAGGAATATTGGAGGTCTTATGGTGATTGGATACTAAAATAGAGAAGCATGTATAATTTACATCGTAATAGTGGGTTTATGAGGTAAGTGTGTTTTATGATGTAAGTGTATCTTAAGGCCTAAAGGGTTTTGTGGAATATGTTTTGTGTCTTGTGGAAATTATACCATAAACCTGAAATTTACAACATAAATTAAACATAGGAATTTCATTTTTAGGTGATGATTTTTTCATTGGAACTTAATGTTCAATATATTTATGACATAAATGAGGGGTTTACACTATAAATATTCCCTAGGTAGCATGTTTTATATCCCTAAGTGTCTTTAAATTTTCCAAACCTTATAGACTTTCTTCCTAGAGGTCTAATTGTCCAATGATGTATTTCTAAGGTGTTTTGGGAGCCCTTTAAAAGGGATTGATCCCAACTTTCCATTTTTTATCCACAAAAATCCAATGTACATTCTACCACTTCTTTTGTGGTTTTTTAATTTGGTTCCTCTTGAAATTTTCTTTCCATGGGATGAAGGTTTATCTTAAGGTTACTTATGGATTTTTTTTTCATTGTTAATGGTGTGGTTGTGGCATGAAATCCTTATAGGTATGTAGTATTCTTGTGGGAGAGGTGACCTGTATCTATAATGTTGGTCCATTATCATGTGGAGAACGTCGATTCCTTTGAGGTATGAGATTTGTTGCTTCTATTATTTATTTATATTCAATCGTAATGTTATCATGGTTTATCCATTTAGGTGGAAATGGAATTAACCTAATAATATTGAACCATATTAATAAATAATTGGATAACAATCACATGTAGTTAATTTTTGATACCGTGATAACATATTGCCCCTTGATTTTCTAGATAGTGTGACATCTATACTATGCTCGTGTAACATGTTGTTCTGATTAATTTATCATATTTTTATTAATGGAAAATTTTAGGGAATGTAAATCTATATTTAATTGATTAATTGGAATGATAATTTAAATAAGAGGCATGTTTAAATAGATGTGGTGTTTATTGTAATTTGATGGTGATTCAAATTTATACAGTGCACATGTTTGATTGAATGATATATTCCATGTGATAATGGATATGATAAACAAAATTAGCATGTTAATGATTCTTAATGATAAAATAAAAAAGGAATATTAAGTGATAATGGTTCTTATCTATGTTTTTTGAAATTGGAATTAGTGTTAAGATCCTGTTAAATTTTTCATAGCTTGTTATAGTTGAGGCATTAAATTTCCCATAGTTGGAACATATAAATTATGAATCAATTAATTCAATATGTAATAAGAATAATTTGTTTGATAAAGATAAATATTTGGGATCAAGAGTTATTTTTTTATTATAAATGTTGAATTCCTTATTTTGGGATCCACGAGAGCTCGTTTGTATATGAAGGATGGATGCCTTATTTTTAGGGCCTAGATTGACCTATTGATTGTGATTGTTTTCTTTATTCCATGTGATGTGATATACATGTGATCATTACTATGAGATATTATCTTGAGATATCTTATCCTAGGATGTTTGATGTGATATAATGGAATCCTACTTTTTTATTACATAACTTTTCATTACATTTTACAAACAGAGGATCTTTAAAGTCCAGTGTCTTGAAAATAAGGTACATAACACATGAAAACATAATTTTTTTTAATACTATTGAAATTATTCTCTAAATGTTCATCCTAATTACAATTATTTCATCTCATAACATGGGGACATACATCGATGTAAAGGGTGAGCAGAAGGCCCAGTAAGGAAAATAAGTGAAACTGTTTAAATGTGAACTTGGGCGATATCAATAAAAACATGGGGAATATCATAAAGGAATTATAAATAGGAATATAATGATAATAATAACTTTAATAATACCTTGATAATGTTTCTAAAACATTTAATTAAGACATTCATAAGCATATCACCAAGGTCCATCCCCAAGGTGTCATAAACATTACCAAGGTTATTCACCAATGTATCATAAAACTTGTCATCTCTAGAGATTAATTTCTTTACCAAATTAATTGGAGTGATATTAGGGTGAAATCTTAATATGTTTTTATTTTCATGTGATCCACATAGATCATAATAAAACATTTCATAAATAACCCAAATAGAATAAATGAAATGGGTTTCATATCAAAATATTGACGTTTTAAAAAGTGATTCAATACAAGATCATTAGGTCATTTATAACCCATGGAAAGGGAATGAGGGTTTATGTATGTCAATTAAATAATAAAATATATAATTTTTTTATCTATTAATACCCATGTAAATGAAATAGGTTTAGTAATTCACATAAATTAAATAAGATAAGTTCTTGAGAAAAAGAGAGATATTTTGAGAGGAAAATTCTACAGCATAACGACTATGAAATATGGTTTTATAAAACATTAAAAAGAGATAGGAAAATGGTATCTCATCCATAAAAGACTCATAATAAATAATATGGAAAGAATAAAATATAAATAAGAACATGGTATGGAAACATGAAAATTATACCACTTAAAAGAGAACTTGAATAGAAAAAAGAAAAGTGGTGAATTCCCTTACAAAAATTTGGCAGCCTAATGATGTTGCTTAAATTTTAGAAAATTAGTTGATAAGAGTGGAAAGGGTCTCTCATAATTTGTAAATAAAAGGGATATAAATAAATATATATAATAACATACTCAAATATAATAAAATGGAAACTAGAAGACATAACATAATGGAAGTCGTGACTAAAAGAGGAGGGTGAAAGGTTCCCTTACCTTGAAGAGAAACTTCAAAAACTCAAAGGTTGGGACCTTGGGAATATTGATTCAACCTTGGGAGGAATCATTGGGAGGTAAAAATACCAGATATTTGTTGAGGAGGAATTTTTAATGAAAGGAATAAAGGAATGAGTTGGTATTTATAGCCAAAGTGAGGGAACATTTTATTAATTTCTAAGGGACACCTCATTAGTGGTATTTGAAAAAACCTGGACTTTAACATGGTATTTTACCATGGTTTTGGCCACTTGGGACACCTAATATAATATTTTAATCCAAATGAGTTGACCAAAATTTTAAATTACATATTACATCATTATGATGTCATAAAACAAACCAAAAACTAAAAAATGTATTTTTACTATTCACCGAAAAACAAAAAATTTTATAAAAATCTCATAAATTCTCCCTAACCATATATTGATGTTATAAATTCAAAAATAAAATAGTTATAAATATGAAATATTTAATTTTTATGTAAAATCACTATTTACCTGAAAAATACTAATAATTAACTCATAATTTCTTAAATAGTTATTTACATATGCTATTATATCACCTTACCATTCAAGATGCCTAAATTATATTTATAATTTCTTAAGTGAGGTTACTATTATATTGGTAACATTACTATTCATAATTTACTAATCACCAAAAATTATGTTGATCTTATCACACTCTAAATTTCTTACTCGTCACAACTGTATATTTCCTTTTTTTAAAATAATTTCACATTATTAATTATTTAAAGTATAAAAAAAATATTTTAAAATACTCTTTTTTTCCAGTATTCATCAATAATATGAAACCTCTAAAAATTAATCCTTTATTTATTTTGAAATTTGAAATTCAAAAAATAATTTACTATAAGAAGAAATAACAATTTTATTTATACAAAAGGATTACAAAAAGTAACTAGGACCTCATTACATAGCCCCTTATAACATCTTCATATGACCTAAGAGTAAAGTGTGCGATGGTAATAGAATCTTGGGGTGGCTCAGACAACATTTCCCAAGTGGTGATTTCTATCATCTTGAACTTCTCCCGAAGATGATTACATTCAAGCTTAAAATGTTAAAGCTCGACATGGGCTTGGTCCAGAGAAAAGCCCAGTGATACTACCTCCTTCCCAAGCTCTGATAGATGGGCTTCATACGACCCGATTCTACTGGATAAGGCCATTGACTCTTATTTCTGTATTAATTATCCATTAATATTTATATTTTAAATAATAATTATAACATTAAAAATTATTATTGTTTCCAACATCCATATTGACTAATAGTCATATAATGTTTAAAACCCAATGGTCACATTTCATTTATACATATATATATATTTTATTGATTATGATATAGTAAGACATAAATTTTCAAGAAACAAAATATTATTCAAAATTTTGGTTTGTCACATTCTTCCCCCTTAAAAAATTCCGTCCCTGAAATTTTAACTCGTACCCTCAGAAAAGAAAAGGTGTGGGTACTTCTGCCTCATAGACTCCTCTGGTTCCCACATGGATTCTTCATATTTGTGGTTCCTCCACAATACTTTAACAAGGTGGGTAGTCTTGTTGCATAGAACCTTATCTTTACAATCCAAGATCTCCACCGAATGATCCTCATAAGAGAGGTCATGTTCTAGTTGTACCACATTTGGATTTAGTATATGTGAAGGGTTAGGTATGTACTTTATCAAGAGGGATACGTGGAAGCCATCATGAACTTGTGCTATATTTTAAGTAAGTTCAAGCTGATAGGCCACTACTTCTACACGATCAAGGATTTCATAGGGGCTAATATACATAAGGATGAGATTCCCTTTTTTCCCAAACCCCATGAGTCTCTTCCAAGGTGAGATTAGAAGAAAGAGTTTCTCACCAACATCAAACTCCAAGTACCTTCAACGGTTGTTTCCATATCTCTTTTACTGACTCTAAGCAGCCTTAATGTGCTGCTAGATGGAACAAACCATTTCTATCATCTCTTGCACAAGATCAGGCCCAATAAGATTTCTATCACCAGCCTCATCCCAACAAGTAAGAGTTCTACATCGCTTACCATATAAAGCTTTCTAGGGTTCCATTTGAATGATCAAGTGTAAAATATTATTGTAAGAGAACTCAACTAATGGGAGATGTTGATCCCATCCACCTTTAAATTCCATTGAGCATATTCTGATCATGTCCTTGAGTGTTTGAATAGTCCTTTCAGATTGGCCATCAGTTTGGGGGTGATAGGCCATATTGAAATTCAATTTAGTACACATATCATGTTAAAGACTTATCCATAATTTTAATGTGAACCTTGGATCACAATCAGATATGATAGAAAGTGGAACTCCATGCAGCCTTACCACTTTGTTTATGTAAATCCAGGAAATCTGATCAAGAGAGAAATCTTCCCAAATAGAGATAAAATGTGTTGTCTTGGTGAGACGGTCCACTATAACCCATATCTCATTGTTTCCTTCAGAAGTTCTCAGGAGACCAATGACAAAGTCCATAGTGATATTATCCCACTTCCATGCTGGTATGGGTAGTGTTTGTAATACCCCTTTAAGAATTTGTCACTCTTCCTTCACTTTCTAACATACGAGGCACTTTGTAGTGTAGTTAGAAATCTCTCTTCTCATAATATCCCACCAATAATGATCATGAAGGTCCCTATAAATTTTCGTGGTTCTAGGATGTATAGAGAAAGTAGAGCTATGAGCTTCATTCATTAGCTCCTTCTTTATTTTTCTAATAGATGGAACACATAGTATTTTATGGAATTTCAGTACACCTTGATCAATATTGAACTCATGAAACTTTCCATCCTTCACAACATCAAACTTCTTCTACAACAAAGTATATTCTTTCTAATCCTTATTGATCTTCTCTAGAATTTATGGTGGATAAATCATTTGGGACAGGGTTGATGATGTGCCTTCCCTTATAATTCCTATTTCCATTTTTACTAGGTCTTAAATCAAGGAATATCTTTGAATCCTCATCATGGATAGAACAACTGGGTCTTTCCTACTTAATGCATCAAGGACTTTGTTTGATCTTATGACATGATAATGAATTGAACAATCATAGTATTTAAGAAGTTCCAACCATCTCCTATGTCTCATGTTCAATTACTTTTCTGTGAAAATATACTACAAACATTTATGGTCTATGTATATATCACATTTCTCCCTATAAATATAGTTCCTCTATATATTAAGAGAAAAAAATAGCTGCAACCAGTTCAAGGTCATGCATAGGATAGTTCTGCTCATGAGTCTTCAACTATCGAGATGCATAAGCAATGAATTTTTCATTTTTCATGAGGATGCACCCAATCCCTTTCAAATATGCTTCGCTAAAAATAACGAATCCTTCTCTTCTTGAGGGAAGATTTAACACGGGTGTAGTAACCAATATATTCTTCAGATCTTGGAAACTTTCCTAACACTTCTTTTTCCAGATGAACTTAACCCCTTTTCTAGTTATCTTGGTTAATGGATTAGAAAGTCATGAAACGTTTTTCAAAAACCTCATATAATATCCCGCTAATCCAAGGAAACTATGAATCTTTGTTATTATTGTAGGTTGAGGCCACTCCTCTATAACCTTTTTCTTCATAGGGTCAACTATGATTCCTTTATTAGTTATAATGTTCCCCAATAAATAAACTTTTTGTAACCAAAATTCACATTTTCTGAACTTTCCAAAAATCCTCTCCTTCTATAGATTTTGTAAAATAACCTTTAGATGATCCTCATGCTCCTCATGAATTTTGTAATATATCATAATATCATAAATAAAAACTACCAAAAATTTATCAAGGTAGTACTTAAAGAATATATTCATCAAATCCATAAAAATAGTAGGTGTATTAGTCAGTCCTATTGGCATAACAACAAAATCAAAATTCCAATATCTTGATCAGAAGGTGGTTTTTGGAATATCCTCCTTCTTCACCCTCAATTGATGATAACCATATCAATAATAAATCTTGGAGAATAATTGATCCCCATAAAGTTGGTCAAATAAGTCATCAATTATTAGAAGAGGGTATTTGTTCTTCACTGTGATCCCATTCAGTTCTCTATAATCAATGCATAGCCACATTGATCCATCATTATTCTTTACAAAGAGAACAGATTCTCGCCAAGGAGACAAAATCAGTTAGATAAACCCCTTCTACAAAATTTCTTGGATTTTTTTATTTAATTCCTCCAACTCCACATTTTCCATCCAATACAAGGTATTTGATATCGGATGAGATCCAGGTACGAGTTCAATGGAGAACTCTACCTCTCTTTCTAGGGGAGGTTCGGGTAACTCCTCAAGAAATATGTTAATGTATTCCTGGGTGATGGAGGCATTTTCTATCATTATAATATCATTTCCTTCTTTTTCATCATCGATCAACTCCATAAAGAAGGATATAAGAGGTTCTTCTAGACAACGATCAGGTTGAGACATATATTCTTGGAAGATAATTGTAGGTTTTCCATTAAAGACTACTGAGATTTCCTTGATTCTGTATTTGATCTTAGAATTATACTTTGAGAGATAGTCCATCCCAAGTATAATGTTTATTTCCATCATGGGAATGACTACTAGATTTGTGATAAGATTGTGCTCACTAAAGTAAATACTAGAGTTTCTAAACACTGATGATGCTTGAACAATGACACCAGGAGTCTTGACTGATAACTATACTTTTAGAAATTCAGGAGTTGATTCTAAATTCCTTGAAAACTTGGAGGAAATATAGGAATTCATAAAACCAGAATCAAACAAAGTACTTTCTAGCTTTGATAGAACAATAAGAGTACCTACCACCACATCATTTGGCATTTCAACTTCTACCGTAGGGATAATAACAGAACAAATTTTCTCCCTTGGCCTATTCTTAGGAAAATGGTGATTCCCCTCCACATACCTTGGATTTGGACACCGATTTAAAAAGTTCCCAAGATGTCTGCACTTATAGAATTAGACTTCAGGTAGGGCCTTCACCATCTTCCCTTTGTCGTTAGTGTTGGGAAGTTGAGGCTTCACCTCACTATGACAATTCCTCATGATACTTGTATCACTTCCTGCTCCTAAGCAGGCAGTTCCTCGAATGCTTCTTCCCACATTTATTACATGTGGGACATTGAAATTTCTTGCCTCCTCTTCCCGAATCAAAGCTCCTCCCCAAGCTTAGATCCATCGATCTCTTATTTTCATTGTATTTATGAGACAACTACATCTCACTGAACTCTCGTTCGACTTTCATAGCACTCCACACGATCTCATCATAGCTATCATAGTCTCTGTTGTCTAGATTATTTCATAGATGAGGTATTAGTCGACCAAAGAATCTATCAAACTTACCATTAGGATTCATGAAAAAGTATGAGGTGTAATGGGAAAGTCTTGTGAAGTTCATCTCATAGCTTCCAACAGATTCATTCTCCTTATGCTTTATCATGAGGAACTCCTTCCCCATTTTTGTTCTCATCGAACGAGGTAAATAATTATTGAAGAAGATCCTTATGAACTCTTCCCACCCCATAGATTCAAACTCCACTCTTGGACTCATGTTTTTAATCAGTTCCCACCACTGATCAGCTTGTCCCTATAAGTGGTAAACAACAAGGGTGATATTCTATTATTCTGAACAACAGAGCACAGAAAAGATCTTCTCGATAGAGATGATCCACTGTTCAGTAATCAATGGGTAGGTAGATACATTGAAGGTTGGTGGTCATTGAAACATAAAGGAATCAATAGAAAGGTGTTCCCTTCATGGTGAAATTGGTCTCTCAGCTTGATTCAAGTTATTTCCCATAACTTGAGTCAGTTGGTTCATCATTCAAATGAAAGTTTCCATTCCATCTTTCATCGGAGGGCCGTCAACACATTGTCCATTGCATTCACCATTTTCATAGTTCTTACTATTTCCTTCCATTTAAAAAAAAACAAAACCTTAGTGAGAATATTATTTCATTTAAAAATATTTTAACTATAAATTATTTTTATGTCTTAAAACTTCATGCTTAAACATATTACTCTTTAACAACAATTAGATTTCTCTATAAATCATTCATAATGATTCATAAAAATCACGTGATTAACCAAACATATCCCCCAAGAGTTTCAAACTAGGAGTGTAGTAAGGCCCGTTGTTGTGCACCCGTTCTTATTTGAGTCTAGCTCAAAGCTATGTTTTCAGGTTTTACCCGTAGATACATTTGTGCTAGAGCCACATTCACTTATTGGTATCTAGACAAGGATTTATTTGTTCGAAAACCACTTACTTAATATTTAACCAAAATACCAGGAAGATTTTTTATATTTAATATTTTCTATAGGGTTATTCATTAACTTTTCATATCCAAATTTCCAAAAATAACTAAACTATCATTTGATACCAACTATGGAATCTATCTCTTTTATTATATAACTTTTCATTACATTTTACAGACATGGGATCTTTAAAGTCTAGTGTCTTGGAAATAAGGTACATAATACATGAAACCATAAAACAATATTTTAATCCTCTTGAAAGTATTCTTGAAATTTTCACCCTAATTACAATTACTACATCTCATAATTTGGGGACATACATCAAAGTAAAGGGTGATTAGAAGGCCCAGTAAGGAAAAAAAGTGAACTAGTTTACAAGTGAACTTGAGCGATATCAATAAGAACACGGGGAATATCAAAAAGGAATGATAAAAAGGAATATAATGATAATAAGAACTTGAATCATATCTTAAAAATGAGTCTACAAAATTTAATTAATACATTCCTAAATAAATCACCAAGGACCATCCCCAAGGTGTCATAAAAATTACTAAGGTTATTCACCAAGGTATCATAAAACTTTTCATCTCTAGAGATTAATTTATTTACACAATACATTGGAGTGATATAAAGGAGAACCCTTAATATGTATTTATTTTCATGTGAACCACATAGATAATAATAAAACATTTCATAGATAACCCAAAGAGAGGATTCCAGTACCCTTGGCATTGACCCTGCCAACTAGAGGTTGATCTGACTTGTATGAAGTATGTATAGGCTGTGAGATAGTTTTGGAGAAACATCACTCTTGGGGAGACATATTATGCTTACAAATACAACCTTATGACATCATCCTTAGCATGGATTGGATGTATTCAGTACAAGATATTGTGGATTGATTCAGGAGGTATTGTGTTCTATGATTATGATGGAGATCCAACATCGTTATTTGGTGAGTGAGACCCTCAGATGGGTCAGAGATGTATTCCATACTTATCATCCTTGATGGAAAAGTTGATGTTCATTTCATCATAGGTTTATATTATTATGTTTCCAATGATTATATAAGAGTAACCTGATGTTTTTCCTATGGAGGTTATAGAATTACCCCCTTGAAATAAAATTGATTTTGGGATAGAGCTACAACTGGGTGTGTATCATATCTCAATGTCTCTATATTGGATGACACCTTCTGAGTTGTGAGAGCTTTGAGAACAACTTGATGATATGTTTTAGTGAGTTTTTGTTCAGTCGAATGTTTCACCTTGGAGTGCACCAATTTTCTTGGTAAATAATTTTTATGGAAGAGTGCCTTAATTTTTGACTAAAAATTTCACTATAATTTGTGGAATCCTCATGAAAACATGTTTTATACTATACTATAATTTCTATAGGATTTAGGGGAGAATTATTTTATTATTCCCCACTAGAAATTCCAATGTAGCTTCCAATTAAATTTCTATTGGATCTTCCACTGGAACATCTACTGGAGATTCCA
The DNA here is from genome assembly GCA_963277665.1 of Viscum album. Classification (NCBI taxonomy): domain Eukaryota; kingdom Viridiplantae; phylum Streptophyta; class Magnoliopsida; order Santalales; family Viscaceae; genus Viscum; species Viscum album. Next base: position 607,085,547 of record OY728125.1, read on the forward strand.
CTACATGTGCCACTAAAACTTCCAATGGAACTTCCAATGTAACTTCCAATGGAACTTCCAATAGAACTTACACTAAAAATTACACTAGAAATTCCTCTGGAGGTTCCACTATAACTTCTACTAGAGGTTCCATTGGAACTTCTAGTAGAGGTTCTACTGAAACTACCACTGGAACTTGTAGTACTATTCTAAATATTAAATTTCAAATCTATCTTAAGTTGAAAACTATAATTTAATTTGTGGAATCCAATTTTTTTTCTATATTGCAGTTAATTGTTTAAAGGTTTCAATAGGGAATTTGGTTATGTTATTTCCTCACTAGAAATTTTAGTGAAGCTTCCACTGGAACTTTCAGTGGAACTTGCAATTAGATTCTACCTTATGTTATGACTAAAACCAATAATTTAATTTTTGGAATTAGAAATTTTTTTTTCTATATTTCACTTAAATTTTTATATGATTCAACAGAGAATTTTGTTTTGTTCTTTCTCCATTGGTTCCACTGGAAGTTCCAGTGGAACTTCCATTCCTATTCTACCTTGAGTAATCATTGAAATCTATACTGTAATGTTTAGAATCCCTAAAAATGCATGTTATATATATCCTTATCCTTGGTTTTTTCTTCAGAGGTTGAATTCATCTAAGCATGGTGTAAAGATCCTCGCTCCTTAGGTCATTGTAGTTTTAACTAATCTCATTGGTTGATGGAGCTTCACAAGGGTTTGGAATGTCCTATTACAGTAGTCTGAATCCACCTCCCTAGAATCCCACTGACTTTCCAAAATAGAGCCTTATTTAAAACCATTGGCGATACTCTTGGATTCTTCTTGTGCTCGGATGACCATACTCAGTGGTGTGTTGATACCTCAGTGGTTTGTATTTGTGTTGAAATGGACATTTCCCTTCTCCCTTAGACAAACTATATATTTGGGTTCATGAATCCTTCTACTGGAATTAATAAATAGTATACTCAGTATCCACTAGGTATTGAATGCTTTGTCTGCTTCAGGGAATTCCCTATAGGTATGTAGAAGATATCTTCAAGGTGGCCATTGACTCCCTCCCTAGGAGGATAACAAAGAAGTGGTGTAGTAAAATTAGTTGTACCACTTGTTTTCGACGCTTTCTGCCTGGGCATGCACGCATCCGTCACGCAGGGGAGGATGCATGGCTTGAGGCCCCACATTACCTGTTTCCAAAGGCAGGCGACATACGTTCCTTGTTTAGGGACGTCTTCTCCTTGATCGAAACCGGGATGATGGGATGCCAGTTCTTCCTTCTGTGGATTCAACCTCAGAGCTCGTCACCTAGTCCGGGTATCCCTCATAGATTTAAGACGTATTCGTGAATCTCGTTCCCGGTGCCATATCTTCATGGACACCTGTTAATTACGCTACTTCCGTCGAGATGCTCCAAGGGGTCTGGTCGGGGCATCAACCTTCAGTTAGGAGAGTGGTCACGCTAAGGCGTCGTTGGCATGTCTTGACGCTGGGTAATTGGAATGTCTTTCTTCTATCCCTTATTATAGGGCTTCTCGAGGGCATGGAAGCCCAAGGCATCCCACATCGAACGTGAGGAATTTTATTCCATAGGCATATATCTGAGGTTTTCCTCAGCTTCCCATGCTTAACACAGGGTATGCCGTGAGTTTAACGTCTTGAAGAGATGGTTACTCCAAGTGCATGTCTTCTGAGGTTTTCCTCAGCTTCCCATGTTTAATAAAGGGTATGACATGATTTTAATGTCTAGTAGAGATGGATCAGAATGATTGGAACACTAATAGTGGATCAGATTGAAGAACCCCCTAGGGGGGGAACACTGATGTTGGGGCTAGTACGTGGGCGGCTTCCCGGATGTTGTGTGGAGGAATGATGTGGTATGATCCCACCGGGATGTGGTAGCCTGGGTAAGGATCACGATGGGTGATGGATTCGGGCTTGGGTCTCAAGGAGACTTCCTACGTATCCCCATGGATGGGAATCAAAGTCCGCGTAGTTCGATGATATGGTGGGACACCTGAAAAAGCGACCCGTGAGAATGAACATATGGATGGGGGCTCGGAGGAAGTACAACCTTTGGGCTAGGGCATGAGCTTCCCGAGGCATGTGGGCTCAAGGGATAGGTCAGGATGGGACGTGGGTGTTGGGATTGAAACTCGTAGAGGCCTCCTACGTATCCCCGTGGAGGGGAATCAAATTCCATGTAGTTCGGGATGGATGAGGCTTACGCTCTGAGACGGCCCAAGATGGATATGGGGCTTACACTCTGAGGCATCCCACGATGATAGATCAATGAGGCTTATGCTCTGAGGAAGCCCATGATGTTGGTGAACCTACGTGGAGGGGTAAGAACAACCAGGTGATGGTCTTGAACCTTATGGAGGCTTCCTACATACCATGCCTTAGCACAGATCAAAGTCCACGTAGTTCAGGTGGTGCAGTTTAATGTCATGTTGGATGGGGGGCATACAGTTTAACATCATGTGGGATGGGATACAGTTTAACGTAATGCAGAGGATATCATCCCATGTGAGGGAGATATGGGATTACACCAAGGTGGCTGCCCTTCCCCTGTGGACAAACGCCACTCCGAGAGGGAGGATATCATCCCATGTGAGGGAGATTCCACTCCCGTGGAGACGAGTGGGCGTAAAGAATGTCCAAGCCTGGGGGACCCTGCGTTCAAGGCACGGGGTCAGATCACATTTTAACGTCATGTGTTGAGGATGAGGCGCTTGGAAGTTTAACATCCTGCAGCTCAGATGAGGTGGGTTTGCTCCACACCCCTAGGACTTACAATACCGGCACCCTCTACCCATTATGGGAGGGAAGGCGTCGGCAAGGCCGTGGTGTAGGGGGGCCGCAGAGTGAACCATTGAGGGGTCCATGTTAGCATGGATATGCGAAGAAGAAATAACCGTTAGCGTGCCTATGCGAAGAAGCATGAGGCAAAGCAACACAACAGGAAACACTGCCCAAGGGACCTTGAGGTTACTTCATATGAGCCTGAAGGCCGTACGGGAAAACAAAGCATGACATGCATGCTCGGTATGGAGGACATCGGGCGCCTATGAAGGCAGGCACCTGGGGGGAATCAAGATGAGGGGTCCTGAGGATTGCGTGCAAAGAAAAGTTTTTCACGCAAAACACCGGGATGGTGCATAATTGGGGCGGAGGAATTGTGCATGACTAGGGGGATTGCGCGTAAGGGATGTGAATTGTGCGTGAGTGGAAAAGGCTAAACCCTAAGGCAAGGCCACACCCAATGAAGGGATTTTGCGCAATTGGGCCGTTTTTTCATGCAACAGAAGGAATTGTGTGCAAGGGAGGAACCCTGAGGGGTTTGGAATTCTATTTAAGCCAGTAGGATTGTGTGCAAAGGCAGATCCCAGGGCGAGGTTGTATGAAAAGAGTCAGTACCTGAAGGCCATATTGCATGCGCAGAATTCCTATTTCGCGCACGAGAGCCGGTTCAAATTCCGCAACCCTGAAATGGAAGGGGTATACTTCTATTTATAGGCATCCAGAGTTGCAGAATCCAGGCAGCACACGAAATTTTGAGCGCTAGAGACAGCGGTGCGAAAAGTTAACCGCGTGGGCGCAAGCACACAAATATTACGCACTTGCGCTGGGAACCTTTCGCGAATCCCAGACTCCTTTAGTGAAGCCCACATTTTTTCACGCACACACTCCTTTATTTCACGCAACACTTTCGGACCCTCTGGACCCGGCCTCCGGGTCCGAATATGACTTCACTTTGTCATTTCGATGCTTCCTTTAGTATTTATAGACTTTTCAGCGTCTACAAATGCCCCCCCCTTGGAATTGGATTGGTGAGGGGTCAAAATGATCGAATTCTGAGGGAAACACCGAAACTCTGAAGAGTTGGGCTTCAAGGGTCCTTGCGCGTGAGAAATGTTGCGGCACGCAAAACTCCGGGTTGGCGCGGAATCTGCTTTCCACGTGGCACGGAACAACGACTTTGCCTATAAAAGCGGCCCTGGGTCCCATGATTCATACGCAACCTTCTCGTGTGATAAGCTCTGAGCTCTCATGTGCAAAATTTCCTCTATGCCTACGCATAAAACACGTTTTGGCAGCGTGCAATTCGTCCCGAGTTTCAGCCGTATTTACACGCAAACCCGGGATACTCCACGCTGACTGCCCCGATTACGCTCTCGACTTCTGAATTTAGCACAACTCATCTAGATTCCACACAGCTTATCCGGATTTCGCTCAACTCTCTCAAAGAACTTGAGATGGCCGCAAACCAAGTCGATGAGGGGGAATCCGCCGCTCGTAGAGCTGAAATGGCGGTGAATGAGGAGGTTTATGGAACCAGGGTGGTTGTTTCCAACAACCATACCTTGTTCAACCTGCTAACCCCCGTCCAGAAGGAGTATCCTCTATCCAACAACCTCTCTCTATGGAACTTCGGCATTTTGGAGGAGGTTCTGCTGCTGGGATTCGAGGTTGACACACCGTGGTCATGGGTGACCCGAGAGGATGACCTTCCCCGATACAATATCACCAACAATGGTCATCCTACTAGAGAGACCAGACACATGGATGTGTATGTCCTGAACCCGAGGACTAGGACCATTGCTGGAGGTGATCCTGTTGCGGAGAGTTCTATGGACGTCTATGCAAGCATGTTCCGTCAGATCATCATGAACGATACTAAGGGCTAGCTGCAAGATTGGGAATTGCGGTCTGGAGGTAACTTCACCAGCGAGTGGGCCTGGGTGTACTGGGTTCGACATACGTGCGACAAATTCGGGGCTGAGCTGCAGCACATTGTTCTATTCGAGGCGGTGTGGACGTCACAGTTCCACTTCTACCGCCAACCAGAGCTCGGGGCGGAGCTGTTCACCCGATGGTCCCCTGACACCAACACATTCCATCTTCACTATGGGGAAGTTGGTATCAGCCTTTGGGATGTCCACTGCATCGGAGGTATCCCATTGGAGGGCTATCAATACGACGATTTCCTTCACACAATAAACACCTGAGAGGATTGACCATGGACCCCCATGTTGACATGGAACCTACTGGAGCTGTCCAAAGAGATGTTAAGGGTCAAGGACTTCCTGAAGGACATCACCTACAAGGACTGGTTCAGTCTGTTCTTGGAGAAGGACCATGCGGTCAATATGCTAGGATGGGGAAAACGGTGCCCAACCGAAGCTTAGAGGAGCAAGGATGGATCATACTGGAGGATCCTGGAGACAGGGAAATACCAATCTTGGGGCTACTGCGTCATTGAGTCCCGGGACCCAAATGTCCGATATGTCGGGTTCCTCGCCACTTTCTTGAGCGGGTGGTTTCTGCCGGTGCAGGACGTAAGGATGGGCATCCATCCAGCAACCCTGGTGATGGTAGGCACCATGGACACCAACCAAAGGTTCAATCTGGGGGTCCCCGTGCTGGCTAGGTTGTATGCCATTCTGGGATGCATCTCACGAGGGGGGTCACCTCGGAGGGTGTGTGGCCCCTTCCAGATCTTCCATGGCCGGGTGGCGGCTCATCTTGGCGGGTACACTTTCCCAAACACCGTCCGTCCTCTGGTAAATGGCCTGCGGCCATCTCTATTGAACATTTTCAGGGTTACGCTGATGACGCACAAAAAGGAGGGTGTAAGGATCAGAATTAGTAACCACGCCAACTTTAAATTCATCCCATTACTAACCCCGATCGGCCAGATGGTCGACAATGGGCAAGACTCGCTGGAGCAGCAAGAATACTTCAGAGCATCCGAGGTGGGGTGCTTGTGGCTTGGATTGACGGGAAGATCATCTGCGAGCCTTACGTGTTGTCCCGATTCTCCAGGCAGTTCGGGTGCCTCCAGCGAATGCCAAAGAGGGTATTTACGGATGTTTGGGAGGAGAGGAATGCCTGCATCCTTCGCCAGATGTGGTTAATGTTCACCACTTATGGCTCTGGTGACATCATTACCCTTCCTCCCACAAGGGTCGAAGCTGGCCTAGAAACCGAGTATGCCGAGCATTGGGCTATAGCGTAACATGAGAAGCTTTTACGTAAGCGAGTTCGGCAACTCGAGACTAGCCGCGTGGAACCCGGGTGATGAGAGAGCAGGCAAGGTGCCGCTAGAAGGGGGTACAGGCGTGTGCCTGGCGGCGAGGCCTACGCAGGCTGGGACCTCAGCAGCGGGGACATCGCATGGTGTCACTGTGACCTCGTTTCCCAAAGGGGGGTCACACGATGCAGCCAGAGAACTGCCCGTGAAGCAGATAAGATACCTACTCGAACCTTCCCAGGATGCAATCTTCCTGGAATTTTGGTCAGCCTGGATGAACCTGCGGCAATCAATGGGCATTGAAGCCCTCTGGAATAAGATAATGCAGGATGGGAACCAGCTTCCCGAAGTCGGGCTCATTCGGGTTACCGACAGAGTAAAATTCCATTGGCGGCACACATATCTAATGTCCATGGACACGTACGCGTGCCAATGGGGTCAGCGTGTGGAGCCACCTTTCATAGTGAAAGTGATGCTCGACCAAGTGCATGATCCGGAAATGATGCCATCGGGAGAAGGAAACAGTGATGACGAGTCAGAGGGGGAGGAAGAGATAGGAGAAGACGACGGTCAAGGAGAAGAAGAAGGAGAAGGTGAAGGAGAACTCGAAGGTGAGGGGTTGCAGAGGGCGGCCTACCAAGGGAGTCTCCGGGAGAGTGGCGAGATTGTCATCTCTGATCTTGACATAACCGAGATACTCGAGGTCGATCTCTATCCTTACTCATCATCCTTTATCCATTCTCTCCTGCAATTTCTAATCCATTTCTCTATCTCACTCAGGAGCATATAGGCACCGATCAGTCATCCCAAATAGAGGAAGGAGAAGAGGTGCTGGTGGGACAGGGTGGGGCTCCGACGCCCATTATCGAACTGACAAGCGCTGAGGGGTCTCCTGCCACGATAGCTTCGATAGCGGCCATAACACCGAAGGTTGACGCTATGGGTTCCTGTAAGCCCCCTTCTTCGCCATTGGTGATTACTGTCAGAGAACTAAACTAATCAGAATGCTCCCTGTGCAGTGATCTTGGCGTTGGAGGCTCGTCGGGCTGCTGAGCCCGGGCCGTCTATAAGTGTACTAGTGGAGGACCTACCGCCTCCTCCAAAACATACTTCCCAAACTAGGTCGGCCCCAGAAATTGGTGAGCAGGGGGAAGCGGACATCAGTGATGCTGTCATTGGAGCGAGTCTGGAAGCTGACGAAGGCACCGCCGCTGTCGGGGCGAGAGAGGAGGGTCGTCTAGACATCAAGGATCCTATTCCTCAAGAAGGCATCCCTGAGGCAGATCCTGTTGCTGACCTGCTTGCTGCCTTTCCTATATACTGGCTTGCTGATTCTAAAGAAATAGATGATTTGGATTCGGAAGTGGCTGAGGAGAGCCAGATGACATGCGCAAAGGGTGGAAATGCATCCATCATTTTCTCAGGCAGCCTCAGACGGATTGGCTGAGGCGGATGGGATCTCTCTAGACCTGGTTGTGTTTCTTGTGTGCCGGAGGGGCTGATGCTCAATTCCTTCATCTGACGGTCCGTGATTACATGTATGAGAAGATACGTGAGACCAGCCGGCGCACTAGCGTTTCCCAGTGTCGGGAAATATCGGTGAGCACCAGAGTGTTCCTGAGGGCGGAGAAGGAAGTCCGAAGCCTCGAAGAGCAGGCAACAGAGAAGGAGACCTTCATTGAAACATGCTCTGACCTCATGGAGCAACTAAAGGCCCAGCTGACTGACGCCCAAGAACAGCTGATGAAGGCGAGTCACCAGATGACCGTACTTCAAATTGAACGGGCGCAGGAAAAATCTAGGATTGGAGAACTGTTCTCTGTGGCTGCTGATAAAGAGAGAGTCTTCAGGGAGCGAGAAGCAGTCCTGGAGGCTACCAGCCAACGGGTAGCGGCGTTGGAGAGATCAATCCAAAACGCTGATCCTTAAGGGCCCTATTTTGGCCATCTCATGAACTTTTTTTTCTTTTACTGCTCACCATTTCGAACCAATGTATGGATGAATCTATTTATCTATACCTTTAGTTCAATATTCTCAACCATAATGCCGAAATAAATAATAATTCACCCCTGAGCTCATGTGGGCTGTTCCCAATGTGAGGAACACAAGATGCTCGTGTTATCATTTCGTCCGACTGTGGGGCGTCAACCAAGATTCAGAAATCTGAAATCGAGCCTAGATTTCTAAGGAGAGGAGGGAGGTCCAGTCGAAGGGAGGGGACCTCAGACCGATCAATGTATCGTCTCCTCAATGTGCTCTAACACACAAGAGGGGAAATGCTGGGGGCATTGCAATCAATCCGAACATAGGGAGATGAAAAAGGTGAATCATGTTACCCAAATTCAGAACACCATGGGAGGGGCGTAATGATGGAGGATAGCTGTTAACCATAGCAGAAACACAAAATCCATATCGCATTAGCCAGAAATAGGGACAAAAAATGAGGGATGACCACTGACCATGTTCACAACATGGGGCCTAACTCAAATATTTCCAACCAGTCTTCTGGAACGTTGGCCCAGGATAGCAGGCGAACCACAGGTCGATCATCCATACTATTATAACAGGCGGACCAAAGGTCTATCATCCATATTGTTATAGTAAGCGGACCACAGGTCAAGCATCCATACTATTAGGGGGTCCCATCAGACATGAAAGAGGATGAAGAACTGAATAAAGGGGTACACAAAGAGTGGAAAGTGAAGTGGTGGTTTGTTCAAACAGAATCCAACACTCCCAAAATTACACCACCATGGTGAAGGCACATTAGGCAGACATATTAATCTGGTCATGGATCATCCCTAATTTTAGACAGGACCTCTCTGGTGAGAGAATTGTCGCTTCCCAACATCACTATGGGGCATCCCAAACTTATTCGGAAAAGATGCTGCAGCAACACCACTCCCCAAAAAGTTAGGCCAATGGGCTGATAGTGAGGATGGGCGGGATTTGGTTATCCCTGGGGCTGGACCCAAGACAAAATGTCTTGGCATTCCTACGTATCTCATGAGAATGAGAATCAAGCCACAAGTAGTTCTAGAAAGGTTCTTTGTTTAAAGTTTTAGAACTCAGACCAAGGATTATTAAAGAGGGCGGGAGACACATGGTAAGGTTATTAAAAAACCCGACATGAATGAGGACGACGTCCTTCTTACCACGCTTTCCTTGGAAGAGTGTTCTGGTCAAGGGACCGAACATGAAAGTTAGGATGGGCCCGTGGGGAAGTGCCTGAGCACTCCTACATATTCCATAAGGATGGGAATCAAGCCATATGTAGTTATTGAAAAGGGTGGCACGACACGACATGGTACCTGTGTAAAGGATGAAAAGGGTGTGCGGGTATAGCCCTCGCACCAAAAGAAGTGGCATTTGATGTATCTTGTTTATCCTTGCAGGTGAATGGTTTTTCTTTTGAGGAGCGACCAGCCTAGGGTAGAAATTCCTGGCATCGCCACAATAATCAAGCCATATACATGTGTTGACAATTGGTATGGTGATTGACCAATACCCAACGTGATGTCCCCTATGGAGAGGTCATCACAATGCAGTTTCGTTTTTCTTCATGCGGCCAGGACGATATCATCAATGTTTATGGTCACGTGGTAGGACCAACCAGAACAGTTTATGGTCATACGGCTTGGACCTTGGGAAATGCGCATGATGTGATAAAGAACACCTGATGCAGATGAGGACATAATCCCACACCACACCATGCGGTCCTGTGAGAGGATCCTCGGGCCAAGGGGCCGACAAGGGTTTAAATATCAAGGGGCAGGACACACTAGCTTCCAGCTGAGCTCGGCCCGAAACGAAATGTCTGGGTGACCCCTCATATCCCATGGGGATGAGGGTCAAGTTGTGCATGGTCCTTAGAGAAAACCCAAGCCTATAATCTTAGCGCTCGGATCGTGGGAGCCCCAAGAGACGCCGTAATGCAGCTTTTTCTGCCTAACGTGTTGTAGCGCACTGAGGGTTAGTGCAAGGATTGTTGAGATTCTACCTTGACATGATGGGGTGGAACATAATGTGAATCATACAACCAACATTCAGGGCCTAAAGGAGTTGGCCTGATGATGGAGGATTACTGTTGACCAGGTTCGCAACACAATATACTGTTGTGTTAGCCTTGGGGACAAAAAAATGAGCATCAACCACTGACCATGTTTGCAACGTGGGATTTATATCAATTTGTTGTCTTAAAACCTCAGGGGCGTTGGCCCGTGACGATAGGAGAGCCCTTATGCATTGTATCTAGGCCGTTCTTGGGGGTCCCTCTGGGTGTGAAAGATAATGGGGGGCCCGAATGAAGGGGAGTACGAAGCTTGACAAGTGGATGAAACTTGCCTAAGTTGAATCTGACACTCCAGGTCCTAGACCAGAGTACTCTAAACACATTAGCGGACCACTGAAAAGGGTCGAAGGGCTTAGTTTGAGAGCGGCCAAAATATGGCAGATTCTTGGGAGAGGGGGGCATGGTGCCAAAAACCCTGTACCACACCTATATATCCCCCTTGTGGAGAGGGACATGCCAAGAGGCCGAGGTGATCGGGAGATCGTGGGATCTCTCAAGAGATGGGGCTGGACCTAAAATCTAGGCATTCAGGCGGTCCTACATATCCCATACGATGGGAATCAAGACACTCGTAGTTCTAAAAGCACAGTTTAATGTCATGTAGGATTATTAGAGGCATTTCATCCAGGAATGGGTACGACACGGAGAGTAATCCAATGTGAATGAGGGCATAACCCCACACCGCGCCGTACCATCCAGGTAAGAACTTGGGATAAGGGGCCTAAGGCTGGGCCTCAGTCAGGAAGGAATGACCAACTTGTAGTTTAGCGTATTGCATTAAGGATGAGGGTGGGGGGAATAGAACTCCCTGAACATGGGATATGTATGGAACAACGAGTAATACGACGTGAATGAGTACATGATCCCACACCACACCGTACAATTCCACTGGAGAGATCCCGGGCCGGAGGCCCGAGGCTAGGCCTCGGTCAGGGAGGCCTGACCGGCTTGTAGTTTAACTTCGTGCAGGACAAGCGTGAAGTTTAGGGTCATGTGTGACCGTGGGGGCCCAAATTTAGGGCCAAATGCAGTTTAAGGTCGTGATGGACCAGATGCAGTTTAGGGTAATGCGAGAGTGTAATCTAGTTTAAGGTCGTGGGGGACCCTGTAGGGTTAGGAAAAATACTTCTTAAGGAACTTGGAATTGGTGGGAGGAGATATACACTCACCATACATGGTTACCAAGGAATATGAACCATTGGGATAGACCTTATGGATGATGAATGTTCCCTCCCATTTGGGCTCCAACTTGGGTGGTTTCCTGCCAGGAATCATTAGCGCCCTGAGGGCCAGTACTAGGTCACCGTGCAGGAAGGAGCGGAGGCGAACCTTCTTGTTGAAATCTCGAGCCATCCTACTCTGATTACTTTCTAGGTTATGCAAAGCACGAAGCCTATTCTCATCTATCACTTCCAATTCACCTAGAAGGACTTCACCAACTCTATCTGGTGCTTTCTTGTCGTAGACCGCTGTGCGCAATGAGGGAAACTGAATCTTGATGGGCAGGACAGCCTCAGCTCCATACACCAGGGAATACGGGGTCACATGGGTGGAATTACGAGTCATCATCCAATAATCCTACAGGGCATTGGGGAGTTTATCAGGCCAACTCTTCTTGTTCTGACCAACCATTTTTTACAGAATGTTAGAGAGGGTTTTGTTAAATGTCTCGATCTGTCCATTCGCCTGCGCATGATAACGGGAAGTACGGTTAGAGCGAATGTTGTACTTGGAATACAATTTCTTCAGCTCAGCTGCTTGGAAGTTGGTGCCGTTTTCAGTGAGGATAGAGTGAGGTACTCCAAATCGATAGATGATGTTGTAACTCACGAAGTCAACGATAGAACGAGCTTTGACCTCCTTGAGTGGAATTGCCTCTGCCCACTTGTAAAATAAATCTGTATCGGTCAGAATGAACCGACATTGGTGAGCTATTACTGGTGGGTAAGGTCCTATGACATCCAACCCCCCGATTGAAAAGGGACAAGAATACTTGGTAGTGTGGAGAGGCTCTGGTGGCCGATGCAAAAAGTTAGCATGAACTTGGAACGCATGGAACCTCTTGGAAAACATGATGCAGTCATGGATCATGGAGGGCCAGAAGTACCCCAGCCTTCGAATCTAGTGAGACAACTTTGACCCGGCCTGATGGGCTCCACATGAACCAACATGAACCTCTTGCATGACCTATGGAATCTCAACTACTTGAAGGCAATGGAGGAGAACACCATCAAATCCGCATTTTTAAAAGGATCTGCTCAAGGCTGGGACCGCTTTGAAGGGTGAACTATAGCACATGGCATCGGACTCGCTCACGCTCTACCCGGTCTGACAGAAGATTACTGCATTGGAGGTATTCAACCAAGGGTGTCCCCCAATCAAGAACTATTTCAATAACCGCATTTAAAGTACCCGAGGCTCCTGACATAGGGGAACCGACAGTAAGATTGTTTACCCACGAGCTGTGATCATCCTCCGGGGTAACTAAAGCAATAACTCTTTGTTGCGCCATGTGGATAATCAGGTTGTCTTGTTCGGGATCCGCAAGCGACGCGGCCAAGCTGGAAAAGAATCTGCTTGACCGTTCTGTGACCAGGGGTATGAACGACCTCTATCTGAGAAGGGAACTAGGCCATTATACAGAGGGTGCACTCCAACAATGGCATGAGTTTTGGGTTTCTGACAACATAGTCTCCATTGACCTGCTTGATGACCAGTTTGGAATCCCCCTTCAATGCAGACAGGGCACATCGATCTCAAGGGCCAGCTCGAGGCCAGTAATGAGGGCATGATACTCTGCCTCGTTGTTGATGCAACCCTCTGACAACAGGAATGAGTATGGAAGAATGGATTGCTATGGGGTGATAAAGATGATACCCAGGCCCACTCTGTTAAGCCTAGGATCGTTGAGTCTCATACTGGTGGGGCTCCGGGAGGCACCGTCAAAGTGCATCTGCCAACATGGGACGACATGATTGACTGAGAGGACTGCCTTATCAAGAAAACCTAGGTCCAGCGGCTGATTCGCAGAGGTTGGGTGGGCAGCTAGAAAGTCTTCCAATTCATGTCCTTTAATAGCCTTCTGAGGCATGAACCTAATGTTGAACTGCTGGAGGATCACCACCCACTGCGCTAGTCATCCAGTCAACATAGTTCGGTTTAGGATGTAATTCAATGGGTCTACCCGAGAGACTAACTGTACCTCATGGTGCTACAAGTAGTTCCGCAGTTTTTGTATGGAAAATACGAGCTCCAGATAGCTCTTCTCGATGGGAGAATATATAATTTCCGTATCGAGGATCATGCGGCTGAGTTAGTAGAGGTTGTTCTCTATTCCCTCGTTGTTCTTAAGGGCTAGAAGTGAACCAAGGGACCATTCCAGGGAGGTCACTTAAAGGACCCGCGGTTTTCCGAAGACGGGTGGCATCAAGACTGGAAGTTGGATCAAATATTACTTGATTTCCTCGAAGGCGGTCTTGCACTCATCATCCCATTCATAGGTGGAAACATTCTTCATGGGTTGGAAAAATGGCTTACAATTTCCATCCAGATTCACAATGAATCGATGTATATAGGCTAAGTGGTCTTGGAGACCTCGAAGATCCCGAATATTGCTCGGGGGAGACATCTGGCTGATGGACTTGATCTTCTCTAGGTCGATCTCGATGCCTCGGTGCCTGACAACAAAGCCAAGTAACTTGCCGGAGGTGACCCTGAAAGCACACTTCAATGGGTTCATCTTCAGGTGGTGGGAATGGAGGAAACCAAACACTTTTTCAAGTTCCTTGAGATAGTCCTGGCATTGGCGATATTTGACTACTAGGTCGTCCACATAGTATTCCACCAATGTTCCCAAAATCGGCTTGAATATGAGATGCATGGCCTGTTGATAGGTGGCACCCACATTCTTCAGGCCGAAGGGCATAACTTGGTAACATAAAGTACCTTGGGGTTCCCTGAAGGTAGGGGACTCCTCGTCCTTAGGGGCCATCTAGATCTGGTTTTACCCGGAATATCCATCTATGAAGGAGAGAGCTTGGAACCCGGTCGTGGCAGCAATCAATAATTCTGTCACTGGAAGGGGAAAATCATCCTTCGGATAGTGGCGATTGAGATCGCGGAAGTCGATACAGACTATGATCTGTCCATTTTTCTTCCTGACTGGAATAATTTTGGCTAGACACCGAGGGTACTGAACTTCCTTTACGAAGTTGGCTTTGATGAGCTTATCAACTTCAGCCTCAACCATGGCGCCATGAGAAGTGTGCATCTTTCTGGGAGGCTGGTTGAACCCATGATGGTTTTCCAGGAGACCAAGGCGGTGGACGGTGAACTGTACAATCTTTGAAGTTGATCAATGTTTAAAATTTATATTCCTACTAACAACTGTATATATGTAAAGCAGGTTCGAACCCATAGGGAAGGCTAATTTGGCCACAAATTACTTAAAAAAACACTTGTCAAGATCCACTATTGTTAGTAGCGGAGTGGTTTTTCTATTTATTTTTAATCTTTTATTTTTTTAAATGTTTTAATAAACTACAACATAAACCTCCACAACTCTTGTAAATTTGTTCTACCTACACTAAAACAGAGAACAACTATGAATTAAATGTATCAAGAGAATAAAATGCTGATAAAAGACAAACAGAAGAAGATGCTCAGGGATTACTCTAGTCTACTGGTTCAAATTTTTTTTCCTTTTCATGTAACAGTACTGCTTCACACCACCACATAAAGTCAACTTACTTCCCTCGCTAGGAATTAAGTCATGGGAGTTGTGCAACTTAGAGTTCGCCACTCCAAGAAGTACAACTCCTAAAAGATGATTTAGAAAGAACAACAGTACAAACTCTCCGTGAGTACTGTATTTTCATTATGAGTTTATTACTTAAAATATGTTTCTATAATCAAACTCACCGAATGATCACAAAGTTTTGAAAATTCAGTGCTTGTGGTATGAAACATAATGTACACATTAGAATTGATCTCTCCAATCAATTTCTAATTGTAGAAGAAATGTAAATGAAAAGGAAAAAAAGATCACCAGTAGGTCATGAGCTCTCCCAGAACTAGGAGTTTAGCTAACTAACATATTGTTCATTATCACCATATCGAAAACTCAAGTCATTCAAATACAAAGGAAGAGATTTGAAATAGAACAGTGGAAGAAAACTCCCTCTGCTTGCATCAATTTCTGGTCCTGGACCTTTGCTCTGCTTCGGAACTCGAGTGTTCATCGAGTGAGTGCCTCCCAGAGTGAATGAATGAATCGCCTGAGTGAACCCCCTCATTTACCTTCCATGAAATGCCCCCAAAAATTGTTGCTTTCTATGCTTTAATACTAACTGTCAACTGCTTCCCGTCACTGCCACATCTTCCACCGACTTCAAGAATTCTTCACCCACTCACCGCAAAATGTCCATTTTTTTCGCGACCAACACGTCGCGCTAGAATTTATACTATAACTAACTCGGGCTGATTTAGTTAGGTGAATCTGGATGTATTTAAGCCCCTTGAATGAACCTTCAAACTTGGAAAAGAAAAAAAAATAAAACGAACATAAAGAATAAAAAATGGTTAATTTTAAAGTTTAGAGTTATTTTAACTCGTTATTAGTTAACTAAAGTAAATCGATATTTATTTACTTATACAATATTTATCCAATTATCCACTAAAAATTACTATAGAGAGAACATAATTTAAACAAAAAGTTATTTACTTAATAAAAATAAATACTAAGTTATACATTTTATTCATCTATTAAACTAAGTTATTAAAAATTAAGAATATAAATAAATAAATAAATAAGTTAATAATTTAGATTATATTATTAATTTAATTATTACTATTAAAGAAATTAAATTGTTAGATTAATTAATTATTTAATTAATTTTAATTTAGAAATTAAAATTGTCACTTAAGCTTTAAGTGTTTACATTAATAAATTTGTTTTAAAATTTATTTATAGGCATTATTAATTAAATTATACAATTAAAAGTAAATTAGTTTTTTATAAAGATTTTTTATTAATTAAGTTTTATATTTCAGTGAATGATTTATAATTAATATATTTTATTAATTTTGTAATTGTTTAAGATTTTTAATTATACTCTTTTGACTTTTGTAAAGTTAACTTTTTTTTACTTTAACTTTTGGTTTTTTTTCTTCTTATTTTTATTTTTACTTTTTATTATTATATTTTGATTGTTTATTATTATTATTTGTTTATTAAAATCTTCACTTCCTCCTTCCTCCCCCAAATTCATCGCAGTAATGGGGGAGGGTTTTCTTCGGCGCAACAGTTGATCTAGCGATGACCAGCGGCTCGACTCCTCTTCTCCACAGCGCAAGGCAGCAGCGGTCCAGCAGTCTTCAGCTCCAGAATGGTGCGGCGCGATGCAGACCTCCTCTATCACCATGGACCTCCTCCATGAAATTCCGATACAGCACCCCAAACTCCTCCAGTACAGCGGATCGACTCAAAATGGCAGACATCAGCGACAAACCTCCTCGGACTAAAGTTGGGCTCCTGCGCGCAGCGGCTAACTTGTACTTCTCCCAGCAGTATTGGACCTCTCCTCCAGCAGCACAAAGCAGCGGCCTCCTCTCCTCTGCTATCATGGTGGTGGCTTCAGCAACTCCGTACCAGTGGTGGATTCTCCGAACAGTAGTGAAGACCTCCTCTGAAATAGCCTCGGCAAAGAAGTTTTTTTTCCAAAAAACTTAGCAGCGGCCTCCTATGCGGTGGCAGATTTGGATAAGAGGTGCGACATCCAGGTTTCTTGCAGCGGGTAATGGTAATAAGGAGATATCAGTGAGGATGAAAAAGGGGTGCTGACGGTGAAGAAAGTAAAAAAAAAAATGCAGTATCAGTGAGGTAGGGATATCCGTAGCTGAAGCTACCAATAGAGACGTGAACTATCGGTGAGAATAAAACAAAGATAGAAATGGGAAACTACCAGTGATAAAAATAAAATAAAAGAATATTATCGGTGAGAAATACCTCACCGATAGAGGAATAGAATGTAAATCAGTGAGTGAAGAAATGGGTTGCATCGGTGAGAAAATGAAAAGGCTGTATCAGTGAGGTATAGAGTATCGGTGAGAGAAGTCCACCGATAGAAAAGAGTCACTTTTAACTTAAAAAAAACAAAGATCACCATTACACAACAGTGAACTTTTTAAAATTAACACACTAATAAAACATAAAATTAAAACTCAAATAAATTAAATAAAAAGACTTAAAAATAATTAGACTAGATACCATTAATTAAAAACATGATATTTATTAACCTTTAAAACATTATGTTTATTAATTAAAAAGTACTAATTGAAAACAATTAAATAAATAAACATGATAACTGTTAAACTAAATTAATGAGAGAATTAAATTCAAAAGAAAACTAAACATATTAAATATAAAATAACAGAAAATTAAAATAAAAACATCAATGACCCAAATAATTCACCGCAAGCTCTTAATTACCTCACCGGTAGACTAAAATAATCATAAAAAGAATAAAAAATTAATCTGCATACATAAAATAATATAATTAATGTTTAAAAACTATTAATTAATTAATTAACTGACTAATTGAACACATATAATTAAGGAATGAACTATTAAATTTAATTAAAAACACATATTACTTACTTAAATGACGAGCAGGGAATCAAAACAAATTAAATAATATAATTAACCTATTTTAATGTAACTAATTTAAAAGATTAATTATTAAAATAATGTCCAAGCTAATTAACTAAAACTACAACGATTAAATAATTATTTAGAATATAAATTAACTTATTAAAAAGTCAAGAAGAATTTAACCAACTAAATACTCACCGTTGTTTATAAAATTAAAGGGCTTACCGGTAGAAATTAAAAACAAAAGCTCACCGATATAATTAAATAAGAGCTACCGGTAGGAAAGGATATCAGTGACAAATTTTACCGATACAGGCAATCACCGATAGACAGTACCAGTCTGGCAAGCCGTAACAAAATTGTATAAAATTAAAAATTAAAAGTAAATTAATTTTCAACTCAATAATTATTAAAAATGAAAAATTAAGTAAAATAAATGGATTGAAAATTAATTATATTAAAAATAAATAAGGAATAAATCATTTATTTAAAGGTAAATAATTACATAAAATGTTATAAAAAATGAATATTTGACAAATTTAATTATAAAAATACAAAAGTGCATTAATTAGATAAAAAGTATAAAAATAATTAAATAAATCATTAAAAATTAATAAAAATGGTGTGGAAAACTGTGTAAAAATAAGACCACATCAAACTCCCCCAAACTTAAGCATTGTTTGTCCTCAAACAATCCTATGTTTTATTTCCTTTGAAAAACAGTGAAGTGTTTATCATTTTTTCTCAAAATGTAACATGTCTAGCACTCAAAATAGAGGAAACTACATAATAGTAGGCTTTAAGAAAATGAGTTACTCATATGAATCTTGCCTAAAACAAATACTCAAAGGTAATTAAGAACACAAAGACCATCCATCATGAATATTTCATGCCTCATACATGATACAACTTAGTGACTCACTTCAATCCAATCTCAGGTTCTCAGTCCAAAAATGACAGGGGATAAATTATCAATGGAATTATGACCTTAACCATGGAACCTTGTATTTTGACTTTTTCACCTAAATTAAAAAAATAATTATTTCTTTTGTGAATCACCTCAATGATACAACCTAAATGATTTCTATATAAACCAATAGATCCCTTCTTCATTTGGTGTTCATCATTCCCCTCACCTTAATGAGCTCATTTTTGACCCTAGACACTTTATTTATTTTTCCCAATACATATATCACTGTGCTAAGCACTGTGCAATGCACTTATTCAAAGTGTACAGAGGGCTTTTAGTTAACAGAAATGCACCCATCATCTAGGGTCTCAGAGACTCACCGTGGGATCGCAGATGCCCAAATTACTCCAGTTTCAAAAGATTTATATAAAATTCATTTACATTGGCTCATTAAAGAAACTAATTTAAAAATTTTAAAAGAAAAAGAATGAGGCCCCTAGAATCAGAATCAAACTTCTAGTTCCAAGGGTTATGACCATAACTCCATAAACATGTGACCCATATAACTTCCAAAAATAGTTCCTAAACCAAATTTCCATTAAATCATTAAGTAAGATCACTCAAAAATCATCCAAACTCATTAATTTCAGACTAAAAGTAGCTCCCAAATACCAGTAAGGAACTTATCCTAAGTCAAGATCCAATTGAGAAATATGTAATGCCTAAAATTATGCAAGAATTAAAAAAAATAACCATTTTTTACATTTTTTATGAACAATTTGAAATGAGGTAGGAACTGATGGGCTTGCATTAAAGAACAATTTAGAACATTCAATAATTGACCCCCTCCCCCAAACTTAAAACCCAACTTTGTCCCCAAAGTTGACTTTAAAATATGGATAAGAACAATTAGTCAATTAAGGTTCAAAACGGATTTTCAATTTTAGTAGATATATGACATGTATAAAGGGTATCAATGAAGTTCAAGAATATTTTTTTCCACAATAAATAAATAATCAGCAGGTTCATAAGTATGTTTATGAATTAACATTTAAGTCCAGTGATAAAGATTTTCTATTAAAGTTTAAACAAGGCATGAAACTTTATAATTGCACAGTGGATAGGGTGTGGCATTTTAACAAATTGAGTTCAATAATATGTTCAATACAGTAGACAAAGTTCATGATAAACACATCAAAGATACAATCAGATTCAAAAAAATATTTTTCAGTCTGCATGAACCCCCCCACACTTAAGTTCAATTAGTGAGAGTTTTAGTAACAATGAAATTCCGTTTTCGGCAGTGAAGTACATGTAGATTTTTTAAGCAAAAACAGGAGCAGAATTTTTTCTAAAGCATTAAGGAGTATAAAAATGAAATGTAACAATTATGAGTTGAGTACTTTCCTAAACATATTTATTAATATCTCTCTAGTATGGGAATAACACTCCTTAATTTACTCAAGTAGCATCATCCCAAAAACACATAGTATATAAACCAGGAACAGGTATCTAGTAGAGACAGAGCATATATAAGAATGAAAAGCAGCACTTTTTTCTAAGTAAAACAAGAACAGAAATAAAAGTAAACACAAATAAAAAGCATGGGATAACCCCCAAGAAGCACTGAATTTAAAGTCTTCAGTAAGACTTTACTTAATTAAAATTTATTTATTTATTAAAACAGTAAAAACCATGGGTTGCCTCCCATGCAGCGCTAGGTTAAGAGTCCCCATCCAGACTTCATTCAAGAACAGTGAAGGCAGCCAAGCCCTTTGGCTGCCCCTAAAAATAAAGTTTCAATCTTTGCCCATTGACCAACATGGGTTTATTCTCTTCACAAAAAATTTCAACAGCTCCATTCTTCAACACTCTCACAATAGTAAACAGTCCAGACCACTTGGACTTTAGCTTTCCAGGAAAGAGTTTAAGTCTAGAGTTAAAGAGAAGGACCTTATGTCCAGGTTCAAACTCTTTGGTTTGAATGAAATAATCGTGAAAGATCTTAGTCCTCTCTTTATAAATCCTTGAATTATCATAACTCTCTCTTCTAATCTCATCTAGTTCACTCAGCTCAAGCAATATCTTCTCACCAGAACTCTTAAAGTCAAAGTTCAGAGCCTTAACTGCCTAATAAGACTTATGTTGCAACTCCAAAGGTAAATGAAAACATTTCCCAAACAACAACCTGTAAAAAGACATACCTATTGAAGTCTTGAAAGAATTTCTATAGGCCCATAAATCTTCATCTAGTTTGAGTGACCAGTCTTTCCTAGAGTTTGACACAGTTTTCTCAAGAATTTGTTTCAGTTATCTATTAGAAATTCCCACCTGTCCATTGGACTGTGGATGATAAGGAGTACTAGGTTTGTGAAAACAACCATATTTATCCATAAAATCTTTGAATTAATAGTTCTTAAAGTTTGTTCCATTATCAGTGATAAAATCTCTTAGGACTCCAAATCTTGTAAATATGTTCTTTTTCACAAATTTTATCACACTATTTTCTTGATTGTTGGGCAGAGCTACCGCCTCAACCAACTTAGATACATAATCCACAACAACAAGAATATACTCATTCCCATGAGATGATGGAAATTGAACCATGAAATCTAAAACCCACACATCAAAGATTTCTACCTCCAAAATACCTTTCTGGGGTAACTCCTGCTTTCTACCCACATTGCCCAGCCTCTGACACCTATCACAACCAACCAAAAAACTCCTAGCATCCTTAAAGAGTGTAGGCCAATAAAAACTAGATTGCACGACTTTTTGAGCATTCCTCTCACCCCCATGGTGACCTCCCCAAGGTGAAGAATGACAACTTTCAAGAACATACAATATCTCTTCCTCAGGTACACATCTCCTATGAATACCATTAGCACACCTCCTAAACAGTAGAGGGTCATCCCAAAGATAATATTTAAGTTCAGAAATGAATTTCTTTCTTTGATTATTAGACATATTTTTGGGAATGAAACCTACTGCCAGAAATTTGAAAAAATCTGCAAACCAAGTAGATTGCCTGACTGACACAGATAACAACTTCTCATCAGGAAAGAAAGATTTTATTTCCCTAGGATTTACAGATTAAAATTGGGTAAGAGGAAGCCTAGATAAGTGATCAACAACTAAGTTTTCAGCTCCATGCTTATCCCTAATCTCCAAGTCAAACTCTTGTAACAATAAGATCCATATAATCAGCCTGGGCTTAGTTTCCTTCTTAGACAGCAAGTATTTCAAAGCATAATGATCAGTGAAAATGATGACCTTAGAACCTAAAAATTATTGTCTAAACTTTTCCAGAGAAAACACAACAGCTAACAACTCTTTCTCAGTGGTGGTATAATTCTTTTGGGCATCATCTAGCAGTCTACTATCATAGTATACCACATACAACTTCTTATCTCTCCTCTGTGCAAGGACAACACCTACAGCCATGTCACTAGTATCACACATAAGTTCAAAAGGTAGCTTCCAGTTTGGAGCAGTGATGATGGGTGATGAAGTGAGTTTTTCCTTCAGCAGATTAAATGATTTCAAATAGTTTTCATCAAATTTGAAAGGTGCATCCTTGACCAGCAAAGAACACAAGGGATTAGTTATTTTAAAAAAATCCTTTATGAATTTTCAGTAGAAACCAACATGCCCTAGAAAACTTCTAACACCCTTAACATTAACAGGAGGTGGAAGTTTCTGAATAACCTCAATCTTAGCAGTATCAACTTCTAGAACTCTCTTAGACATCTTATGACCAAGCACAATACCATTAGTAACCATAAATTGACATTTCTCCCAATTAAGAACAAGGTTTCTTTCAATGTATCTCTCCAAAACTAAATCAAGATTCGCAAGACAAGTATCAAAAGTACTTCCCACAATGGAAAAGTCATCCATAAAAACCTCAATGATTTTCTCAATCATATCAGAAAAGATAGCCATCATACACCTTTGAAAGGTGGCTGGAGCTCCACACAACCCAAAGGGTATCCGCCTGTAGGCAAATGTTCCAAAGGGGCATGTGAAAGTGGTCTTCTCCTGATCCTCTGGATCAACAGGAATCTGGTTGTAACCAGAATACCCATCCAGAAAATAGAAAAATTCATTTCCCGCAAACCTCTCAAGCATTTGATCCAAGAAGGGCATTGGAAAATGGTCCCTCGTAGTGGCTGCATTAAGCTTCCTATAATCTATACAGACTCTCCATTTTTTGGCTTTCCTAACTTGGACTTCTTCATTTTTGTCATTTTTAACTACAATGAAACCTCCCTTCTTGGGGACAACCTAGACAGGGCTGACCCAAGGACTATCAGAAATGGGATATATCATTCTAGTATCTAATAGTTTAATCACTTCCTCTCTCACGACTTCTTTCATATTTGGATTTAATATTCTTTGACATTATACTCTAGGCTTGTGATTAGGCTCCATAAGAATTTTGTGTATACAGAATGAGGGACTAATACCCTTGATATCAGCTATTTTCCATCCTATGGAAGATTTAAACTTCTTTAACAAATTCAACAATCTTTTCTCTTGGTTTGCATTAAGTTCAGCAGAAATTATTACAGGCAAAGTGGAGTTCTCACCTAAAAATGAATATTTAAGATGGGCAGGGATGGGCTTCAGCTCAAGATCAGGTGGTTCTACACTCGAAAGAAGACTCTTAGGCCTGGGAGGCCCAAGGTCTTCAACATATTTCTTGTAAGGAGTATTGAAAGATGAAAGGTTTTCAATTTCAAGCCCAGATTCAGAGATAACAGCCCTACTGTCCAAGGTGGGCAGTAAGCTGTCCAGACTTTCTATATCAAAATTTAACAGGTTTATCAAAGTAGAATCATCTAATTGTCTTAACAGTTCTCCCTCAGTATCATAAAAGTGCTCAACAAGATTGGTGTTAATAGAAACACCCTCAATTTCACTTAGAAAGATCCTATTTTCAGAAACAGGGGACTCTCCTACAGCAGAAACTGGAAAGTTGTCTAGTTCTGGAAGATTTTCCAGTTTTGGTCTTACAGCAGAATTTTTAACTTCACAAATAGATTTACAAATATTTTCAGCTTCAAAAATGTTTTCTTTGGCAGATGATTGATTTTCATATTTTCAATGAGTTCAAGTTTATTTTTATAAGAACATTCAGCTTCAAGAGACTCAATTTTTGAACAATTTTCAGAATAAGTTGGTTCTTTAATACTTTTAAAAACATTAAACTCTTCTTCTTGTTCACCAATTTTGAATATTAGTTGACCCTTTGAGACATTAATAACAGCACCACCTGTGGCCAAGAAGGGCCTACCCAAGATGATAGGAACCTCTTGATCACACTCTATATCTAAAACAAGAAAGTCAGCAGGCAAGAATAACTTCTCAACTCCAACTAGTAAGTCATCTACTCGACCCATAGGATGAGTGAAAGATCTATCAGGTAACTATAGTATGACCGTGGTGGGTTGAAGATCACCCAACCTGAACTGTATAAATAGTGAGTATGAGATCAGATTAATGTTGGCACCTAGATTGCACAAACAGTTGAGCTGACCAGAATTTCCTAGAGTACAAGGGATGAAAAAGCCACATGGATCTTTCAGTTTAAGTGGAATTATCTTTTGAAGGACAGCACTGCACTCTTCAGTGAGGCTGTAAGTAGAAAATTCTTCTAAGGTCTTTTTGTTTGAAACAATTTTCTTAAGAGATTTCAGATAATAAGGGATTTGAATTAAAGCTTGTATAAAAGGAATGTTCACTTGAAGATTAGAGAGGAGACCAAGGAACTGAAGAAGTTTAGCCCTAGTGTTACTTTGAGGTTTTAGCTTCTCAAGGAAAGGGATGGGTGGGGAAAAAATTTTCAGAACAGTGGGTATATCCCTCACCTCTTCCACAACTTTTTTTTTACCTTTATTCTTTTGATTTTTAGAACAATTTTCAGCTTGAGATCTAGGTGACAGGTTCATATTCTCATTATTTTCATTACTTTTATGTGAATTTCCAGCATGGGTGCAAAGCAGATTTTCATTTCCAGATTCAAACAGTTTCTCATTTTGGGCATTTTCAGTGAGTTTTGCAGCAACTGTTTGAGTATTAAGGCCACTTCTAGTGACAACATCCATGGAATTCTCTCTAGGGTTATGTTCATTTGTACATGGAAGTCTACCTTTTTCCCTAGATGAAAAATCTCTAGTAAGTTGGCCTAACTGTGTTTCCATATTCTGCATTCTAACATCAGTCTGCATTTTGTCTAACTCATATTGATTCTTCTGTTTATTAAGTTGAGTCATGTACCTTTCCTCTTGTGAATTTATTTTATTCAAGATATGATCCAATTTAGAAGAAATTTTATTATCATTACTTCTTTGAACATTTGAAGTCTCACCGCTTTGTTGATTTTGAAAGTTTGATCTTGATTGGTTAGAGTAGTAAGGGGAAGATGATTGTTTAATGACTCCTTGATCTTTCCATGACATATTTGGATGGTTCCTATAGCCTTGATTGTAATTTTTTGAGAATGGGTATTCTTTTTGAGGCATCCAAGGACCATAGTTAACAAAGTTTGAGTTTTCTTGTTGTTGGGATGGAATATCAAAGTCAGGACAAAAATTTTTAGTGTGCCCAAACATACCACACTAGACACACTGTTCCCTTAAATATTGGTTGGTATTTTGACATCCAAGTTGATTAACAGTTTGTTTATAATTCTGGTTCATTAAAGATTGAAGTTGGTCGGTGATTTCAGCAAGTTGAGCTTGAGTTTCATTTATTGAACCAGTGTTAGTACTCCTATTCACTCTCTTTCTTCTTGAATTTTTGTGTTGAGAATTAAGGGCCAGATTATTAAAGATATATCTAAGTTCTTCAACAGTCTTATCATTGTAATTACCCCCAGCAGCTTGATCCACTAAATTCTGACCAGAGGAGGAAAGCCCTTCATATAAGGTGTCCATAAGAAGATAAGATGGGAGTTGATGATGGGGACACTGCCTAAGTAGGTCCCTAAATCTATCCCATTCTTCATGGAAGGCTTCTCCATCCTCTTGGTAAAAACTAGTAATATTAGTTCTCAATTCACCTTTTAATCTTTGGCGATAAAATTTCATAATAAAAGAGTTGTAAACTTGATCCCAATTCTAAAAAATGTTCTCATCTAAGCTAAAAAACCAGTTTCTAGCATTCCCTTTTAGTAAAAAGGGAAAAAATATAATCCTTAGATCATTTTCAGTAAGACCTAATAAAAAAAGTTGCTGCACAGTGTTATAGAAATCTCTAATGAAGGCCAGAGAGTTCTCATTAGAGAGTCCATTGAAAGCAGGTAGCAGTGAAATGTGTGATTGTTTTAGTTCATAGTTTCAAGCTCTAGGACTAAGCCTAATTGATGATGGGTTACTAGAAACTTGTGGGAGTTGGAACTCCCTCATCCTAGGCCTTTCATGATCATCTAAGAGTTCTAGAAGGTTATTTTGAAAGTTATTATTCTCAAGAACTCTATTTTCTTGATTTTCCATTTCAATTTTGTTCTCTCTTATTAGAGTAGCTAAATGTTTATCTAACTCAAGGTTTAGAGGCTCTAATCTAACAGAAGAAGCTCTTGTGATCATACAAATAGTGGTAAACAGTATCTAACAGTAATAGTTCAGAATGACAAGACACAGTTTTTTTTACAGTTTTCAAAATTTTAAATTTTTTTAAAGATTTTTATATATGTGTTTTTTTTGAGTTTTTTTAGCAATAGCTCGTGCCTTACCTGAAAACGGTGCCAAAAACTTGACCTGTACTGTCGTTGAAGTCGATCAAAGTTTAAAATTTATATTCCTACTAACAACTATATATGTGGAAAGCAGGGTCAAACCCACAGGGAAGACTAATTTGGCCACAAATTACTAAAAAAAACACTTGGCAAGCTCCACTATTGTCAGCAGCGAAGTGGTTTTTATATTTCTTTTTAATATTTTTATTTTTTTAAATTTTTTAATAAACTGCAACGTAAAACTACACAACTCTTGTAAATTTGTGCTACCTACACTAAAACAGAGAACAACTATGAATTAAATGTATCAAGAGAATAAAATGCTGATAAAAGACAAACAGAAGAAGATGCTCGGGGATTACTCTAGTATACTGGTTCAAATTGTTTTTCCTTTTCATGTAATAGTACTGCTTCACACCACCGCATAAAGGCAACTTACTTTCCTCGCAAGGAATTAAGTCACGGGAGTTTTGCAACTTAGAGTTCGCCACTCCAAGAAGTACAACTCCTAAAAGATGATTTAGAAAGAACAACAGTACAAACTCGCCGTGAGTACTGTATTTTCATTATGAGTTTATTACTTACAAGATGTTTCCATAATCAAACTCACCGAATGATCATAGAGTTTTTAAAATCTAGTTCTTGTGGTATGAAACATAATGTACACATTAGAATTGATCTTGCAGATCAATTTCTAATTGTAGAAGAAATGTTAATGAAAAGGAAGAAAAAGATCACCAGTAGGTCATGAGCTCTCCCCAAACTAGGAGTTTAGCTAACTAACATATTGTTAATTATCACTATATCGAAAAATAAAGTCATTCAAATATAGAGGAAGAGATTTGAAATAGAACAGTGGAAGAAAAATCCCTCTGCTTGCATCAATTGCTGCTCCTGGACCTTTGCTCTGCTCCGGGACTCGAGTGTTCGTCGAGTGAGTGCCTCCCAGAGTGAATGAATGAATTGCCTGAGTGAACCCCCTCATTTACCGTCCATGAAATTACCCCAAAAATTGTTGCTTGCTCTGATTTAATACTAACTGTCAACTACTGCCCGTCACTGCCACATCTTCCACTGACTTCATGAATTCTTCTCCCACACACCGCAAAATGTCCATTTTTTTCGTGACCAACATGTCGCCCTAGGATTTATCCTATAAATAAATCCGGCTGAGTTAGTTAGGTGAATTTGGATGTGTTTAAGCCCCTTGAATGAACCTTCAAACTTGGAAAAGAAAAATAAATAAAACGAACATAAAGAATAAAAAATGGTTAATTTTAAAGTTTAGAGCTATTTTAACTCGTTGTGAGTTAACTAAAGTAAATCGATGTTTATTTACTTATACAATATTTATCCAATTATCCACTAAAAATTACTATAGTGAGAACTTAATTTAACTAAAATGTTATTAACTTAATAAAAATAAATACTAAGTTATTCATTTTATTCATCTTTTAAACTAAGTTATTAAAAATTAAGAATATAAATAAATAAATAAATAAGTTAATAATTTAGAATGTATTATTAATTTAATTATTACTATTAAAGAAATTAAATTGTTAGATTAATTAATTATTTAATTAATTTTAATTTAGTAATTAAAATTGTCACTTAATCTTTAAGTGTTTAAATTAATAAATTTGTTTTAAAATTTATTTATAATTATTATTAATTAAATTATACAATTAAAAGTAAATTAGTTTTTTTATAAAGATTTATTATTAATTAAGTTTTATATTTTAGTGAATGATTTATAATTAATCTATTTTATTAATTTTCTAATTGTTTAAGATTTTTAATTATACTCTTTTGACTTTTGTAAAGTTAACTTTTTTTTTTTACTTTTACTTTTGATTTTGTTTTTTTCTTCTTTTTCTTTTTACTTTTTATTATTATATTTTGATTTTTTATTATTATTTTTTTATTAAAATCTTAACTTCCTCCTTCCTCCCCCAAATTCAACGAAGCAATGGGGGAGGGTTTTCTTCAGCGCAGCAGTTGATCCAACAATGACTAGTAGCTCGACTCCTCTTCTCCGCGGCGCAAGGCAGCGGCAGTCCGACAGTCTTCAGCTCCAGCATGGTGCAGCACGATATAGACCTCCTCTATCACTATGGACCTCCTCCATGGAATTCTGATACAGCACCCCGAACTCCTCCAGTACAGCGGCTCGACTCAAAACGGCGGACATCAGTGGCAAACCTCCTCGGACTACAGCTGGGATCCTACGCGCAGCGGCTACAGTGGCTAACTTGTACTTCTCCCAGCAGTAGCGGACCTCTCCTCCAGCAGCACAAAGCAATGGCCTCCTCTCCTCTGCTAGCATGGTGGTGGCTTCAGCAACTCAGTACCAGCGGTGGCTTCTCCGAACAACAACGAAGACCTCCTCTGAAACAGCCTCGACAAATAAGTTTTTTTTTTCCAGAAAACTCAGCAGCGGCCTCCTATGCGGTGGCGGCTTCGGATAAGAGGTGTGACATCCAGGTTTCTTGCAGCGGGTAACGGTAAGAAGGAGATATCAGTGAGGATGAAAAAGGGGTGCTGACGGTGAAGAAAATAAAAGAAAATGAAGTATCAGTGAGGTAGGGATATCAGTAGCTGAAGCTATCGATAGGGACATGAACTATCGGTGAGAATAAAACAAAGGCAGAAATGGGAAGCTACCAGTGATAAAAATAAAATAAAAGAATAGTATCGGTGAGAAATACCTCACTGATAGAGGAATAGAATGTAAATCAGTGAGTGAAGGAATGGGATGCATCGGTGAGAAAATGAAAAGGCTGTATCAGTGAGGTATAGAGTATCGGTGAGAGAAGTCCACCAATAGAAAAGAGTCACCGTTAACTTAAAAAAACAAAGGTCACCGTTATGTAACAATGAACTTTTTAAAATTAACACACTAATAAAACATAAAATTAAAACTCAAATAAATTAAATAAAAAGACTTAAAAATAATTAGACTAGATACCATTAATTAAAAACATGATATTTATTAACCTTTAAAACATTATGTTTATTAATTAAAAATTACTAATTGAAAACAATTAAATAAATAAACATGATAAATGTTAAACTA
Source organism: Viscum album (assembly GCA_963277665.1). Lineage (NCBI taxonomy): Eukaryota > Viridiplantae > Streptophyta > Magnoliopsida > Santalales > Viscaceae > Viscum > Viscum album. The sequence goes on from OY728125.1 coordinate 607,115,033, forward strand.
AATTAATGAGAGACTTAAATTCAAAAGAAAACTAAACAGATTAAATATAAAATAACAGAAAATTAAAATAAAAACATCAATGACCCAAATAATTCATCACAAGCTCTTAATTACCTCACCGGTAGACTAAAATAATTATAAAAAGAATAAACAATTAATCTGCATACATAAAATAATATAATTAATGTTTAAAAACTATTAATTAATTAATTAATTGACTAATTGAGCACATATAATTAAGGAGCGAACTATTAAATTTAATTAAAAACATATATTACTTACTTAAATGAAGAGAAGGGCATCAAAACAAATTAAATAATATAATTCACCTATTTTAATGTAACTAATTTAAAAGATTAATTATTAAAATAATGTCCAAGCTAATTAAATAAAACTACAACAATTAAATAATTATTTAGAATAGAAATTAACTTATTAAAAAGGCAAGCAGAATTTAACCAACTAAATACTCACCATTGTTTATAAAATTATAGGGCTTACCGGTAGAAATTAAAAACAAAAGCTCACCGATATAATTAAATAAGAGCTACCAGTAGGAAAGGATATCGATGACAAATTTCACTGATACAGGCAGTCACCGATAAACAGTACCGGTCTGGAAAGCCGTAACAAAATTGTATAAAATTAAAAATTAAAAGTAAATTAATTTTCAACTCAATAATTATTAAAAATGGAAAATTAAGTAAAATAAACAGATTGAAAATTAATTATATTAAAAATAAAGAAGGAATAAATCAGTTATTTAAAGGTAAATAATTACATAAAATGTTATAAAAAATGAATATTTGACAAATTTAATTATAAAAATACAAAAGTGCATTAATTAGATAAAAAGTATAAAAATAATTAAATAAATCATTAGAAATTAATAAAAATGATGTGGAAAACTGTGTAAAAATAAGGTCACATCAGACGGCTACCTAAGGATCTAGTCCTGGCATCTCATCGTAACTCCAAGAGAACACATCACAGTGCTGTTTGAGGAATTCCACATACCTTTGTTGCTCCTCGGGGGGCATGGCGGTGGTGACCAATGTGGGTCTCGGGTCCACCTCGCTACCGAGGTTCACTTTTACCAACTCGTCGACCATGGTGGAGACGCCCTCCTCAAAGGCGGGGGAGCGTCTTCCATTTCCTCCTATCCACTTATGGAGGGATCATCCGTGGGGGGAGCCGCTTCTGAGCTATCAAATCCTGATGAGAAACTGGTGCCGTCTTGGGTGGCAGTGGTCATCTTATCAGGAGACCCATGCGCCACTGAGACCATATTGATGAAGGAAGTCGATCCAATCCCATCTGGTCTTCGGCCCAAAGGGCCACGCCTGATGACATCAAAGTAGTAGTGGTGTGTTGTCTTGATCTGGTTGATTCCATCCTGGTAGAAGAGACATGTATGACGTACTTCCATTACCATGAACCTGGCGTCCCGATACCGTACAGGGGTAGGAGGCTCCGAGATCACCTAAGCCTGGTTTGTGTAGGAGTACAAGGTAATTTCCCGACATCGCTTGGACTTGGGAATATGCCTTCCTCTTGCACCCGAAACAACAAAGCACTACCCCATTTCGGGGGTGGTGGCCTCTAACCGATGGATCGGGAAGACGTAAGCGTCATTCAGACCTGCCCAGGGATCACTTATGACAGTGGCGGGCTCAGCCTCACCTACCAGAATCTGCTTATTCTTGCTCTTATAATAGTCGACGTCCAGATAATGGGCTTCAGAAGAGTAAAAAGGAGACACATCTCATTGGAGCATGCCCACTCGACCATTAAGGGAGTATTTGAGGTATTGGTGATACGATGAGGGGACCATCACGTGAAGGTGGAGCCACGACCTTCCCATCAATGCATTTTAGGAGGTGTACTGGGAGACAACCATGAATTTGGTTCTAGAAACTAGGCCACTGAACTGGGTCTTCAAGCAGATCTTGCCGACTAGAGTTTGCTCGGTCTTGTCATATCCTTGGATTCTGAGATCGGAGGGAGTTAGATCATCCTCAGACAACCCCCGACTTCTACAGTGTCCGAGTCAGGATTAGGTTAATCGTAGAACCCATGTAAACAAGACAACGACAGACTTCCATGCCATTGAACTGACCAATGATGTACAATGGGCTAATGTGCCCTCGTATGGGAGGGTATTTATCTTCACCAGAGAATGAGATAACTGCCTAGCATTCGACACTCTCAATTGCCTTGGCATGGAAGGCTTCTGCAGCGCCTACCTCCATCTTAAACTAGAGGGGGCTCCTTAGGGCCTCGGAGAGTGCCTCACGCATTTCAGATGACAGGAAAAGAGCCTCAAGGATAGAAAGTCTCACTGGAATGCCAGCGAGGTACTTCAAAACATCATACTTTCGGGTCAGATGCAAGCTTTTGCTTATAGGAAGCCGCTCTATGATTAGAGGTATGACGGGCCCTGCCGGATGAGCCGGCGGCTGACTGGTACTAGGCATATCTCACTCTTCTCTAGCCGAAGCCCAAAGAGTGGCTGCTGGATGAGGACCGGAAGGCTGGGGTCAGCTGGTGGCAGGGCAGAGCTGGTCGTGGCACGACTGAGGTGGTTTCTCCTAATCCAGCAATACAAACGGTGGTGGAGGCGGACCTATCGACACCAGATGAAGGGGCCGCAAGTGCTGAGCTATATACTGGGCCTGCTGTCTGGTCTCAGCGGCGTGCATGTCCTGGATGGAGGTTCCAACTATCGTTCCCCGGTGATTCATGTAACCACGGCTCTGATGACGTTGGCGATGACTGGGGACATTGGGAAGGTCCACCTGGCGTTCCTCATCATTGGGAGTCAAAACAGGATTTACCAACTCTACGGTGTTAACCGGAGCGTACACCAGACTGTCACTTGAGGATTCATCCACTACCGGGCGGAGTCTCAGAGAGATCCCCATTTCTGGGGGCATAAAGTCTCCAAGAGTGCGGGATGACGACAGCATCGGCAGGGTGCATTCTTTCTTCTTGCGTCGTTGCTGCTTGCTCTTCTGGGAAGAGGATGGCTGGGATGACGATTCCAAAGTAGTAACCGCAACCTCTGAAGGCTCTGGATGATTCAGGCATGCACAGATGATGCCATGTGTGTGGGCGACCATCTTTCAGGCCATCCAATTGTTATACTTCTGGGACCCATGGTCGGGAACCTACTGCCATTCACCCTCGTTGCCGCTACTGCCATCTGATCTCACAAAGACACCTGCCACTTGTGCTGGGTATGGGCCCAACCTGACTATATTGTTGTCAATATGGTCTTAGATCTAGTCCTTGAACACATAGCATCGCTGGATGGTGTTCCCCAGGGTCCAGTGATAAGGGCAGTAGTTGGGGTGATCAGTGAGATGCACCTCTTCTGGCTTTCAGCACTCATGCAACTGCATGATTCTCTGCTCCAAGGCACTGCGGAAGTAACCAGAGACCTGAGCCACGTCAAATTAGTAGATTCGATTACTTATATTTTGAAAGGGGGCTCTAGGAGGCTGACCCTGATTGGGGTCCAGAGGAGCATGCTGAGGTGGCAGAACCTAATTATCTCACCTAGGCGGTGGTGGTGCGTTACGCGGAGGCGCTTGTCGATTTTGAGGCAGTCACTGCTGGGCTGGAAGCTGTGCCTATGGAGGCAAACCCCTATGGGGATGTGGAGCTAGCCTCACTGGTAGTAATTCTAGCTGCCTGGGGGCCTCTATCTGGGCCACAGCAGCAGGCTCGGCTCTGGTAGCTCTCCTTGAAGGGATTATAGGGGGCAGCAGGTATGCCTGACTGGCCTGTTGCAGGGCCTCTTCGAGGCACTGAGACTTGTCTCAGAAGTCCCGAAACCCTCCAGGGTAATTATGAGTGATTAGAGAAGTAACCGGCTCTACCTTGACATTCCCTACACACATTGTCAGTAATTTATCTTGAGTTAGTGGCATGCTAAGGGAGTACGTGATCCCCTTCCACTGGTTGATGAAGTCTGCGACTTGATCATCAGGACTTTTCTTGCACCTGAGGAGGTCTACGATGTTCGTCTTCCAGGTTGTGGAACTGAACTGGTAGAGGAATTGCTTGCGAAGGTCCTCCCAGCTAGTTACAGATCCGACAGGGAGCTGGCTATACCAGACGAATGTCGGTCCCTCTAGTGTCTGAACAAAACAACAAATCTTGGAAGCCTTCTGCTGTGCTGGAGTCCCTAACATAGGCCCACACCTCGAGTTGAAGTGGGCCAGGTGTTGTGGTGGGTCTCCTGTACCATTAAAGTGGGGGAAAGTGGGATTCCCAAATCCCGGAGGTGCTGGCATATCATCTACCCATACTGGGTATGGCTTACCGTCCGCTGGGATCGCCACCTACCGAGTTTCCAAAGCCTCTAAGCGGGAGATGAGTGCTTCCATTGGATCATTTGGATGAGGTTTCCTATCCTGGTGGTGATCCTTAACCACAAGCGCATTGCATGGCTCTTCAATCTGGTAGACAAGTTCAGCAGCTCGTGGGGCAGCTGGTGGAGTGACCCTTGGGGAAGTGGGAGGAACCCGAGCAGGGTATCTTGGGTGATCACACCGTTTATGAGGGTTTGGAAAAACATATCATTCCCTCTTTCCATGAGATCCAGCCTCTCCTCTGTCAGCGAACACGACATGATCGAGGTTTCCTGGGAGAATCTCACCGAGGGGAAGTTGTTCCTACCCCTGCTGCCCCGGCTGAGGATCACCGTAGTCGGGCCGCCACTCTGCAATGCGTTTATCCAGAATCTCATCGACCAACCTCTTCTGGTCAGCAAGCTGTTAATGCAGTGTGGATTTCTCGGGATCTACCGCCGCCTTCTTCACTAAGGAAGATGGGTCGGAGAGCTTGACAACCCCAATGTTCTCTTTACCCTTACCGATATTCCGGCTCATTGTTAACACCTCAGTGTGTACGGAGAGACCTAGGAGGTTCCTCTGTTGACCAGTAATCCTCCCTTATGGGTCCAATAGTGGCTTGTCCTCAGGGGGAGAGTGACCATCAAGAAGCTTCAGACCGTTCCCTTCTCCCGACAGATCGACCATGTTGACCGCCGCTGCCCTCGGGGGCATGTCCTCAGAGCCGCCCAGTGAGTCGGGCTTCCGGTGAATCATGCCGAAAAGAAGGGAATAGTACTTCCCCCACCCACAAACATGCGTATGTGGAGTGGCCTCCTTGATAACTTTGCAGAGTACTTGAAAACTTTGAACGCATTGTTGTTGGAGGGCCATGTGGTGGCCAAGTGACTCGGGGTGCCGAACTGTGGGGAGCATGGCCAGATAAACCTAACTAAATGGCTCATCAATATCCTCGAGGTGTGCTTGACTCCCAAGATAAGGCACTTGCTGATGGAGAATATGGGAGTGAGTCACCTGAAGGGTCTTACGGAAACATTCAAAGTTTCCCGGGGTGAGCAATTCTAGTGTGTCAAAATCCGATACTACGACCGGACAAAACTTCTTGGGGAAGTGGCCTGCTGCGAGGATAGTCCAGAAGCTCCACAACTCAGGTTCAAGATCCTAATAGTCTCTCTCATCAACTGGGAGTGATTGGGGAACTGGAAGTGGCACCGAGGCAGGCCGCTGGGCCGGTGGGCAGACCGGCGGAGAATATGGCGAGCAGGCCGATTGGCTGTCGAATCCTAAGTCATCCTCCAAGGGTTGCAGTGTCATGGATTCCACGTCATGATAGGATGATCTGACGAACAAGTATCCTATCACAGTGTCGGTGCTTGCCAAGGGTGTGCTATGTCGCGACTCTTCCGCCATTGAACCCCAAAAAGGTCTCCATCATCTCTGACCAAGGCGGAAGGTGATTCCAGAGAGGTCGATGGTGACTACAAGTTTGATCCCTGGGGGTACTTTAAGTCCTCTTCCTCCTGAATATACCTTCATAGGGAGGCGGGAATCATATGGATCTCGCATTCGGGGAGTACGAGGCTAATGCACCGCATCCCTATCCCTTCCCTTGACTCAAAGGACTGGGGGGAAGGCTCCATCGCTGAGTTTTACTCCACCTCAGATTCTGAGAAACAGACTAGTCTGATTTCCTTCCGGCCTTCCCTGGCATTTCTCTTATGACGATGACGTCCCACCTTCCTGCCCCTGGGTAGCTCCTCAGGGCGAGGCTGATTTCCGTCATGGAGTCCTATGGCCGCACTAGTGCTGGGGTAGAGAGGTTTGAAGGCTGGGGTGCGAGGAGCACCCGAAAGGATGTCGAAAGGGACATGGGTAGGACCTCCATGTGGTTGAGTGACCGGATATGCAACAGCTCCATACTCGCTATCTGCGGCAGGGGAAGTGACCCCATACCCCGTGTAGTGAGTGCTGGAACGAGCCCCACCTGGAGCGTAGCTGTCACAGGGAAGCCCCTTACCTGCGGCCAGGGTGGTTCTAGGCTGGCCTCTGGGCCAGGGTTGGAAAAAGGGAGGACCCATACCTTCTAGAATAGTGGCACAGAGTAGGCGTTCACGCTGGATGGAACTACTGCGAATCGGTCCGCGACGGCCATTACCTGTGACAGCGACCGGGAGAGTCGACCCAACCTGCCTGTGGGGCGGTTGGGGCCTCAATCCGGGTCAGGCATGTAAACTCCCCTACTCAACGTGTGCGGGGGTTTGATGATAGGATTCAGCGGTGGCTCGTGCCATGGTGGCTACTGACATTGATGCCCCAGGGCGAGCATCCTCTTCCGCTCGTGCCCGAAACTGGCGTCGGGTCAGGCGAGTTGGAGCCAGTGGTGCGGGCACATGGATTGCCTACTCCTCAGCCTGGGGAGTCAGGTGGTGGCATCGACGCAGCCTGGCGGGGGGCCCTGACCGTGAAACCTTGAAGTGGGTTTCCGATCGGGCGAACCCGGACATTCCCTACCTCATCAGCTTAGGTAAGGATGTGTCAAGGCGTTCCGGGGATAAACTCCCGAAATGGTTGAACGTCGGTGTGGGGAGTAGTGGCTCCCTGCAAGACCTTCAGTGGTGGCGATGGCAGTGAGGTGCAACTGCCTCGAGGTCCAAATGGGCCATGTCCCTGGTGGGGAAGACCCCTTCCTCCTCATACCTACGCACGAGGTCGCTGCTCACCCTTCATTGGATAATATCTGATGGGGAGAGGGGGAGTGAGCGCCAAACAGTCATGGCAGTCGGAGCAGCTGTGGAAAAGGTGGAACCGCATGGGGTGGCCGCGTCGGTACTTCCCCTTCCCCTGCGCCGGTGGGCAGGTGGAAATCGAGCTCCGGATGTAGCTATTTGATTCCTGAAAGCAAGGAGATGAACCCATTAACACTAATAGAAAAAGAAATCGACAACCAGTAGCCCAGTTCCATTCCGTCTTCTGTGGTCGGTAAGAGGGATCCATGCTGACAACATCGTAAAACGGAGTGCTCAATGTCCTAACTTCCCCAACCCCTGGCGGGTTTCACGTCTGAGTGCTGGGTGCCCGGACCTGGTGACATGCTAATCTTCGACACCCCAAACGCTGCTAGTTTCCATATTGAGGAGAAGAGATTCACCTCGGGTTCACCATTTTCTATTTCCGATGCTTTCCACCAGGGCACGCGTGCATTCGTCACGCAGGGGAGGACGCACGACTTGAGGCCCCGCATTCCCGCTTTCCAAAGGAAAGCGACATCCATTCCTTTTTCAGGGACATCTGCTCCTTGATCGAGACCGGGATGATGGTATGTTGGTTCTTCCTTCCATGGATTCCTCCTCAGAGCTCGTCACCTAGTCCAGGTCTCCCTCATAGATTTAAGACGTATTCGTGAATCTCGTTCCCAGTGCCATATCTTCATGGACACCAGTTAATTACACTGCTTCCGTCGAGATGCTCCAAGGGGTTTGGTCGGGGCAGCAACCTTCAGTTAGGAGAGTGGTCACGCTGAGGCGTCGTTGCTGTGTCTTGACGCTGGGGAATTGACATGTCTATCTTCTGTCCCTTATTATAGGGCTTCTCAATGGAGCAGAATCCCGAGGCATCCCACATCGAATGCGGGGAATTGTATGCCATAGGAATGTATCTGAGGTTTTCCTCATCTTCCCATGCTTAACATGGGGTATGCCTCAAGTTTAACGTCTTGTGGAGACAGTTACTCCAAGGGCGTGTCTTCTGAGATTTTCCATAGCTTCCCATGTTTAACACAGGGTATTTCGTGAGTTTAACATCTAGCGGAGACATATCAGACTGATAGGAACACTGAGAGTGGATCATATTGAAGAACCCCCTAGGGGGGGACACCGATGTTGGGGCCAGCATGTGGGCGGCTTCTCGGATGCTGTGGGGTGGAATGAGGTGGCATGATCTCACCTGGATGTGGTGGCCCGGGTAAGGATCAGGATGGGTGATGGCTTCGGTCTTGGGTCTCGAGAAGACTTCCTACATATCCCTGTGGCAGGGAATCAAAGTTCACGTAGTTTGATGAAACAGTGGGACACTTGAAAAGGTGACCCGTGAGAATGAATGCATGAATGGGGTCCAGGAGGAAGTACAACCTCTGGGCTAGGGCATGAGCTTCCCGAGGCTCATAGGCTCGAGGGAGAGGTCATGATGGGACGTGGGTGTTGGGATTGGACCTTGTAGAGTCCTCTTACGTATCCCTATGGTGAGGAATCAAAGTCCACATAGTTCGGGATGGATGAGGCTTACGCTCTGAGATGGCCCAAGGTGGATATGGGGCTTACACTCTGAGGCGGCCCACGATGATGGATCAATGTGGATTATGCTCTGAGGCAGACCATTATGTTGGTGAACCGACGTAGAGGGGTCAGAACAACCGGGTGATGGGCTTGAACCTTGTGGAGACTTCCCACGTACCATGCCTTAGCACGGATCAAAGTCCACGTAGTTCAGGTGGTTCATCTTAACGTCATGTTAGACGGAGGCATACAATTTAACATCATTTGGGAAGAGATACAATTTAGCATCATGCGGGATAGGATACAGATTAACGTCATGCGGGACAAGATATAGTTTAACATCATGTGGGACGAGATATAGTTTAACATCATGTGGGACGTGATATAGTTTAACGACATGTGGGATGAGATACAGTTTAACGTCATGCAGGACGGGATACAGTTTAATGTCATACGGGATGGGATACAGTTTAACTTCATGGGGGAAAGGATATAGTTTAACTTCATGTGGGATGGGATACAGTTTAACGTAATGCGGGATGGGGCATTTGGGGCTTATGCTCTAAGGCGGACCATGGTGTTGGTGAACTGACACAGAGGGGTCGGAACAATCGGGTGGTGGGCTTGAACCTCGTGGAGGCTTCCTACGTACCATTCCTTAGCACAAATCAAAGTCCTCGTAGTTCTCTAGAGGTGGGGGTCAAGGTCGGTGCTCACTCTAAGCTCACGTGAGTCATGCTCTATGTGAGAAATAAGAGGTTGTAGGGACCTGATGATCACGTCGCAAAGGGTGTGTCCGTGAGAAGCGAAGAGGGGCTTGCGCGTTGATCGGCCCATGGTGCCAGGATTTACTCCAGGATGGAGGCCCGAGGTGAGACAAAGTGTAGAGGGAGAGGGATTTGGGACCGAACAAAGGAGATGCCTCGTTCTCTATCACACCCTCCCCTGGTCTTGGTAGTGGGGAAGTACAGAGGTTCATGGGTGCTACCTTCCGTAGTAGGGGCTAGAGGCTTATACCAAGGTGGATGCCCTTCCTTCATGGACAAACGCCACTCTGAGAGGGAGGATATCATCCCATGTGAGGGAGATTCCACTCCCGTGGAGACGAGTGGGCGTAAATAATGTCCAAGACGGGGGGACCCTGCGTACGAGGCACAAGGTCAGATCACAGTTTAACGTCATGTTTTGAGGACGAGGCACTTGGAAGTTAAATTTCTAGCAGATCGGACGAGGTGGGTTTGCTCCACACCCCTAGTCATTACATAACCGACACCCTCTACTCTTTGTGGGAGGGAAGGCATCGCCAAGGCCGTGGTGAAGGGGGGCCATAGAGTGAACCATCGATGGGTCCATGTTATTTTGGCTATGCGAAGAAGTAATAGCCGTTAGCGTGCCTATGTGAAGAAGAATAAGGCAAAGAAACGTAATGGGAAATACCTCCCAAGGTACCTTGAGGTTACTTTGTACGAGGATGGAAGACCATACGAGAAAACAACGCATGGCATACATGCCCGGTATGGAGGACATCGGGCGCCTACACAGGCAGGCACCCATGGGCCATCAAGGTGAGGGGTCCCAGGGATTGTGCGCAAAGAAAAGGTTTGCGTGCAAAACATCGGGATGACATAGAATTGGGGCAGAGTAATTGTGCCCGACTAGGGGGATTGCGCGCAAGGGATGTGAATTGCGCGTGAGTGACAAAGGATGAACCCTAAGTCAAGCCCACAACCAACGAAGGGATTGCGTGCAATTCAGAATTTTTTGCACGCAACAGAAGGAATTGAATGCAAGGTAGGAACTCTGAGGGGTTTGGAATTCTATTTAATCCAATGGGATTGCATGCAAAGGCAGATCCATGGGCGAGGTTGCGTGAAAAGAGTCAGTACCTGAAGGCAATCTTGCGCGCGCGGAAGTCTTATTTCACGCACGAGAGCTGGTTAAAATTCCGAAACCCCAAAACAGAAAGGGTCTCCTTTTATTTATAGTCCTCCGGCGTCACAGAATCCAGGAGTCCCATGAAATTTTGCGTGCTGGAGACTGCGGCGCGAAAAGTTTTCCACCCAAGCATGGGCGCGAAAATATTGCGCGCCTGCGCCAGGAACCTTTCGCGAATCCCAAACGCCTTTCGCGCGGCCCACATTTTTTCGTGCGTACCCTCTTGTATTTTACGCAACACTTCCAAACCCTCTGGACCGGGCCTCCAGGTCCAAATATGACTTCGCTTTTTCATTTCGACACTTCCTTTAGTAGTTACAGACTTTTCAGTATCTACACCCCTATTCCCTAGATTTCTCCCTGGAGTCTTCTTGGTCCATGGTTTAAGCTTCAATGGTGGATCCCCTTTTATCTCCAGAGAAAATACCTGGGATTAAGTCCATCCCTTCACCAAGGGGTGAATTTTTTTTTTGTGATTGGATATGGTGGAATTTGTGTGCAGGAACCTGGATATTCCCTCATCGATTTCATTAGACCCCACCTTCAACTACCTTATTCTTCCTCCTATGTCTGATGTTGTGAATATCTTGACAGGATACTATGGCCCCATAGGTGCTTTGCCCAATTTTTTTCCTCCCCCATTCCATCTTAATTTCCCATATGATCAGGGGATTCATGATCCTGAGGATCATCTATGCATCACACCACCTCTAAAGAGGACCATCCAGAGACCCTTTCGAGACCAACTATTCTTTCAAATCCATCACACTATCCAGAATTGGGCACCCCAGTTTGCAGAAAGGCGAGTGCAAGGCCTAGCCCGGGAGTATCCCCTCACACTTAAGAATTCTATACTCCTTCCTCTTTGCACATATTTTATTTTATTATAGGTATGTTCATGAGATCAAAATCCTGAATATTCAGGGAGTGTTCCTCCTCCCATTTCACCAAGGCTAAGAGTTCTAGGGTGAATGCCATGTCAATCTTCTTTTAATGTTACATATCCTAATATGGAATACCCATGTCCTAGATGCATAGGTAAAATCAGAAATCATCTCCATGGAGATTGGTATCTACAAGGCTTCTATTGTTTCCATCCTCAAACATAAAAAAAATCCTATGAAAATAAGAGAGTTTTCTCAAAGACTCAAGCTGCAGGGCTTCATGCATGCTGATCCCACCAACTAGAATATTTGGATTTTCTAAAACAAGAGCATTTTGGTGGAGAGTGTCCAGGATAGTGATCAGTTCATCACCATGAAGGTGTCTCAGGGGATTCTATTCATCTATGCTTCCTTCATTTATAGGAGTTGTGACACCCACAAGAGGGAAGATTTATGGAATGAGCTCAATTTATTTTATCCAAGAAACCAACCTTGGATTTTTGAGGGGGGGACATCAACATCATGGATACCCTAGAGGAGAAGAAACGTAGGGGTCCTTTCCCAAGGAAATACAACATGGACTTTGTGCAATTCATGGTAGGCAAGGGGCTTATAGACCTGGGATTCCCTAACAATCATTTTACCTAGTGTAATAATAAAAGAGGGAGATGACACTTGTGGTTCCACCTTGATCATTTCCTAGAAAACATTCATTCCATCTCTATGTTTGATAACACCAAGGTTAGTCATTTGGTTAATGGAGTATCAGATAACTCCCCTATCTTGGCCTCTTTTTCCTCCAAGAAGGAGACCCATGTTAGCTGCAGGTTCTATTAGTAATGGACCTTCTTACCTGGCTAACATCCAATTGTCAATGATATTTGGAAAGAACCCATGATGGGGCACACATGAATATCTATTCATAACAAGTTAAGGATCCTTAGAAACGTGCTTCAAGTTTGGTAAAAATCATTAACCCCATTGATAAGGACATGTATGTGCTTATACAAGCCATTTATCACCTTCAGACAAGACTTAAGGAGGTATAGGATGATCAAGTTTTTGAGGATCTGTCTAATAAGAAGGATTCCATAGTGGACATTATCCTTAAGCAGGAAAGAATGGTGAGGGAGGATGCAAGGATCATGTGGTCGAGGGAGGGAGACATAAATATTACATTTTTTCATGCTTGTATTAAGGAAAGGAAGTGACCAACTACACCTAACATCCTCATCAATGATGGAATATAATCAGATGATTGGGACATTGTGGGGATGTAGGCCCATACATATTTTTCTGATCTTCTTGCAGGCCCCAACCAACACATAGTATTTGGGTATCTTGGGGGGATGATGATATTCTAGCATTGTTTCCTAACAAAGTTTTGGCTCAGGAAAATGAGAATCTGGGTGCTATACCTGATGAGACCTAAGCTAATGAGGCAGTATTGAATCCTAACCCGAAGAGTGTGCTAGGTCCAGATGGATTCCTGGGCTCATTTTACAAGGGATACTGGGATGTGGTGAAAGATGATATAGTTATAGAAATACATGATTTCTTTTATGGAGGAAGCTTATTGAGGGTCACAAATACCACTACCCTAGTGATCATTCCCAAGATAAATAATCCTACTTCCCTTCCACACTTTAGACCGGTGATCATGTGCAATGTTCCTGATAAAATTATGGCCATCATCATCAACTCTAGGATTGAAACTCATCTGCCTAGAAGGGTCTCTATAGAAAAACATGATTTTGTGAAAGGATTCTATATACAAGGGGTTATAGATTTGTCCCAGGAGCTGGTCAGGGATATTAACATTAAAACTCATGGTTCAAAAATGGATATTTAGTTAAACATGAGCAAAGCATATGATCGAGTTGAGTAGAGATTCATCAATATGGTGATAACAGATATGGGGTTATCTTCCTAGTCTAATGATCTCATTTTTAGGTGATTTATATCCTCCTAGATGGCGGTCTCTTTTATAGGAAAGATACGTGGATTATTCAAGCCAACCCAAGGATTAAGGTAAGGTGAACCCCTCTCAGTGAGAATCTTTATTATATCCTAGGATGTTTAAGCTGTAACACCCCGATATTTTATGAAAAATATTATTTTTAATTTCATTAATGTCTTCTGTTGTACGCTACACCAAAAGGATCTTGCACAAAACACATCCTTGACTTTCCTTGCATTACATGCAATCACGACCTTCCTCGATAGCGTGTGTAGTACACAATATCGAGTTTAACTAAACAACAATATGCTATTATTAAAACTAGCCGTTATGAATAGTAATAACCACTTTTTGAAATTTTATAAATTTTATCTTTCAAAATGGATTTCATTTTTGGATTCGGAATATCGAAATTAGCTTAGGGTGAAATTTTGGTACTTTTCGGATAGCTTTCATATTCTGATGAATAGTGGAAATTACTAAATTTTAATTAAAAACAACTTTTTTAATCGAAATAATTAATAGTGTTGAGTTATTAATTTGAGTGGTTTTAAATTATATTTAGAATATATTCTTACAATTTAATACAATGTTGGTCATTGGATGTAATTTTAAATTTAAACCAGACATAAACAAGTGTCAATCTTTTGATAGTTATTATCTCTTAAGAACACACTATTTGTTTTGACGACGGGAACTAATTTTTAAATTAATTAATGCAACTGATATGTTCTGAATTTGGTAAAATAGACATCATGTTTGGATTCATAATATAAAATATATCTTAGGCCTAATTTTTGGTATTTTTCTGGAAACTTTCATTTTTTGATGAATAGTGAAACCACTAAGTGGTAGTTAAAAAACTGAATTTTTCATAAAACTTAATTTTACCGCTTCTGTGAGTGGAATTTCGAAAATCCGAGAGACACAGTTAATGTCAAGGACTAAAATGTGGTTCCATGAGATGAAAATAATTTTTGGTGAATAATAACTTTTTACTTTTTTTTACCACGGTTAAAACTAAATAGGGTAATTAAGGGTAAAAATGATATTAGTATTACCCTAACACATGTCCTAATTCTATTGGATAAGTTTAATTCAACCAAAAACAACCTTAGGAATAAAATATGACCATTTAGGCCCACTTGGATTAGATTAGGAAATTTATTATTAATTTATTTAAAGAGGGGTTAAAATAGTTAAAATCAAAGTTTAATAAGTAAATAATTTTTAATATAGAGTTATACATAAGATAAATTAGACTATAAATATTCATTAGAAATATAAATATATTTACTACATAATAGTATTTTATTTGTAATTTTTAGACATTAAATAATTTAATTTATTTATGACACAACCATGATGTAGTAATTATCTTATTAATGAAATATTGACATAATTGATGTTATAAATACCCAAATAATTGTAATTTGGAACTTTTTATGAATTCCACTAATTTTTTAGGTTAATATGACATTTTAGTATTGATTTAATTAACTTGGTTTGAACTAATCATTCTGTTATAAGTTTTAAAAAAATCAATTACTAAATAGTGTCAAAATTGACATAAAATAGTTTTTAAAACAAATATTATATTATTAATTTTTATTTTATTACAAAAAATCTAAGGTTCGGACAAATGACTTAGATAAGGTTATATATATTAAAAATAAACAACTTGGGGTTCGTGTGGCTTGTTATAGTAAGTTTATTAATCTTATAGTGTAAGAACACAAGAAGACACGGTAAAAGTAAAATTATTTAACTTAATGTTAAATCTAAATGATAAGGTTAAAATAGGAACCTAAACTTGTCTAAATTATATTGGATGAGAGTATGGCGACCCATACTCACCTTATCTTCGAAATAAATCAATTTGGAGCTATTTGAAACCGAATTTGGCTTTATAATAAAATAATATTTTTAGTTTTTCTAAAGGATCCCCTCTCCTCCCTTATAAAAGGGCACCTCCTCTCCCTCTTCCTCACACCACTTTTAGCCTTCAAGCTCGGCAAACCCCTGCCAATTAATTCTCTACACTTCCCTAGAGACATCCTAGAGGTCCTGGTTTTCTTCAAAGACCAATGTTAGTGCCCTAAAGGAGGTCTCAAAGAAGCGCTTCAAAGAAGAGGTAATGTCCATTACCGATTCTTTCATCTTTATTTATTCTTACACTTCTTCTTATTTAGTTGTTTCATTATGAAGTAATAACATAAGTATCACTCATATACTGATATGTTATTATAATTATGAAACAACCCTATTTCACCATCTATCCATCCTACGAAAAATGAAATCACCGCGCGTGCGTATGTACGGAATACCGTCTCCACGCCGTGGTGTAATCTATTTTCCACCACCACCTTACTTGGATGAGTATAATGGTGTAAATAATGAATATATATGATTATTGTAAATTGATATTGATTCTGAAATAGTATACATACAATCCAATACAATTCCATGATTATGAAAACGATATCATCGCTCGTGCGTACGTACGGACTACCGTCTCCACGACGCGATGAGATTCATTCTCCACGTTAACCATTCATGAATGATTATAAAGTATATATAATAAGTAATAATGAAATATATGACATAATAATGATATTGTATTTATGTGTATATATATGTATGTCATCTACTTAATTCCATTCAACTCAATAAGGAAACGAAAACAGCGTTCATGTGTACGTACGACCTACCGTCTCCATGAACGGTGTATTTCTTTCCATTTACTGATCTATTATATATATGTATATTCTGAATATATATTATATATAAATCATGTTTTACATTATGGAATTAATTAATCATGATCTAAGTAATCATATGAATAATTACAAGTCAAAACACGGACGACAAATGAAACGATTTTACCCAAAACGCTCTTTAACATGGAATTTACAAAAGAACGGGTAATATAAAGTCATAAGTGAACAATATATAATATCATAAAAATGAGTATGATTCTGGAATAAGTCAATGACATTATTTAAATCATTATACAGGAGGTTCGGAAACTTACGAAGCAAATTGGACCTAAGGTAAGGGATAATTTTGCAAATCTCATTTTTATCCGAGATTGCTTATTCGTAAGTATTTACTAGGGTTATTTATATCATCCATGTCCATGTTTTATAAAAGTTTTTTCATGTATGTTTAAATTCCTTTTTACCCATTTTTGACTTTTACTACATGGTATGTAAGTAATCTTTCTTTTTTTTATGTTACGAGGTACTTTTTTGACTTTTCCGACAAAAGTACGAGAAGAATGTTTTTTTAACTTATACGGCATGAAAGGATTTTTAAAACAATATTTCCAAGAATCTTACTTTAAAAGTTTTCAAGTTTATTTTTAATCAACTTCTCTTAGTTTAAAATTGTATGACATGTTAAGAAAGGAAAAATATTTATGAAGTAAAAAGGATATTTTCCTCAAGAATGGAGTTCAAGAGTTTTATCAAAATTATTTTCCATATAAGATAATAAAGGGTTCTATCTATATCCCTATTATTACATTGATTTTATTATGTTGTGATGGAAATATTTTTATGAATTCCTTTATATTATATGAATTGTTTTATGATGTCACGATGTTTAAGATTCCCATTTTTATTACATGGGTTATGCAATGATGTATGATTTATGATTTTGTGGCACACATAAGAATGGTATCATTATGAGATGGGTGGGACCTATATCTCCCAATAATGCATTGGGTAAAGATTTATATCTCATGAGATAGACATGGCTGGAACGGCAGGTTAAACCGGTTCAGTGAAACAGGACTGAAACGGGGAGTGAACTCGGTTCAGAAATGGACTTTGTCCACTAAGATAGTCTTGGAAATGAGTCTTGACTAATAAGAAATGATTCTCTATGATTATGTGTGCATGCCACAAAGTTTCATGTTTTATGTTATGATTATTGGGATTACATTTCACTACTATGATTTATCCCATGTTATGATATTATGATCTCTTTTGCATGATAAGATTTCCAAAATGTTATGTTCTTATGAATATGATGTGATTGATATTTCTTTTGTTTACCCTTACTGAGCATTTGAGCTCACCGTTTTATGTTTTCTTTTCCCCAGGATATAATGAAAGGTTTTAGGTAATAAAAAAAGGGAATATCTTTATGGGAGATGTTGAATATCTTTCACCACGATTAGAAGATTATATTCCGAGTTTCCAGATCTTTCACCACGATTAGAAGATTATATTCCGAGTTTCCAAAGACACTGAACTATTATGGTCCTTGTGTGTGTGTTTTTTGTTATGTACTAAGTATTCCGAAAAAGTAATGTAATGTCCATGTACGTTAAGCTTCGGGTCTCTACATAAGCCGTCTCATCAATAGATGTTTTATAATTGGTTATATTCTCCTGTATCGTAGGAAGATGTGTTCTACTTATATCTCTCATCTCATGTTTGCAGATGATACCATCATTTTTTTGAATTCCACCAAGAGATTGGTATGGGGCATCAATAAAGTTTTGGAAGAGTATTTCTATTGGAGTGTTCAAGCCATAAATAAGGGTAAAATCAAACTTTACATATCCAAAAGATATAATGTCATCCATGTATCCTCTTTCTACAACAATTTTAGTATGAAAAGAGTTCATTTTATTATGGATTACGTAGGAGCTCCTATCTCCTCGGGTAGGCTCCGCATCCGGGATTTTGATCACATGGTCAGTAAGATTTTGGACCAAGTTATCAACTATAAAAATCATTACCTATCCATTTAGGGTCGAATATATTTGGTTAATAGTGTGCTCTTTGCTACCCCTATCTATGCTCTTTATTTTCTTAAATTCATGAGAGGCATCATATCCAATATTGACAAGATCATGGATATATTCATCTGGGATGCTCTCTCAGAAGAAAAATTTCATTGGGTCACCTGGGGTAAGATGGATACACCTATTCAGGAGGGTGGTATTAATGTTAGAAGCTTATACCACACTATTCGGTGCATGCATGAAAGTTGACATGGGAAGTATTAGAGAAACATTTGTTATGGGGAAAGGCCAGGGTGGGTAAATGTTGAGGGAGATCTGGTAGGGATTAAGAGAATGGGTCTCCCTTTTGGTCCATGATTCTCTCTCTCATCCAAGTTCTCTAACCCTTCACCTAATGGATTATTGGGAAGGGTGAAATCTCATTTTGGCACCAAAACTAGATAGGCTCAAACATCAGTTTCTTGGGATGCCCTGTCACCAACATTTCCTTCAAGAAGGTTTCCCTGCACCCATATTTCATCACATCTATTTTTTACAAGGATCATGAGAAAGTATTTGATCTCATTGATCTCAACAGAGAACCTGACAGGTGTGTTTTCAACTCGTCTAGTTCAAGGGTCTTCTCTTCCTCGGTTTTTGTAGGATTTTGACTATGAAGAATTCTTTAAATGGATGGAATGACACCTTATGGTTCAAAATAATTCCAACCAAATATAACTTTCTTACCTAGAGAATAAGGAACAATGCAATCCTGTTGGATGATAATATCAAAAAATGTGGTATCACCATGGATTCTTGGTGCTGCTATTGCAAAAATAATTGTGAGGTGAATATGGATCATATTTTCTTTAAAGGTGACTGGGCGTGAGAGGTCTGGAAATTTTTTGGTCAGTTTACTTCTATTTTTGTTGATATTAAGTCCACTTCCCCTTCCTGGATAGATTATTTCATGGATTGGGCTATACAGGTCTAGAGAAGATGGCTTGGGAGATGGTGTTTCACGCTGGGTGCTAGTGTCTATGGCAGGCACAAAATAAGTCGAGATATGTGGGGACTCAAAGTTCAGGGTGATCCATCATTCATCAAATTCAGAGCTTGCTAGTTGACCAGGTTATGTTATAAAATGACTAGAACAATACTCCTACACTCCAACAACTCTTCTTTAGCAATTTAGCAGCTCAACCATACATCAATGGCTCGAGATATTTATGGGTTCGTTGGCTCCCACCCACCATGGGTCTGAAATTGAACACCGATGACTCTTGCAGATTGGGGGTCATTAGAGGTGGTGGAGTTGTCCATGACTCAGGAGGTATAATAATTTTGGTGTTTACAACTCACCTTAGTAGTGGCTCCTCACTCTAGGTGGAGGCCAAGGCTTTGTTCACAGGCTTATCTCTATATCGATAGGCCAACATTGACATCTATAAAGTTGAAATTGACTCCATGATACTGCATAATTATATACATGGCAATGGATCTACCCCATGGTTATTTTTTCACACCATGAAGAAATGCAGAGGTATGCTCAATAAAAAAATTAAAGTATTATATATTTGCTGTGAAGGAAACAATGTTGAGAATTATCTTCCATCCTTAACTGATCAAGGTCACAAAATTTTTTTCTTCCCAAATGTGAACTTTTTGAAGCGTAATGGGGATGAACTTGTTAGAGAGAATGCCCTCGGGTTGCATTAATTTAGACCCACTTAGGGTCCTATTATCCTAGCCTTACCTCTACCTCTCTATTTTATTTTTATAATTAATAAATAAATGATGAAAATTATGTAAAATGAAAAATATTATAGATACATAAACATGAAGAAATTATAAAAGGGACAAAAATCACTAAGGGGTGTGGTGTTTCATAGTAGAAAAATTTGGATGAAAAGGAAATAATAAAAGTCCTTTAAGAAGAAAATTCTAAATTTAAATGAAAATTAGAGATCATGGATTAATTTTTTTTTGAAACAAGATGAATTTTTTTAAAAAATGAAGCATTGATAAGTGAAAAAACCATTAAAGATGCAAATAAAAAAATTCTATCATTTATAAAGAGGAAATAACCCATACTATAATGGATCTAAATCAGACATTAGGTCCCAATGAAATTGTGATTCAGGAGGAGGCATACCACATTGAATAAACTATTGAAAAAACCACACCTCTACTAGAAAATAGCTAAAAAGAATAGTCAGAAACACATACTCCCAAAATTCGGTCATTAATTAAAAATGTGAAATCAATAAAAATAAAAAGAAGATAAATTATATTCATCATATGTTTATGAAACCTCAACTATATGAATAAGAACATCAGTATCATAATAAAAATTAGTAGAAGATTTAGCTGAGTTGAAAAAACCATTGACCTTGCTAGTATTTCATAGAAACTAGAACATAAAAGGGATATTATAGGACTAAATGTTATACCAAAATGGGTTAGGTAGTGTCATTGACTCAAAAAAATAAACAATGAGTTCCTCGAGAAGATTATGGAGTTGTTTCTGGGCAGGTATATTACCTTAATTTAAATTTTTCTATTAAATTCTCATTAACTAAACATGTTTTCTTATAAATATCTATTATCATTCAATATTTAAAAATTATAGGAATCTAGAAACAAGTTATATTTAGTAGAAAGGGATACTATTTTCTCTCTTTTCAACAAAATAATGATGAGTAGAAGGGTGAGTATTTAAGTTAACCAAGATTATTATAAAATAATATTCAATTAGAGTCACATACTCCAATACTTTTCAATGATATCAGGTAACAATTAATATGTATATATAATAAAAAAAGTGTGAAATGGGGAAGAAAACTGGAATTTTCCTAAATAAATTGACAATTATTACAAGTTCTTTTATGATGAGTATATTATTCCCTATATTCTTTAAGTTTCAAATGTAATAATTAATAGTTGACATAACATTATTCATATTTATAGGGAATAATTTCTATAAAAATGGAAAATATGATACAAATATTGGTATAGAAACTAGTTAAATATACACTATAGTTGAATGGAAAACTTTTCATCCCCATCAACACCACAAATTTAAATTTTACATTGCTCATTTTTAGTAAGGAGAGAAAATATTTCAGCCACTACTTCTCAATGAAGCCTCATTTGGGTGGTGCTGGAAGTGATATTTATTAGAAAGATGCATTAGTAATGGTAAATTTTATCCTCTTCGACATGAAATCCATTTTAAAATAAACTAACTAACATAATTAAATTTTTATAAGTTGTAGAAATTATTTATTGAAAATATCATCAACAAATGGAGCCCTAATTACATGAATAAAAATGCTCCCACGTTCGTCGTGGAAGATACTTCTCAACAGGGTGATGCAACCTTGGAATATGAAATAATAGTTTTTTATCTTATGGAAAAGTTGGAAATAGATTAGTCATATAAGAAGAGGATATCCTGAGAAGAAGTTAATGACTTGTGACTGTATATAACACATTTATTTCTTTCAGACCCTGCTAACAGCTGGTTGGAAACATCTTTTAGAAGCAGAAGTTTTCTTTTGGATTCAATGCCACTAGCATTAACATAAATAATTAAATTTCCCAATTTTATGGGTGTGACATAAAACTGGAATTGAATATTTTCAAAGGTTCTTTTCTTTTTTCAAATATTTGATATAGTACTAGATTTTTTTGAACATAAAATGGAATGAAAAGATGATGTCATATAAGTGAAGTGGTGTCAAATACCCAACCGACCGCATTACCTTTCAAAATAAAACATCTTGTCTAGTTTTTTATCACTATTCAAACATCACTCCTAATTTATCCTCTTCTAGATCCAATACTTCCACCATGACCCCTTCAGACACTGAGGAGTCACATTTGACTTCCAGAGGGTAACATGGTGCTGCCTCTCCCCAACTCCATCCTTTCCTTCACCTATCCTCCCCTGAGCAACAGTTTAGGTTAGTACACCTTTAGGTGAAGCCTATGTGGATCACCAAGACCATCAATCTTAAAATTCTCATGTAGATCCAGATCAAACAAGATTTCCTCCACCTTCTTGACATACTACACCTCTTCCCTATCATCGACGTACACGATGAGACCTTTAGGGAGATTTTCCTTGAGATATTGGACCCTTTTGTGCTGGTCGTTGATAGCGTCACCTTTCAACTTGGTGGGAGACCCCATGAGATCACCCTTGGTGTGTTTGGAATCAAAATCGGCCTCTATTCTATTGAATTAATTGCCTATAGAGTATTTATGACACTTCATCTCAATATGATCAAGTTAGGCGCAACATGATTCTAGAGGTTGATCACCCGGGACCCTCAAAGCTCCCATGATCCTTAGATGTTAAAGTCCACCTAGTTGCGAGGTACTTAACTCCATATCCTTCACCGATCCTTGACTCATGCTTGGCCAATACGCATAAAGGCCAATGGGATCACGAGACAAATGGATTTCCTCATTCTTTCCTTAGCCACGAGCGGTCCAACAATCAACATGGAATCTCAGTTCACCTTTTATTTTAGGGAATGTGTGAATCTGACTTGAGGAATACTATTGGGAGGATCCTTCATCACCTATATGGATCGACATCTCGACATTTTAAACACCACCTATCCCCTCACATCCATATTACCAATTTATTTGATTGAATTCTTCCTACTCCACAATATGGGGCTGTTGAGGAAGGATGGTGTCATCTATCGGTGGGCTTTGATATGCATTGAGGGAATGATAAGGTACCCAACCACCATACAGATGGCCCCACCCAATCTTCTACCACTAGCTCATACCACCTCCATCCCCACCCCATCCTCCACCACCACCCTTACCCAACTCATTACCATGCCCATACCTACCCCTACGACCACCCATATCCCTTATCCACCCACCACTATCTTTCCCACATCATCACCCACCCCATATTACCTTGAAGATATATGGCCCATACACCATTGTATTATAGAGAACCTGCACCAGACATTCCACCACATGGACAACCCATTAA
The DNA here is from genome assembly GCA_963277665.1 of Viscum album. Classification (NCBI taxonomy): domain Eukaryota; kingdom Viridiplantae; phylum Streptophyta; class Magnoliopsida; order Santalales; family Viscaceae; genus Viscum; species Viscum album. Next base: position 607,138,205 of record OY728125.1, read on the forward strand.
TTGAACCACCATTCTTTATTACCCATACCTCACCACCAAACCCTTCTACATTCCATCCAACACCCAATACAGACCATCCATCTACCTCCATAACTCCCACCTCTGGTACCCCTAGTTAACCTTTCCTCAAAGATCACCTACCCTATAGACTAGTAAGATTTTCTTACAGAGTAGGCCAAGTAGGGAAAGGTCCCACCCATCCCACCACCTACCGAGGTTTCGTTCATCGACTCTGATTCTAGACACATGGCCACCATCAATATTAGCACCTCACCCCCCATCCACCAAGATCATTAATAGTACCTTGACACCTTCAGAGGCTATCAAAGATCCTATGTCCATTTCCATAGAGGCCATATATAGGGCATTCCACATCGAGAGATCCACTTTTTGGGAGTGTAATTACATTGCAGCAGTCAATAAATTTTCCCCTAAGTATTAGTCTTTCCTTGTAACCCTCCCCTTATGTATTCATTTTCGGTCTATTTATTTTATATTGTATCCATGATTCCCCATTTTACTTTTTTATACACATTTATAGATGAGATACACTCTTTTGAATCCCATAAATTCTTTTACATTTATATCATTTATTTTTTAATTTTTATATCCATGTATATCTCTTATTCCTCCTCCATATTTATTGATTCACCTATCTTATAACCATATTCATTCCTACACAAGATGTCTTAGTATTTGACTAATTTCAAAGACAGCTTTTGGAGATCTCAACTGAGATTCATGATCAATATAGGTCACTACCATGATGAGCACAAATCCTATTATTTCCAAACCAGATTCATGATCTATATTCTCCTAAGGTGGTAAATACCACAATGTGTCCCACAATCTCGATGAAACAAAAACTACTTCTTATAGGAGGCAACAAACTTCTGCATAGATGAAGAAATTTGATTAATCCAAAGTCCATTTATCAAGATGACAATGTTAATGTTATCTCTTGTGGTTGATAACCCATATTTTCCACCATCTAATGACATTTATGATATTTTACTTTCATTTATGATCTTTGTTTTTGTAGGTTAATGAAAAATCATACTGTATCTTGATTCATACATATATTAGATCCAAATTCTCTTTCACTTCAAACTATGCGAACTTTCTTGTGTTCTATAAAATTATATTGCTTATCACATATTTTCTAATGGTCTATCTAGAACAAGGATCATTTATTTCTAATAAGTTTGTAGGTGGAATGATTGAAGTTCAATCCCCCAATTTTCCCCATGGAATAACATTCATTACAAGGATCTCTTGATTCCCTATTTTCACACATACTTTCCATTTTGAATTTTTCTATGCTTTACATGCTTACTCTCACACAACACTTCACAAAATATTGAAGAAACTATTTGATATTAAGTGTAGGGGATTTATTTGATATTTATTGTCACTGTAATAGATATTGTTTATTCACATTAATCCATGAGATATTTTCCATTTAAGATCCTTATTTAAACCTAAAAAATCATGAAACCCTTTTAAATAAAATGAAAATTTAAGTTAGATATTGCTGAAATAATTTTTTTGATTCATGTTTAGAATTTTTAAAATTATTGATAAAATTTAGTAATTTAATGGAAATTCAATATTTTTGAAATTTATTTTGATTTAATTATTATTGGATTTTATACCCTGAGTGATTTCCAGTTATTTTTGTTTACTCCCATTTTTTAGAGGACTCTAGAACTACAATTTTATATTACTATCTAATCATATTTATTGAGAGACACCTAGGTAATGTAAACCCATCAAAACCTATATGGGGATCTTATTGAGGCTATGACTAAAAAAATAATATGTTAAAATGATTAAGGAAATCATTGATGCTCCATTTTATCCTGATAATGACAATTACATTTATCCTTCTTTAGCCCATAGTATCCATGAATGAACTATTTTGGATGCAGTTGTTTCAAGCCGATTATCCCTTCCCTCCTTTCTCTTGGTATGATGCATGATTATCCATTGAACAAGTGTGGGGGAATTTTCACTGCAGATGGACATGGGATGTTGTCATTGAGAAGATGTACTGTGGAACTTTAACTAGTTTTCCATGATATAGTGCACGATTATTTTTGAAATTTTCTATGCCAACCATTTTATTTGAAAAAATAAATATTAATAAAAATAAAGAAAAAGATATTGGGTTGTGTACCAGGAAGTTCAAAAATCACTATTACGAGACCGATGAATCCCATAAAGGATCATTTGTGGTTAGGGGATTGATGCGAGATCTGGACAAAACATGAATTTTGAAAAAAAATAATCAAGGAATATTTTTTATACTTACTTGATATACTCTTAGACCCACTATGATTTTTTGGAGTAGTTACGTTTTGTCTATGAGGAGTCACTTCATTTCACTATTCATGACATTCATGAATTATAATTTAGAGATTAACCTCCTCTTGAGACTTATTTTTTTAACTTTACCACCCACCCTCAGCCTCAGAGTCATTTGAACCCCATTACTAAATCCCTCACGATTGATGTTGTTTTCATATTTATGAAGTGAAGATGCTAGAACCAATGAAAGCATATGGTTAAAAAAATTATTTAGGGTATGAGCATAACTCCAATTTCAATTTCCATTGATTGATGAGAGATTTTATTGTGAGGTAAAATATAAAAGGTGTATAAAATTTAACAAATAGTTAGTAAATTACAATTAAAGGACTAAATAATCTAGATAAAAAACTAAAATATGATTCATGACTAATTTTATCTATAGGATTGATTCTAGAGGACTGAATTGTTCAACTTACAATTTTTTTTCATTTACCTGGTTATAATGCTTGTTTCTTATTTTAAAAATTGTTACAGTTTTTTGGAATCAATATTGATATATTTTTTCTTGAGGGTAAGAAATTATTCATGTGTTGGGGGATTTTATAAGAGTAATTTATATATATCATTTGGATTCATTTTTTTTATGATTTTATCATGATTTATTCAATAATTCATCAGTTTTTGTTGTTTTTTTCTTTAAATAGGTGTCCAAGACTCAAAAAGGAAAAGTTTTCAAAAATAGAAAAATGGTCGTACATATCATGATGAATATACATGAAGTGTATACATCCCTCACAATATGTATAAAATAAAATGGAATAGCTTGTGAGAATTTACATGTCATAAAAATAGTACACAATGTGAATCTCCAATACACATTGTGTAAACTTTGAATTCCAATTCCAACTCAAAATTCAAATCATAAATATATAACATGACATGAAAATACTACACATAATGATCTAATAAATATTTCCAGATCAAAAAGATCCAGTCCATGAAAGTTTCCAGATACAAGATTTTATGGATAAAACTTCAGATCGTGATTACACGATGTGAGTAACTTACACATCATGTAATTTTTTTTAAAAGTTGGGGCTGAAGCCTCATTTTTATTATTAAAGAAAAGAAAAGAACTCTTTAACTTGGTAGATGGAGACCCATTACATATCCCGAAGACCTAGTGGGCATTTATCCCATTACGTAGCCCGTAGGCCCAAATTTTTGGCCTAAGGCCCATTCTGTGAATAGTACTGCTACAGTACCCGCCCTGCTACAGTACCGCACAGTACCCACTGCTGCTACAGTACCCCTGCTGCCGCTACAGTACCCCTACCACCGCTTCAGTGCCGTTGTTGCAATAGTATCTCGACTGATACAGTAGCGCTACAGTACCTGCGCCCAATGGGTTTTGAACCCCCATTTTTAATGTAGAATTATGAGGTGCTTACCACTATGCCAAACCCCAAATACAGACACATCATGTAATTATTTAGTATATTTATTATAGAACATGGATAGCTGTGGGATGGAAAACTTAGAGAACCAATTGATTTTGTTTCTCTCTCATTTATTTCTATTGTTTCTCTTCCATTTTATCTATAATAAATTTCTTTATCTATTTTTATCAAATCTAAGTGTTGTTTATTATTATGTATCCATTCTTTATTATTTGAATATTTTTTTTGTTTTTATGGTTATTTTCCATTAACTTTATCATTATACATAAAATGTGTGCCAAATTTCTTCTTGTTTACCTTTTCAAGTAATTGATTGATTGATTTTTTTCAATTGTTTTAACTGAAAACTACTTGATTATGAATTCCTCAATTGCGAACTTCTTTATTTCAATCAATTTATCGATATTCCAAGCATGTTTTCCATTCTTTCCCCACTTTTGATTAATTCCTTCATGAATGGATAATTCTCTTAGGATAGGGGTCGAGGGTAAGGGTTGTTTTGTGCTTAAGGATTCTATAATATAAATTTGGTAACCCTAAGGCTATTAATTAGGTTAAAAAATAATTTTTTATTTAATTATTTTATGAAACCCTGACCATGGGATGTTTAAATGAATGAACCAAACCTGATTGGAGTTGAGTAGGCTATGAACATTAGCATGTGACAATTTATGCCATAGAAGCTAATCTTAATTCATAAAAGTTGTTATCTATATCTAGAATTAAAAATAATTTAAAATTGGATAGATCTAATTGGTTTTTCCATAATCAATTAGTGATCTATGCACTGCCTCACAACCCAAGCATTAGGAATACCCCAAATTAGGCCTGAGATTATATTTTTACTAGAAACTCTGAAATTGACCTTGATCTCTATGTCCTTTATGGATCTAAAACCAATATCAATAGGTTTAATTGAATCTCAAACTCAAATAAATTCACGAGGACTCTTACGTAAAGGGTTCAAAATCACTAGTTACCCATCATCTAGTTTTCCCCATGGGTTTGACCTCATACTACCACTTTACTACACCATTGTAGTAAGTGTAATTTGGGATAATAAAAATTTCTAATCTGATCAATGCTCATGTGAATTCAACAATGTGTGTGAGTGCATCAAAGTCCCACAATAAAAAGTGTATATTTATAATACTATATAATATACTAATAAAAAATAAATTTTAATACTTAAATTTTTATTAAATACAATTATGAAAAATATGTATTATATTTTTTACATAATTTATATAAAAATAATTTAATTTACCATTTGAAAATGTATAAACCATATGAATAAAAATGTAAATAAAATTTATATATCTATGAAAACAATTATTGGAAAATATATAAAACATAATTATATTTCTGAATTTATAAATAAAAATAAATTTATAAGATATATTGAATATAGTTTTTAAAAAATATTTATAAATAAAAATTATAAATCCATCAACTATTCTATAAATAACAATTATAAATCCATGAAATATAAAATAGAAGTTTTAGTGAAAGTTCCACTACAACTTCAAGTGAAATTTACAGTATAATTTGTCCCTAAAACTTTCATAGTAAGCTTCAACATCACTTTTATTTATTTATTTCCATAAAAAACCATTAAAGGTCCTATCTTCAGTAAAATTAGGCATACAATATTGAATAGAAATTAATTCAAGTTTAACATCAAATCCAACATGAACAAACATCATATATAATCTGGAATAACTTCATCCATGGAAATTGTAAGTAGAACCGAAAATGAAAACTCCCAAATGCAGAAGAATGAAGGCTATTTCCCCCTAAAATGGTGAAACCCCCCAAAAAAAGACATGAACCATCAAACCTCTACTTTGATGAATCCAATGAAGCTGGACTCTAGTAAGTGCTATAGTGAAACCTAGAAACATTTCCCAATGAAACCCCATACTCCACCCACAATGGTGAAACCCAACAAAAATGGCATATACAGACAAAACATCCCTTCAACAACTTTAAAGAAACTAGCCTATAATAAGCGTTAGAAAAGATATTTTACTTAAGAATTAATTCAAGTGATATTTTTATATAAGTTTTTTATCTTAGTTGACATTATTTTATTTTACTTATTCTTTACTGAGGATATAATCTAAGATACCATCCTTATTATTTTTCTGTATTTTTTTTATGATTATGATGGCCTAATGTTCACTATGATTAGTGTTTCTCATGGTATGATTTACAGTTTTAGTCAATGGATGGAACCCTAAGGAATTGTGTTAATGAAGAGTGTGATAGAAAATAAAATAACCATACTCTCAAGAAACCAATCATTATGGGAGTTTGGAATTGATTAGTAATATGATGACAAGGTGGTTTATGATATCATGGATCGATTTTATATAATTTCCGGATTTATGGTATGAGGAAAGAGTTAATTTTTGAAAGCATGCATGTTTTCATTCATAACCTATTTTTTTCTATATGTCAAAACATAAGAGATATTTTAAGATAAAAAAGTAACATTTTGTGACTTTCTTTGATTTAAATAATATATATGTCATTTTCATGGAAAATTGTTCATAAAAAAAACTCAATTTCAAACAGGTGTGAAACCCAGTGACCTTTCCTAGAAAAACACCGTACTTCACCCATAATGGTGAAACTCAAAAAAAGACCTGTATAGTTAGAACTGATCTCTGATATATCTGAAAAAACCAACCTCCACCGACTATGATGACTCACACTGCATCAAAACCTGGTGACCTTGCCTGATGAAAATCGGTGAAAATTCCATACCATGTAACATCTATCATTTCACACACATAATTTATCATATCTCACCACCCACAATATAAAAATTACATCGAGGAAATAACTACAATATGATCCTTCCACGTATAAAAATAACGATGTGTTATGATCTCACCACCTCACTAGACTATCCTTTAAAACTGGGAACATGGGATGATAAATCACGATTTTTGAACAAGGATCATCTCCCATTAACTACAAAGATTATCTCATGTTAAAATTTAAATAGGATATTTCAGTAGATATATTTCTGGAAACCACTACATCCACTACATCATTGGAATATGTTAAAAAACAGAAACAATAATGATAAAATGCATTCATTGTCAGCCATCACAAAACCCTATGTAAGAACCCAGTTTTTGCTATGAAACACTTTGGAATATTCTTGATGATATTCCAGAGCAGCACCTTCAGACGGTGTGTGATTCTGAGCCCCAGAGTGGCCTGAATTAAATTTTCAGTGCGTTCACACTGGAAACACCAAATAAATGCGATAACTCCTAAATGGTGATCCGGATCAAGGATCTGAGTGTACGAATGGGTCCGGAATGGGGTTTTTACCCTAGGAACGACATAAAATATGTCGGTGCGGGACGTTTGGACCCCTCACCCGCTTTTGGAACGTTTAACTGATAATTAAATTAATTAATTTATTCGTTTAATGTTGAAACACAAGTATCTCTTAAACGGTGGCTCGGATTGGAAAATTGAGGGCACCGTTGAGTCTGGAACGTGCCTTTTACCCTTGGAGGGATGTAAGTTTTGCGGGCGCGGGCCGTCTGTGAAAAATGGCCCCAGGGGCGTTTTCGTAATTTGGCGGCCTCAGGCGCTAGGTTTAATAACTTTTGAACGGGGTCCTGGATTAAAATTATGAGACCTCCATTGTGTTCAGAGCGTGGTTTTTAGCCCAGGGGAGGTTTAATCCCGACCCCGTCGGGAGTTCGGGTTCGGGTCGACGGGCAGGTGGTTAAGCATTTTCTATTTAAACACTTTACTCTCCCCCTCCCTCTTCTTCTTCCACACCTGGACAGCAGCATGCGATAACCCTCCCGCCTCCTCCATCTCTGGTGAGGCAGCTCCGACGAGGCAGCTCTGGCGAGGCGATCTCCGGCGAGGCGCATCGGTTCCGACGGTCCGCACACGAAGTGTCGGGCTACGCCCTTCGAGGTAGGGGTTTAACGTTTTCATTTTCAATTTCCCACAATCTTTGAGCCCAATTTATACTGTCTAATTTCTGTCTAATCAACGATCGAATCCCACTGATGTGTAGTATTTTTTCTGAGGTTTCCGAGGCTCTTCTCAGATCGAAAATCCGAGTCCCGGGGTGCCCGGGGCAGCCCCGGGAAGTTTCGTCCGAATTTCTGGTTTTCCGGTGGAGCCAGGGTGGTCCGGCGACCCATGGCGGTGGTGCGGAGGGTTCCAGCGGCGGTGCTCCATGTTGCGGGCGGCGGCGGCTCGGGCTTTAGGCGGCGCTGCGTCGAGCGCCTCAGGCGGCAGGAGGCGGACACCCGCGACACGAGGGTGGACCGGGGTCGCGGCGTGCGTCCCCGCGGGGGAACAAGACCCGCGGCCCGCGGGTCTTCATGCGAGACGACTGACCTCGGCTGGTCCGAGCGTGGACTGCGGGTCTGCGGCCGGCCAGCACGGGCTAACCCAGGCCGGGTGGACCGGCCGGCTAGGCCGGTCCAGCCCAAGGGCTTGACCCCTCTGGCTTCGGACACCCGTAAATATCGCTACGGGTGTCCGTTTTACACGCCGTCTATGGCAGGGTAACCCTCGTCTCGAGGAGTGTGTTTTTATATGGTTTTGGGGATTTTTAATTTCTAGGATGGGAGATCGGTGGCATGTCACATGCGTCAAGTGCTATGCCGGAATTCTTGTTTTGGGCGGCGTAGACACGTCCAGAGTCCGTTTTTCACGCCGTCAGTGGCGTTGCGACCCTGGAACTGAGGCAGAGTTTTCTAGAAAAGGTTCGGGCATTGATACCGGAGTTGAGGTGTGGGCCCCACGGCCCGTCTGTCGAACTACGTGTAGCATTTCACGACTTTTTTCATCGGACGTTCTTTCGGGGCATGCGAACAGTCGTTTCTGGATGTTTTTCCGAGGGCGTTGCATTGGCGCAGTCTCCCTGCTCTAATTCCGCACGCTGGTGCAGGCCCCGCGAGGGCCATTTCAGGAGTTGATGGTGGTTTTTAGCATTATCACCGGGTGTCCGTTTTGGAAAAGTGATTAGTCCATCCGGTGTGCTTTTTCGAGAGGATCGCAACGGTGTGATCCGTTCGTTGAGTTTCGGGACCGGGTTGCGGGCCCCATGAAGCACCGCTCATGTCCGGTGCGTCGGAATGCACCTTTTTCTCTAGATATTTGTTGCACTCATGCGAGTATTAATTTTGATGTGTTTTCCCGATGGGATCTCAATGGTGCGATGCGCCCGACTGTTTCAGGGCTGAGGCTCAGGATCACGGGACACCATTCAGGCGTGAGGCGGTGATGGTGAGTTTTTCGTCGGATATCCGTTTGAGGTGAGTAAATAGTCTATATCGCGTGTTTTTCTATGAGGATTACAACAGTAAGATTCGTTTGGTTTTGCGGAGCCTCTTGCACGATATTATTAAATGTGGAAATGTGAAGGTGCCCCGGGGGGCGGTTCATCTACTGAGTTGTAGCGGACCCTTGACATGTGATCGCGTGCACTCCTGGGAGAGTGATGTTGGTGGTTAAAGAGATGTGGTTGGTTGTGCCCAGTCGTTGAGGTGGAAAGTTGGAGATGTTACGTCATGCCTTCGCGTTGACGTTGGGTGTCGTGTGCATGATAGCCCTTGGGCTGAAAATGAGGTACACTCTGGGAGTATACGGGAGCGCTTGGAGGTACGTGTGGTTTGTAACTGAGTCTATTTGTGCGCTTGGTTGTGGATTGACTTGGGGCCACACGTCGTGTGGGAACCATGTGTGTGTTGTGTTCTGTTTTGCGTAACTTTGACCTCTCGCGACGTAGAGGGTCCCTCAGTTCTTGTTTGTTGACTAGCGGGGTTGAGTTTCCCCCCGGCTCTATGCTCGATGGTTTAGATCAGCAGGGTTTAGTGGTTTCCCCTGGTCTTGTTCTGGAGTCAGATGGTTGCGCAATACCCACTCCGTGTTCGGTTGACCAGTATTGTACCATCCAGTAGAGATGGCCAGAGCAGTTCTGGGTTTACCCTTCAGCGGGGCTAGGGAGTGGGTTACTCATCTACTTCTCAGGGTTTTCCCTCTAGTAGAGACTAGGATGTGGGTCACCCGATGAATCTTGAGGGTCTACCCTCCAGCAGGGCTGGGCAGTGGGTCGCCCGTCGTCTTTTTTGAGGTCTACCCTCCAGCTGGGCTGGGTAGTGGGTCACCTGTCGACTTGTTCAGGGTTTACCCTCTAGTAGAGACTAGGCAGTGGGTCACCCGATGACTCTTGAGGGATTACCCTCCAGCAGGGCTGGGCAGTGGGTCGCTCGTTGTCTTGTTCCGGGTATACCGTCCAGCAGGGCTGGGCAGTGGGTCACCCGTCGACTTCTTCCAGGTCTACCCTCCAGCAAGGCTGGGAAATGGGTTGCCTGATGACTTATTCCAGGTTTACCCTTCAGCAAGGCTGAGATTTGGGTCGCCTGATGATGTATTATGTTTTACCCTTGTAACGACCCAAAGTTTCATTAATGGAAATCCCTATTGATCTAATTAAATTTCTCTTTATGTTTATATAAAATGTTTTTATAAAATTTCAACTCCATTGGTTTTATGATAAGAATTGTGACCGTTACTTTTATAGCTGTTGAACAGTGATCACATGATCAGTATAAATATAGGGCTTTAACGCATCCAATTTTACTTAGACAAAGAAAGTGATGGCCTCATCTAGTAGAATTGCCCCATACGAAACCCATTTATCGAAGCTCAGAAAAGAGTTTGCGTCCTTGGGCTTCGCTCTTGACCAAGCCCAAGATGAGATTCACCATGTCAAGCTTGAATGGGACCGTCTACGGGAAAAGTGGAAGTTGATTGAAATTACCACTCGAGCGATGTTATCCGAGCCACCCCAAGAGTTTGTCATCATCACACACCTTACCCTTAGGTCTTATGCGGCTGTTTTAAGGGGTTATGTAACAAATAAGTAGTACTATGTTCATGTACATTATTTTTGTATATAATAATGAATATAATTTCTAGTCATTTTTGATACATTGTAAATAGTTTTTAAAGTACAAATGGTGTTTTTAATTATTATTTAATTAAGAAATCTATTTTATTAAATTAAGGGATTTTTGAATTAAATAATATTTTTATAAATTATTATTATTATTATTAATTTTATTATATATAAATGATCATATAATAGTACGAATGCAATTATAATTTTTATTAAGGTTTGAAAGTCATTTTTGTCAAAACCCATGAATTTTCGATAAATGTCGGTTTTTATTTTAAAAGTGAAAATTAACATATTTAGAAAATTATTTAGATAAAATAAATGTTATTTTTGGAATCAGGACGTCAAAATTATCCAATGGTGAAGTTTTCATAATTTTCTGATACAGTCAAATTTTTGAGTAAAAATTAAATACCGTTTAAATATATAATCTGTTTTATGACATCATAATGACCCAATAGTGATGTAATAAAAAACTATAATCTTTATGTTCGGCCAATATATGTTTTACCATTAAAAAAATTTGATTTTGGGTTTGTTTGACTTACTTTTAAAAGCATTAATGGACCCCTCAAGACTTATTGAACACCTTGCCTTTTTAAATTAATTTTCATGGGAGTGTGACTCACCTCCACATAAGCAACCCTAATATTTTAAGAAGTTCGGACCTTGGACTTATAAAATATTTTTTTCCTCTTCCCTTTTCCAAAAACCATGGGCAAAAACCATTGGATGGTTTGTGGTTTGGATTAATTTAATATAAGGGGTCCCAAACCTAAATAATAAAGAATTCCCTCACCTTTCCTATATAAACCCACCCAAGCTCCCACTTCCTCCTCACTCAAAGCCTTTGGAGTTCGTCCAACCTCTACCCTACTCTCTCTATAATCCTCAAAAGGTTCCCCAAGCTCCCAAGAAGCCTCTCACAAGCCTCTCTCTAGCCTTTGGAAGCATACTTCCAAGTAAGGGTTTTTTCTTCCTTTCTCATTTTTTTCCAATTTTTTTTAAGTTGTTTTTCCCTTTTAATTTCAATTGTAAATATTGGGGTATGGTTTCAAACCTCCCTCATACTTCCCTATTTATTTTTGAATGATGGGAGACCCTTTCTCTCTCAATAAATGCCTCCCATGTACACCTGTTACTATGCCGAAATTCCGAAAGGAACTTCTCTATCCTCTTTTACATTCAAACAATACTTTTGTATCATGAATCTAAATTACATTACCATTGTTGGGACATGTATATATATGAACTAATTACTTTCCATTACATGTAAATATGATGAGGAACCCCTTTCGCTCTCATCAACCATTTTTATGAATTCTTATGTCACGCCGTTACGCTGCCGAAATCGCACTGATTTTCTATGCCCATGTCATTGTGTAGTGAATACCATGCCCATTTCTCCATCAAGGGTATTCACCTTTATGCACATTTACTTATTTATTGTAAAGTTTCATGTATGAATTCCACATTCCTTTATCGTGGAATAAATTATTATGTTTTAGAATCCATGTTTTATGATCCATGTGGAACACTTATGCATGAAATGAAATGTTTAAGAAGGGTGCGCCCTTATAGCGCTCCAATGCATTGGGTAAAGTATAGTATCATGATACATCATGTACAATGAGTGTTGAATCATGATAATTCAAGTTTAATGAGGTTTTACTCGTGCTTTATGTGCAATGAGTATTTACTCATGATCCATGTGCAATGGGCCTTGGCTCATGCTAATTCCATGTTAAGTGTTGTTGCCACATTTCCATGTTATGATTATCATGCTTTATCATGCCTTTATGTTCATGTTTTTCATATGCTCTATTGATATGCCTATTTTCTAACATGTATTGTACTCCTCATGTTATTTCATGTGTACTCCCTTACTGGGCTTTATAGCTCACCCTTTTCTTATGCATGTCCTCAGGTTATCCCATGCAATGCTAAGTACAAAGGAATGTAGTGGTCATGTAATGGAAGTTCTCAATAAAGATGTTGTATTTCATGTTTTAAGTTTGTATTTAATGATAATAATACCCAAAGAAACTAAACCTCTCGATCTTCTTTGTTGTATCAAGTGATGTTTCATGTATTAAAACATGTTTAAGTTTGTATTAAAAGCAGGGTTGTCATAGTTGGTATCAAAGGATAGGTTTGGTTATTTTTGGGATTAGGATTATAAAACCCTAGTAAAGACTCAGAGACAAGACTAAGTATAATAAATATGTCCCTAAGTTTTGGTGAGTATTGAGTAAGTGGGTTATCAAGAAAATACATCCCTGTCTGGATACGAGCAGATAGAGGCGGCTCTGGCACAGAAGTATCCTAGGGGTAAAACCCGAAAACACCGATTTGAGCTAGACTCGAACAAGAACTGGTGCACGACAATGGGCCTTGCTGCACTCTTGGATATGACACTCCTAGGGGATATGCTTTGGTAAATTCACAAGCATATTATGAACCCTTATTAAGGGAATTAAAAAAATGCCCCTAAGAATATATGTTAGAAAGTATATCATGAAAATCTTAGATTGAAGCCTATAGACTCATGAGTTAAGGAAATGAAAGTTTATTTATAAGTCATAAACTTTTGTTTTTGGATTACCCTTTATGTGTTACCCCTAAATTTCCTTTTATTCCAGCCAATGGCCGGTAATAGGAGGACTCGGGCTAATAACCATTGTGAAGATCGGTGTGATGACTATACTAATGAGATGCCCAATCCAATGGGAGCGGGAATCGTGAACTTTGTCACACTTCTCTCTCAGCTAACTCAAGTTTTGAATATAAACACGGGTCAAGAGAAATGTTCAACCCCCCATAAGAAAGAACAAGTCACTATCGAGAGCTTCATGAGACAAATGCCTCCTACTTTTAGTGGATCATCTGATCCCACAATCGCTGAACAATGGATCAACTCCATTGAAAAGATCTTCTCCATCCTTCAATGTTATGAACAAGAGAAGGTTTTCCTGGAAGCTTATCATATGGAGGGTGAAGCTGATCAATGGTGGACGTTGATAAAAAATACTAATCCTGAGGAGGAGATCATGGCGTTGGAATGTAAAGATTTCCAGAAGATTTTTTTTGATAAATATTTTCTGTGCACCCTCCGGCTTAAGATGGAAAGCGAATTCATTTCCCTTAAGCAAAAATACGAAGAATCTGTTGGAGTGTACGAGGCAAACTTCACAAGGCTTTCACGATACGCTTCCGGCTTTGTCGTTACCCCTGAATGCAAGGTTGACCGCTTCTTTGGTGGGCTGAAGCCTAGCCTGCGGAAAGCATTAGAGATTCGTGACTTCGATAGCTATGAGGAAATTGTCCGATGTGCCCTCAAGGTCGAAATGGAGATCGTGGAATCACATGGGTATCATGGGGATAAGAAGCATAAGGTGGACTTCAATGCTGGTGGGCCGATGGAAAAATCCAACAGTGCTAAGAAGATCCAGCACCCCACTTGCCAAAAGTGCGGAAAGAAGCACCCTGGAAAGTGCCTTAAGGGGATGAGGAAATGCTTCAGGTGTGGAAGAGAAGGGCACCTAGCTGTTAACTGTCGGCAAGAAAGACCCGCAGCTACGAAAGAGTAGAGGAATGCTCCGTTCAAACCTCAATGCGTTGTTCAATGCTACAAATGCAAAGAACCGGGTCATTTTACAAATCAGTGCCCTAATCCAAGGGTTTTCAGAGACAACCAACAACCTCCAAGGCAGCAAGGAAGAGCTTTTTCCATCACTTCTGTCAAAGTGAACCCTGACAATGAAGTGGTGATAGGTACTCTAGTTATTCATTCAATAATAGTGAACGTACTTTTTGATTCAGGTTCTACGCATTCTTTTATATCTTGAAAGTTTAGTAGAACAATCTCAGCACCACCACAAATCATGGAAGTGAAGATGTCAGTGAGTACAAAAAATGGGACAATCATTGCATCCCATGAATATAAGTCCTACCCTGTTATAATCTGTGGATTGAATTTCCCAGAAAACCTCGTCATACTCCCTCTGGTGGAATTTGATGCAATTCTTGGCATGGATTTACTTTCCTTATATAGAGCCAACATAAATTTTCGGGAGAGGGAAGTCACACTCCATATGGAGAATCGACCCCCGATTCTTTACAAGTGTAAGGAGGAAGATGAATCTCCTTTATATCCATCATATAAAGCATGGATATTACTGCCTTATGAGCATGCGTATCTGGCTCAGATGATTGAGTCCAAGGAAGAAACCATCCTTGAAGAAATGCCTATTGTGAGGGAATTCACTGAAGTGTTTCCCGAGGAACTGCCTGGTCTTCCTCCTAGAAGAGATATTGAATTATCAATTGAACTTATACCCAGGGCTTTACCAATATCCAAGACTCCATATAGAATGCCTGTTGTAGAGATTGAAGAGCTGAAGAAATAACTACAGGAGAATTTGGATAAAGGGTTTATACGCCCAAGTGCTTCACCATGGGGTGCACCAGTCCTCTTCATCAAGAAGAAGGATGGGTCAATCTAGATTTTCATCAATTATCGTGAACTTAAAAAAATAACAATAAAGAACAAGTATCCTCTCCCAAGAATTGATGACTTGTTCGATCAACTGTGTGGAGCACAATTCTTCTCCAAGGTAGATTTGCGGTCGGGATATTATCAAGTAAGGGTGAATAAGGAAGATGTCCCCATGACTGCTTTTCGTACAAGATATGAGCACTATGAATTCATAGTAATGCCTTTTGGACTCACCAATGCTCAAAAAATATTCATGGACTTGATGAATAGAGTCTTTAGAGATTATCTAGAAAAATTTGTGGTAGTCTTTATAGATGATATTCTAATATACTCCAAAACCAAGGAGGATAATGAGGAGTATTTAATAACTGTACTAGAGACTTTGCGCAAGGAGAAGCTCTATGCAAAGTACAAAAAGTGTGAGTTCTAGTTGAAGGAGGTCTCATTCTTGGGCCATATCATCACAAGTAATGAGATATCTGTGGATACCTCCAAAATAGATGCAATTGAGGGATGGCTGATGCCAACATCGATAATAAATATCCGTAGCTTCTTGGGGTTAGCTGGATATTATCAAAGATTTTTGAGAAATTTCTCACGATTGTCCAACCCACTTACCAAGATAACTCGAAAGGGAGTAAAGTTTTATTGGAGTGATGAATGCAAAGAAAGCTTCAAGGATTTGAAAAGGAGGATTATCACTGTGCCCGTGCTCACTTTACCCACAAGTGGGGAGCTTTTTGTGGTATTCAGGGATGCTTTGAAGAAGGGCTTTGGATGTGTGCTGATGCAGAATGATAAAGTGATATCCTATGCCTCAAGGCAGTTGAAAATCCATGAGCGAAACTATCCAACGCATGATCTGGAGTTGGCGGCGGTGATCTTTGCCTTGAAAATCTGGCGGCATTATCTCTATGGAGAGAAATGTGAGATATATACTGACCACAGGAGTCTTAAATATATATTCACACAGAAAGAGCTTAATATGCGCCAGAGAAGATGGATAGATCTCATCAAGGATTATGACTGTTCAATCCATTACCACCCTGAGAAAGCGAACAAGGTGGTAGATGCCCTAAGTAGAAAGGACCCAGAAATTCTATCAATGATGAGAATTGAGAAGGATCCAATATTCTTAGACTTGATGAAGATGGATGTGGGAATCATAAACAAGGGAACGTCATCAATCCTTTCAAAAATGATTGCTCAACCATCTCTTTTGGAAAGGTTAAAGGATGCTCAACAGGATGATGTGGGAATTAAAGAAAAAGTGGAAGTTATCAAAAAAGGTAAATCCTCAGAGTTTAATGTTGATGAAGAAGGAATTGTGTGGTTTGGGAAAAGACTATGTGTTCCATCAAGTCTGGATCTAAAGAAGGAACTTTTGGATGATTCACATAGTTCAAATTTCTCTATTCACCCAGGGAGCACAAAGATGTATCGAGATCTCTGAGAAAACTTTTGGTGGGAAATATGAAGAAGTAGATTGCCAAATATACATCAAAGTGCCTGGTTTGTTAGCAAGTGAAGGCAGAGAGGCAGAAGTCTAAGGGGATGATGCAACCATTGCCCATACCAGAATGGAAATGGGAAAACATCACCATGGAATTTGTTACCGGACTTCCGAGGACATCTAAAGGCAACAATGCAATATGGGTTGTTGTGGATCGTCTTACAAAGACTACACACTTCATTGCTATTCGAGAGGATTTCTCATTGGATCAACTGGCATGGATATATATCAGGGAACTGGTAAGGTTGCATGGAGTACCACTATCCATTGTGTCTGACCGAGATCCAAGATTCACCTCTAAGTTTTGGAAGAGTCTTCAACATGCTCTGAATACTAAACTGAACTTTAGTACGTCCTATCATCCTCAAACTGATGGAAAATCTGAGCAGACTATCCAAACACTTGAGGATATGTTGAGAGCGTGATCAATGGACTTTAAAGGAGGATGGGATCAAAATCTTCCTCTGGTTGAGTCCTCTTATAATAACAGTTTCCACTCGAGCATCCAAATGGCACCATATGAAGCCCTGTATGAGAAAAGGTGCAAAACACCGACATGTTGGGATGAGGTCGGTGAACGTAAGATGCTTGGACCAGAAATGGTCGAGGAAATGGTGGAGAAGGTGAAAACCATTCAGCAGCATATCAAGGCAGCCTAGAGTCGATAGAAGAGTTATGCAGATAATCGTCGACGAGACCTTGAGTTTAAAGTTGGAGACATGGTTTTTCTACGCATATCTCTGTGTAAGAAGGTCATGAGGTTTGGAAAGAAAGGGAAGTTAAGTCCAAGTTAAATCGGCCCCTTCAAGATTCTTGATCGTGTTAGGGATGTAGCCTATCGACTTGCACTTCGGCCTACAATGGACAAAGTACATGATGTCTTTCATGTATCCCTCTTATGTAAGTACATACCGGACCCTTCACATGTACTCTCTTCTGAGGTGGTACAATTGGAAGAAGATCTTTCTTATGAGAAGAAACCTGTGAAGATCTTAGATCGTATAGAAAAAGTTCTACGAAATAAGATAATTCCCCTCATCAAGGTGTTATGGAGAAACCACAAGTTTGAAGAAGCAACTTGGGAATCGGATGAAGTGATGAAGCTGAGTTACCCACATCCGTTTTAGTGTGAGAAAAGGAAAATTTCAAGGGCGAAATTTCTTAAGGGGGAATATTGTAACGACCCAAAGTTTCATTAATGGAAATCCATCTTGATCTAATTAAATGTATCTTTATGTTTATATAATTTTTTTTTATAAAATTTCAACTCCATTGGTTTTATGATAATAATTGTGACCGTTACATTTATAGCCGTTGAACAGTGATCACATGATTAGTATAAATATAGGGCTTTGCACATCCAATTTTACTTAGATAAAGAAAGTGATGGCCTCATCCAGTAGAATTTCCCCATACGAAGCCCATTTATTGGAGCTCAGAAAAGAGGTGGCGTCCTTGGCCTTCGCTCTTGACCAAGCCCAAGCTGAGCTTCACCATGTCAAGATCGAATGAGACCGTCTACGGGAAAAGTGGAAGTTGATTGAAATTACCACTCGAGCGATGTTATCCGAGCCACCCCAATAGTCTGTCACCATCGCACACCTTACCCTTAGGTCTTATGTGGCTATTTTAAGGGGTTATGTAACAAATAAGTAGTACTATGTTTATGTACATTATTTTTTTATATAATAATGTATATAATTTCTAGTCATTTTTGATACATTGTAAATAGATTTTAAAGTACAAATGGTGTTTTTAGTTATTATTTAATTAAGAAATCTATTTTATTAAATTAAGTGATTTTTGAATTAAATAATATTTTAATAAAATATTATTATTATTATTAATTTTATTATATATAAATGATCATATAATTGTACGAATGCAATTATAATTTTTATTAAGGTTTGAAATCCATTTTTGTCAAAACCCATGAATTTTCGATAAATGTCTGTTTTTATTTTAAAAGTGAAAATTAATATATTTAGAAAATTATTTATAAAAAATAAATGTTATTTTTGGAATCAGGACGTTGAAATTATCCAATGGTGAATTTTTCATAATTTTCTGAGAGTCAAATTTTTGAGTAAAAATTAAATACTGTTTAAATATATAATCTGTTTTATGACATAATAATGACCCAATAGTGATGTAATAAAATATTATAATCTTTATGTTCGGCCAATATATGTTTTACCATTAAAATAATGTGATTTTGGGTTTGTTTGACTTACTTTTAAAAGCATTAATGGACCCCTCAAGACTTATTCCACACCTTGCCTTTTTAAATTAATTTCCACGGGAGTGTGACTCACCTCCACATAAGAAACCCTAATATTTTAAGAATTTCGGACCTTTCCCTTATAAAATATTTTTTTCCTCTTCCCTTTTCCAAAATCCATGGGCAAAATCCAAGGGTTGTTTTGTGGTTTGGATTAATTTAATATAAGGGGTCCCAAACCTAAATAATAAAGAATTCCCTTACCTTTCCTATATAAACCCACCCAAGCTCCCACTTCCTCCTCACTCAAAGCCTCTGGAGTTCCTAAAAACTCTACCCTACTATCTCTATAATCCTCCCAAGGTGCCCCAAGCTCCCAATAAGCCTCTCACAATCCTCTCTCTAGCCTTTGGAAGCACACTTCCAAGTAAGGATTTTTTCTTCCTTTCTCATTTTTTCCCAATTTTCTTTAAGTTGTTTTTCCCTTTTAATTTCAATTATAAATGTTGGGTTATGGTTTCAAACCTCCCTCATACTTCCCTCTTTATGTTTGAATGATTGGAGACCCTTTCTCTCTCAATAAATTCCTCCCATGTACACCCGTTACTATGCCGAAATTCCGAAAGTAACTTCTCTCTCCTCTTTTACATTCAAGAAATAATTTTGTATCATGAATATAAATTCCATTAAAATTGTTGGGACATGTATCTATATGACCTCCTTACTTTCCATTACATGTAAATATGATGAGTAACCCCTTTCTCTCTCATTAACCATTTTTATGAATTCTTATGTCACACCTTTACGCTGCCGAAATCACACTAATTTTCTAAGCCAATGTCATTGTGTAGTGAATACCATGCCCATTTCTCCATCAAGGGTATTCACCTTTATGCACATTTACTTATTGATTGTAAAGTTTCATGTCTGAATTCCACATTCCTTTATCGTGGAATAAATGATTATGTTTTATGAATCCATGTTTTATAATCCATGTGGCACACTTGTGCATGAAATGAAATGTTTAAGAAGGGTGCTCCCTTATAGCGCTCCAATGCATTGGGTAAAGTATAGTATCATGATACGTCATGTGAAATAAGTATTGAATCATGCTAATTCAAGTGCAATAAGGGTTTACTCATGATTTATGTGCAATGAGGATTTACTCATGCTCCATGTGCAATGAGCCTTGGCTCATGCTAATTACATGTTAAGTGTTGTTGCCACATTTCCATGTTATGATTATCATGATTTATCACGCCTTTATGTTCATGTTTTTCTTGTGCTCTATTGATATTCCTATTGTCTAACATTTATTGTACTCCTCATATTATTCCATGTGTACTCCCTTACTGGGCTTTATAGCTCACCCTTTTCTTATGCATGTCATCAGGTTATCCCATGCAATGCTAAGTACAAAGGAATGTAGTGGTCATGTAAAGGAAGTTTTCAATAAAGATGTTGTATTTCATGTTTTAAGTTTTTATTTAATGATCCTAATCCCCAAACACACTAAACCTCTCGATCTTCTTTGTTGTATCAAGTAAAGTTTTATGTAATAAAACATGTTTAAGTTTGTATTAAAAGCATGGTTGTCATAACCCTCCAGCAGGGTTGAGCAGTGGGTTGCCCGATATCATACTATGAATTACCCTCCAGCAGGGCTGGGTAGTGGGACACCCATTGACATTCCAGACCCAGTCCTTTCTACTAGGCTAGTCTGTGAATTTCCTCCGTGATTATTGGAGCGGGGCCCTTGGTTGTATGGGTCAGTGATGGAACAATCTTGACTTTGAGGAGAACTCTCGACTGTGGGGCAGTGACAAGTTGTGGCTTGACGTTCCCCCAGAACTCTCAAGTACGAGGAGGGATTTCCGCACCGAGACACGTCCTTGTGACGCGACCCAAAACCGTGCGGGTGAGTCAGTGCCACCAAAAGCCGATAGTGTCAAGGTGCAGTGATTTGAGCCCCTTGACTTGTAGTTTGGGGAAGATGTGTGGGATGCTAGGCATCAATGGTGTTTACTTCTGGGAATGTTGGCGACTCA
The DNA here is from genome assembly GCA_963277665.1 of Viscum album. Classification (NCBI taxonomy): domain Eukaryota; kingdom Viridiplantae; phylum Streptophyta; class Magnoliopsida; order Santalales; family Viscaceae; genus Viscum; species Viscum album. The sequence goes on from OY728125.1 coordinate 607,159,216, forward strand.
CTTTATTGGGATGAGCTACGGGATGGAGATCCCCTTACGACCTTGTTCGGGATTCTTGTCGAGCATATGTATTTGTATATACCTTGTTCCGGTACCCACTTCTTGGGTTTGGTTACTCTCCTTCCAGGTGAGGTGAATACGCGCGGGGTATGTCACGTGATTTCCGTTTCTAGCTTCTCATGTTTGGACGAGTCTACTCTCCTGCTATAGGTAGCAAAGACTCGGCGAGAAGTTCATCTTCTCACCGTTTCCAGCTCTTTGTGTCTGGACGAGTCTACCTCCTTTCCCTTGTTGGGTTGATCTGGACTCTCTACTCTACTCTTTACTGCACTTTCGGTTGTACTACTTTACTTTTCTCTATTCTCTCTACTACTCACCCTTCTTTACCTCCTTTGTTTCTCCCTCAATCCTTCGGGGTATCCTACTGAGTATTTTTATACTCACCCCTGCTTGGGCTTTTCCCACACTTGGTGTGACTTTGCAGACGATGGATAGGTTGGTCGTGAAGTCAGAGGAGATTAAGAGATTGGGAGCTTGGGCCACGTGTGGTGGTCGGAGTCCGGTTCCAGATGGGGGACCCTTCCAGCTGTTTACTTTTTTTGTTCACCTGTTGTCGGGTTGTGGCACTTTTCTGGTTGTGCGCGTGTTTTCCCTTTTTTCAGTTTACTTCCAGTACTTGCTTTGTACTTTTAGAGGTCAATGCACATTTGTGGTATATATATAGCAGTTACCCTTTTATTTACTTGTATTTTGTTTTACTCTGCACTATTTCATTGAGTGTGCTGCGTGTGTGTGTACAGGTACTTAGGCAAAGGACTCCCCGAGTTGTTGTGCCTTCAGTGCTGGTCGCCAACCCCTGGCCTATGGAGGCGGGCTTGGGGTAGTTGCGTCTCGAGCCCAGGTAGGGTCGGGTCGTGACAAAGTGGTATCAGAGGTGGTTCGTTCCTTGGGATGCTGTTCAGACGTCCCTAAAATAAAAGGAATTGGTTGAGATATAGGGAAACAATGTTAATGTGTCTCGAGAGTGGTTATCAGGCCAGGGAATCCAATGATGGTGTGGTGGCCGACATATCCATTCACCGGGACCTTGATAACCCGTTTGTCGACTCGGCATGATGAGACACTTTTTGTAGGGAAAATTTGTTTGTGCATCACATAGGACTGAGTCTTGACTGTCCTTATTGAGTATTCTCCCCATCGTTGTTGTTATTGGTATATACATATATGCTCATCTAACCGTGACACTCCTTGATAATTTTCAGGATGTCTCCGTGAAGACAGCCAGCCAGGATACCAGCTTTGGTTCGTGACGACAACCCTGTGAGCTACGAGGCCACAGTACAGGACCCATCATGTGATCCCCTTTCTCCAGGTGGGCCAATAGCAGTACCCCCACCTGTTGAGTAGCAGACAGCTTCAGCAGAGTAGGTTGAGTTTGAGCGCATGTTGAGCACGCTCCGTGAGTTCTAGCGGGAGAGACCACTGAGGTTCAGTGGTGAGCCATACCCTCAGGCAGCAGAGGTCTGGCTAGAGGTAGTGGTTTGCCTTTTCAAGATTGTGCAGACGCCGACAGATCAGAGAGTGGCTTTGGTCGCCACCCTTTTTCAGGGAGCATCTTGGCGTTGGTGGATTCTGGTGACTCAGCTTCTTGATGAGTCGTCACTTTCGTGGGGAGACTTTTAGTTATTGTTCCGTGAGGAGTTTGTCCCCTCCTGCATGCACTCTGTTCAGATTCAAGAGCTCCTGCAGTTTCACCAGGGAGGGATGACGGTGACCGAGTACGTGGCTAGTTGCGCAGACCGTGCACGCTTTTACCCGAACTTGGTCCATGACGACAACCTCCGAGTGCGGAAGTGTGAGAAGGGTCTCCACCGAGAGATTCGTGCTGTCATAGTACCCTTGGGCATTTCCACATATTCCGGGGTGATAGAGTAGGCACTGGTGACAGAGAGCTTCCTGTCACGTTCTGGAGTTGGTGGTGGCAGCATGCACGTTGGAGCCGAGACGTCTGCCGCAGCTAGCGAGCGCTGGCAAGTAGAACCTCGACACATGTGGCTTTCTAACAACCTGACTCAGGGGCGTGGACATACACCACAGTGGTGCCAGAGGTCACCAGTGCAACCCGAAGAGAGTCGGTGCTATGATTGCGATGGGCGAGGTCACCTGGCACGAGACTGCCCGACCAGGCATGCGAAGAGCTTCGGGCAGGCAGCAGGTGCGCCACCACAACAGAGGCAGCGCCGTGATCGGAGTAGTACCCAGGGAGGTGGTTCTAGTAGAGGAGCGAGAGGATCTGGGAGTGGGGGACAGATTTATGAGGTCTTCCCATCACCACTAGGTGGTCCACGTTAGGCTTCGGGAGCTGAAAGTTGGGACCAAGGACAACCATGAGCTTTGGATGTCTACGATCCTGCAGAGCATGAGGTGATGAGAGGTACTCTCTACAGCTCTTCTACTTTTTGCGGTATAATTTTGAGACTCTGCGTATGAAATGATTTTTCTCCCTTCTCCTTTCTTGAGGTGTTACCAGGGTGGCGCGGGGCATCGGTGTAACCCTGTGTGGTAAGGAAGAAGGTGTGTGACCTTTTTCTCTAGTCAATGGTGTTGACTCCTTTTCCTTTCAAGCGTGTAAGAGAGTCTTGGTTGTGGTACATTGACTGTGGAACCTTACATGACCAGATATCCTTGGATATTTCACCATATGGATATTCTGAAGGAGGGAATCATCGGGCCTTGTTCCAGGTGCGGGCAGTGATTCCAGTCGCACCGTGCGACGTAGGAGTTCGGTCGGGGAGGTGAGCTACCCCCGAGAGCCTTCGGGCTGTTTGAGACCGTGAAAAGGGATGGAGAGGTCCCCTGCCGCCTTACCCTAACCCCAAGGCCGGGAGTGAGTACACGACGTCTTCCACGTGGCTCACCTAGGGAGATGTGTGCATGCTCCCATGCACGTCATCGGCGAGGGAAGACCTCGCGTGAACAGATCAAATCCTTTGGTCTATGTGCGGTGGCGTAGAGCTGTGCGAGAGTTCTCTTGGGTACAGGAGAGCCAGGTGTGGGCTTAGTACCCTGAGATGTTCCCTGGTTTTGCTTTTCGGGGATGAAAATATTGAAGGAGGGAATGATTTAAGAACCCAGTTTTTGCTGTGAAACACTTTGGAATATTCTTAATGATATTCCAGAGCAGCGCCTTCAGACGGTGTGCGATTCCGAGCCCCGGAGTGGCCGGAATTAAATTTTCAGTGCGTTCACATAGGAAACGCCAAATAAATGCGATAAATCCTAAATGGGGATCCAGATCAGGGATCCGAGTGTACGAATGGGTCCATAATGAGGTTTTTAACCTAGGAACGACATAAAACATGTCAGCGCGGGATGTTTGGACCCATCACCCGCTTTTGGAACGTTGAACAGATAATTAAATTAATTATTTTATACGTTTAATGTTGAAACGAAAGTATCTCTTAAATTGTGGCTCAGATTGGAAAACTGAGGCCACCTTTGAGTCTAGAACGTGGTTTTTACCCTTGGAGGGATGTAAGTTCCGCGGGCGCGGGCCGTCTGTGAAAAATTGCCCCATGGGTGTTTTCGTAATTTGGCGGCCTTGGGTGCTAAGTTTAATAAATTTTGAACAGGGTCTCAGATTAATATTCCGAGACCGCCGTTGTCTTCAGAGCATGGTTTTTAGCTTAGGGGAGGCTTAATCCCAACCCTGTCGGGAGTTCGGGTTCGGGCCGACGGGTGGGTGGTTAAGCGTTTTCTATTTAAACACTTAACTCACCACCCTCCCTCTTCTTCGTCCTCACCTGGAAAATAGCAGGTGATAACCCTTTCTTCTCCTCCATCTCCGGTGAGGCAGATCCGGCGAGGCCGCTTCAGCGAGGCAATCTCCGGCGAGGCGCAGCGGTTCCGACGGTCCGCACACGAAGAGTCAGGCTACGCCCTTCGAGGTAGGGGTTTAACGTTTTCATTTTCAATTTCCCAAAATCTTTGAACCCAATTTATATTTTCAAATTTCTGTCCAACCAACAATCGAATCCCAAGGATGTGTAGTATTTGTTCTGAGGTTTCCAATGCTCTTCTCGGATAAAAAATCTGAGTCCCGGGGTGCCCGGGGCAGCCCCGAGAAGTTCCGGCCGAATTTCTGGTTTTCCGGTGGATCCAGGGTGGTCTGGCGACCCATGGAGGTGGTGCGGCACGTTCTAGCGGTGGCGCTCCAGGTTGAGGGTGGTGGCGCTCTAGGGTTCAGGCGGCGCGGTGGCGGCTTGGGCTTCAGGTGGCGCGGCAACGAGCGCCTCAGGCGGCAGGCAGCGGACACCCGCGGCACGAGGGTGGACAGGGGTCGTGGCGTGCGACCCCGCGGGAGAACAAGACCCACGGCCTGCGGGACAACCGACCTCGGATGGTATGAGCATGGACCGCGGGCCGGCGCAGCGAGCCGGGCTGGCCCAGGCCGGGTGGACCGGCCAGCTAGGCCGGTCTAGCCCAAGGGCTTGACCCCTCTGGCTTCAGACACCCGTAAATATCGCTACGGGTGTCCGTTTTACACGCCGTCTATGGCAGGGTAACCCTCGTCTTGAGGAGTGTTCTTTCAGGTGGTTTCATGGATTTTTAATTTCTTGGACGAGAGCTCGGTGGCGCATCACGCACGTTAAGTTCTACGCCATAATTCTTGTTTTGGGCGGCGCAAACACGTCCGGAGTCCGTTTTGCACGCCGTCAGTGGCGTTGCGACCCTGACACTAAGGCGGAGTTTTCTAGGGTACGTTCAGGCATTGAGACCGGAGTTGAGGCGTGGGCCCCATGGCCCGTCTTTCGATCTGCGTGCAACATTTCCTGACTTTTACACCGGACGTTCGTTTGGGGTGTGCGAGTAGTCATTTCTGGATGTTTTTCCGAGGGAGTTGCATTGGCGTAGTCTGCTCGCTCTAATTCCACACGCTGGTGCGGGCCCCGCGAGGGCCGTTTCAGGAGTTGACGGTGTTTTTCAGCATTACCACCAGGTGTACATTTTGGAAAAGTGATTAGTCCATCCGGTGTGCTTTTTTGAAAGGATCGCAATGGTGTGCTCCATTCGTTGTGTTTCGGGACCGGGTTGTGGGTCCCACGAAGCACCGCTCGTGTACGGTGTGTCGGAATGCACCTTTTTCTCCAGATATCCATTACACTCGTGTGAGTAGTGCTTTTGACGTGTTTTCCCGAGGGGATCTCAATGGTGCGATGCGCCCGACTGTTTCAGGGATGAGGCTCAGGATCACGAGATGTCGTTCGGGCATGAGGTGGTGATGGTTACTTTTCCGTCGGATATCCATTTGAGGTGAGTAAATAGTCTATCTCGCATGTTTTTTCATGAGGATTACAATGGTACGATCTGTTTGGTTGTGCGGAGCCTCTTGCACGATCTTATTAAATGTGGAAATGTGATGGTGCCCCGGGGGGCGGTTCTTCTACTGAGTTGTAGCGGACCCTTGGCATGTGATCGTGTGCACTCCTGGGAGAGTGATGTTGGTGGTTAAATAGATTTGGTTGGTTGTGACCATTCATTGAGGCGGTAAGTTGGAGATGTTACGTCACACCTTCGCATTGACGTTGGGTGCCGTGTGCACGATAGCCCTTGGGATGAAAATGAGGTATACTTTGGGAGTATACGGGAGCACTTGGAGGTATGTGTGGTTTGTACCTGAGTCTGTTTGTGTGCTTGGTTGGGGATTGACTTGGGGCCACACATCGTGTGGATCCCATGTGCGTGCCATGTTCTGTTTTGCGTACCTTTGACCTCTCACGACGTAGAGTGTCCCTCGGTTCTTGTTTGTTGACTGGCGGGGTTGAGTTTTTCCCCCGGCTCTGTGATCGATGGTTTAGATCAGCAGAGTTGAGTGGTTTCCCCTGGTCTTGTTCCGGTGTCAGATGGTTGCGCAAAACCCACTCCGTGTTCAGTTGACCAGTGTTGTACCATCTAGTAGAGATGGCCAGAGCAGTTCTGGGTTTACCCTCCAGCGGGGCTGGGCAGTGGGTTACTCATAGACTACTCAGGGTTTACCCTCTAGCAGAGAATAGGTAGTGGGTCACCCGATGACTCTTGAGGGTCTACCCTACAGCAGGGATGGGCAGTGGGTCTCCCGTCGTCTTGTTTCAGGTCTACCCTCCAGTAGGGCTGGGTAGTGTGTCGCCTGTCAACTTGTTTAGGGTTTACCCTCTAGCAGATACTAGGCAGTGGGTCACCAGTCGACTCTTGAGGGTTTACCCTCCAGTAGGGCTGGGAAGTGGGTCACTCTTCGTCTTGTTCCGGGTTTACCCTCCCGCAGGGCGGGGCGATGGGTCACCCGTCGACTTCTTCTAGGTCTACCCTCCAAGAAGGCCGGGTAGTGGGTCGCCTGACGACTTATTCTAGGTTTACCCTCCAGCAGGGCTGGGCAGTGGGTCTCCTGATGATTTATTATGGTTTACCCTTCAGCAGGGATGGGTAGTGGGTCACCCGATATCATATTATGAATTACCCTCCAGCAGGGCTGGGCAGTGAGACACCCATTGACATTCCAGACTCAGTCCTTTCTACTAGGCTAGTCTGTGACTTTCCTCCGTGATTATCGGAGTGGGACCCTTGGTTGTACGGGTCTGTGATGGAACGATCTTGACTTTGAGGAGACCTCTCGACTGTGGGGCAGTGACGAGTTATGGTTTGACGTTCCCCTAGAACTCTCAAGTACAAGAAGCACTTTCCCCACCGAGACGCGTCCTTGTGATGCGACCCAAAACCGTGCGGGTGAGTCAGTGTCGCCCAAAGAGGATAGTGTTGAGGTGCGGTGATTTGAGCCCCTTGACTTATAGTTTGGGAAAAACATGCGGGATGCTGGGCATCGATGGTGTTTACTTCTGGGACTGTTGGCGACTCACTTTCTTGGGCTAAGATACGGGATGGAGATCCCCTTATGACCATGTTTGGGCTTCTTGTTGAGCATATGTATTTGTATATACCTTGTTCCGGTACCCACTTCTTGGGTTTGGTTACTCTCATTCCAGGTGAGGCGAAGACATGCGGGGTATGCCATGTGCTTTCCGTGTCTAGCTTCTCATGGTTGGACGATTCTACTCTCCTTCTATAGGTAGCAAAGAGTCAATGAGAAGTTCATCTTCTCACCGTTTCCAGCTCCTTGTGTCTGGACGAGTCTACCTTCTTTCTCTTGTTGGGTTGATCTGGACTCTCTACTATACTCTTTACTGCACTTTCGGTTGTACTCCTTCAATTTTCCATGTTCGCTCTACTTCTCACCCTTCGGTACCTCCTTTGTTGCTCCCCCGAGCCTTCGGGGTATCATACTGAGTTTTTTATACTCACCCCTGCTTGGGCTTTTCCCGCACTTTGTGTGCCCTTGCAGACGACAGACAGGTTGGTCGTGACGTCAGAGGAGCTTAGGAGTGTGGGATCTTGGACCGCATGTGGTGGTCGGAGTCAAGTTCTAGGTGGGGGACCCTTCCAGCAGTTTACTTTTTTTGTTCACCTATTGTTGGGTTGTGGCACTTTTCGGATTGGGCACGTGTTTTCCCTTTTTTTCAGTTTACTTCCAGTACTTTCTTTGTACTTTTAGAGGTCGATGCACATTTTTGGTATATATATATAGCAGTTTCCCTTTTCTTTACTTGTCTTTTCTTTTACTCTTCATTGTTGCATTGAGTGTGCTGCGTGTGTGTGTATAGGTACTAAGGCAAAGGCCTCCCCGAGTTGTTGTGCCTTATGTGCTAGTCGCCAGCCCCTGGCCTATGGAGGGGAGATTGGGGTAGTTGCGGATCGAGCCCGGGTAGGTTCGGGTCGTGACACCCTATTCCACACCAAACCATTCAAAAACAAACATGAAAAACCCATATCCATCGATCAATAGACCAATTGAATCCAACAAAAAAATCACAGAACCAGTGTCTCCTTGAACATGAACTTATCTCTCCCATGATCGGGCCAAGAACACCACATGAAATTCCATTGAGCTCGCACATAACCATCATATGAGAATAAACAAATAAAACAACACCAGATCTATGAAACAACAATCATGAAGCCAAAAATAGCACCTTCACCAAATCTAAAATCGATGTCCTGTTAGACATTCCATCCATTAAAGATAACAAAAGCTTAGAGTTTGATCAAAAACTGAAACATAGGATGACCAAAACCTACAAATAGATACCATTCCAAAATAAACCACAAACGACCACCACAATGGGGAAAACATGCCAAGAAGGACCACCAATATACCCAAAGGGGAGACCGACACCAAAGTAGTTAGAAAATCCATAAAAAACACCCCACTTCACAATCTTGAGCTACCAAAAACACCTTCACACTTGATCAAAATGGGTTCTAGCATGATGAGGTTGTGCTAAAAGGGAAGAGGTAGAAAATTCAAACTACCCGCTAGAAGTTCGACCACGCCAATTGTAATACCCCAAAAATTTTATGTTATGTTTCTCTATTCATCACTGAGTGAAATTATATTCATCACTATGTTACTTTGAAACAACACTAGGTTATTTAGGATATAGTCAAAACCTAGCCATTAAATATAAATTTTCCACTTCTATGTTTTGAATTTCAAAAAATGGTCATCTAGAGTTGTGATCAGTAAGTCATTTGGAGTCTGATAGAACAAACTTGATTTTTGGTGATTAATAACATTCCCTTATGAATAGTAATATGAATAGTAATATAACCCTTATTAATAGTAAATAATAATAATATTTTATTTTCTTAAGGCAATATGATAATGTGATCTTAATTAATTTTTCAATGTCACATAAAACTAACTGCACTTCAAGATTGTTATTTTTATAATTAACTATGACCTTATTTAAAAATTAAATTAATAATATTTAGAAAATTATTTTTGAAAAATTTATTTCACTTTTGAATTATACACGTCGAAAAATGGTAGGGGTGAATTTTTGGGATTTTTCTGAAATTCTTGAATTTTTGATGTATAGTGAAATACGGTAAAATACTGTATATTCAATTTATTAATAAAATACACTATTTATGAAATCATAAGTGATGCAAGGAAACTTGGTTCGAATTCACATGCCATTATTACTATTAGGGGTCACATGAAACAATACTATTGGTTGTCATGATGGAAATAATAAAATAATGAAATTAAATATTCAAAATTTACCCCTCTCCTCCACTATAAACCCCCCACCTCTTCTCTTCACTCCTATAAGCCTTGAAGCTCTTCCAAGTTCTGCCCAATAATCCTCCCAAGTCTCTTCCCACTTCCTAGAGCTTATGGTCTCACCAAAAGACCAAAACCAAAGCCCTTAAGAAGGATCTCAAGGAGAAGAGATCAAGAGGTAAACAACCTCTTTTATTTTATTTCTTTTCTTTCATTTTAGGTTATTCTCTTCCATTACCTTTGGATTGTGTTGGAATATTTCATTAAATATTACCCCTTACTATCCATATTATGTATGAATGATGAGATATTCCATTCCTCTCATCAAACTATTTTTATGAAATTTTAAGAGATGTCGTTAGACTGCCGAATTTTCGTGATAAATTTATCAATTTTTCTTTCATTTTAAGATTACTTTATTTTATTATTATTTCCTCACCTCACCTTAACCAAGAGTCATGTATTCTCAAGAATCTTTTATATTCAGTATGTTCTAATGTTTATGGAATAATAATACGAAACAAGTTTATTGAGCACAAAACTGCCAAGCCAAATTCAAGCGTTTATTTTTTTAACTCATCGAATGAGTCATCCCCATGGTATATAACCAGAATCATTATAAGATCATTTATATCTCTTTAATGTAACTAATAATTTATATTGACAATTCTGAATGTTTAACTATATTTCAAACCAACTTCCATTCATGAATACAAGTAAACAAATCATGAAACCAAGTAAGAAAATGCTTCCAAAACAATAAGATTTAATCTCATAAACCCATAAAAGGCCATTAATGAACTTAATAAGGTTATATCATATCAATTAAATGTTTATTAGGTTCTGGAATTATTAATTAATGAATCTAAATTTTATTATTCAGGTCATTAAGAACAATCAAGAACACACTAGAGCAAAACGTAAGGGGTTTCTCATCTCACTTTCATTTCTGTGAGATTTTCATTTTTGCCACTTATTTCTTGTATGTGGTATATGTGTACAGACATTTGATATATAATAACATGATTTCTTTTATATTCATGTTATTCAATGATTCATTGTAGGGTTATTAAGTTCTGGTCATATGATTCGACCGATTACATTATGGTAAGAGACTTTGTCTCAACTACTATTTTGTTGTGACTAACTTTGTGTGGTGCACCTAATAATCCTTATGTGGTGTACCTACTGCCCATTTGAGATAAAATTTCATTTGAAATTATGTTTATATTAAATATACATAATCTCATATCATGGATATGTTGGTTGTCTAAACCTTATACCATTTTACATATGGTGTTTATTTGGAAAGTTATTTTAATTATGAAAGTATTGATAAATCCGTATACTCTACTCTATACGGATATTGATAAGGCATATTTCTCTTGTATTGAATCAATTTATAAAGAATTATTTGGACATTAAGTGGATGGTGGGGCCCTCTATAGCCCCACGATGCATCGATAGGTCTCATGAGACAAAACAGTTTGGCGACAAACCCTTCGAGTTTGTTTCCAAAAATCAGATTGGTTTCTACCCACAACAGTAAACTGTTTTTGCGGTATTATGGTTTCATGTTCCAGATACATGATGTCCAATTAATAATCATTCTCTTTATTCATTATCAGTTATTACTATTATCCATGATGTTTTCACTATGACAAAATCTATGGATGCAGTTTCATTCTCAGTTTATTATTGGCATTAGTTATTCATTTATTCACTATTCCATATTTATTATGTCAGATCGATTGTGATTCACTTATTATTGTACTCATGATTCCACTATTTTTAACCCTTACTGAGATCTTGAGCTCACCCCTTTCATTGTCTACCTTCAACAGGTGATGAAGAGAAGATCTTTTATTGAGTTCCTGGGGATGCCGTTTTTAGTTTTTGTTATGTATTGTATTTTCTAAACTTATCCAATGTAATTTGAGTAACATCTATGTATCTAGTTTCTTCATGACTACTAAACTGATCGTTCCTTTGGGATTTTCATTCCTTTTAACTACTCTAATATCACAATTAATGCACCAGATCCACCTTAGAGGGGTCGGGGTGTTACACCAATATCACCCAATACCCAAAAAGGACACACAACACCAGATTAGGAGGGAAATGAAACCCTAAAATGAAATAGGTGAGACAATCAAAATGGATATGTGGACAAAAGAATCCACCATCACAGTCCTAAAACCACCAAAATAAAATCAAGTCCAACAAAAATGGGGTCTCACTCAATGGGTACAGAAATAAGAAAAAAAGATATGATGAACAAGATCTTACACCATAGAAGATGACCACATAATTAAAATCAAACCAAAAATAGATAATCAAGAAACTTTGATGAGGTGTCAAGAGGGTAGGGCAGATTGGGCCACATGTATATCATATGGGTTGTAGATTTTATTGATCACTCTGGACTGGTCCATAAATAATGTGGTATTAAAAAATAAAACCCCACCCAATATATGTGGCACCCATGTAATAATGGGTCCGTCCACAATCTTAAAGAAAGTAATATATAAATATTTTTTTTCTTGGTGAACCATGATAATGTGAAGTGGAAAAATAGAAATGTTTGAGATTGGGTGAAAATATTTACTTCCAAATTAAGAATAACCCAAACAAAAAAAATTAATAATTATATCATTGATGATTTATGGGATTAATATCGTCTTAGGTGGTTTATTTAACCAAACCATCAAAACGATTTTATGGATAATAATACCCCTACTCCTCTCGTTAACACTGCAACTAATATATATAATATTTATTACATATACATATAATAATATATAATATATATTATATAAATTTATATAATACATATAATATATTTATTATATATACATATAATATATATTATTTATTATATGTATATAAGAAAATTTCCAACAGAAATTTCCTGGGAAAATTTCTATGGGAAATTTCATGTAGAAATTTCCATAGAAAATTTACAGATCAAATTTTCACGTAAAATTAAAATGAAAATATATTGACATATATATTAAAAATTAAAAATTTTACATAAATGAAAAACATAATTTTTCACTAAATTTTTTTATTGAAAACCTTCATAGAAAATATTTTACTGTAAACTACAACTAAAAAATTAATTTTAATCTCCACTTAAATTTCTAGTGCAAAGTTCCAATTGTTTTCTAATATAATTATAATAAAAATTTGATTAAAAAAATTCTAAAATAAATTCATGCTTAAATTTTTTGTTTAAATATATTAATACATATATAAATAATTTTATTTTTCACTGAATATTTGATCTACAAATTCTCTATGAAAATTTTGAGTACAGATTTCAATAAGAAATTTGTAGTGAAAATTTTCACTAGAAATTTGAAGTTCAAATTTTCACTTAAAATTAAAATATAGATATATTAAAAATAAAATAAAAAGTTTAAATTTTCAATAATTAAAACTAAAATACCAATATAATAGTATATGTATAAAAAATGTAAATTTTAACTGGAAAATTTCAATGAAAATATTTATAAAAATCTTTTAATACATATTTCCACTAGAAAAGTTCAGTTTAAATTTCCACTTAAATTTCTAATGAAAATTTCTATTTGTTTCTTATTATAATTATACTAAAAATTTGATTAAAAAAATTATAAAATAAATGCATTCTCTAATTTTTAGTTCAAATATATCAACACATAAGTAATGTAACTTTTCTCTAAAAATTTGAACCATAAATTTCCTATGGAATTTTCTAGTGCAAACTGCCACTAGATATTCTCAGTGAAAATTTCCACCAGAAATCCCCTGTTCTATTTTTCACTTAAAATTACAATGTACATAAATTAAATAAAAAATTAAAAGCATAAATTTTCACTATAAAATTATATTTAAAATTTCCATTAGAAACTTTTACTACCAACTTCCACTAGAAATGTCAACTATACACTAAAAATATATTGATACATAAATAAAAAATATAAAATTTCATGAAAAGCATTTATTGAAAATTTACACTAGAAAATGTCAGTGGAAAATTTTATTAGAAAAGTTTAGTTAAAGTTTCCATTTAAAATTTTAATTTATATAACAAATTATATTTTCTATGGACCGGAATTTTACTATTATTAGTGTAAATATGTACTCAAAATTTTCACTAAGATTTTATACTGAAAAATTTATATTAGATACTTTATTATGAAAATTTTAAAATAAATTCATGTTTATATTTTCAATGAAAATAAATTAATACATAATATTATTATTTATTTATTATTATTTTTTCTTATTTTTATTTATCTTGTTTATTAATTTTTTCTAAGTTACTTTTAAAAACTTTAGAAATATATATTTTTTTTGTTAAAATTAAATAATGGATGTTATATTTTTTTAGTAGTATGATGTTATAAATAACTATAAAAATAAAAAAAAATTATATTATTTTATAGTTTCAAATTCTATAAAAAATAAATAAATATTAGTATATAAAAAATTATAATAATAAAATTAAAATACATAAATCAAGATATCAGTAAAAAATTGTATTAGAAACAAAAGTATAATATTTTACATCTGTTTTTAGAATTATTACATCAGTTTTTAATACATAAATACTATTTTTTAATTTTGTGTCACACTCCAAATAAACATACACATCATCCATCCCATGGCCAATCTGACCATCAGGTGAAAAACCCAACATGAGACAATATTTTCCCTGATTTATGTATGTTTGTATTAAACTTGAAATATTTTTCCCACAATCATATAAATTTATTATATTACATTATTTTATTTTATTTTTCAAAGATAGCTTTTTATAATGGTACTTATAATTGTGGGTCAAAAGAGAACCACAGACACCCGTCGGGCTAGTCTGCACGGGCTGTGAGTTTTTTGGGTTGGATTAGATATGGTATGAATTTTTTGAGGGATTAAATATTAAAATCCCTAACCCACATAAATCCATAGTTTAATATATTTTCCCTTGATCTTTTAGATTTTTTGACAGGTATAATTCTCTGATTGATGGGCATGAAAACCCTAATTATTGAGACAATTGGCTATATTGAGTTCTCTGACATCTTGTGGTTTATGATCCCTAATAGGATATGCATAGATATCATTATGTCATCATTTCTTAAAAGATTATCTAGTTTCATTTTTAATTATAATATGTGAAACAATGATAAGTCACACTCAAAACTCCTTACATTGATTATCCAAGTTGATAAATATATGGGGCATGAAAACCCTACAGTCTTTATAGAGAATAAGAAAAATAAGAACAAGGAAATGGAGACCAAGACTATTTAAAAGTCTAAATATCCCAATAACCCTTATTCTAAGAAAAATAATATTCAAATACAGGAATATGAAAATGATGCATTAGGGTTTTCATGTGACAAGCCTAACCATTGGAAGAAGAACTGTATCCAGTTAAAGAAGAAAGGGGAAGCTTTATGTGCGTTTTTTATCAAGTGAAATATTTATATATCTATACATTGGGTATTAGATAAAACTTTTGGTGATCACATCTGTATTCAAATATAAGAACCAAGTAGATTTTCAAATAATTCTAGAGGAAAGGTGGATTTACAGGCTACTAATTGTGTGAGGTTAGGTGCTCTAGTCATTGGAGAATACCAAATTTTGTTTACAAATAGGATGGTCTTGGTTTTAAAATATTTTTATTATATACCAAATATTACTAATAATATATTTTTTGTATCCTTTATAGATATAAATGGTTTTATTTTCATGTTCAGAAATAAAAGTCGTTTCTTTTATAAATACAACATATGTTATGTTATGGAACTTTTAAATAATAGTATTTATTTATTAAATTATGAAAATCAAGCATTGAAAATTGATAATGAATCGATTTCGGGTAAATCATTTCATAACCATCCACAACATAACCATCTTGTTCATGTAAATAATAAGTTTCTGAAAAATATCTATGAAGATGGTTACCTAGACTCTTTTTGCGCCAAAACCACTTGACAGATGTCATGCATGTTTACAAGGAAAAATGACCACACCACCTTTTAGTGGAAAAGGTGTAAGAGCTATAGAGATTCTAGAATTGGTGCACACTAATGTGTGTATACCATTTCTAGTAGAATCTAGAGGTGGGTATCCTAAGGAAACAAGGGAATAATATCTATAAAACCCCTCAAATAAGAAGGAAAATATTTCTAGACATGCCATATTTATTTAAAGGGGGAACATACTTAAGAAGGAGAGTGAGATCCAAGCTGAATTTGATGAAGTTGATGCTCAGGATACACAAGAGTTGGTGTAGGAACCAGTCCATAGGTCCCCATGGAAGATGTTGTCTCTAAAGTGCAAGTATTTTATAGGAACATCACAGAGGTTGGAAAACTATAAATATATGGTTTTCTAGTCAATGAATATAATGACTCATTATTGGTTGACAATAATGATATTATTTCCTATAAGAATGTAGTAGGGAACTCAAAAGCGGTAAAATGGAATGAATTCATGAATTATGAGATGGATTCCATGTATCAAAACCATTTTTGGGTTATATTTGATCCACTAGTTGATGTAAATCCCATTGGGTGAAAATGGTTATTTAAGAGAAAATTGGACATGGAAGATAAAGCAAGTACTTATGAAGCACACCTAATGGTTAAAGGGTTCAAAAAGTGTCAAGGAATTAACTACAATGAAATTTTTTCTCCAATTAACATGTTTAAATATATCATAATTATGCTTTCCATAACAACATTCCATGACTATGAGATTTAATATATGGATATCAAAATAGATTTCCTTAATGGAAACATTTAGGAAGTTATCTATATAAAATAACCTTAAGGTTTTATGACTCTAGTAAATGAAAATAAGATATAAAAGTTTCATAAATCAATTTATGGGTTAAATTAAGAATCTATATTGGGGAACACTTGGTTTTATTAATCTGTAATATATTTTGGTTTCATAAAAGAAAAAAGTGAGCCATGTATTTACAAGAAGTGTAGTAGGATTAGGTTATATTCAGAGTAGTATATGTTGATGAAATATTACATATTTGGAATGATATATAATTATTACAGTCAAGTAAGGACTGGTTAAATGAGTGATTATCCATGATGGAAATAGGTGAAGCAACTTATTTCCTTAGAATCAAGATCATTCATGATTGGTAGAAGAGTTTTCTTGGATTAAGTCAAATAGATTTAGTGTTGAATGATCCAATAGGGGAATGGTTCTAGTATCACATGGTATACATCTCTCCAAGAAAATGCATCCACAAACACAAAAAGAATGAGAGAGAATGAGTAGAATCCCATAAAAATTTGTGATAGAATATATCATGCATTCCATGTTATGCACTAGGATTCATGTGGCCTATTCTTTAACCATGGTAGGTAAATATCAAGCGGATCCAGGAGAACATCATTGGACCACTGTTAAGGCCATCCTTAAGTATCTGAGGCATACTAAGTATATGTTCCTAGTATATAGACGAGATGAAGAACTAGTCATCATAGGATATACTAATGATAGTTTCCAAATAGATTAGAATGATATGAAGTCACAGTCAAGATATTTATTTAGTCTCAATGAAGGATCTATGAGATTGAATATTTTAAATCAGCTAGTTGTCATTGATTATATAGAAGATCCCAAGTATATAGAAGCTTTTGATACATCCAAAGAATTATTTTGGATTCAAAATATTTTCCAAGATATTGATGTGGTATATAGAATAAAATATCATATCACATTTTATCATGATAATATTGTATCAGTGTCTCCCAAAAAGGAGTCAATGTCATATAAATGGTTCAAGCACATTCTATACAAATATCACTTGTTGAGGGATTCTTCTTAAGGGGGTTAAGTCACTGTAAGTAGACTTTCCATGGTGGAAAATATATAGGACCCCTTGATTAAATCTTTATCTCAAAAAAATAATTTACATCATGTGAGAGCTAGTGGGATGAAGGTTATCAACGGTTGGTACTAGTATACATGAGGGTCTGTTGGAGTCGGTTCCATAGTCTAAGGGATCAGATCCATATAGTCTGACCCTTAGTGTGTTTCCAAAGCTCATATATCTCAGAAGAGTATTATTGGAGGTCTGGTGGTGTTTGGATGATAAAAGATGGAAGCATGGATAATTTACATAATAATAAAAGGTTTATGGCATAAGTGTGTTTTAAAGCATAAGTACATCCTATGGCCTAAAGGGTTTTTTAGATTTTGTTTTTTTCCTACAGAAATTACATGGTAAAATTGAAATTTATGATGTGAATAAATAAATTATTTTTGGTTTGAGGTGACACGTTTTTCAACAGAACTTAATGTTCGACGTATTTACGACTTAAACAAGGGGTTTACACCATAAATATTCCCTATGTAGCATGCTTTATAACATGAAGTTACCTTCAGTTATCCAAACCCTATATACTTTCCTCCTAGAGCTTCAGGTGTGAAATTATTGATTTTCAAGGTGTTTTTGGAGCCCATCAATGGGGATTGATCCCAACCTTCCATCTTTGATTCACAGAAATCCAAAGTACATTCTAACTCTTTTTTTTGTGGTTTTTCAGTCTAGTTACTCCTGGTATTTTATTTCCATGGGATGGAGGTTTCTCTCAAGGTTAATTATATATATTTAATTATTTTTAATGGAATGGTGGTGGAATGAAACCCTTGGAGGGATGTGGTCTTTTTACGGGAGATAATACCTAGATCTACGATGTTTGTCCATTCTCGTGTGAATAACATTAATGACTTTGAGGTAGGAGATTTTTTGCTTCTCCTATTTATTTATGTGAAATCATAAAGTTATCATGGTTTATACCTTTGGGTGTAAATGGAATTAACCTAATAATATTGATATGGATTAATAAATAATTGGATAGCGACCACATGTTGTCAATGTTTGATACCATGATAATGACTAGCCACTATATTTGATAGATTGTATGCTATCTAATCTATGTCTCTGTAACATGTTGTTATAATTAGTTTATCATTTTGTTCTTAATGAAAAATGTTAAATAACATAAATCTATAATTAATTTATTAATTCGATTAAGAATTTAAATAAGAGGCATGTTTAAATGAATACAATGTTTCTTGTAATTTGTTGTTTATTCAAATTGATGCAATACAAATGTTTAATTGATTGATATATTCGATGTGATAATGTATTTTATAAAGAAAATGAATCATGTTAATGCTTATTAATGATAAAATAAAATTACATGTTAAATGATAATGGTAATTCGCTAAGTTTTTTGACATTGTAATTAGAGCTAAGAGAATGTTAAACTTTTCATATATTGTTATAGTTGCTACCCAGGTTCCCCATTGTTGAAACTTATGAATAATGAATCAGTTATTCCAAGATGTAATAAGAACCAATTGTTTAATAAAGATAAATATTTGTGGTCAAGACTAATTGTTTTATTATATAGGTTGAATGGATTATGTAGGGAGTCGTCAGAGCTCATTTTTATGTGAAGGCTGAATGCCAAGTTTTTAGGGACTAGAATATCCCATTGACTGTGATTATTTTCTTACTAAATTTTGATGTGCTTTGGATGTGATACTCACTATGAGATATGAGCCTGGTATGGATGAACATGGGATAAATGACATGATAATGGGTGAGGAGGCCCATATGATGTGGCAATAGTTGACGCATGTGATGGAGAGATGCGTTGGGATATGAATGTGAGTGTTAGGGAGGGAATCAGAGATGATGGAATGGGTTGAAGAAGATCTTACCCATTGATGTGATAAAACTGGATGATTTCTCGATATGAATATGTTTAATGGCCGATTACCAGGTTTCTTGTTTATATGAACCCCTTACCCCATTGCTTGAGGAATCTGCGTGTACTTGGTTTCATTAATTAATGGTATCTTAGGATGTTTCAAAAAGTACATGGATTATGGAATGATATTAATACTGAATAAAAAAAGTATAACCCGTGGGGTTGGTTTTGATGGAATTCAAATGAGATGTTACTCTCGATAAACTGGGGAATCAGTTTGGATTATGCATGGAGGGAATTGGCTTGGATTTGATGGATAATAATATTTAAGGTTGAATAACGTTGATGGTTAATTAATGTATAATGAATTAATTAATGTATGGTGAATTTTTTAATGGAAGGAAGTAAATGTAATGTAGATATTTAAAATGATCATGTTCTTATAGAATATCTAGTCCTTAATAGAAGCATTCAGGTGTTTGAGATATGATAGATATAGTTGGGATTAGGACTAGTTTATCCCATAGTGTGGTTGTGAGCTTTACTACATCTTGTACATTATATAGTTTCATACACTACACTACCCATGTCAGTTTGGGTGACTGATATTCAATAGACTCTAGGAAGGTGTTTTCTCCAAAATATTGATGGGAGGATGGATGAATGACGACCCCCTCTATCCCCACTCTCTTCTATTGTTATTATTATGTGTTGAAATGCATGATGGTTAGTTCCCCATATATGTGTGTAGAGGGATGTGGTGATTTTTTTGTTATTTAACACACATGTATCTCTAGATATAGTTTCCAAATGTTTATTATAGGTATGAAATATATAATTTGTGATGGTTTAGGTACTTTACTCACTGTATGGGTTGTGATGGATTGAGGTATAATACCCAATGTATGATACATATTATACGGTCTATGGTGGATCACATAAACTACTTGGTTAGTATATGGAGATGTGATATGAGATGATGTGATAATGTGATTCATGAGATGCATTTTTGAAACTTAGCCCATGTGTCTGTGGGATGGTTTTATTTGGAGAGAGATGACTTAAGACATGAGAAGTTGGGGAAGAGAAACAAACTGTGGGTATGAGGTAATGGGGTGCCCTTGATGTTTAATTAATATATTTTATTCTCTCTTGCATGTGATACTTGGTGAGAGTTATCCATCATGTGGCTGGGTACTTTGTATACCTATTTAGGTGACAAATTAGTTTCACTGTTGTTCATTATGATTTAGAATGATTTATTTATTTTTTTCATGAGAGGATCTAGGGAGGATACTACTAAGTTTATTTTTATTCTCACACCACATATATATAAATTTATTTCAGGATAGCAGGATAATGTTGGATATTGGGCTTGATATTACTAGATTGTGGGTTAGAAGGATCTATTTAGGCATTTTGGTCATTTCCATCTTTACCTTTTTGATAGCTATAGTTTCCCTTTCAGCTATTTAGGTTCTATATGAATATATATATATATATATGTACTTGGTATTTCTTTTATTTATCTGATTAGGTTTTGATTTGTGTATCTATCTTATATCTCTCTTCCACATGTTCTCTTAGAGGGTAAAGTCTCCCATATATATTCATATTTTACCCTTGGTGTTAGTTTCCAATCCGAGGCCTACTAGAGATGAGACTTGGGCACTGACCATCTACCTTCCCTCATTTTCAACCCATTTTGGGTACTCTTTAGGGGGAGGGGCTCATGAAAAGTGGTTTTAATTATTCAGGTTGAGGAATAAGATGAGTTTTGGAGTTAGTAACAAGTAATATTGCATAGTTTGGTAGGGAAACTATGTTAGATATGTTTACTAAGAAATTTGAACACATGATACCAGCTAAGTCATGGGTTTTAGGCCCCCTATGATCTGATTCTTAGAACATTAATTTTACTGAGTCTACTAAGAAAAGTGATATTGGTTTTGGGGTAGAGGCCTAAGAAAGGATCATGCATCATTCTTCTTTGCACCTATGTTTGAAATGGTTAGAACTTGGGATAGGTTAAACCTTTAATTAAATTAAATAATTAATTAATTAAGGGTAAATGTTCCATATTCCAGGTTTACAAGTCTAACTATTTGTTCTTATAGCAGGTATGGCTCTAGGTTTATGTCCATGTTAGGTTCAAGCTAAAGATGATCAAAAGGATGTTCCTGTAGATCACCAATGAGTAGAGGTCAATGAAGATGAAACTTGTAAGAGGACACTCCAACAGTTTCATCACCAGATCCTATAGATGTACAATGGATCTATTTTAGATTCAGTCAGGGAAGAATAGTTAATGGAGGTTGAGATATCCTTCAATTCTATTCATGCTTAGACGGAGCACTTGGTTTCTTTGGTTGTGATGGTGCTATGTGGAGTAGTGAGGTAATGGTGGGTCTTATTTGTTGGGGATCATGAGGAGTCAAAAGTCTCGTGGTAGAAGTTATGACACCAGTTCTGAGCAGAATTTTTTTCTTAGACCAAGAAGACAACAAGTTTCCAGGAGCTTCTTACCCTTCAACGGGGGAGTTCCAGCATTCAAGAGTTTTGGATTTATTTGAGTACACTTCTATAATATTCTTCAGACTTTTTGTAGATGAGGATTCTATAGAGAGGAATTTTTAGGTGGCTTTGCATATATATAAATATATATATATATATATATATCCAACACTGGGTCACCCTATTTATGTTGTTGACATATCTTTAGGTTATGGAAAGTGAAGAGGTCATTGAAAAAAATCTGACCAGAACTGGATCATCAAAAGAGAAGATTCATCAGGATTCCATATGAAGCAAATTTGTGGTTTGAGGTTCCCAATTTCTTGGACATAAGAGGTTTTGGTCTATAGGGGTGGGTCCCATCACTCATCTCCATGTTTCTATGGGGGTAGAGTCTCTCAGACTTATTCCAAAGGATTGGATTCATGTTTTTTTATGTAGGCCAAGGTCATTAGTGGTGAGAGTTCCCGACCTTTCTGAGTAGTCAACATGCACCATTTTTTACACTTCTTGTTCCTCCATTGAGGTAGTTTCAACTGATATAGTTTCAACAAGAGTTTTCTCCAGCTTGGGATTAGTAGATAGAAGATTTAGAAGGTAGAGGATAGCCTTGAAAGGCTTCTCATCCTCAGAGATCATAACAAAGCCATGGAGGTGGTCTTCATTAGGGTTAGAGAGGTTATAGAGAAGGTTTTGGTCAGCTTGATGATCTAGAGTTGCCAGTATCAAGCAATGCAGACATCATTCAAGGTACATTTTTCTTGTTTTCTATATGGTTTTAGGATTTGTTTGATTCAATAACTAAGCACTCCTTCATATCACCTACCCTTGTCCATGCCTTAGGAATTGAGGTAGAGAGGCTTCGAGTGACCTTGGAATTGACCATACCAGTTGGAGGTAGAGATGACATGTATGAAGTATGTAGATACTGAGTTGGTGTTGGGGTAGCACCTCTATTAGAGATACTTCCTATGTTTGCAGATACAACCTTACAACATCATCCTCGACATAGATTAGTTGTTTTCGATGTAGGCTATCAGGTATTAATTTCGGAGGAATTATATTTTCTATTATTATAATAGAGATATAGAATTATTTTTTGGTGAGTGAGACCTTAGAATGGGTTTGATAAGTGTTCCTTCCTTATCATCCTTGATTCCCATGTTGATGTTGAGTTCATTAGAGGTTCAACAGAAAGTGTTTTATAGGGTTATAAAATATTACCCGGATGTTTTTACTGAAGTGGTTGTGGCATTACACCCTCAATGGGAGATCAAGTTTGGGATAGAGCTACAACTGGGTGTGTCTCCTATCTCGATGTATCTATATAGGAATGTAGCTTCTGAGTTGCGAGAGATATGAGTACAACTTGATGATCTATTGCAGTGAGGTTTTGTTTGGCAGAGTGTGACACCTTGGGGTGCACTAATTTTTTTTCTGAAGAAGGATGATGGTAGTTTGAAGCTTTATATCAATTATCATTACTTGAACCAAGTTAAAATGAAGAAATTATATCCCATCTTTTAGATTGATTATTTATTTGACTAGATGAAAGGATAAAGTTGGTTCTCAAAGATCAATTTGCGATTAGGCTATCATTAGATGTCAGTGAAGGATGAGGATATTCTAAAAACTTTGTTTTTGTCTTCATGGGCATTAAGAGTTCTTCAAAATTATGTTGGGTGTGAATAGTTCTCCATCTATGTTCTTATGTTTTATGAAGTAAATGTTTAGGGAGTTTCTAGATAATCTCTTGGGGGTTTTCATCAATAAAATCCTTGTGTACTTCACATTTGAGGAGCATGCAGAGCATCTGCATGTCATTTGTGTAACACCCCAAGGTTTTAAAAATAAATATAGAATTAAATTTTATGATCTATCCATTAAACACAACTTTGCCTCCTCTATGTTTTGAATTTCGACAAATGGTCTTCTAGAGTTGTGTTCAGTAAGTCATTTGGAGTTTGACAGAACAAACTTGATTTTTGGTGAATAGTAACATACCCTTATGAACAGTAATATGACCCTTATGAATAGTAAATAATAATATTATTTTATTTTCTTAAGGCAATAAGATAATGAGATCTTAATTAGTTTTTCAATGAGAAATAAAACTAATTGCACTTTAAGATTGTTATTTTTCAAATTAACTATGACCATATTTAAAAATTAAATTAATAATATTCAGAAAATTATTTTTGAAAAATGGATTTCACTTTTTAATTATACAAATAGAAAATTGGTAGGGCTTAATTGTTGGGATTTTTCTGAAATTCTAGAATTTTTGAGGAATAGTGAAATATGATAAAATACCGTATATACAAATTATCAGTTAAATACACTATTCATGACATCACAAGTGATGCAAGGCCACTTGGTTCGAAATAAAATGAACTTATTACTATTAGAGGTCACATGAAACAACACTATTGGTTGTCTTGAGGAAAATAATAAAATAATGAATTAAATATTCAAAATTTACTCCTCTCCTCCACTATAAAAACCCCTCAGCACTCCCTCTTCTCTTCACTCCTCTAAGCCTTGAATCTCCTCAATGTTCTGCCCAATTACCCTTCCCTATTCTCTCCCCACATACAATAATCTTCTAGTCTTTCCAAAAGACCAAAACCCCATCCCTTAAGGAGTTTCTCAAGGAGGTTATTTCAAGAGGTAAAGAACCCTTCTTTTTCATTTGGTTTCATTTCAATTTATCATATTTTTCTATCCTCTCCTCACCTCCTATATCCAAATGATCATGATA
The DNA here is from genome assembly GCA_963277665.1 of Viscum album. Taxonomy (NCBI): domain Eukaryota; kingdom Viridiplantae; phylum Streptophyta; class Magnoliopsida; order Santalales; family Viscaceae; genus Viscum; species Viscum album. The sequence continues at coordinate 607,183,397 of OY728125.1, forward strand.
AATCCAGTAACATATATATACTGGATTTATATCAAGTTAATGGAAGAACGATCATAAATATTCTTACTCCCTCCCTTTTATTTTTATAAATGAAATCGACTTCCTTGAGGTTCCGATTTATAACCTTCAAAGATGATGAAGTTTCGTTCATCAAATTATTCTTGATTACTGGTCATGAAACCATATTAAGGGTTGAACCAGACTATAATATATGTTTTATAACCTAATTAATATTCAAGAACCAGAATATGTATATATTATTATGTTATATGACAAAACTAGTTAATAATATTCCAAATACCGCCGAATAATCGAAGTGGTTGTCATCTAATGATTCATCCTCATTCCTTGTAAAAAAATTATATAAATGACCATTATAAATTATTTATGTTCATTAATAATATATAATTCCAATCCTGGAGATTTATAACTATTCCACATGAACTTCATTACTTAAAAACAAGTGAGCCGAATATGAAAATAAATGAAACGAACACTCCCGATTGACGAAATTCAATACAATAAATTATCAATAAAGACATAAATGAACTGACAAGAATTATGGTAAACTAAATAAATGTCTAATAGGTTCTGAAATAATTTATTAACAAGTATAATTTCATATTCTAGGAGCTTAAGTAAAAGAGAGGAACACGTTTGGAGTTAAGGTAAGGGTTTTTTTACTCGAACTTCCATTTTCATTTGGGATACTTTCATTGTTTAAATACCTCAATTAAATTCTTATGTATTGTTATGTAATCCTCATATATTCTGTTTTAGTATCATTTATATGTTTACAAACCATAATCCTTACTTATTTTATGGATAGTTACACGTTTTAAAAGGAACTTTCAAAATTGTTTCCAAAATACAAGCCCGGTTCAAGGGAATTTCCCAAATTCTTACCTATTTTCAAGGGGACTCTATAATATGTTTTTTGGAAACCATTATCTTTATAAAATCGATAATTTTATTATGAAAATACTATCTTACTTCACTTCTGGTTTTATAGAAAGATTTTTCCAAAAGAACTCTTCTTTTCAAAATAAAAGAGTATTTATCTCCAGAATTGCTTAAGGATTTTATTAGAGTGTTTTCATCTAATTAAACACTCTTGTTGATTCCATGGTATTATTAGGTTTAATCATTTATGAATTCATATACCATATTTGATTTAATGGATTATGACTAACTCTATTGTGGATGATCTATCCTAAATCCATTCACCATATAACTCGGAATGGTTAGTGTTTTATGTTTAATGATTGGGGAAAGATAGTTACATTTAATATGATAGTTTCAATATGAATGTATATGTTGTTTATGTTTATCCCCACTAATATGAGGAATGCATTGGACTTATTATGTGATGGGTGGGTCCCTCTATAGCCCCTCGATGCATCGGTAGGTCTCATGAGGCAAATAGACGCGGAATTGGTCGAGGCCTTTCCCAATGTGATATATAGATTTTGGATGAGGCCTTAATCATTAGATGTCTTGGCCGAGGCCATGGAATAATGTTTCAGTATGTCCGGCATTTGCACTTCCCTCATTATGAAGCTAGTAATTGTATGTTCGTGTTTTTATTCAACTAGTAGAATACCCATTATTATGTTTTATTATGGCACTATTTAGTCAGCTCATATCTCTGTCATAATGTGTTCAAGTTTATTATTAAAGGCATGTGTTTTCAATTATTCACCATGTTTAATTTTTATATTATCTTCCTCTGTATTTCTTACTCTTACTAAGCGTTTGAGCTCACCCCCTTCTTATGTTTTATTTTCTCAGGACATGAAGAAGTAATTTATTAATGACTTGCAAGCATAATCTAGGAGACTTAATGTTTCTAGTGGAATAAAATAGTGTTTTGATTCCCTTAATGTTGTAGTGTTAAACTTATGTATGTAACTTGTTTCCAATAATACTAAACTACTCGGTCTTTCGGGATTCGTATTCCTTGTATGTATGCCAACGTAATAAAATAAGGCACCGGCTCTGGGCAACTGGGTTCGGGTCCTTACAGTTGGTATCAGATGAAGTTTAGTAGAATACATGGAAACTAGATTTAGAAAACATTTAATTAGGGAAGAGTTCTTAAGTTTTTCTTTTAGGATATACATACAATAATCTCCTGGTATTTTGGTAAAGAATAGATTATGTGGATCTTTCAAGAAATACATCCCTGTCTGGATACGAGGAGGTAGAGGTGGCTCTAGCACAAATGTATCTAGGGGTAAAACTCGAAAACACCGCTTTGAGATAGACTTGAATGAGAACTGGTGCACAAAAACGGGCCTTGCCGCACTCTTGGTTATGACACTCCCAAGGGATATGCTTTGGATAATTCACATTTTCTTTACAAGCCATTATGAAGGATTGAAATGTAAAATATTCCTCAAAGAAACCATATTTGTGAATATGGGATTATCCATGCGTAGGATCTAAATTTTTCTGAGTATTTTTAAGTTAAGATTTTACATTATGACTCATAAACTAATCTAGTGTATTCCATTATCTAGATATGGTGCCTAGTGGATGGAATGGAAATCGCACGAATGCACGTGTTCCCTATAGGTATTTTTCTCCGACGCAAGATAATGATGTTGGATCTGGTGCTATGACTGGTGATAAGAAACTCATAACTGTACTGGGAAAACTTTCTCAGGTTATGAATAATAACCTTACCCATATGGAGCATCTAGATCCACCATGTGGAGGAGTCATGCTAGATCGCTTTATGCGACAACAGCCTCCATCATTCCACAGGACTACAAAACCATTTGTACAGAGTAGTGGATATGTTCCCTTGAGAAGATATTTCTTGCTTTGGGATGTAATGAAAGAGTGAATGTTGTCATGGCAGTATATCGTCTATCGGGAGATGTGGATCAGTGGTGGTCATTAATCCAAAACACAAAGGAGGAGGAAGAGATAGAAGAGATGGAATGGAGGGATTTTAAGGAAATATTCTTAGAAAAATATTTCCCTCGTGAGAAGCGAGCATATATGGAGATAAAATTCTAGAATCTGAGGTAGAAGGAAGATGAGAATTTTGGAAGGTACGAAGCTAACTTCACAAGATTATCAAGACATGTTGTAGACAACATATGAAATCTAAGGAGAAAAATTGATCAATTCTTTGATAGCCTAAAGCCATTCCTCCAGCAGGCACTGGTCTCCCAAATTTTTTCATCATATGAGGATATAGTTTCATGTGACATCAAGATAGAAAAATAATTTTATAAGTCTTATGAATTTAAGGGAAAGAAATAAAAGAAGAGGGAAACTGAAAACCTTGGGAAAGGAAATAAGGAAATGGGGAAGAAGGGAAGAGTTTAATTTCCACCATGTGATAATTGTTGAAAGAAACACCCTTGTGCATGCTTAAAAAGAAAAGGAGTATGCTACAAATGTGGTCAAAAAGGCCATCTTACTGGTGATTACAAAGGGAAGAAGGAAGGCAATGATGTTCAATGCTATAGTTGTCAGGAGATGGGACACTATGCTAATGATTGTCCAAAACGTCAAGGAAATTTGCAACAAAAAAGGCCAAGGGATCAGGAACAAGCTTATGAAATCACAACTACAGAGGTTGAAGTTCCTAATGACGTGGTGGCAGGTACTTTAATTGTTTTTTCAAGTTTATACAATGATTTATTTGATTCTAGATCATTGAATTGTTTCATATATTCCCAGTTTGTTAAGAAAATTAGATATTTACCATTTGATTTAACAAGGGTGTTGTCAATCAAAACTCCTAAGGGAAGTATCCTTGCTACAAATTTCTATGAATCAATTCCCATTAAGGCATATAAATGTTCCTTATATTTTGATCTCATCTTTATACCCATGATTGAATTTGATATAATCCTCGGTATGGATTGGCTTTTAGACCATGATGCAAAAATTTATTGTCAAAAGAAGGAGGTTACAATTTTTTATGACAATGATAAAGAACACCTTATCTTTAGAGCAGAATCATTACCACTTGATTCTCATCTAGATCCACCCCCATCAGCTCAACTAAATTCAATTATTGGGGAGGAAGAGAATGAAATAACTATGGGTGAGTAAAGGAATGTTCAAATAGAGGATGTACCAATTGTGAGAGAATATGTTGATGTGTTTGGAGAAGATTTACTTGGACATCCTCCAGAATGAGAAATTGAGTTTTCTATTGATTTAATTCTTGGTTCAAGGCCCATATCGAAGACTCCTTATAGAATGGCCACTGTGAAATTAGTGGAACTAAAGAAGCAACTAGAGGAATTTAGTAATAAGGGATTTATTCACCCTAGTGTTTCTCCATGGGGAACCCCTGTCCTTTTTGTTAAGAAGAAAGATGGATCTATGAGGTTATGTATCGACTAGAGGGAGAACAATGCTATAAAAATAATGAACAAGTATCCCCTAACTCGCATTGATGATTTATTTGACCAACTGCATGGAGCTCAATACTTTTAAAATATTGACCTTCGATCTGGATATCATCAGTTGTGTGTGAAGAAGGAAGACATTCCGAAAACAACATTTCAAACCAGGTACGGGCATTATGAGTTTACAGTGATGCCATTTGGATTGACTAATGCACCCTCTGCCTTCATGGATCTAATGAACAGAGTTTTCAATGAATATCTGAATGATTTTGTAGTGGTATTTATTGATGATATCTTGGTATAATCCAAAATCTAGAAAGATCATGAAAATCACTTTCGCATTATCCTGAAGACTCTTAGAAGACATGAATTATATGGGAAGTTTAGAAATTGTGAATTCTGGATTTAGGAGATTTCTTTTCTTGGCCATATTGTCTCCAAGGATGGAATCCTAGTTGATCCTGTGAAGACAAAGGCAATCCAATATTGGCCCACACCAGCAAACATAACTAAGGTTTGCAGTTTTTTTGGCATAGCAGGTTATTATCGGCGTTTCGTGTAGAATTTTTCCCGACTGGCTAACCTGCTGACGAACCTCACACGTAAAGGGCATAAATTTGTTTGGAAAAAATATTGTGAAGAATGTTTCAAAAAACTTTAGATAATATTAGTCAATGCTCCTATATTGAATCTACCATCGGGGAATGACAAGTTTGTTATTTATAGTGATGCTACAAAGAAAGGACTTGGTTGTGTCCTTATGCAAAATGAAAGGGTTATTGCTTATGCATAACGACAGCTAAAAATTAATGAGAAAAACTATCCTACTCATGATATTGAGTTACCTACTGTAATATTTGCTTTGAAGATATGGAGACATTATCTCTATGGTGAAAAATGTGAGATTCATACTGATCACAAGAGTTTGAAGTATATTTTCTCATAGAAAGAACTCAACATGAGGAAAAGGAGATGTCTTGAACTACTCAAGGATTATGATTGCACGATACATTACCACCCGGGGAAGGCAAATAAGGTGGAAGATGCTTTGAGCAGAAAGGATCATGTAGTTTTGAACATGATTAGATTTGAAAGGGATCCTATTTTCATGGATCTAGTAAATATGGATATGGGCATAACCAGGGAAGGTGAAACATCAATGCTTTTTCAAATGGTTGCCAAACCATCTTCACTATAAAGGATAAAAAGTTCTTAGGCTAATGATGGGGAGTTTCAAAAGAAGATTAAAGCTGTGAATGATGGGGGATTGAGTGACTTCTTATATGAAGATGGAATTTTGAAATTTGGGAAGAGACTTTGTGTTCCTGAAATACCTGATCTAAAAAGGGAATTGTTGTATGATGCTCATAGTTCCAATTTCTATATACACCCTGGTAGCACTATGATGTATAGAGATTTGAAGGAACATTTTTGGTGGGACAACATGAATAGAGAGATTTCTAAATTTGTGTCAAGATGTATGGTTTGTCAACAAGTGAAAGCAGGAAGGCAACAACCTAGATGAGTATTGCAACCTCTTCCCATACCTGAGTGGAAATGAGATAATATCACGATGGACTTTGTCAAGGGACTACCAAAGACTCATACAAGGAACGTTGCAATATGGGTCATTGTTGACTATCTTACAAAATCTGTACATTTTCTTGCTATGAGGGAATATTTACCAATTGAACGTTTAACAAGAATATATATTAATGAAGTTGTAAGACTTTATGGTGTACCCTCATCAATTTTTTCTGATCGCGATCGCCGTTTTACATCATGATTCTGGAAGAGTCTTCAGAAGGCCCTTGATACTGATCTTCTTTTGAGCACTGCCTACCACCCACAAACTGATGGACAATCAGAATGGACAATTCAAACATTAGAAGACATGTTGAGGTCTTGTTCACTTGATTTTCAAGGCATGTGGGATCAGTATTTACCTCTCATAGAATTTTCCTACAACAATAGATTCCATTCAAGTATTCAGATGGCACCCTATGAAGAATTTTATGGGAGGATATGTCGTACACCAACTTTCTGGGATGATGTTGGTGAAAGAAAGCTCGTTGGTCCAGAAATTTTTGAAGAAACAACGGATAAGGTGAATATTATCCGGAACCATATCAAAATAGCTCAAAGTAGGAAAAAAAGCTATGTTGATAACTGAAGGAAGGATTTGGAATTTCAAGAAGGTGATCATGTTTTCTTAAAGATATCTCCATGGAATGGTATTATACGATTCAGTATGAAGGGAAAATTAAGTCCCAGGTACATCGGAACTTTTGAAATTCTGGACCGAATTGGAGCTGTAACTTACCGTTTGGAAATGCCACCAAGTCTCTCAATGGTTCACAATGTGTTCCACGTGTCAATGTTAAGAAAGTACATGCCAGACCCAACACATGTACTCACTTATGAAGAAGTAGAACTTGAGCCCGATCTATCTTATTGTGAAGATCCTATCAAGACTCTTGATACTAGAGAACAAGTATTGAGAAATCAGACAACTCGACTGGTAAAGTTTCTATGGAGGAACCACAAGATGGAGGAAGCAACATGGGAGCCTGAGGAGCTTATGTTAAGGACATACCCGAATCTTTTTAGGTAATATTCTGGGATTTTGGAGGATGAATTTTTTGTAAGAAGGGGAGAATGTAACACCCCATGTTTTTGAAAATAAATATAGAATGCAATTTTATAATCAATCCATTAAACACAAATTTTCCTCCTCTATGTTTTGAATTTCGACAAATGGTCATCTAGAGTTGTGTTCAGTAAGTCATTTGGAGTCCGATAAAACAAAATTGATTTTTGGTAAATTGTAACATACCCTTATGAATAGTAATATGAATAGTAAATAATATTATTATTTTATTTTCTTAAGGCAATAAGATAATGAGATCTTAATTAGTTTTTCAATGAGAAATAAAACTAATTGCACTTTAAGATTGTTATTTTTAAAATTAACTATAACCTTATTTAAAAATTAAATTAATAATATTCAGAAAATTATTTTTGAATAATGGATTTCACTTTTGAATTCTACAAATCGAAAATTGGTAGGGCTTAATTTTTGGGATTTTTCTGAAATTCTAGAATTTTTGAGGAATAGTGAAATATGATAAAATACCGTATATACAAATTATCAGTTAAATACACTATTCATGACATCACAAGTGATGCAAGGCCACTTAGTTCGAAATAACATGAACTTATTACTATTAGAGGTCACATGAAACAACACTATTGGTTGTCTTGAGGAAAATAATAAAATAATGAATTAAATATTCAAAATTTACTCCTCTCCTCCACTATAAAAACCCCTCAGCACTCCCTCTTCTCTTCACTCCTCTAAGCCTTGAATCTCCTCAATGTTCTGCCCAATTACCCTTCCCTATTCTCTCCCCACATCCAATAATCTTCTAGTCTTTCCAAAAGACCAAAACCCCATCCCTTAAGGAGTTTCTCAAGGAGGTTATTTCAAGAGGTAAAGCACCCTTCTTTTTCATTTGGTTTCATTTCAATTTATCATCTTTTTCTATCCTATCCTCACCTCCTATATCCAAATGATCGTGATAACTCCAGTAACATCTATATACTGGATTTATATCAAGTTAATGGAATAACAATCATAAATATTCTTACTCCCTCCCTTTTATTTTTATAAATGAAATCGACTTCCTTGAGGTTCCGATTTATAACCTTCAAAGATGACGAAGTTTCGTTCATCAAATTCTTCTTGATTACTGGTCATGAAACCATATTAAGGGTTGAACCAGACTATAATATATGTTTTATAACCTAATTAACATTCAAGAACCAGAATATGTATATATAATTATGTTATATGACAAAACTAGTTAATAATATTCCAAATACCGCCGAATAATCGAAGTGGTTGTCATCTAATGATTCATCCTCATTCCTTGTAAAAAAATTATATAAATGAACATTATCAATTCTTTATGTTCATTAATAATATATAATTCCAATCCTGGAGATTTATAACTATTCTACTTGAACTTCATTACTTAAAAACAAGTGAGCCGAATATGAAAATAAATGAAACGAACACTCCCGATTGACGAAATTCATTACAATAACTTATCAATAAAGACATAAATGAACTGACAAGAATTATGGTAAACTAAATACATGTATAATAGGTTCTGAAATAATTTATTAACAAGTATAATTTCATATTCTGGGAGCTTAAGTAAAAGAGAGGAACACGTTTGGAGTTAAGGTAAGGGTTTTTTCACTCGAACTTCCATTTTCATTTGGGATACTTTCATTGTCTAAATACCTCAATTAAATTCTTATGTATTGTTATGTAATCCTCATATATTCTGTTTTAGTATCATTTATATGTTTACAAACCATAATCCTTCCTTATTTTATGGATAGTTACACGTTTTAAAAGGAACTTTCAAAATTGTTTCCAAAATACAAGCCCGGTTCAAGGGAATTTCCCAAATTCTTACCTATTTTCAAGGGGACTATATAATATGTTTTTTGGAAACCATTATCTTTATAAAATCGATAATTTTATTATTAAAATAATATCTTACTTCACTTTTGGTTTTATAGAAAGATTTTTCCAAAAGAACTCTTCTTTTCAAAATAAAAGAGTATTTATCTCCAGAATTGCTTAAGGATTTTATTAGAGTGTTTTCATCTAATTAAACACCCTTGTTGATTCCATGGTATTATTGGGTTTAATCATTTATGAATTCATATACCATATTTGATTTAATGGATTATGACTAACTCTATTGTGGATGATCTATCCTAAAACCATTCACCATATAACTCGGAATGGTTAGTGTTTTATGTTTAATGATTGGGGAAAGATAGTTACATTTAATATGATAGTTTCAATATGAATGTATATGTTGTTTATGTTTATCCCCACTAATATGAGGAATGCATTGGACTTATTATGTGATTGGTGGGTCCCTCTATAGCCCCTCGATGCATCGGTAGGTCTCATGAGGAAAATAGACGCGGAATTGGTCGAGGCCTTTCCCAATGTGATATATGGATTTTGGATGAGGCCTTAATCATTAGATGTCTTGGCCGAGGCCATGGAAAAATGTTTCAGTATGTCCGGCATTTGCACTTCCCTCATTATGAAGCTAGTAATTGTATGTTCGTGTGTTTATTCAACTAATAGAATACCCATTATTATGTTTTATTATGGCATTATTTACTCAGCTCATATCTCTGCCATAATGTGTTCAAGTTTATTATTAAAGGCATGTGTTTTCAATTACTCACCATGTTTAATTTTTATATTATCTTCCTCTATATTTCTTACTCTTACTAAGCGTTTGAGCTCACCCCCTTCTTATGTTTTATTTTATCAGGACATGAAGAAGTAATTTATTAATGACTTGCAAGAATAATCTAGGAGACTTAATGTTTCTAGTGGAATAAAATAGTGTTTTTATTCCCTTAATGTTGTAGTGTTAAACTTATGTATGTAACTTGCTTCCAATAATACTAAACTACTCGGTCTTTCGGGATTCGTATTCCTTGTATGTATGCCAACGTAATCAAATAAGGCACCGGCTCTGGGAAACTGGGTTCGGGTCCTTACAGTTGGTATCAGATGAAGTTTAGTAGAATACATGGAAACTAGATTTAGAAAACATTTAATTAGGGAAGAGTTCTTAAGTAGGTATTTTAGGATATACATACAATAATCTCCTGGTATTTTGGTAAAGAATAGATTATGTAGATCTTTCAAGAAATACATCCCTGTCTGGATACGAGGAGGTAGAGGTGGCTCTAGCACAAATGTATCTAGGGGTAAAACTCGAAAACACCGCTTTGAGATAGACTTGAATGAGAACTGGTGCACAAAAACGGGCCTTGCCACACTCTTGGTTATGACACTCCCAAGGGATATGCTTTGGATAATTCACATTTTCTTTACAAGCCATTATGAAGGATTGAAATGTAAAATATTCCTCAAAGAAACCATATTTGTGAATATGGGATTATCCATGCGTAGGATCTAAATTTTTCTGAGTATTTTTAAGTTAAGATTTTACATTATGACTCATAACCTAATCTAGTGTATTCCATTATCTAGATATGGCGCCTAGTGGATGGAATGGAAATCGCACGAATGTACGTGTTCCCTATAGGTATTTTCCTACGACGAAAGATAATGATGTTGGATCTGGTGCTATGACTGGTGATAAGAAACTCATAACTATACTGGGAAAACTTTCTCAGGTTATGAATAATAACCTTACCCATATGGAGCATCCAGATCCACCATGTGGAGGAGTCATGCTAGATCGCTTTATGCGACAACAGCCTCCATCATTCCACAGGACTACAAAACCATTTGTACAGAGTAGTGGATATGTTCCCTTGTGAAGATATTTCTTGCTTTGGGATGTAATGAAAGAGTGAATGTTGTCATGGCAGTATATCGTCTATCGGGAGATGTGGATCAGTGGTGGTCATTAATCCAAAACACAAAGGAGGAGGAAGAGATAGAAGAGATGGAATGGAGGGATTTTAAGGAAATATTCTTAGAAAAATATTTCCCTCGTGAGAAGCGAGCATATATGGAGAGAAAATTCTTGAATCTGAGGTAGAAGGAAGATGAGAATTTTGGAAGGTACGAAGCTAACTTCACAAGATTATCAAGACATGTTGTAGACAACATATGAAATCTAAGGAGAAAAATTGATCAATTCTTTGATAGCCTAAAGCCATTCCTCCAGCAGGCACTGGTCTCCCAAATTTTTTCATCATATGAGGATATAGGTTCATGTGCCATCAAGATAGAAAAATAATTTTATAAGTCTTATGAATTTAAGGGAAAGAAATAAATGAAGAGGGAAACTGAAAACCCTGGGAAAGGAAATAAGGAAATGGGGAAGAAGGGAAGAGTTGAATTTCCACCATGTGATAATTGTGGAAAGAAACACCCTTGTGCATGCTTAAAAAGAAAAGGAGTATGCTAATAATGTGGTTAAAAAGGCCATCTTACTGGTGATTGCAAAGGGAATAAGGAAGGCAATGATGTTCAATGCTATAGTTGTCAGGAGATGGGACACTATGCTAATGATTGTCCAAAACGTCAAGGAAATTTGCAACAAAAAAGGCCAAGGGATCAGGGACAAGCTTATGAAATCACAACTACAGAGGTTGAAGTTCCTAATGACGTGGTGGCAGGTACTTTAATTGTTTTTTCAAGTTTATACAATGCTTTATTTGATTCTAGATCATTGAATTGTTTCATATCTTCCCAGTTTGTTAAGAAAATTAGATATTTACCATTTGATTTAACAAGGGAGTTGTCAATCAAAACTCCTAAGGGAAGTATCCTTGCTACAAATTTCTATGAATCAATTCCCATTAAGGCATATAAATGTTCCTTATATTTTGATCTCATCTTTATACCCATGATTGAATTTGATATAATCCTCGGTATGGATTGGCTTTTAGACCATGATGCAAAAATTTATTGTCAGAAGAAGGAGGTTACAATTTTTTATGACAATGATAAAGAACACCTTATCTTTAGAGCAGAATCATTACCACTTGATTCTCATCTAGATCCACCCCCATCAGCTCAACTAAATTCAATTATTGGGGAGGAAGAGAATGAAATAACTATGGGTGAGTAAAGGAATGTTCAAATAGAGGATGTACCAATTGTGAGAGAATATGTTGATGTGTTTGGAGAAGATTTACTTGGACATCCTCCAGAATGAGAAATTGAGTTTTCTATTGATTTAATTCCTAGTTCAAGGCCCATATCGAAGACTCCTTATAGAATGGCCACTGTGAAATTAGTGGAAATAAAGAAGCAACTAGAGGAATTGAGTAATAAGGGATTTATTCACCCTAGTGTTTCTCCATGGGGAACCCCTTTCCTTTTTGTTAAGAAGAAAGATGGATCTATGAGGTTATGTATCGACTAGAGGGAGAACAATGCTATAAAAATAAAGAACAAGTATCCCCTAACTCGCATTTATGATTTATTTGACCAACTGCATGGAGCTCAATACTTTTAAAATATTGACCTTCGATCTGGATATCATCAGTTGTGTGTGAAGAAGGAAGACATTCCGAAAACAACATTTCGAACCAGGTATGGGCATTACGAGTTTACAGTGATGCCTTTTGGATTGACTAATGCACCCTCTGCCTTCATGGATCTAATGAACAGAGTTTTCAATGAATATCTGAATGATTTTGTAGTGGTATTTATTGATGATATCTTGGTATAATCCAAAATCTAGAAAGATCATGAAAATTACTTTCGCATTCTCCTGAAGACTCTTAGAAGACATGAATTATATGGGAAGTTTAGAAATTGTGAATTCTGGATTTAGGAGATTTCTTTTATTGGCCATATTGTCTCCAAGGATGGAATCCTAGTTGATCCTGTGAAGACAAAGGCAATCCAATATTGGCCCACACCAGCAAACATAACTAAGGTTTGCAGTTTTTTTGGCATAACAGGTTATTATCGGCGTTTCGTGTAGAATTTTGCCCGACTGGCTAACCTGCTAACGAACCTCACACGTAAAGGGCTTAAATTTGTTTGGAAAAAATATTGTGAAGAATGTTTCAAAAAACTTTAGATAATATTAGTCAATGCTCCTATATTGAATCTACCATCGGGGAATGACACGTTTGTTATTTATAGTGATGCTACAAAGAAAGGACTTGGTTGTGTCCTTATGCAAAATGAAAGGGTTATTTCTTATGCATAACGACAGCTAAAAATTCATGAGAAAAACTATCCTACTCATGATATTGAGTTACCTACTGTAATATTTGCTTTGAAGATATGGAGACATTATCTCTATGGTGAAAAATGTGAGATTCATACTGATCATAAGAGTTTGAAGTATATTTTCTCATAGAAAGAACTCAACATGAGGAAAAGGAGATGTCTTGAACTACTCAAGGATTATGTTTGCACGATACATTTCCACCCGGGGAAGGAAAATAAGGTGGAAGATGCTTTGAACAGAAAGGATCATGTAGTTTTGAACATGATTAGATTTGAAAGGGATCCTATTTTCATGGATCTAGTAAATATGGATATGGGCATAACCATGGAAGGTGAAACATCAATGCTTTTTCAAATGGTTGCCAAACCATCTTCACTATAAAGGATAAAAAGTTCTTAGGCTAATGATGGGGAGTTTCAAAAGAAGATTAAAGCTGTGAATGATGGGGGATTGAGTGACTTCTTATATGAAGATGGAATTTTGAAATTTGGGAAGAGACTTTGTGTTCCTGAAATACCTGATCTAAAAAGGGAATTTTTGTATGATGCTCATAGTTCCAATTTCTCTATACACCCTGGTAGCACTATGATGTATAGAGATTTGAAGGAACATTTTTGGTGGGACAACATGAATAGAGAGATTTCTAAATTTGTTTCAAGATGTATGGTTTTTCAACAAGTGAAAGCAGGAAGGCAACAACCTAGATGAGTATTGCAACCTCTTCCCATACCTGAGTGGAAATGGGATAATATCACGATGGACTTTGTCAGGGGACTACCAAATACTCCTACAAGGAACGTTGCAATATGGGTCATTGTTGACTATCTTACAAAATCTGTACATTTTCTTGCTATGAGGGAATATTTACCACTTGAACGTTTAGCAAGAATATATATTAATGAAGTTGTAAGACTTTATGGTGTACCCTCATCAATTTTTTCTGATCGCGATCGCCGTTTTACATCATGATTCTGGAAGAGTCTTCAGAAGGCCCTTGATACTGATCTTATTTTGAGCACTGCCTACCACCCACAAACTCATGGACAATCAGAATGGACAATTCAAACATTAGAAGACATGTTGAGGTCTTGTTCACTTGATTTTAAAGGCATGTGGGATCAGTATTTACCTCTCATAGAATTTTCCTACAACAATAGATTCCATTCAAGTATTCAGATGGAACCCTATGAAGAATTTTATGGGAGGATATGTCGTACACCAACTTTCTGGGATGATTTTGGTGAAAGAAAGCTCGTTGGTCTAGAAATTGTTGAAGAAACAACAGATAAGGTGAATATTATCCGGAACCATATCAAAATAGATCAAAGTAGGAAAAAAAGCTATGTTGATAACTGAAGGAAGGATTTGGAATTTCAAGAAGGTGATCATGTTTTCTTAAAGATATCTCCATGGAAGGGTATTATACGATTCAGTATGAAGGGAAAATTAAGTCCCAGGTACATCGGAACTTTTGAAATTCTGGACCGAATTGGAGCTGTAACTTACCGTTTGGAAATGCCACCAAGTCTCTCAATGGTTCACAATGTGTTCCACGTGTCAATGTTAAGAAATTACATGCCAGACCCAACACATGTACTCACTTATGAAGAAGTAGAACTTGAGCCTGATCTATCTTATTGTGAAGAGCCTATCAAGATTCTTGATACTGAGAACAAGTATTGAGAAATCAGACAACTCGACTGGTAAAGTTTCTATGGAGGAACCACAAGATGGAGGAAGCAACATGGGAGCCTGAGGAGCTTATGTTAAGGACATACCCGAATCTTTTTAGGTAATATTCTGGGAATTTAGAGGATGAATTTTTGTAAGGAGGGGAGAATGTAACACCCCAAGGTTTTGAAAATAAATATAGAATGCAATTTTATAATCTATCCATTAAACACAAATTTTCCTCCTCTATGTTTTGAATTTCGACAAATGGTCATCTAGAGTTGTGTTCAGTAAGTCATTTGGAGTCCGATAAAACAAAATTGATTTTTGGTAAATTGTAACATACCCTTATGAATAGTAATATGAATAGTAAATAATATTATTATTTTATTTTCTTAAGGCAATAAGATAATGAGATCTTAATTAGTTTTTCAAAGAGAAATAAAACTAATTGCACTTTAAGATTGTTATTTTTAGAATTAACTATAACCTTATTTAAAAATTAAATTAATAATATTTATAAAATTATTTTTGAAAAATGGATTTCACTTTTGAATTCTACAAATCGAAAAATGGTAGGGCTGAATTTTTTGTATTTTTTTGAAATTCTAGAATTTTTGATGAATAGTGAAATACGATAAAATACCGTATTTAAAAATTATCAGTTAAATACACTATTCATAACATCACAAGTGATGCAAGGACTCTTGGTTTGAACTCACATGCACTTATTACTATTAGGGGTCACATGAAACAACATTATTGGTTGTCTTGAGGGAAATAATAAAATAATGAATTAAATATTCAAAATTTACTCCTCTCCACTATAAAAACCCCTCAGCACTCCCTCTTCTCTTCACTCCTCTAAGCCTTGAATCTCCTCAATGTTCTGCCCAATTACCCTTCCCTAGTCTCTCCCCACATCCAAGAATCTTCTGGTCTTTCCAAAAGACCAGAACCCCATCCCTTAAGGAGTTTCTCAAGGAGATTATTTCAAAAGGTAAAGCACCCTTCTTTTTCATTTGGTTTCATTTCAATTTATCATCTTTTGCTATCCTATCCTCACATCCTCTATCCAAATGATCTTGATAACTCCAGTAACATTTATATACTGGATTTATATCATGTTAATGGGAGAAAAATCATAAATATTCTTACTCCCTCCCTTTTATTTTTATAAACGAAATCGACGTCCATGAGGTTCCGATTTATAACCTTCGTAGACGAAGAAGTTTCGTTCATCAAATTCTTCTTCATTTATAGTCATGAAACCATATTCAAGGTTTAACCAGAATATAATATATGTGTTATAACCTAATTAATATTCAAGAACCAGAATATGTACATATAATTAAGTTATATGACAAAACTAGTTCATAATATTCCAAATACCACCGAATAATCGAAGTTGTTGTCATCTAATGATTCATCCTCATTCCATGTAATAAAATGATATAAATGACCATTATCAATTATTTAAGTTCATCGATAATATATAATTCCAATCCTGGAGATTTATAACTATTCCACATGAACTTCATTACTTAAAAACAAGTGAACCGAATATGAAAATAAATGAAACGAACACTCCAGAACGACGAAATTCAATACAATAACTTATCAATAAAGACATAAATGAACTAACAAGAATTATGGTAAACTAAATACATGTAAAATAGGTTATGAAATAATTTATTAACAAGTATAATTTCATATTCCAGGAGATTAATTACAAGAGAGGAACATGTTTGGAGTTAAGGTAAGGGTTTTTCCACCCGAACTTCTGTTTTCATTCACGATACTTTCATTGTCTAAATAACTCAATGAAATTCTTATGTATTGTTATGTACTCCTCATATATTCTGTTTGAGTATCATATATTTGTTTACAAACCATAATCCTTCCTGATTTTATGGATAGTTACACGTTTTAAAAGGAACTTTCAAAATTGTTTCCAAAATACAAGCTCGGTTCAAGGGAATTTCTCAAATTCTTACCTATTTTCAAGGGAACTCTATAATATGTTTTTTGGAAACCATTATATTTATAAAATAACTCATTTTATTATGAAAATACTATCTTAATTCACTTCTAGTTTTATACAAAGATTTTTCCAAAAGAACTATTCTTTTCAAAATAAAAGAGTATTTATCTCTAGAATTGCTTAATGATTTTATTAGAGTGTTTTCATCTAATTTTACACTCTTGTTGATTCCATGGTATTATTGGGTTTAATAATTTATGAATTTATATACTATATTTGATTTAATGGTTTATGATTAACTCTATTTTGGATGATCTATCCTAAAACCATTCACCATATTACTCGGAATGCTTAGTGTTTTATGTTTAATGATTGGGGAAAGATAGTTACATTTCATATGATAGTTTCAATATGAATGTATATGTTGTTTATGTTTATCCCCACTAATATTAGAAATGCATTGGACTTATTATGTGATGGGTGGGGCCCGCTATAGCCCCTCGATGCATCGGTAGGTATCATGAGACAAATAGACATGGAATTGGCCAAGGCCTTTCCCAATGTCATATATGGATTTTGGTTGAGTCCTTAATCATTAGATGTCTTGGCCAAGGACATGAAAAAATGTTTCAGAATGTCTGGAATATGCACTTAACTCATTATGAAGCTAGTAATTGTATGTTCATGTGGTTATTCGACTAGTATAATACCCATGATTATGTTTTATTGTGGCATTATTTACTCAGCTCATATCTCTGCCATAATGTGTTCAAGTTTATTATTAAAGAAATGTGTTTTCAATTATTCACCATGTCTAATTTCTATATTATCTTCCATTGTATTGCTTACTCTTACTGAGCATTTGAGCTCACCCCTTTCTTATGTTTCATTTTCTCAGGACATGAAGAATTAATTTATAAATGAATTATAAGCATAATCTATGAGACTTGATGTTTCAAGAGGAATAAAATCGTGTTTTGATTCCCTTCTTGTTGTAATTTTAATATTATATATGTAACTTGTTTCCAATAATACTAAACTACTCGGTCTTTCGGGATTCGTATTCCTTGTATGTATGCCAACATAATCAAATAAGGCACCGGCTCTGGGCAACTGGGGTAGGGTCCTTATAGTTGGTATAAGAGGAAGTTTAGTAGAATACATGGAAACTAGATTTATAAAACATTGAATTAGGGAAGAGTACCTAAGTTGGTCTTTTAGGATATAAATACAATAATCTCCTAGTATTTTTGTAAGGAATAGATTATGTGGATCTTCCAAGTAATACATCCCTGTCTGGATACGAGCAGGTAGAGGCGGCTCTGGCATAGATGTATCTAGGGGTAAAACTCGAAAACACCACTAAGATCTAGACTCGAATGGGAACTGGTGCACAACAATGGGCCTTGCTGAACTCTTGGTTACGACACTCCTGAGGGATATGCTTAAGATAATTCACATTTTCTTTACAAGCCATTATGAAGGATTGAAATGTAAAATATTTCTCAAAGAAACCATATTTGTGAATATGGGATTATCCATGCGTAGGATCTAATTTTTTTTAGTATTTTTAAGTTAAGATTATACATTATGACTCATAACCTAATCTAGTGTATTCCATTATATAGATATGGCGCCTAGTAAATGGAATGGAAATCGCACGAATGCACGTGTTCCCTATAGGTATTTTCCTCTGAAGCAAGATAATGATGTTGGATCTGGTGCTGTGACTAGTGCGGAGCAACTCATAACTATACTGGGACAACTTACTCAGGTTATGAATAATAACTTTACCCGTATGGAGCATCCGGATCCACCATGTGGAGGAGCCATGCTAGATCTCTTTATCCGACAACAACCTCCATCATTCCACGGGACTACAAAACCATTTGTAGTAGAGCAGTGGATATGTTCCCTTGAGAAGATATTTCTTTCTCTGGGATGTAATGAAAGAGAGAGGGTTGTCATGGCAGTATATCTTCTATCGGGAGATGCAGATCAGTGGTGGTGATTAATCCAAAACACAAAATAGGAGGAAGAGATAGAAGAGATGGAATGGAGGGATTTTAAGGAAATATTCCTAGAAAATTCTTTCTCTCATGTGAAGCTAGAAGTTATGGAGAGAAAATTCATGAATCTGAGGCAGAAGGAAGATGAGAATTTTGGAAGGTACGAAGCTAACTTCATAATATTATCAAGACATGCTGTAGACAACATACGAAATCTAAGGATCAAAATTGTTCAATTCTTTGATGGCCTAAAGCCATTCCTCCAGTAGTCACTGGTCTCCCAGATTTTTTCATCATATGAGGATATATATTTATGTTCCATAAAGATAGAAAAAGAATTTTCTAAGTCTTATGAATTTAAGTGAAAGCAAGAAAAGAAGAGGGCAGATGAAAACCCTGGGAAAGGAAATTAAGGAAACAAGGAAGAAGGGAAGCGTGTAATTTCAACCATGTGACAATTGTGGAAAGAAACACCCTTGTGAATGCTTAAATAGAAAATAAGTATGCTACAAATGTGGTCAAAAGTCCATCTTACTGGTGATTGCAAAGGGAAGAAGGAAGCCAATGATGTTCAATGCTATATTTTTCGGGAGATGGGACACTATTCTAATGACTGTCCAAAACATCAAGGAAATATGCAACAAAAAAGGCCAAGGGATCTGGGACAAGCTTATGCAATCAAAACTACAGAGGTTGAAGTTCCTAATGACGTGGTGGAATGTACTTTAATTATTTTTTCAAGTTTAGACAATGCTTTATTTGATTCTGGATCATCAAATTGTTTCATATCTTCCCAGTTTGTTAAGAAAATTAGATATTTCCAATTTGATTTAACAAGGGAGTTGTCAGTCAAAACTCCTAAGGTAAGTATCATTGCTACAAAGTTCTATGAATCAGTTCCCATTAAAGCATATAAATGTTATTTATCTTCTGATCTCGTCATCATACCCATGATTGAATTTGATATAATCCTCGGTATGGATTGGCTTTTAGACCATGATTCAAAAAATTTATTGTAAGAAGAAGGAGGTTACAATTTTTGATGGCGATGATAAAGAAAACCTTATCTTTAGAGCAGAATCATCACCACATGATTCTTATCTAGATCCACCCCCAAAAAATCAACTAAATTCAATTATTGGGGAGGAATAGAATGAAATAAATATGGGTGAGGAAATTAATTTTCAAATAGAGGATGTACCTTTTGTGAGAGAATATGTTGATGTGTTTCCAGAAGATTTACCTAGACATCCTCCAGAACGAGAAATTTAGTTTTCCATTGATTTAATTAATGGTTCAAGGCCCATATCGAAGACCCCTTATAGAATGGCCACTGTGAAATTAGTGGAACTAAATAAACAACCATAGGAATTGAGTAATAAGGGATTTATTCGCCCTAGTGTTTCTCCATGGGGAACCTGTGTCCTTTTTGTTAAGAAGAAAGATGGATCTATGAGGTTCTGTATTGTCTAGAGGGAGAACAATGCTATAACAATAAAGAACATGTATCCCCTACCTCAAATTGATGTTTTATTTGACAAACTGCATGGAGCTCAATAATTTTCAAATATTGACCTTCGATCTGGATATCATCAGTTGTGTGTGAAGAAGGAAGACATTTCGAAAACAGCATTTCGAACCAGGTACGAGCATTATGAGTTTACGGTGATGCCTTTTGGATTGACTAATGCACCCTCTGTCTTAATGGATCTAATGAACAGAGTTTTCAATGAATATCTCGATGATTTTTTAGTGGTATTTATTGATGATATCTTGGTATAATCCAAAATATACAAAGATCATGAAAATCACTTTCACATTATCTTGAAGACTCTTAGAAGACATGAATTATATGGTAAGTTTATCAAGTGTGAATTCTAGATTCAGGATATTTATTTTCATGGCAATATTGTCTCCAAGGATGGAATCCTAGTTGATCTTGTGACGAAAAAGAAAATACAAGATTGGCTCATGCCAATAAACATAACTAAGGTATGCAATTTTATTGGATTAGTAGGTTATTATCGGCGTTTCATGCAGAATTTTGCCCGACTGGATAACCTGCTAATGAAGCTCACACGTAAAGGGGTTAAATTTGTTTGGACAAAATATTATGAAGAATGTTTCAAAAATCTTTAGAGAAGATTAGTCAATGCTCCTACATTGACTCTACCATCGGGGAATGATGGGTTTGTTATTTATAGGGATGCTTCAAAGAAAGGACTTGGTTGTGTCCTTGTGCAAAATGAAAGGGTTATTTCTTATGCATAAGGACAGCTAAAAATTCATGAGAAAAACTATCATACTCATGATCTTGAGTTATCTGCTGTAATATTTTTTTTGAAGATATGGAGACATTATCTCTATGGTGAAAAATGTGAGATTTATACTGATAACATGAGTTTGAAGTATATTTTCTCATAGAAAGAACTCAACATGAGGAAAAGGATATGTCCTGAACTACTCAAGGATTATGATTGCACGATACATTACCACCCGGGGAAGGCAAATAAGGTGGCAGATGCTTTGAGCAAAAAGGATCATGGAGTTTTGAACAAGATGAGAGTTGAAAGGGATCCTATGTTCATGGATCTAGTAAAGATGGATATGGGAATAACCATGGAAGGTGAAACATCAATGCTATCACGAACCAACCCGGGTCGACCTTGAACCGGTCACGCAAGACGGCCTGATACATGGCCCGAGAGGCATTACTGATCCCCCCGGGCTGGCGACAAGCATCGGGCCATCAACAGAGGCTGTGGGAATGATTTCGCCCAAAATAAATAAATAAATAAAGTAGTTGAAATAAAACAGAGCAATGAAAAATAAAATAAAAATAGAGGAAAGTAACTACATAAGAAAAAAGAAAATAAAATTAACTAAAAGAGACAACCACTATCTCTATGTGACCTCGCAGGTCACTCTCCAACTCACGACCAAACGTCGCCCAAGGTGAACGCACCTAAACTGTAGCCTGCACAAAAACTAAAAATAGAAAATAACTATAGGTGTTAGTATAAAAACTCTGTAGGATAGCCTGATATCTATTCCCAATGCACTACCTTTAAATAAAGAAATTTATTAATTCCAGGTTTGAAATAAATATACAAGATATTGGTTTTCACACACACACACTTTCATTTCTAAAACACGTATCAGTCCATTGCCCTTTAAAATCTAAAAACAATTTTTCTAATGTTTGAAAGGAATAGTTGCATTGCATTTTAAAACACTTGCGAACAATTAGAAAACCAAACTTTAGTTATTATCCAAAAAGGAAAAGTACACATAACACACAACACATGCCAAGGGAAATGGAAAAAAATGGCACACACGAGCCAACAAATGAACTAGACTTCTCAATTATGCGCCACACACAAATAAACACTAATAGAAACATGGGCCGAACCTAGGAGATCGTGAAAAATCCAGAACATACTATACATGTGACTCATCCTGAAGGCATGACCTAACTTGATGATGTCATAACGCCCATACTACTACCCAGTATAGCCCTGCATGGACTAACTGAGGGGCCCAATCTCCATAGCAACAATAAATTAGTATCCCCCTACTATGGGGCCACTATCCAGTTCGTATTCTAAACTAGTGCATCAATTTTTCTCAGAAGATTCACTCACTATGCCAGGTTCCCATGTCAACACAAGCAATAAAAAGGGGTGCGTCCACAATGTAAATCAATCAGTCACGATGCACAAACATCACAAAAAGCTCACACAATCAACGCACACCAAAGATCACCCCTGAATGGGTTTTTCAAAAACAATTTATTTTATTAATGTGCCAAACGGGCCTTCGTCAATTTTAAAGCAAAAACTCATTTCTCGAGAAAACCCAAAACACTTGTTCCGAATAAATCATTTATCTTTAAAACTAGAAGTACATTTGAAATTATATGAATTATGTTTAAAGGCCAAATGGGCATTCTTTCAATACTGGGTGTTCACTCGTTAAGAAAATGTTTCAAGTGTTCGGAATAAAATAAATGGCTCTTTTCACACCAAACAATCATTTAAAAATTAATTATCTTATATTATTTCTCATTTATTAAAATTAATAAA
This sequence comes from Viscum album, assembly GCA_963277665.1. NCBI lineage: Eukaryota > Viridiplantae > Streptophyta > Magnoliopsida > Santalales > Viscaceae > Viscum > Viscum album. The sequence continues at coordinate 607,206,305 of OY728125.1, forward strand.
ACCTCAAGCAATTAATAAATTCTAAATTTAAAGGTGAGTGCAGTGAAGGACCTACCTCGACTCGCAGCTCGGTTACGACGACGATGCGATACATCCCAACTTGCGCGCAAGCACGCGCCAGTTTCCGACGACCGTAATATTACAGAAAAACCTTTCCAATGCACTACAACAACGCAAAGTATCTAAAAACACAGAAACACTAACTTAAAAATAATCCAAAAGAATAAACAGAGTAAAACCCACCTTGAAACTAGTGCAGACGAAATGGAATGAACCCAAAACATGCGGTAAAACAAGGTGTGCCCTGCAAATAAAGGCGAACAATCTGAAGCAATCTGAATCACTTCGCCTTTGGCGGTGTTGGATGGAGCATGGTCTGACGTGACCCGAGACACCCTTTGCGAACCCAGTGAGGGGATTCGCGGCCACGTCGGAGCAACACCCTACAATAATTAAGCAACACCCAAAAACAATTAATGCGGAAGGACCAAAGAACGACCAAAAAGGTATCTGGGACTCACATAAACCAAAAGAAAAACCAAGCGCACATCAAAACCTTCCCAAAGTATCATTCACATCACACTCACCAATAAATAATTCATTTCAATAAATAATACCACTTTTCTAAAATGCATGACAAGGCTTTACCCTAAAAACATACTCCATTTCTTCTCTTTAAAGTCAAACGCACCTCGAAACATTTTCAAATAAGGTTTGCACCTTTTACACAAATAAAAACACCATTAAAATAACTTATAAAACAACCTCAATAACCCCCCAAAATCTTTTAAACCCAAAGAAAACCCAAACCCTCTAAAAAAACAACTGGAATACCAAAACCATATCAAAATACAATTACAATCCTACACATGATTTAATAAACTACATGCATGATTTATAAAATTATAAGTAGTGAATAGAATAAATTCTTTCTATATAAAACAAACATTGTTTCACATAAAGTCACCACTTTAAAACCAAATCCACCTCAAAAAGTGACTGACCAACCGAGACTGACCAAAATCACAATGAAAAGACCGACACACTATAAGATAATTACTATAAAAATTAAAACACAAAAGACCCTAATTACGTAGGTTTGAAACCAAGCAACAAACATAAAACTTACCCCGAGATGAAACCAACAGATAGAAACCAATCAATTTCAAAAGATACAATTAAATTTACAAACATTAATTGTTTAATTAATGATTAACAATGGTGATAAGAACAATAAAACAAGTAAACTTAATTTAAAAGTAAATGCAATGGGGTTACTACCTCAATGTTGGAGAAACATCCGAGAACCCGGCGGAAAAAACTACTTCACACCATCACTGCACCCCAAAGAAGAGAAAAACCGGCCACCAGAGGGGAAAGAGAGGATGTTGTCGGCTTGGTGCGGTCAAAGAAGCAAGAAGGGGCTATTTGGCGCTGGCTAGAGCGGAAGATGGGCTACTGCCGGTGGGTCTTGCCAAGGGTAAAAACAAAAGAAGGGTGCGGGGGGGGGGGGGGGGTCTCGCCGCTACTGGTCGCCGGATAGGGGGCGGTGCTGCGGGCGGCCGACCGAAGGGAGGGAGATGGCTTCACGGCTGCCGGACGAAGGGAAGGGGGTGTGGTTGAGGAGCGCAGGTTCGCACAGGCGCTGGGCGAGGGCGGCGGGGAGGGTGACACAGGGTCGTGGGGTCGCCAGGATGGCTGTGCGTAGGGTGATGGGACACAGGGTCGGGGGGAGTGAGTAGGGAGGAAGAACTCAGGGAGTCCCAGGCGGCGCAACATGAAATGGGGGGGGGAGGTCCGGCCCGCATCCAACAAGGGGGAAAGGAGGGGGTGCCAGGTAAACTAGGGTTTCCTTTTTTTTATAATAATAATAATGATAATTATAAAAATAATAATAATATTATTATTATAAATAACATAATTATAATCAAAATAAAAGTAAGAAGAATAAAAATAATAATCTTATTCATTCTATTTTTTTAATTAACAACTTTAACAATAATAATAATATAACATTAAAAATTCCCATAATAACAATTTACTCAAAAAAATACTAAAAACACTTTTAACAACCAACTATCATTAAAACATATTAATTAAAATAATAACACTTCCAATAATAATAATATTATTATCTACACAACAATAATATTTTTATTATCATGGCGCAAACATTTAACACACTTTATTTTTACAGAATTTTATTTATTTTAAATGTTACACATTTTGACGGCCACTTGGGCCGATCGTGCAGTCACTTCCAACCATGCAATGTCCGCGCACCAGTCCGACACCCACCAAAACTGTTAAACGATAAAAATATTAGACTCTCGCTCACCCCACACCTTGGAAAGGATAACAAAAACCAATAGATAAAAAAATAAAATAATTTAAGGAGTCGGGGTGTGACAAATTCTTTTTCAAATGGTTGCCAAACCATCTTTACTAGAAAGGATAAAAATTTCTCAGGTTGATGATGAGGAGTTTCAAAATAAGATTAAAGCTGTGAATGATGGAAGATTGAATGACTTCGTATATGATGATGGAATTTTGAAATTTGGGAAGAGACTTTGTGTTCTCGATATACCTGATCTAAAAAGGGAATTGTTAGATGTTGCTCATAGTTCCAATTTCTATATACACCCTAGTAGCACTAAGATGTATAGATATTTGAAGGAACATTTTTGGTGGGACAACATGAAGAGAAAGATTTCTAATTTTGTGTCAAGATATATGGTTTGTCAAAAAGTGAAAGCAGGAAGGCAATATCCTAGATGAGTATTGCAACCTCTTCCCATACCTGAGTGGAAATGGGATAATATCACGATGGACTTTTTCATGGGACTACCAAAGACTCATACAGGGAATGATGCAATATGGGTCATTGTTGACTATATTACAAAATATGTACATTTTCTTGCTATAAGGGTAGATTTACCACTTGACCGATTAGCATGAATATATATTAATGAAGTTGTAAGACTTCATGGTGTACCCTCATCAATTTTTTCTGATTGCGATCCCCATTTTACATCATGATTATGGAAGAGTCTTTAAAATGCCCTAGATACTGATCTTCGTTTGAGCACTTCCTACCACCCACAAACTGATAGAAAATTAGAACAAACAATTCAAACATTGGAAGACATGTTGGGGTCTTGTTCACTTGATTTTCAAGGCATGTGGGATCAGTATTTACCTCTCGTAGAATTTTCCTACAACAATAGCTTCCATTCAAGTATTCAGATGGCACCCTATGAAGCATTTTATGGGAGGAGATGTCGTACACCAACTTTCTGGGATGATGTTGGTGAAAGAAAGCTCGTGAGCCCAGAACTTGTTGAAGAAACAATGGAAAAGGTGAATATTATCCAGAACCATATCAAAATAGCTCAAAGTAGGAAAAAGAGCTATGCTGATAACCAAAGGAAGGATTTGGAATTTCAATAAGGTGATCATGTTTTCTTAAATATATCCCAATGGAAGGGTATTATACGATTTGGTAAGAAGGGAAAATTAAGTCCCAGGTACATCGGAACTTTTGAAATTCTGGACCGAATTGGAGCTGTAGCTTACCGTTTGGAAATGTCACCAAGTCTCTCAAAGGTTCAGAATGTGTTCCACGTGTCAATGTTAAGAAAGTACATGCCAGACCCAACACATGTACTCACTTATAAAGAAGTAGAACTTGAGCCCAATCTATCTTATTGTGAAGAGCCTATCATGATTCTTGATACTAGAGAACAAGTATTGAGAAATCGGAAGACTCGACTGGTAATGTTTCTATAGAGGAACCATAAGATGGAGGAAGCAACATGATATCCTAATGAGCTTATGTTAAGGACATACCCGAATCTTTTTAGGTAATATTCTGTAAATTTAGAGGATGATATTTTTGTAAGGAGTGGAGAATGTAACACCCCAAGGTTTTGAAAATAAATATAGAATGCAATTTTATAATCTATCCATTAAACACAAATTTTCCTCCTCTATGTTTTGAATTTCGACAAATGGTCATCTAGAGTTGTGTTCAGTAAGTCATTTGGAGTCTGATAGAACAAACTTGATTTTGGTAAATAGTAACATACCCTTATGAATAGTAATACGAATAGTAATATTCTCTTTATTAATTGTAGATAATAATATTATTTTATTTTCTTAAGGTAATAAGATAGTGAGATCTTAAATAGTTTTTCAATGAGAAATAAAACTAATTGCACTTTAAGATTGTTATTTTTCGAATTAACTATGAACTTATTTAAAAATTGAACTAATAATATTTAAAAAATTATTTTTGAAAAATGGATTTCACTTTTGAATTCTAAAAATCGAAAAATAGTAGGGCTGAATTTTTTGGGATTTTTTTGAAATTCTAGAATTTTTGATGAATAGTGAAATACGATAAAATACCGTATATACAAATTATCAGTTAAATAAAGTATTCATGACATCACAAGGGATGCAAAGCCTCTTGGTTTGAACTCACATGCACTTATTACTATTAGGGGTCACATGAAACAACACTATTGGTTTTCTTGAGGGATATAATAAAATAATGAATTAAATATTCAAAATTTACTCCTCTCCTCCACTATAAAAACCCCTCAGCACTCCCTCTTCTCTTCACTCCTCTAAGCCTTGAATCTTCTCAATGTTATGCCCAATTACCCTCCCCTAGTCTTTACCCATGTCCAAGAATCTTCTGGTCTTTCCAAAATACCAAAACCCCATCTTTTAAGGAGTTTCACAAGGAGGTTATTTCAAGAGGTAAAGCACCCTTCTTTTTCATTTGGTTTCATTTTAATATATCAATTTTTTCTATCCTCTCCTCACCTCCTCTATACAAGTGCTCGTGATAACTCCAGTAACATCTATATACTGAATTTAAATCATGTTAATTTAAGAACAATCATAAATATTCTTACTCCCTCCCTTTTATTTTTATAAACGAAATCGACGTCCATGAGGTTCTGATTTATAACCTTCGTAGACGACGAAGTTTTGTTCTTCAAATTATTATTTGTTACTGGTCATGAAACCATATTCAGGGTTGAACCAGACTATAATATATGTGTTATAATCTAATTAATATTCAATAACTAGAATATGTACATATAATTAAGTTATATGACAAAACTAGTTCATAATATTCCAAATACCGCCAAATAATCGAAGTGGTTGTCATCTAATGATTCATCCTCATTCCATGTAAAAAAATTATAGAAAGGACCATTATAAATTATTTATTATCATTAATAATATATAATTCCAATCCTGGAGATTTATTAATATTCCACATGAACTTCATTACTTAAAAACAAGTGAACCGAATATAATAAATTAAACGAACAATCCAGAACGACGAAATTCAATACAATAACTTATCAATAAAGACATAAATGAACTAACAAGAATTATGGTAAACTAAATACATGTCTAATTGGTTCTAAAATAATTTATTAACAAGTATAATTTCATATTCCCGGATCTTAAGTACAAGAGCAGAACACATTTGGAGTTAAGGTAAGGGTTTTTCCACCCAAACTTCCATTTTCATTCGAGATACTTTCATTGTCTAAATAACTCAATGAAATTCTTAAGTATTGTTATTTAATACTCATATATTCTTTTTTATTATCGTATATATGTTTACAAACTATAATCCTTCCTTATTTTATGGATAGTTACACGTTTTAAAAGTAAATTTCAAAATTGTTTCCAAAATACAAGCCCAGTTCAAGGGAATTTCTCAAATTCTTACCTATTTTCAAGGGAACTCTATAATATGTTTTTTTGGAAACCATTATCTTTATAAAATCACTAATTTTATTATGAAAATAATATCTTACTTCACTTCTGGTTTTATACAAATATTTTTCCAAAATAACTCTTCTTTTCAAAATAAAAGAGTATTTATCTGTTGAATTGCTTAATGATTTTATTAGAGTGTTTTCATCTAATTCAAAACTCTTGTTGATTCCATGGTATTATTGGGTTAAATTATTTATGAATTCATATACCATATTTGATTTAATGGTTTGTTACTAACTATATTGTGTATGATCTATCCTAAAAACATTCACCATATTACTCAGAATGGTTAGTATTTTATGTTTAATGATTGGGGAAAGATAGTTACATTTCATATGATAGTTTCAATATGAATGTATATTTTGTTTATGTTTATCCCCACTCATATGAGGAATGCATTGGACTTATTATGTGATGGTTGGGGCCCGCTATATCCCCTCGATGCATCGGTAGGTCTCATGAGACAAATAGACGTGGAATTGGCCAAGGCCTTTCCCAATGTGATATATGGGTTTTGGATGAGTCCTTAATCATTAGATGTCTTGGATTAGGACATGAAAAAATGTTTCAGAATGTGCGGAATATGCACTTCCCTCATTATGAAGCTAGTAATTGTATGTTCATGTGGTTATTTGACTAGTATAGTACCAATGATTATTTTTTATTGTGGCATTATTTACTCAGCTCATATCCCTGCCATAATGCGTTCAAGTTTATTATTAAAGGTATGTGTTTTAAATTATTCACCATGTCTAAATTTTATATTATCATCCACTTTATTGCATACTCTTACTGAGCATTTGAGCTCACCCCTTTCTTATGTTTCATTTTCTTAGGACATGAAGAAGTAATTTATGAATGACTTGCAAGAATAATCTAGGAGACGTTATGTTTCTAGTGGAATAAAATAGTGTTTTGATTCCCTTCATGTTGTAATGTGAATCTTATGTATATAACTTGTTTCCAATAATACTAAACTACTCGGTCTTTCAGGATTCACATTCCTTGTATGTATGCCAACGTAATCAAATAAGGCACCGGCTCTAGGAAACTGGGGTCGAGTCCTTACAATTTGGGATTTCTTTATCATGAGAAGCTATTTGGAAAGTTGTTAAATTGTGAGTTATGGGACTATGAAGTCTAATTCTTGGGGCATGTCATGTCCCAATAGAGAGTAACTATAGATCCTTTAATGATAGATTCTATTATTTATTTAGTAGCCCCTGATACTGTTGTAGAGGTGGGATATTTCCTTAGTCTTGCATGAAATTATAGGTTATTCATAGCTAATTTCTCTAGGTTTTCAACAACTATTAAAACCTTAAATTAGAAGTATCTGATATTATTATGGACTGAATAGTTTTAGGCAACTTCTGATTACCTGAAGGAGAATTTGGTCAGTGCTCCAGTCCTTTGTTTTCTAGTATAGGAAGTTCATTTTAAGGTTTTTATTGATGCTTATCATCTTGGTTTGAGATATGTTTTGATACAAAAAAACTCTATTGTTTCTTATGGGTATCAACATTTACATCCCCATTTGCACAACTATTCTACCCATGATCTCGAGTTGGCAGAAGTTGTGTTCTCCTTAATGTTATGGTGACATTACCACATTGGTGACAATTTGGAGGTTTTTAAAAATCATAAGAGAATGAGGTTTTTCTTATATCAACATGACTTAATTTTTTTTCTAGAAATGGTGAATGGAATTCTTACAATATTAGGACTTCAATATTTCATATACACTAGAAAAAGGAAATGTTTCAGTTGATTCACTAAGCAGGAAGTAACTTCATGATGATGTGCATGAATCTAGATATTCTTGGTGAGTGATGGAGTACCTCTCAAGGATGCATCTTGATATGGGGGAGTTTGTAGGTAGAGGTTGTCTTTTCTAGATGAATGTGCATTTGTTTTTGGTACAACAGGTGGACCAGTCCCATATAGGGGATTCTGAGGTGGAGTTCTTGAGAGGCTATGTTGTTTTTGGCGATTCCCCTAATGGTTGGTTTGAGAATGAACAATATTGGGTGTTATTCCAAGGGAGGCCTTTCATCCCTTCAATGATTCATGGGATGGTTCTCAAGAGTTCCATATATCACCCTTGGTATTATATCCTAGTGTAACAAAGATGTACCAAGCTTTGAGAGGGCAGTTTTTATGGCTTGAGTTGAAGTGTGCAATTAAAGAGTTTGTGTCTTGATGTTTGGTAATCCAAAAAGGTGAAGGTCGGGCACCATTTTATCGATGGTTTTATCTTTCCATTATATGATCCATAGTGTAAGTGGGAGGAAATCTCTATGGAATCCATTTCCACTTTACCTCCAGATTAGGGGGGTTATGATGTTATATGTGTGATAATGGATTACTTAATGAAATCAGACCAATTTATAGTGATCATGGATTCAAGATTAGTGAAGGTTTCATCGAGGAAGTATCTAGAGGATGTGGTGATACTCCACGGAGACCTAAGGACAATCATCTTTGATCGAGATCCTAATTTTACCTCTAGGGTGAAGAGAGGTCTTCAATATGTTTTTGGCTCTCAACTATTCCTTATCACTACTTTTCATTCATAGAAGGATGGATAAACAGAGTGGATCATCCAGAATATTTAAGACATGTTGTGCTCTTATGTCCTAGATTTTGGAGGTTTTTGAATGCGTAATCTTCCCTTGGTTGAGTTTTCTTAATATAACAATTTTCAATACACCATTGATTTGACACCATTTCAAGATTTGTAAAACTGAACTTTCCATTCTCCATTTTTCTGGACTAGGGTCCAAGAGGCAATAATTATTGGGCCATAACTAGTATATAATATGACAGATATAGTTCAGGTGATAATTGAGTGAATTAAAACAACACATGATCACTATAAATCATATGATGATCATAGGATGAGACCTCTGGAGTTTGACATTAGAGATCATGTGTTCTTGAGAGTGACTCATCATCATGGGAAGTGAATGTTCGATCATGAGGGTAAGATTTATCCCTAATTTGTTGGGAATTTCGAGGTGTTTTCTCATGTTGGAGTCATGGGGTATTGGATAGAACTTCCCCCACAGATGATCCAGATACACGATCTTTTTCACATGTCACAACTCTTTTATTAACTTCATGAATACTCTCATGCCATAAATTGGGGAGAGATCAATGTTGAAAATGACGAAACCTTTGAGGAGTGGCATGTAGAGATCTAGGATCACCATGATAAGGTATTTCATGAGAATTTTATTACCTTCATTAAAATATTGTGGCAACACGATGGCGTGGGGGTGATTACTTGGGAACATGATTCATAGACACACTCTCAGTACCCTAATCTATTTTTTATCTCCTCTATTATTATAAGTCCCATTATTGTTATTTAAACTTTTCCAATTTATGGGATGGTTTTATCTTGTTGAATTATTATTAGAAACCTTGCTCTAGATTGAGAAGTATCTCACATGGGAGAGCATTTAGGATCTATTTTTTTATGTTTCATGGTTTTTAACTTCTTCCTTTGATGATGTGGTTGAGATCCTATGCTAGAAATTTTCTTGAGACGTATCTCACAAGGTGTATATTTGGATGAAACTTTCATTTTCTATTTGGGTTTGGTTTTTGATTCTTGAGGATGAGAATTGTTTGAGAGGTGATTATCCACTAAATGAGGATAATATTCACTGTTAATATATATAATATTCATGTTATTTGTTATTCATAAACACCATTTTAGTGCATTTTACACTTTGAACATCATTTCACATTATGATTGTAATTCTTACTTAAAATGCACTATTATGTGATACATTTTTTAACATCATTTAACGTTCCCAATGATTCATATGATTTTATGGAATATAATTATAAATATTTTAATTTTATATTTTTTGAAATTGATCTACACTTAAATATGAACATTTTTTATTCAGGGATCAATGGAGAATTCATGGAAGAAAATGGGGATATTTTGTGATGAAAAGAAACAATTCTGAAGAAGTCAGGTTGGACTCCATCCCACTAATGAGAAAGTGGGACCCACATTTCAAACCCAATAAAGCCCAAATTTGGTGGGAGTCTAGAAAAAATAAATAGGAATAAATCATTATTCATGATCCAGTGCTAATTATGCCTCCATTGTGTTCATTTAGGAGGCCTAAGTTAGAGATAAAATTCTGGGCCAGATTCTGCGGCCCAGAAAAACAGCCCACTAATCTAATCATATCTCCGAATATACAACTCCAAATGGGCCCAAATTTTACAGGAGATTAGTAGACATATGGGGATCAATTTTAATCTTCTAATACAACTCTGATTATCCCATAAAAGGTCTTCCAAGCGCGTCTGTTCGGTGGATGAAAGCTGGATGCAACCTCGGGTCAAATGTGGAAAAGTCCAAGTTTCACAAGATTTCCACCACCCTAGTCCTACCATAATCAAGTGGGATGATTTGTACTGTTTGAGGCTCGACCAAAGGCTCCAAAAATGCCTATTTAAGGTAGTGGTGGTGGAGGAGTTGATAATATTTGAGCTTTCATTCATTGTAATGTTATGATGCGGTTTTGTTGTCTCAAATTTGTCTTCCACATGTAAGTTGGTTTAATTCATCCTTGTCTCTTAATAAAAGTTATTCTTATATTTTTATTCTATTATTCTCCTTATCAATTTGATACTGTTGGTTGAAGGTGTGAACTTGTTCATACCAGACCTTGGGAGATTATCACACAACGGTGGCGTGATTGTTATTTTATTGTGTTTTTTTACTTCTCCATTTCCTCCCTCATGAGTCTACTTTCCGCTTCCATTGAAACCATAGAATCAATGGAGGGATAACCCACTTATGGGTTGATCCAAGGGAGAATAAAGGGGAGTATTGGATGTTATTTATCAACCCATTAATGTATAATCACTTCTTTTAAAAGATATTTTTATTTGATGATTTTTAAACTCCATCATCCTTGTTGAATTTAAAGCCACACACTTCATGTGCTAATACAAACATTTACCTTGAAGTTCTCAAAACATTGATCCTTCAAGTGTATAGGTGATTAGTATTAAAGGGTGTAGGCATTAAAATAATAAGTGATGATTTCGTTTGATCTTCTTAAATGAATCCATCTCAATTATAAGAAATTGAAATCATTAAAAAAATAATTCATCCAATCCACCCCGAGCGATAACCTAGGATCAACTCATTGCCTTAATTTGAATTAACTTAAATCTATTAGTTATCATTTAAACCCATATAAAATAAACCCAAGATGGCCAATTTATAGCAAAAAACAGTCCATAGAATGTACGTTTCTATAGGTTTCTTCTTAGGTCTCTGAGGATTCGATAACCCAAGCTAAACTACAACGACTGTTCTACCTTCATCTATTGGGTAAATTTGGGCGAGAATGAAATTTTGGCGCCGTTGCCGGGGACCTAAGTAAGTTATCTTAGAAACTATAATCCCCTTTTTCATCCCTCTTCTCTATTCTCACCCCCTCACTCCTATGGAAATCAATTTTGAACAAGCCCAAACATGGGAAACCTATCCCTACTTTGATCACCCAACCCCATGTGTGATGTACAATGACCATCCTAATTTATACATGTGGGATCATAAACAACCTAATAAACCACATTTTTTAAACCTATGATCCAAAAAATATCCCAACATATAATGAGTTTCAATCCCCACAAAGCCAATCTGAACACCCTCCTGTGCAATCCCAACAACTTAATTATCCACCTAGAATAGACCATTCAGATCAACCCCTTATCCATACTAATCTAGATATATTACTTTAAAAACTATGTCAAAAAATGGTGATAATGAATTTTTAGGTTTCAACATTTATGTTAGAACTACAAAGCATTAAAAGTTGTGAGGAACCCATCCCTACACAAACTATCCCTTCCATAACCTTATGTGAAGTGTCTAGTTTCCCACAAACCCCACATGAATTTATTGAAGAACCAAACTTTGGATTTGGGATAGATAAAGAGGATCAAGGAATTGTTGAAGGGTCATTAAATCATGAGGAAATTTACTTTTTGGATTCAAAATAGGATAATTTGACATCATGGATTGAGTCTCCTAAGTATAACTCCATTGATGAATTTTCAAAAACACCAACCATTGAACCATTGAGATAAATGACAAACATTGAGTCCATACCCATTCCTAAAATTGATCTTTCCAATATTTTGGTTGAATCTGATATTCAAAAGGAACCAATTCTATTGAGCAATGTTGAAAATGAAATTGAGTTTGATTCAAAGTTCCAACCTATATCTGAAAGTGTTAGCCTACCCAAACATGAACAAAAGGAATTTCCATCCACCCTGAAGTTTCCATTCATTGGGGATAACCAAAAAGTTCCAATTTTCACAATTTCTAATCTTGAAACCAAAAAATTTGGAATGATCATTGATGTCTTAGGAAAGACTATAGAGGAAACTAGATCAACCATTTCTGATATTCCTTAGATTTTACCACTCTTTTTAGAACATAGGTTTGTGCATGAAACAAATTATAAAAATAGAATCAATCTTAAACTAGTAGAATTGGTGAAACATGTGGTCCTTAAAATATTAAAAGTTGGTATTGGGTAAGTTGTGGGGTTCAAGTTGAGCTAACGATGTTAAACAAAGCGCTACATGGGAGGCAACCCATGGTTTTCAAGTTTTCTATAATTTTTTTCTTTTAATGAACATTATATTTTAAATAGGATTAATTAATCATTTTGATATTTAATAAAAGAAATAGAATATTGACCTGTTCTTATTTTATGAGTATGGATGGTTATGAAATGGGAGCATCGTATTCATTAGTGTCACACAGTGTGATCCTTGAGTAATACCGTACCCAGAAATTTAAAAGAAGACAACGTATCATTAGTTTTATTTAAAAAAAAGGGAAAACCATAAAAATAATGATTCTTGGAATTAAATAAGTCATTGTTTTCTTTTTTTGTCTGTTTTGTTCTTCTTTGTATAGTTCAGGGACTATTTTGGGTGATACATGTTTAATCAAGGAGGTGCCTACATCCTTAAAGAGATCAAAGGACTAATTTGGAGAAGCAATAATTTCAACTTCAACCACCAGGTGACTTCATTCCATGATCCTCATTTTCAATTTCCTTTTTGAACTTTCATTCTCTACCTCTACCCCCTTCTAGATTTTCGTTTTTTTAAACACTGGGGACAGTGTTATTTTACGTTTGGGGGGGGGGGAAGATAAATTAAAAAAATGCTTTTGTGTCAAAAAAATGAATGATTTGAAAAAAAGTGTAAATGGAAGGAAAAGTTCCTTTAACTTTGAACACGGTAATACGCGTTGCACACTTTGAAACTAAATATCAAATAATTTAGCATGCCCTGGTTCTGATTTTAATCCTTGTATAATTTCATGAGCATAGATTTTGGAATGTGTGGCTGCCCAATGTGATATTTCATCATTTATATTTTCATCCAAATAAAAAAAAGATCACAATGCACGTCCTTTGGATAGTGGGTTATTAGTTTGAGTTCATGGGGTCCCCCAAATAAATAGCATAGGTTTGGTGATCATTTTAGTTTTAATATGAGTATTCAATAAAAAAACAATAAATTTGCGCGTAAAGCAATGAAATACCTAATGCATGGATTTCAGCAATTGAGAATCATGACTCCATAGTTGTCTAGCCCAAAGTTAGTAATTTAATCTCTATTTTTGGTAATTTGAATTTGTTTTTGACTGATTTAAATCGAGATGACGACCGAGTATGTGGGATTCACTTGGTTCCCTATGGTCTTTGAGCCTGGGAGTAATCGGAAAAGTCTCTCTATAGGGGTTGACTCTTTTGAGTGCAATTTAAATTTCCATGGAAAAATTGAAAAAAAAACAATAAAATATGATAAAAAAATTGAATAATAATCTTAATATTGAAATGTTATTCCACCTAGCGCTTCCTTCATTTCCCCCTTGAATAAAGATGAACCCATATGTCTATTGTGATGCACAACACATCCTCATACTTAATTGATATTGGATGAAATTTGGCAATGAATTTGAACAAAGGAATGAGCTTGGGATTGGGATCTACTTATGAAAGTATCATGTATTAAAATATTTTTTTGGGTTTTATGATTGTTTGGTATAAGGTTTTTTGGTGATAATTGTGTATTAAAATGTTTTTGGAAAAGGGAATTCGAATTTCATATTGTTGACATATATTTTTCTCGGGACTAGCAAAACATAAGTTGGGGGGTGTGATTAGCCACTAAATGAGGATAATATTAATTGTTAATATATATAATATTCATGTTATTTGTTATTCATAAACACCATTTTAGTGCATTTTACACTTTGAACATCATTTCACATTATGATTGTAATTCTTACTTAAAATGCACTATTATGTGGTACATTTTTGAACATCATTTAAAGTACCCAATGATTCATATAATTTTAAGGAATATAATTATAAATATTTTAATTTTATATTTTGGGAAATTGATATACACTTCAATATGAACATTTTTTATTCAGGGATCAATGGAGAATTCATGAAAGAAAATGGGTATATTTTGTGATGAAAAGAAACAATTCTGAAGAAGTTAGATTGGACTCCAGCCCACGAATGAGAATGTGGGACCCACATTTCAAACAAAATGAATCAAAAATTTGGTAGGAGGCTAGAAACCATATATAGGAACAAATAATTATTCAGGATCCAGTGCTAAGTCTTCCTCCATTGTGTTCATTTAGGAGGCCCAAGGTAGAGATAAAATTCTGGGCCAGATTCTGCCGCCCAGAAAAATATCCCACTAATCTAATCATATCTCCGAATCTACAACTCCAAATGGGCCCAAAATTTACAGGAGATTTGGAGACATCTGGAGATCCATTTTATTTTTATATTACCACTCTGATTCTTCCATCTATAAGGTCTTCCAAGCACGTCTGTTCGGTGGATGAAAGATGTATGCCACCTAGGGTCAAATGTGGAAAAGTTCATGTTCCACAAGCTTTCCACAACCCTATGCCTACCATAATCAAGTGGTATGCTTTGTACTGTTTGAGGATTGACCAAAGGCTCCAAAAATGCCTATTTAAGGTAGTTCTGGTGTAGGAGTTGATAATGTTTGAGCTTTCTTTCATTGTAATGTTATGCTGCGGTTTTGTTGTCTCAAATTTGTCTTCCACATGTAAGTTTTTTTAATTCATCCTTGTTTCTTAATAAAAGTTCTTCTTCTCTTTTTATTATGTTATTCTCCTTATCACTTTGATACCATTGGTTCAAGGTGTTAACTTGTTCATACCAAACCTTGTGAGATTATCACACAACGGTGGAGTGATTGTTATTTTATTGTGTTTTTTTTTACTTCTCCATTTCCTCCCTCATGAGTCTACTTTCTGCTTCCATTGAAACCATATCATCAATGGAGGGCTAACCCACTTATGGTCTGATAAAATGGAGTAGAAAGGGGCTGTATTGGATGTTATTTATCACCCCATTAATGTATAATCACTTCTTTTAAATGATATTTTTATTTGATGATTTTTAAACTCCATCATCCTTATTGAATTTAAATCCACACACTTTATGTTGTAATATGAACCTTTACCTTGAAGTGCTCAAAACATTGACCCTTCAAGTGTATAGGTGATTAGTATTAAAGGGTGTAGGCATTAAACCAGTAAGTTATGATTTCGTTTGATCTTATTAAATGAATCCATCTCAATTATAAGAAATTGAAATCATTAAAAAAAGAATTCATCCAATCCACCTCGAGCGATAACCTAGGATCAAGTCATTTCATTAATTTGAATTAAATTAAATCTGTTAGTTATCCTTTAAACCCATATAAAATCAACCCAATATGGCCACTTCATAGCCAAAAACATTCCATAAAATGTACGTGTCTATAGGTTTCTTCTTAGGTCTCTGAGGATTCGATAACCCAAGCTAAACTACAAGGACCGTTCTACCTTCATCTCTTGGGTAAATTTGAGCGAGAATCAAGAGGTATCTGATGTAAGGGACCAGATCCATGTGGTCCAATCCTTTATGTGTTTCAGAAGCCCTTGGAGCTCGAAATATCCTTAGTGTAGGTCTGGTTGTGTTTGGATTCTAAAATTTGTAATCATGAAGAATTTACATCGTAATAAGGGGTTTATGACATAAGTGTATTCTATGGAATACATGTGGTTTACGTCCTGAAGGGTTTTTTGGTTTGTGTTTTTCTACCCATGGAAATTACATTGTAAACCTAATTTTTTATGTTAATTAAATAATGGCATTATAGTTTGAGGAAATGTATTTTTCAGTGGAACTTAATATTAGACATATTTATAAGGTAAATTAAGGGTTTACATCATCAATATCCCCTTTGTGGTGTGATTTAAAACCTATAACAACCTTTATTTTATTAAACCCTACAACCTTCCCCCCAGATATCTAGGTGTCTAGAAATGGGGTTTTAAGGAGTTTTGAGATCCCTTAAAAGGGAATCAATCCCGGTCCTTTTTCTTTGATCCAAAAAAATTCAAGGTGTGTTATACCTCTTTTTTGTGTTTTCTTTGGTCTAGTTCCTACCACCATTTTCTTTAAATGGGATGGTGGTTTCTCTCAAGGTTCCTTATGAAGTTTTTCTGGTTTTAGATGTTGCGGTTGTGACATAGGGTCCTTAGAGGGATGTACTATTTTTAAGAGAGAGGTGACCTAGATATATGACGTTGTTCCATTCTCATGTGAAGAATGTTGGCACCTTTGAGGTATGGGATTCATTGTTTCGATTATTTATTTACATGCAGTAATAAATTTTCATGGTTTAGACCTTTTGGTCGAAATGGAATTAACCTAATAATATTGAACTAGATTAATAAATAATTTTATATCGATCACCTGTTATCAATGTTTGATACCATGATAACAAATTTCCTCTTGATTTTTCAAATAGTGTGTTATCTATCCTATTCTTGTGTAGCATGTTGTTTTGATTGGTTTATCATGTGGTTGTTAATTGGAAATGGTAAAGAATATAAAGATATAATTTATTGATTAATTGTCCTAATATTTTAAAAAAGAGGAATGTTTAAATGAATTTAATGTTTATTTTAATTTAATGGTAATTAAAATTTAGGAAATATGAATGTTTAATTGAATGAGATCATCCATGTGAATAATGGATTTGATAAAGAACATGAAGCATGTTAATTCTTATTGATGATAAAATAAAGCATCATGTTAAATGAGAATGGTACTTCTCTAAGTTTATTGAAATTGGAATTAGTGTTCAGAGAATGTTAAACTTTTGATAGCTTTATATAGCCAATGAAATAGGTTTCCCTTAGTTGGAACTTGTGAATAATGAATCAATTAATTAAAGATGGAATAAGAACTGGTTATTTGATAAAGATAAATCATTGGGGATGAGAGTTCCTATTTTCTTATAAAGGATGAATGCCTTGTGTTGGGAGCCATGCGATCTCATTTTTATGTGAAAGATGAATGCATTGTTTTTAGGTCTTGGAATTCCCAATTGACTGTGATTGTTTGCTTTCTGCATTACAATGTTCTCTAAATGCGATCCTTACTATGAGATATGAGTCTGGGATACCTGATCCTGGGATGACTGATGTGATATAAGGCAAGGAGGCTCAGATGATGTGGCATCAGTTGATGCCTATGATGGAGAGATGTGTTGGGATATGTATGAGAGTGTTGAGGATGGAACCATATATGATGGGATTGGTTGAATTTGGCCTTACCTATTGATGCAATAAAGTTTGATACTTTATTGATATTAATTTTTAATGGATGATCGATGTGTTGTATATTTATCTACATTCCTTTCTCCACTTATTTAGGCAGCTAGATGTGTTTGGTTTCATTTATTAATGGTAGATTATGATGTTTTCCTAGAGTACCTAGATTATAGAATAATGTTAATAATGAAAAATAAATATTTAATCCATAGGGTTAGTTATTGATAGAATTAAAATTAGATGTTACTCTTGAGAAACCATGGACTCAGTTTGGATTATGATTGGAGGTCATAGACTTGGATTTGATGGATAATAATGTTTAAGGTGGAATAATTTTGATGGTTAATTACTGGAAAATGAATTAATTAATTTAAGGTGATTTTTTCAATGAAAATAATTAATTTAATTTAGCTATTAAAAAATATTGTGTACTTATAGGATACGTAGTTTCTAATAGTGGCACAGAGGTGTCTGAGAGATGTTAGTTACAATTGATATTAGGACAAGTTTATGACCATTGTGTGGTTGTGAAATATATTATATCTTGTATGTTATGTGATTTCATATGCTACCCCAACCATGTCATTTAGGGAGACTGATACCCAATGGACTATGGGAGGGTGTTTTCCCCAACATCTTAATGGGAGGATGGATGGATGACTACCCCATATGGCCCTGCTCTCTTCTCTTGGTAGTGTTATGTGTCAGCATGCATGATAGTTAGTTTCCCTAAATATGAGTATAGAGAGTTGTGATTTATTGTGATTATTTAACACACATGTATATCTTGTTATAATATCCAAATTTTTATTATAGGTATAACTTTTATAGGCCGTGATAGCTTGAGGTGACTTATTTAGTGTATGTGTTGTGATGACTTGAGATATAATACCTTATGTATGATACATTCCATACGTACTGTGATGGATCCCAAAAACTACTTAGTTACTATATAGATATGCGATATGGGGTGATGTGACGATGTGATGTATGAGATGCATGTTGTGATACTTAGCCCAGGTGTCTTTTGGTAGACTTATTTTGGAGAGATATGGCTTAGGACGTGGGATGTTGGGGCAGAGCGACAAACCAGTGTGGAAGCATTAGAGGGGTAACCTTTATGTTTCATTGCTAAATTATATGTCATCTTGTATGTAATACTTGGTGAGAGTTTTTCAGGGTGATGTTGGGGAATTATTATATTATTTATGTGATAAGTTTGTTTCATTATTATTCACTGTGCTTTATTATGTTATATTTATCTTTTACATGAGAGGCTACAGGAAGGATCCTACTGAGAATACTATTATTCTTACCCCATGTATATATAAATTGTTTTATAGTCATCAAGAGAAGGTTGAAAATAGAGATGGATATTAACAGCTTATGTAAGGAGCTATTTAGTTTTCGTGGTCGCTGCCGTCTTTACGTTTTTAGTACTTGCAGTTTCCCTTTCAGTTGTTTTAATACTGTATGACATTACATATATGCACTTTGGATTTATTTTATTTATCTGAGCTGGTGTTGATTGGTGTATCTATCTTATTACTCTCTTTTTCATGTTCAATTATAGGGAAACTATCCCTATATGTATGTTTATTATACTCATAGTGCTAGTCTCCATCATAGGGCTTACTGGAGGTGGGACTCGAGTGGTCACCATCTATCTTCCCTCATTGTTGGCCTAGGTGGGGTACGCTTTGGGGGGAGGGACACCTAAAATGAACTTATAAGTTCTTTATGATTACTTTTATTCATGTATTTTAATATTACTGTAAATTTCTTATCACATCATGATTATTATTCTGTGTGACATAGTATGTGATAATGACCTAAGAGTACTTGTCACACTGCAAGGTCCTAACAGTTCCTTGTTATAATGAGAACCTAGAAGTGTCATGAAAATATTTTTCAATATAAGTTCCATAGTCAGATGATATAATTTTATGGTACATAAATGATATAGGTTATCGAGGGTGGAGAATCATAGGGATTTAAGACACTTTCTCATGGTGTATTCCCTTGGTAATCTTTAGTGCAGGAGACTATGAGAGCATGAACCACCAATAAAAAATACCCATTTCCATATGTAATTGGATAATGTGTAAGGATTCTTAGACTTTAATATTATTATTAACAAATTTCAAAAGTAATATACTTTTATGTACTGACCCAAACTGTGACAATATAGTTTACAGGAAGTCGAGCATGTCTGGTGCGTCATGAGTGATATTGCATTAATGAATAATATGAGAAAGGATTTATCCTCTCTATTAAAGAAAAAAAGTTGATATCTTAGGTCATTTGATTATAATGAAACTGCCTAATTAAGTCCATGTCCACGATATTCTATTAGTGAGTTTATTTTCAAAAATTCCATGAAAGAGACATAAAGCATATAGGTTTATGAAACCAGTATGGAACCTGCTTGATTAGAGATATCGAAATAAATGGATTATATTACACTTTATGTTTGTAGGAGGTTACATATCATTGAGACACTTACTTATTTCTCTATGGTCCCTGATGTGTTATTGGACACTAAACTAGGACTTTTGGTAGTATTTCATAGAGCCACTAAGAAAGGCATCTAGAGGCTCACACACTAAGTGTGTTAAAAACCTTAGTTAAATTACATATACATTTAACATGTTGGATAAATATTATTCTTGTATGTGGTTTAAAAATTATTCATGTTGGTTTGATTGAAAATATACACTCATTAGTTATTTGAGAGAATATATATGTGCGTTAAATATTTAAAAAATATTTATTCCCTAGGTAATTATTAATTTAATTAAGTGAATATAAAATATCTATTTATATAAGTTTTTTCACAAGGTAAGTAAATATTTATTTAGTTGGTTTAATGATTATTTAAGTAATATTTATTCACTAATTTAGTGAATATAATATTTATACACTTATTAGTGAATAATATAGTGATATTTATTTAATTAAATAAATAGTCATTATTCATGGGATGATAAATATTGAGTAGAATTGAAAGATTGAGTATAATGGTCTAGTGAGAAATGTCATATTAAATATTATTTAAATAAATATTAATTAATTTATTCAATAAACCAATATATATTTTATTTGTGAGTTTAGTGTGTGTCAAGTAAATAATAATAATATTATTATTTAGACATGGGGTTCACTGGGAATTAAGAAAATAACAAGGTCCTGTATGAAATTACTTTTTTCTGACCCTAGAATTATATAAACCTAGTTATGACATTTTTTAGTGGTGTGGACAAGCCCTAGATTCATTCCATTATTGTGCACAATAAATTATAGAGAGGATTCTCTCATGGCCTATCGATATCTCCCCTAGAATTCTCTAAACAACGTAGAAAAATTCTACTCTTCCACTATAACAAATTATTTTCCCCATGAAGGATTCAGTTGGGATCAATGTGATCATTAAAAGAATTAGATTCATCTATTCTAGGAATTATAGAATAATACGATGACGATTGGAGGTTTTCAAAGCACATATGGATCACTGCTAAAGAGAATCTACCCTTGATTCCTATAATGAACGGTTGGTACGATGAGAGTGTTCTACCAATTCATCGGTGAAGAAGTAATTACAAGATCAAAGTAATTATAAATTTATCTACAAATTAATTATAAATTACATTTTTGATCTTATAATTTGGTTTCAGGATTGAAAAATCAATTAATATTTGATTTAATTATGTTGATCATGACATTATTTTTCATGTACATTAGAGATTATTCATTGATTATAACTAAAATTCATGTTAGAAATTCTCCAACTGACACTTCATATATATCCAAAACCTTTATGATTCAAATTTTATACATGAAACTAGTAAAATAACATGTTGATTTATTGATAAAATGTGGATATCATACCACTAATGGGTTTGATAGGATCATACAATTATCATGGTAGAAAAATAAATCCATTTTAAGTACCTGATCTATCCTCAAGAAACCAACATAAAAAATGAATAACCTAAATAAATAGATATAAATTGATTATAGTGAACTCCATCTCCATCATACATGAGGGATTTTTATTGATAGAGATCTCCAAGAAAAAACTTTCCGATTGTTTTCTCCACAGGGATGACACTAGTCTATAGGATCCATGTTTGTAATGAAAGGATTCGCAAACCCCAAAGGTTTTTTAATATCTTCTCCTAAAAGGTGAATAGTGAACAAGGAGGAAGAGATAGTTTTGAATTAGGGTAGAGAGTATCATGTTCCCTTAATAGGGGGATCTCACCCCATTATATAGGCTTTCTTCATTCAATGAAGAGAGTCAATTTTAGATTGCTAATATGATATATGATATACATTAAAATAACATATGCCTGTTGAGATATAATCATTTGAACATTTCAATCGATTATGTGTAGGCATAAATGAATTAACCCATTTATTCATAATAGAAGGAAACCACATAGGAGACGTGGAAAATCCATTAACTCAATATCATTATCATGTCATATTCTTTGATAGTTTCATCACATGCCTTGTATGATATCAATATATCATAATCATATTCACATTACAGGCCTTAATTTAGGGTATATCATACAATATGATATAACCATTTTAGTATATTTCCAATAGCTCCACACTAATAAATCTCACAGGGAATATTTTTTTCTTATGCCATATCCCATGGGGAAAAAACCAGAATCATTCCCATGCCCAAGTAGGGAAATATACATAGGATGGGGTGACAAAAGTTTTTTTCCATCCTTAATCTTATCCTATTATATTTTTAAGTACTATTTTTAGTACCCCAATTCAATTAAATATACATTTATAGTTTAAAAATTTAAAATAAACAAATTTATATATATATATAACAATTTTTTATCATTTTAAAATATATAGATAATGATCAAATAATAATTGTTTAAATTGAATTCATACTTAGAATTAATTTACATATCTAATATGAACTGAACTCAAATTAAATGAATAAATTTTATAAATAATTTATTTTTTGAAAACATATAGTTTATAAATTAACATTAATTAATTTTTTTGTATTTGAGTTTTGGATACTAAAAATATACTGCTTGTACTCTACTCTAATATTAATAGGATTTTTATATAACTACATTAACTTTATAAAATCAAATTAATCACCATCATAACTCTACTTAATCGAGTTGGGTAGTGTCATATGCCCAACTAATGAGTAAACTTTTTATCCCAAAGTGTAGTGGTAATATACACTAATATAATAGTTTTTTCAAAATAAAAAGTATAGTTTCTATAATTTTATCCTAACAAAATATTTTATCACAAAGTCCATAATATCAATAAAATAAAATTCAATTTTTTACAAGTAATTCATAAAATAATCTAGTTAAATCTATTTTTTATATTTATTTACTAGGAGTTATAAAAATATCATTATTTTTGAACTAAAAATTTTATCTATTGATAAATAATTTATGAAAATGTATTTATGAGAAACTCATAAACAATTTAAATAAAAAAACTAGCATTTGATTTTTTTTAATATAAAAAACACCTTTAAAGGGTTGGGTGGGACCACACAAACTAAATTTTAGGAAAAAAAATACAAATAACACACAATATGTAAATTTATAACCTAATAAAAAATGAAACATGACACCAAACTAGGAGTGAAACAAACCCTAAAATAAAAGGGATGAGACAATTGAAATGGATATGTTGCCAAAATAGTTCACCATCAGAGTCCTAAAACCACAAAAATGAAATCAAGTCTAACTAAAGATGGGGTCTAACTCCTTGGGTTATATGATAAGGTAAATAGAGAATATGAACATGGTATTTGACTATGGATAATGACCACATAATGAAAATAGAACCAAAACTAGATAATCCCAAAACCTTGAAGCCATTAAGGAAAAGACAACTAAGAGAAAGTTGATAACGAATAAGGAAATATAGAATAAAATGATAGGAAGAGTAGGAGTGGTTTATAGGGAAGGAAACCCTAGGGAATCAAGGAATTATTTTCATAAATCATCTCCCCATTTTTTCAAAAAATTTATTTTCAAGATTGTATTTAATATACCTATTTCCCCGCATTTGTGGAATTTTTTATTTTTTTCTGTCATGTGACATATAAAAAAATAAATATTAACTCTAATTCATACTAAATTTTTACATAATTTTCACACTATTTTCCATGTTCTTATATTCCGGAGTACTTTTATGAGTTGTATATTCTTTATTTCTTTGTAATCCTCATCCCTGAATTGTTGCATATGTACAATTCTAAAATAAATAAAAGTATTAAACAACGCTTCAAGAATTTTACTCATTAATCAAAAAAATACATGACCTATGTTATTTTAACGTCATTGTATTTCTTATTTTTAAACAAAGACAATGTTAACCAAGGGTGGAACAATTTATTTTCATTAATTTAATTATGATATGTATTATTTTATCACTGTTTTTACTCTGATTTTCATCCTATATTTTAATCACTCTCCCACTTAAAGATTACTATATCATCAATTATAAATTTTATTTTATTTATTTTTTCATACTAAATAACATTAAAAATACAAAATGAAGAATCGATTTTTAGATACATAATGTATGTTATTTGACCAATAGGTAATTATTTTGTTACTATTTTTGTACATAAAGCATACAACATAAAACACCAATTCTTAACTCAAACACATAACTTATTTTATATACATTTGTTCTTATCAATTTCACTATGATTTTCAAATAAAAAAATTATTAACCCATACTCATAATCCATGATCATCATTATTAATGTTTTGTAAAAAAGATAATATTAAATAATACCCATATAAGTTCTCTTTATTTATAAAACCATAAAACATGTGTTGTGTTGTATATTCTCACCCTTCCATAAATTTATTTAGAATTAAGAATGAGACCAAAAAATTATCCTAAGAATCCCATGGGTCCCAGACGTAGGTCCCGACCATCTCTTCTAGAGAAATGAAATGTTGGGCGACTACACGGTGAGATCTAGATACAGACTTTCTCTTGGAAACCACCCAGTCAGCAGGAATGAGGGACCATGGAAATCGCTTGGGAAGATCAATGTCCCCCAAAAAAATACGCCACTTTTGGTGGCAGGTTTTCATGGGAACCCTCCATACCATTAACCTTCTCATTTACCGACATATGTCCAGTGTCGTTTTCTTCCCTTTCTGCCCGAATATCCCTGAAACACCTTTGCACGCCATCATTCACTGCCCAGGAGCTAAGGAAATTTGGAATAAATGGGTCCCGGATCCAGATGCATCACTGACCATGGCCTCTGACCTCCCCACTCTCCTGATGCATTGGTGCTCCTCTCTCTCATCAGCTAATGCAGGTTCACTCTGCACCCTAGCTTGGATCATCTGGGTCCGGTGTAACGATGCTGTTTTCCAACACATACATAAACCTCCCAAATTCTGGATTGAACGGGCCACTTCATGGATTAAAGGCTGGAAGCACCACAATGGAAATCATATGCCCATGGTCCCCCTCCTGTCCCCCTCATTATAACCTCCCAACAGAAGGGATTCTTAAGATCAACGTGGACGCGTCTCTCCCCAAGGATAGACTTGTCCCCCTCGGTCTCCTGGCCCAAAATCATCTGGGGAAAATTATTACTGAAGAATATGAATCACATCATGCCTTTTGGGAACCTGTGGTAGCTGAGGCTAATGACATCCTGGCAGGTATGATGCTGTCTTTAGAATATGGATGAGTTGGTATCAGTATTTAGTCTAACTGCCTCACCGTGATCGATTCCATTAACCACAATGATGACGAACTCCTGTCATTTGGCCTCATCATTAGGAGAATTCTCTCACTCCACCAATGATTTTCATTCTGTACCTTCTCTTTTACCAAAATGGAAGGAAACAATTCGGCCCATCAACTGGTGGTATCAGGCCCCTTCGACGCCAACCAGCTCTAGCTGGACAATTTCCCTTCGTGGCTTTGCATATGTACGTCTGCTGATCTTCGTCATTAATGATATCTGTCTTTTCTCAAAAAAAGAACAATATTTACTATGCACCATTCAATTTCTCTTAATCTATACAACCATATATTACACATGATACTATTTTAAATGAAATATAATATCAACCAACCACTAACTAACTTATCTTTACTTATGTAACTAAAAAACACATTTTTCCCTATATCAATATAGGAAAATAGTTCCTTAGTGGTGTTTTTTAGATTTAGTGGTGGTTAAAATATTTACTAAATCATTTCATGGAGGTTGTGAATAGTCACTGCTACGTTGTATGTTAGTAGTTATCTGATGATGTTTTTTTGATTTATCATGAAAAATAAATTTATAGACGTTTCTAAAACACCACTAATGTTTTCCCATATGAACCATATTTAATGATGGTTTACATAACCACCACTAAATTTGGTATATTTGTAAAATGATTTACCATATTTAACTCTAATTTTAACCACTACTAAATCTGGTGTAGCAGAAAAAATGCACTAAAAACCTCATTGAATTTCTCCCTTAAAAATTCTTATAAACAATAATTATATACCTAATCAATCTAGCTACTATAAAATAATGCTAAATTTTTTTAGATGACAACATATAATATATAGTTGTGAAAAAAATTGAAACAATTATAGTTTAAATTGTATAGAAAAATGATAGAAAACAAATATTTTATTGGGGATTCAAATCATTTTATTATATCTATCCATATGTTTCTATGGGGGAAGAACTACCCTTTTATAGGCAGTGCGCCATGGTAGGTGGGAGGAATTAGTGGGGGTGGAAAACCCAACCCTATTGAAGATTGAAGCTGCCTTTTAGTGGCTGCCTAACACTCCCCTTTAGGATACACACCCCTATCAATGTCATAAGTGTTTTGATACCACCTTACTAAAATCCTTTTATAGAAAAATCTAAAGGGATAAAAGGTAGAATAAGGAAAAGAGTATAATCATGTAGACACCCCCTGAAAGTTACCTTACATTAAAAAAGAATTCAATCTACACATACCTATATTATGTACAAGATTTATAAAGATAATAGTTAGTATAAAATTTATAAATAAATCCATAACTTTATCACTGGATTGAACATATTACATGTTGATATCTCTATTATTTATTAAATCTTGTGTGAAAGAGAAATTTTTTAGTGGTATATGTTTTTTTCCGATCATTCAAGATAAAGCATTCCTTTAATTGTGTGATTCATGCAGTATTATCTTCAAATAATATTGTTGGTCTATAGTCCATAGGCAATCCACTTTCTGCTTGAATTTGTTGAGTCATATACCACAAATAAAAACATTCTCAACATGATTCATGTAATGTTATTAATTAATCATGATTTGAAGATGTTTCAATGAGTTCCTATTTTTGTGATATCCAAGATATGGAAGTGCCTACAACTGTTAACACATAACCAGTTTGTGATCACGCATTATGTGGATAAGATAAATAACCTTCATCTATAAAACTAACCATATTAGTTTTTTAATTGGATAGAATAGAATAAACCCAAACCAATAGTTCAAAAATGGTAAAAAAAATGTTTAATTCCATTCCTATGTCTTAGTGTAGGGTTTAAACTAAATATTGTCAATAAAATTAGTATAAAAAGATATACTAGGATGAGTATAATTAGAATAATACATCATTTCTTTGATAGATCTAAGGTATGATACTTTTGGACCAACTGAATCCTCATTTTCTTCTCAAGGTTGAAATTGATCTTTCTCGGTATTTAATGAATGGGAAACCATTGGATTACTTAAAGGGTTCGCTTTATTCATATTAAATCCTTTAAAGACATTGTAAGTGTAATTTTACTGATGAAAAAAACATACCACTTAACATATGCTAAATTTTTAATCCATGACAATACTTGGTTTCTCCCATGTTTTTCATTTCAAATTCATCCTTTAAGTTTCTAATTGCTTTATTGATCTCTTCTAAAGTTTTGATCATATTTAAATCATCTAAATAAATAGAAATTATTGCATATCTAGATGTTTTTTTAACAAAAATACATAGGAATATGGGGTTATTTATGAACCCTTTATTTAACAAATATTTGATCAAACAATTATAGCACATATGCCCATATTGTTTTAATCCATATATGTATTTCTATAATTTAATTGAATATAGGTCTTTGGTTTTTTATTTCAATACTTTGGGTATTTAGAATCCTTCAAGGATTATCATATTTATACTACTATAATGTGACTCATATAAATAAGCTTTAATAACATCCATAAGACAGATATTATCCTTTTCAGCTACTACAAGGTTGATTTGATATCAAAAAGCAATATAATTCATTAAAAGAGAATATTTATCCTCATAATTAATCCTGGGTCTTTGATAAAAAACTTGTGTGATAATAAAAGATTTGTATAATACAATAACATTTTTTTCATTATGATTATGAAAAAAAACCCATTTATATCCAATTGGATTCACAATTTATGGTGTGAGCATGATATGTCAAAAAACTATTCTCCTATTAATTGAATTTATTTCAAATTGCGTTGCATCTTTCCATTTATTCCAGCTAGGTCATTTTTGAGATTCCATAACATACCTTAGTTTAGGGTCTTTATCTTCTATATCACATGACATAGAATATGAAAACATTTCATCAATATTTTCTATATTACTTTGATACCATATATCACTTGTAGTGGAAACATTATGATAGATTTCATTATTTTATCAACCTTTAGGGTTTTCTATATCCTATGCATTCTCTTTATGATTCTCATCATGTGTTTCTGCAATAACACTTCAATTACCTATTTCTTCTAGAAAACATGCATCCATAATGGGGTTTTCAATTATACTCATTACTTTTATTTTATTAGGATTTATAATCTTAGATCAAATTGGTCTTCCATACTTCAACCGTGTTTTTGATATTTCTGTAACATCATTATGTAGTTGTGTCTTCGAGACATCAATTCTAGTCAGTTCAATTATTGCTGGTACATGTGATTTAGTCATTCCATTTGAATCTACAAATACATCGAGCAATTAATTTTATAGGTTTTTGAAAATATAAAATATTTTTCAATTCTATATCACATTATTGGGTGGGAGGATCAAGAAAATATAACGTTTGCACATTCTATGAAATATCCTCCCTTTGTTTCTTTTCTCTTCCTATACTGGGAATAATTCTTCATTGAAGTGATAATAAAAAAATTGTGATGTAAATATTTCATTGATTTGTGGTTCAAGATATCTGATTATGGATTTGGATGCATATACTACATATATTCCCAAACTCCTTTGAGGTCCCATATTTATACATTGAGGATGTGTAATTGGTATATATACTACACAACCAAAGATACTTAAGTGGGAGATTTCAGTCTCTTAGAAAAATGCCAGTTGGAGTGGAGAGTGATTATGATATGAACTTGGTCTGATGCAAATTAATTTCAAGGAATACATTATTGCATGACCCCATACAGATCCCGATGACTTTTTTCTCATTATTAATGGTCTAAAAATAAGTTGGCAGTATTATATCTATGATTCTGCTAAACCCTTTTGTGTGTGCACATGGGAAACTGGATGCTCCCCCATAATCCCCATTTCTATACAATAATCATTGAAATATTGAGAGGTAAATTCTCCAGCATTATAAAGCCTTTCTTTCTTGATGGAATAGTCAAGGAATTGTGCTCTCAATTTAATTATTTGAGATAGAAATAATGAAAATTTTGTACTACATGTTGAGATAAAACATATGTGTGACTATGTACTAGATGCATAAGTTAATACCCTAAAATACTTAAGTGTCCCACATGATGGATAAATTGGTTCACATATATCACATTGAATTAATTTAATAAATACTATCATTTTAGACATAATTTTAACTGGATATGGTCTCACAATCATCATTCCCAGAGAACATGCCTCACATGGAATTTTTCTTAGTGGAGAGATCTTCTAGAGCTTTATTGAATATCCATGATAAATTTTAAATATTTTTCGCATCATTCTTGAACTAGGTTGACATAATTGGTCATGACAAAAATTAACAATTTTTGATCCATTCTTTACTACTATATGTGTTTCAATGGCACTTATATAGTTAATAGGAAATCCATATGATAATTTTGATAGTTTTTTAAGTACATGAATCTTACCATATTTATTAAAGGAAATGCACATGTACTTTCAATTTCTCTCTATTGGTAGTCAATTTTTTTCACATGGATGAAAAAATATTAAAGGAAAATACCTCAAGAAGAAAATAATTTTAGAATGTGAAGGAAACATTCTCGCCTAAGTCTTACCATTTAGGCCCAAAAATAGTGTCGGTGCATAGGTCCTACCTGCACATCGAGCGGTGATATTCAAGCCCTGGATGGCGTGCCCAACACCCTATGCGACTCAACTACACGACCCACCTATGTGACACACCTATTTGAACTGACTCCTTCACTCAAGGTCCCATGTTTTCCTATAAATAGGACCATGTGGATCCTTCTCTACGTGATGAAAAAAAACATGTAGAAGTCTCAAAGCTCTTCTCTTCCTAGTCCTTTTCCCAAACCCTCAAAACCACCCAGGTAGCTATACAAAATTTGAGATAAAAGGGAATTGAGGGGAATATTGGGATCGAAGTTCCCAATAGTGTGTGAAGTGTAAAATACCTACATGAAAAACCAATCCACCTAATAAAAAACAGACAAGTGTGAAGCTCCCCACCTAAACCTGGGTCTAATTCAAGACCCATATAAGGACACCTAATGAGACCCTTGGAGCCTAGATAAAGGCCCATCCTAAGTGTTGATTTCCAGGTTGTCTATCATCTAGAAGTCATATCCATCTCTAGAAAACCTACTCTACATAAATTACTTCTGATCTTCACAAGCCTTACCCTATGCTAAACACATTTATATTGCTCAAACTTCACCTATGAGATCCTCCTTTGATCCCTCTTTTATGCTAGTAGTGGTAGGGAACTTTATTCCTTAGGACTCCCATATGAGGGAGACAAAATCAAAGCCTCCAATGACGCATCCACCTTTCATAACCATGGTAAAATAGACACCAACATGTCTCACATTTGGTTATGCATTCATTTGGTCTGAGGTGTCCCACACATGTCCTACCTAATGGGTAGGGTATTCAGGGTTTGTGTAGCTTTGAATCCCTTCAGTCATGAGGACCCCAAACCTGGGGGTAGTGTTAGGGACTTCTTGGTCTCATACCTAAGGGAAAGAGACTTATCATTCTCTCATAATCTCTAAGAATAGGGACCTACTCTTTTCTAAATTCAGGGGGAGGGGGAATCCTTCTCAATTTTACCTTTAATGGGGATTGTAGGCTTATTCTAATCTCTCCACTAGAATTAAAAGTATGGAATTAGTCATGGATTAATACCCTTCCCTTTTTAAAAGGTTTGGCCAGATGGGTACACTACTATAAATTTAGGCTATAACTACAGTATAGAACCATGGATATAAGCTCAAAAACTGTGGATATAGGTTATAAACATGGTTCAATGAACCATGGATCAATAGGAATTGATATAGAGAAAGGACTATAACTGCCATTTGACTGTGGAAGAAGCTTAACACAGATAGGGTTTATAGTCATAGTTTGAAACCCTAGCTATAGGGCTTTAGCCACAGTTAAAATTGTAGATATAATTCCATATACATAGTTTGAAACCCTGTCAATAGGCCATCCAATTTTATAAAAAAACACCCCCACCATCCCCTTGCACACTGCCACTCCCCTTTTAGTAGCCCACCCCCTGAACATACCCCAAATTCCCTACATCCCCCCTGAAAAGCCCCTCCTATACTCCCCCAGGATAGCCCCCCTCCCTAGATAGACCCCCACCACTCCGCCTACACCCCCTATAAATCCCCCTACAGTCCCCCTAGATAGCCCCCTCTTTGGAATCCCCCCCATTCTGAATAGACTCCCACTCCCCTTTTATTATCCCAACCCCCCTAAAAATACACCCCCACAACTCCCCCTACATCCCCCAAAGAAATCCCCCCATCCACTCCCCTTGGACAACCCCCCATCCCTGGACAAACCCCCCTTCTTGAACAGACCCCCCACTCCCCTTGCGATAGCCCTCCCACTGTATAGCACCCCACCACTCACCCTACACCCCCTTGTAAAACCCCCCATCCACTCACCCCCTGGACATCCCCCATTCATTGACAAACCCCCACTCTCCTTGAAATAGCCTGCCCCATGAAAAGCCCCCTCACTCCCCCTATAGACCCCTGAAAATCCCCCCTAGAAAGACCCCTCCCTGGATAGACCACCTTCCTAGACAGACCCCCACTCCCCTTGTAATAGACCACCTATACAAAGCCCCCTCACTCCCCCTATAGCCCCCTCCACTCCCCCTGGACACCCCCCCTCCCTGGACAGACCCCCTCCCTTGACAGACCCCCACTCCCCTTGCAATAGCCCACCCCTACAAATCCCCCCCCCCCACTCCCCTACATCCCCCTCCCCCCTACAAAGACCCCCTGCACACCCCCCTGGATAGCCCCCTCCCATGACAGACCCCCACCCCTTCCTGGACAAACCCCCTTCCCTAGACAGACACCACCCTCTCCCTGGACAAACCCCAACCCCTCCCCGCGTCACTTATTTAGGGAACAAAAGAACTTAAGTTGTTTCACTATAATCCATTATCATAAATTGCACCATGAATCCAGAGGTATATAATAAAAAAATAATTAAATTCTAACTTATATCATGTGTTGAAATGAAAATTTAGAAGCATACAAAATGATCAAAAAATATAAATTGCCCAAAAATAGCAGTCTTTAAACCTAAGATGCTAGTTCATATTCTACCTAGTTTCCCGTACACTAGTAAAAGAATTAGGAACAACACCCTAAAGCATGTAAGGCCTGAAACTTTATCTATAAATAAGATATGGTGTTAAATAAATTTATTAAAGATTTTACTTAAACCAAACTCTCTCAAAGATCTAATGTAAATTTTGTTATAAACTATATCACTTGTTTATGGAACAAAAGAACCGAAATTGTATCACTACAATCCATGACCATAAATAGCTCCTTGAATTTGGAGGTATATAATAAAAACACTACCAGAAAATTGAGTAACTTATAAATCTTGTTCAAATAAAAATTCATACTTGTAAATAATTATAAGAAATAGAACACAACAATATTAATAATAACCCTAGAGAGAAAGGATGGAGTATCCCTATGGCTGAGGAGTGATAAGACCGTATATCATTTAGATGGGAGTGTATCTATGGGTGAGGAGTGATAAGAACCTATATCCTAGACACCCCCTACTGAACACCCCCCCTCCTGGACACCCCCCTCCTGGAAAACCCCTCCCTCCAAGACACCCCCTCCCTCATGGACCCCCCAGACAACCCCCTCCCTCATGGACACCCCCTCCTAGACAAACCCCTCCCTCATGGAAATCCCCTGGACGCCCCCCTCCTGGTACATATATTTATGAGTTGTATGTACCAACCCTTGTATATGTATTTGTTAAATGTTTTAGATCCTTTATATGACTGTGTACATTCCCATGGGGGTTGATCTTTGTCTAATTCGATAAAAAATGGGGTTTAGAAGGATAATAGGGATTTATTATTGGGAAATTCTGATCACATGGTGTGTATTACAACATCATATGACATCTGTTATTCCTATTCAGTAAATACTGGGTTTGGGAATACCACAAAATTTACTAGGGTACACATCATGTAGTGGGGAATAACCATGTGGTCGAGTACATGGGATGATAAATCATGTTACGAGGAAACATTCATATAATACTAGATGGTTAGGAAACAAGTGGGACTGAGAATATCTAGGTACATGGGAATGGGGTTATGTACATAGGCACAAACTGAGGTACCTAGACACATGTCGGAGGACACTGACAGATGTTTTTGTTGATTGAACACACCATTTATGCGAGTTACATTCCTTGTATGATGAAATGAGTAGCTCGATGAGTGTAGGAAATGACTCACATAGGTTTCTAGAAGAGGTTACACATCATTCAACTATAGTTACACATTGTGTACTTTCCTTATAGATGGCTGGAACCATGAGGGGACACAAATAGGGTTCGAACTTATGAGATACATAGTGTAATCTATGAGGACACACCAAGTTACCTTTTAATGAAATTTCTATCATATATATCTATATTTATAAATCTTAATAATTTCATGAGTATTCTATCCAGATTAGTTTTCTATGTAGAGCATGATAGTGTCCTCTTTTTAGGAATTAGAGTTGATGTGCTAGGTGGTAACAGTGGGATGCTACTTTTAGTGAAACATCGAACATTATTTTTTTGTTGGGATTCCTTGGTCCATACATCCAATGGAATAACACGGTATTACATCCTGAGGTTGGGATAATATTCCCCTATATGGGATTATTTTAGATATAGTATGGTGAATCCCTTTGGGAGGCCTAAGGTAGGGTCCCCTATCATATCATTTTCCTAGGAGGGGTTTGTGATATCATTGTGAACAATATACATTGGCTGATGATCTCATATATAGAAGGAAAATCCAATAGGTTTAAAAATATCATCATGCATATAATACCCTAATAGAAACCCCCACCCTCCTGGACACCCCCTCCTAGACAACCATCCTCCCTCCTAGACCCCCCTCGGGACACCCTCCCTCCCTCCTGGACACCCCCCTCCTGGAAAACCCCTCCCTCTTGGACAACCCCTGGATACCCCTATCATGGAAACCCCCTCCCACCTAGACTATAAGGCCCCGACCTTAAACCTTACTTAATATTGAATTAAATTAATAATTCACATTGAGGAACTTTTCAGGTTTAGAGTTTTAGAGAATTAGGACATAACTATTACATCTCAAAATATTACAAAGTAGTCACTTCTAATAAATTTCCATAAAATAAAAAACTCTTAAAAAGAAACATGTCTAGTTCCATGTATTAGATAGCATGACTTTCCCTTGATCCCATCCTTGACCCTATTCCACATTAAGTCCTGTGAAAAACATTTCAAAAAAACTTGGGATGACCATAAAAACCTCAGTAAGGGATACACAAAGAATGAAAACTGTTAGTTTTTCAAAGCAATAAGTAAACCATGTATACTTTATCAAAGTAATACCTTTCACCTTTAGGAAGTAGTAAAAACTCTTCACTGAATAAAATATCATTACTTACCATTTTGTAACCAAAAGATTACGATAAAAACCATATAAAGAACACATAACATATAGAGGTAACTTGGGACATAAACATACTTAAATGGAATAACCATACGGTCGACTTCCACACATACTTAATGGGATATCCATACAATCGACTTACATACCCAATGCATTGGAGGTTATAACGTAACCACCCGTCCTGGTATTCACGACACCACTCGTCATATGGTTTATCACATAACCACCCGTAAAATGTCCAAGTACCATCATTACATATAAAATATTGAAAATATAAATATTTCAATAACAACATTTCATTTTCAATCAAAATAAGTAATTCCAAGATATTGAATTAATCAATAAATTTTCAAAAATCATTTAAAAGAGATTTTTGAATCAAAGTGTCCCATACAAATTTGAAGATTTTATTGGAATTACAATTTTAAAACATTAATGTCCATATAAATAAATACTGAAAACCATTTTGAAAACATGGACATTAAAGATAAAGATTTAGAATAATAAATCTTTAAAACATTTAAAACGATATTTTTGTTAAAGAGTTTTTAACAAAATGAGAGACTCTTGAATAAAAATAATTGCGGAATAACATTTAATCAGAACATTATAATATCATGAGAATAAAGGGATTCTGATATAATATGTCAAAGGACAGTATACACACCATATAAGAGTTAATTGGTGCATAACAACAATGTAGTCTCAAAAGAAATGTAAAATGAGATGAAATCCATTATAAAGAAGGTATCCTTAAATTAAGGATAAATCAATATCATAATTATGTGTGAAAAATATAAATACACCCAATATAAGTGGATATTAAGTGTAAAACAATCAAAGGTCATTCACACATATTCAAAGGATGGAATATTCAATAACTACATGTTGTACCCAAAGAAATCGAAATTGGGTTAAGAAGTTCCTTTGGTAAAATTCGACAGCCTAACGACGTCACATAAAAGTTTACAAAAAGGGTTGATGAGAGAGATAAAGGGTATCTCATCACTTGGAAATAAATTTTAAATAAGTAAGGATATATATGAACATATCCCAACATAATATTATGTGAATTAAAAGACATAACAAAATAAGTCTTTTAAAAAGAGGAGGGTGAAAGGTCCCCTTACCGAGTTGGGTAACTTTCGAAAAGTACACCCCATGGAAGAAGGGTCATACAATGATGATGTAAATACCCATAAATTCAATTATACTACACAAAGTGTATAATAATGGGAAGTACATAAACTACTCAAAGTAAATTGGTGAAAATGTAGCATAAATGTCACGGGAATAAAAGTGAGATGAAAAATCCCTTACGAAAACTCGGCAGCCTAACGACGCCACTTAAAACTTCCAAAAATGGATTTATGAGATCAAATAGGTTCTATAATAATATGAACATAAAAAGTAAAGTATGAGGAATATAAAAGAACATCCCCCATCATAACAAAGAGGAGCTTCAAAGAAGTTACATAAAGGAGAGTACTTAAAAAGAAAGAGAGAGGTTAGATCTCTAACGAAAATTCGGCAGCCTAACAGCGCCACTCAAAACTTCCTAAATGGATTGGTGAGAAAAAATAGGGTCTCTAATCATATGAACATAAAAAGTAAAGTAGGAGTAATATAAATTAACATCCAAATCATAAGAAATATGAGCTTAAAAGGAATGACATAAAAGAATGTACTTAAAAAGAAAGAGAGGGGTATGATCCCTTACCTCGGGTCCGACTTGACTCGATCGTTATTTAAAGTCCTGAATAATAAACTTGAGTTAATTTATACTTGCTTAAGAACCTTTTTTCAAGTTCATTATTCCTTTTATATCACTTATTTCCATGTTATAAACATTATGTAATCATTTACGTTAATAATGTTTGTTTTTTCGATATTTGGTTCTTAAGTCGAAAGTGGACTTCTTACAATTACATGTTGTTCGTGTGGTAAAAGATTAATTATATCCAGAATGATATTCATGATTTGGATATCATATATATCATATATATCCAGAATATACAAGTATTTATAATATTACATAATCATTTAGAGGTAAGAAATGAAATGCACCGTTCATGGAGACAGTAAGCTGTACGTACGCATGAACGCTACTTTCATTTCTATGTCATATTAATGGAATTAAAACCAAATGAGAGGTATGTATATTTTAATTCCAGAATTATATTCATAATTTATATGTAAGATACATAATATATAATAACTTTAAATCCATCCTTTATACATCGCACATATGGCATTAACGAATCAAATCACTTTGAGGGGGCGGTAGTCCACACTTCCTAAAATGAAATTATCGTGTTTACCCACAATGGAAACCATAAAGATATGCCACAAAAGAAAAATACATAAGCTTAATTAAAACATAAACATATTATATATCATATATAAATATAGTGACATATTAATGGCCACCTTTGAAGGTGTTATATGAGTGTTGAACAATCATCGTTTCATGAGGCAGAAATTCGCCATCCGCAGAAACAGTATGTTCTTTAACCATTAGATATAGGTGTGTGTAAGTGTAGCTAGAATTATTCTTATAACAACATCCTAGTATATTTAAGATACTGTATTTGTTACAAAAGAAAAGAATAAAAAGAGTTTATGGGGTTGGAGAAGCAAAATAAAACAAAAGAACACAAGAGAAGACACTACCTTAAAATCGGGTAACTCTTTTTGATTTGAGATCAAAGGCTTACTTGGGAAGAATTATGCCCAAAGTGAGGCTTCTAAAAGTTATAGAGGGATGTGGAGAGACAAAATGGGTAGGTTTTTGTCAATCCAAAGGCTTTGGAAGTGTCGGTAAGGAGGTAGAGGTGGGGGCCTTTTATAAGAGGAGGGGAGGGGCACTCTTGGAAAGTAAGGAAATGTTACTTTATTTTAGAATGAGTTTCGGATTTTAATGGTCCCAAATTGATTTTTTTCGAGGATAAGGTGACAAGGGTTCTAAATACACCCATACAATAGGTTTTGGACATGTGTAGGTCTTAGAATTTACATTATCTTTCCATTTTATTTAAATCGTTAAATAATGAGGTAATCGCTGCATCATCATGGTGTCATAAATAATTTAATTTAGATAATGTCTAAATATTATAAAAAATAATACTATGATGTAGGAAATATTTTTATATTTCCAATGAATATTTATAGTCAAAACTATGACTTGTATAACCCCATTAAAAAATTGTTTTAGTAAAACAACTCATGTTTGTGTCATTTTTACTTTTACATTAAATAAAAAGATAATAATGTCATTTTCCTTCCAAAGTGGCTCCATGGGGTCACCAAGTTTACCCATGGATTTTATTGGCCGTAAATGACACATAAAATGAGGGTAGGACATGTGTCTAGGTCATTTCATATTATTAAAACATTATTTTTACCTTAAACTACACTAATTACCTCTAATCGCGATTAATAAACTTAAAAGTTTCTATTCACCAAGAAATTATTTTAATCCCATTGAACCACATTTTACTTCTTAATGACAACCATGTATGTTGAATTTTTGAAATTCAAAACACAGAGGTGGTAAAATTTCATTTAAACAGAAAATCAGTTTTTATAAGTACCACTTAGTGGTTTCACTATTCATCAAAAATTGAAGTTCTTCAGAAAAATACCAAAACTTCACCCTAAGTTATATTTGATATTACAAATTCAAAAATGATGTCTATTTTTCAAAATAAAAAAATATAAGTTGCATTAATTAATTTAATAATTAATTCCCACTGTCAGAGCAAATAGCGTGTTTTTATGAAACAATAAGTATCAAAAGATTGACACTAGTTCAAGTCCAATTTCAAAGTGAAATTAATTCCAATGACCACAATTGGATTAAATGGTAAAAATATATTCTAATTAAACTTTAAATCCAATTCAAATGATAATCTAATCATATAAATAAATTATATTAAAAAGAGGTTTTGAATTAAAATACAACATTTTTCACTATTCATTAAAAAATGAACTTTATCGGAAAAATACAAAAAATTTACACAATGTAAATTTTGATGTCCCGATTCTAAAGAAGAATTTTATTTTGCCAAATATAACACATAAAATTGTCAAAAATTGGATTTAAAAGAGGTTCGCCATCAAAAGGCGGTTAATCGACCTTTTAAAGAATATTAGAATGTTTATGCTTAAAAATTGGATTCATTCGCATTTTCAATCCTCTAACATTTATTGTAAAGACTAAAAATATTTGAAAAACATACATAATAATTTTTTAGTTAGTTCCGTTCTTTCTCTCCATTGCAATGGCTAGGCGTTAACTACCATTTAAAATAATATTATTTTATTATTAGAGTGCAACGTAAGATTTCAAAGGAACTCGTTGTCACGTATTGGGTACGCCATCAAGAATAGAATTCCTTTTAAAGTAATATTAATATTTTTTTTCACAAATAGGGATAAATATAAAAATTTCATATTGTTTATTTACCTGGGGTGTTACATCCTTCCCCCCTTTTGGGAATTGCGTTCTCGAAATTTCAAAATTGGGCTTGAAAACTCCATTGTAAGTCCCACATCGGAAAAAAAGTATATTAAACTATCACTTTAAAAGAAAGAAAGGGATGTACAAAGGTCACCTGAGTTAACCCATACTAGGATTCCATG
This sequence comes from Viscum album, assembly GCA_963277665.1. NCBI lineage: Eukaryota > Viridiplantae > Streptophyta > Magnoliopsida > Santalales > Viscaceae > Viscum > Viscum album. The sequence goes on from OY728125.1 coordinate 607,245,721, forward strand.
TATGAAAATATGGACATGGAGAAAAAAAACAAAGGGTCATGTTCTGATGGAGAGTGATAGTAAACATGTCTAGGAGAAAGTTAACCATAAGAAAATCGCAAACTTGTGATGGGTTAAATGGCATTCGATTCCCCAGGAGGAAAAGTTAACAGACAACATTTTTGTTTTAAGTTACTCTTCATTGAGGAATTTATTTTTTGATCTTAAGGAAACATACTTACTTGTCATGTTGACATTAAACTTTTATTATATTTCTTACACAAACTCATACTTTCCCCAAAAGACAAGTATTTAGGAAGACTTCTTCACACTAAGAGTACTATAATCAACTTCTATAGAATCACCTAATCCACAAAAGAGAACTATATACTTCTCATATCTTTAGACCTTAACCAAAACCAAAACCAAAAATGTTAGTACAAGATCAGATAATACCCAAAAAGGATAATCCTTAAAAAAATCTATTCTTAATCTCCAAAATTTATCAAACAATACCCAAAGTTCAACAAAGACAATTCAATAAAACAATTGTCCAAAAAATACTTCAAAGTAAACCAAACTAATTTTTAAACCCAAATATTTGAAGGATTTAGTCGCATAGTCTTCCAAGGTACAAATTAACACTTATCTCCAAATAACATCAGTTACTCTTAAAGTCTCGTATTGAAAAGTAATTAACCTAATCACAAGTCATCTATGATAGGTTAATAAATTTCCATAGATAACCCAAAATCACTTACTCTTAATTCATAAAATCATATAACTAAAAAGAATCAGTCAAACTAACTAGGGAATTCATGAAGTCCAGTGGTAGGCGATAAATACCAGTTTCACTTTGGTTGTGGGTTCGATTCCCACAGCTTTGTCCAACGCGACGGGTTATCACACGGTCTAAATGTTGTCCTTTTTCCAAAACTACATAATTCTTAAAACGAGATAAAATCTTCAAAAATGATCATAACATATTTTAACCTCAAGTTTATCTCATGCCTTTCATTTTCCATCATATCATAGAGTAACCCATAATTACCTATAAAGTAAGGATCATATAAACACTAATGGTTACCTTTATAATTATTACCTGAACTTCCACATCGATTGGTCATCTCGTACATGATGCATTACAGAACATACCAAGGTTCAAGTGGATGATCATGACTCATTTATAGTTGGTTTAGAACAAACACGAGTTTCCTCATTGAATACCCCATTTCATCCAGTCTCTTAATCAGAGAACCACCACAGTTTCCTTCAAACCTATTGTCACATTGGTGCCTGCTAGATCCATCCATTCACTAAAAACAGAACTGTCAGTGTGAGTATATCAACAAAACCATCATGTACTAATGAGGAAGATAACCACTAATATATACTTACTCATTCACTTTATCTAAAACTCATACTCTTTCTGAAATCCTATCCATTATGGTACTGTCACTTATGCTTAGAGAATACCCTAACCTCTAAAGTTATCTAAACCGACCTCTAATACCAACTATAAGGCCCCTGCCTTAAACCTTACTTAATATTGAATTAAATGAATAATTCACATTGAGGATCTTTTCAGGTTTAGAGTTTTAGAGAATTAGGACATAACTATTACATCTCAAAAGATTACAAAGTAGTCACTTATACTAAATTTCCATAAAATAAAAAACTCTTAAAAAGAAACATGTCTAGTTCCATGTATTAGATAGCATGAATTTCCTTTGATCCCATCCTTGACCCTATTCCACATTAAGTCCTGTGAAAAACATTTCAAAAAAACTTGAGATGAGCATAAAAAGATAAGTAAGGGATACACAAAGAATGAAAACTGTTAGTTTTTCAAAGCAACAAGTAAACCATGTATACTTTATCAAAGTAATACCTTTCACCTTTAGGAAGTAGTAAAAAATCTTCACTGAATAAAATATCATTACTTACCATTTTGTAACCAAAAATTACCATAAAACCCATATAAAGAACACATAACATATAGAGGTAACTTGGGACATAAACATACTTAAATGGAATAACCATACGGTCGACTTCCACACATACTTAACGGAATAGCTATACAGCCGACTTCCATACCCAATGCATTGGAGGTTATAATGTAAACACCCGTCCTGGTATTCACGACACCACCCGTTATATGGTTTATCAAGTAACCACCCGTAAAATGTCTAAGTACCATCATTACACATAAAATATTGAAAATATAAACATTTCAATAACAAAATTTCATTTTCAATCAAAATAAGTAATTCCAAGATATTGAATTAATCAATCCATTTTCAAAAATCATTTAAAAGATATTTTTGAATCCAAGTGTCCCATACCACTTTGAAGATTTTATTGGAATTACAATTTTAAAACAATAATGTCCATATAAATAAATACTGAAAACCATTTTGAAAACATGGACATTAAAGATAATGATTTATAATAATAAATCTTTAAAACATTTAAAATGATATTTTTGTTAAAGAGTTTTTAACAAAATGAGAGACTCTTGAAAACAAATAATTGCGGAATAACATTTAATCCGAACTTTATAATATCATGAGAATAAAGGGATTCATGATATAATATGTCAAAGGACATTATAAACACCATATAAGAGTGAATTGGTGCATAACAACAATGAAGTCTCAAAAGAAATGAAAAATGAGATGAAATCCATTATAAAGAAGGTATCCTTAAATTAAGGATAAATCAATCTCATAATTATGTGTGACAAATAAAAATACACCCAATATAAGTGGATATTAAGTGTAAAACAATCAAAGGTCATTCACACATATTCAAAGGATGACATATTCAATAACTACATTTTGAACCCAAAGAAATCGAAATTGGGTTAAGAAGTTCCCTTGGTAAAATTCGACAGCCTAACGATGTCACATAAAATTTTACAAAAAGGGTTGATGAGAGAGATAAAGGGTATCTCATCACTTGGACATAAAATTTACATAAATAAGGATATAGAAAAACATATCCCAACATAATAGTACATGAATTAAAAGACATAACAAAAGAAGTCTTTTAAAAAGAGGAGGGTGAAAGGTCCCCTTACTGAGTTGGGTAACTTTTGAAAAGTACACCCCATGGAAGAAGGGTCATACAATGAAGATGTAAATACCCATAAATGAAATTATACTACAAAAATTGTATAATAATGGGCAGTACATACACCACTCAAATGAAATAGTGGCAAATGTAGCATAAATGTCACGAGAATAAAGGTGAGATGAAAAATCCCTTACGAAAACTCGGCAGCCTAACGACGCCACTTAAAACTTCCAAAAATGGATTTATGAGATCAAATAGGGTCTATCATAATATGAACATAAAAAAGTAAAGTATGAGGAATATAAAAGAGCATCCTCCATCATAACAAAGAGGATCTTAAAAGAAGTTACATAAAGGAGAGTACTTAAAAAGAAAGAGAGAGGTTAGATCTCGTACAAAAATTCGGCAGCCTAACATCGCCACTCAAAACTTCCTAAATGGATTGGTGAGAAAAAATAGGGTCTCTGTAACACCTGAGACTTTTATGTTATATAAATCATCAAAGGAATATTTTTCTACACACAACACTTTCTTGTCTTGCTTTACACGAAATCGAGAGCTTCCTCGATAGCTTGCGTCGTACGCAATACTGAGTTTCACTAAACAACGATATACTATTAAAATATTATTAAAACTAGCCATTATGAATAGTAATAACCACTTTTTGAAATTTTCTAAATTTTATTTTTCAAAATGGACTTCATTTTTGGATTCCTAATATCGAAATTAGCCTAGGGTGAAATTTTGGTATTTTTCTAAAAACTTTCAATTTTTGATGAATAGTGAAACCACTAAGTGGTAGTTAAAAAAACTGAATTTTTCATAAAACTTAATTTTAACGCTTCTGTGAGTGGAATTTCGAAAATATGAGACACACGGTTAATATCAAGGACTAAAATGTGGTTCAATGAGATGAAAATAATTTTTGGTGAATAATAACTTTTTACTTTTTTTTACCATGGTTAAAAGTAAATAGGGTAATTAAGGGTAAAAATGATATTATTATTATTACCCTAACACATGTCCTAATTCTATTTCACAAGTGTAATTCGACCAAAAACAAACTTAGGAATAAAATATGACCATTTAGGCCCACATGGATTAGATTAGGACATTTATTATTAATTTATTTAAAGAAGGGTTAAAATAGTTAAAATCAATGTTTAATAACTAAATCATTTTTAATATGGGGTTATACATAAGATAAATTAGACTATAAATATTCATTAGAAAGATAAAAATATTTCCTACATAATGGTATTTTATTTGTAATTTTTATACATTATATAATTTAATTTATTTATGACACAACGATGATACAGTAATTATCTTATTAATGAAATATTGACATAATTGATGTTATAAATACCAAAATAAATATAATTTGAGACTTTTTATGGATTCTACTAATTTTATAGGTTAATATGACATGTTAGTATTGATTTAAATAACGTTTTTAGAACTTATCATTCTGTTATAAGTTTCACAAAAATCAATTACTATATAGTGTCAAAATTGACATAAAATAGTTTTTAAAAAAAATATTATATTATTAATTGTTATTTTATTTCTAAAAATATACGGTTCGGCCAAATGACTTAGATAAGGTTATATATATTAATAATAAACAACTTGGGGTTCTTTTGGCTTGATATAGTAAGTTTATTAACCTTATAGTATAAGAACACAAGAAGACACGGTAAAAGTAAAATTATTTAACTTAATGTTAAATCTACATGATAAGGTTAATATAGGAACCTAAACTTGTCTAAATTCTATTTTATGAGAGTATGTCGACCCATCCCCACCTTATCCTGGAAATAAATTAATTTGGATCTATTTAAAACCGAACTTGACTTTATAATAAATTAATATTTTTAGTTATTCCAAAGGTGCCCCTCTCCTCCCTTATAAAAGGGCACCTCCTCCCTCTCTTCCTCACACCACTTTGAGCCTTCAAGCTCGGTCAAACCCTGAAAATTTCTCCTCTCCACTTACCTATAGACATCCTAGAGGTCCTGGTCTTCTTCAAAGACCAATTTTAGTTCCCTAAAAGAAGGTCTCAAAGAAGCACTTCAAAGAAGAGGTAATGTCCGTTACCGATTCTTTCATCTTTATTTCTTCTTCCACTTCTTCTTCTTTAGTTGTTTCATTATGAAGTAATAACATAAGTATCACTCATATAAAGATATGTTATTATAAGTATGAAAAAACCCTATTTCACCATCTATCCATCCTACGGAAAAAGAAATCACCGCGCGTGCGTACTTACAGAATACCGTCTCCACACCGTGGTGTAATCTATTTTCCACCACCACCTTACTTGGATGGGTATAATGGTGTAAATAATGACTATATATGACTATTATAAATTGATATTGATTCTGAAATAGTATACATACACTCCAATACAATTCCACGATCATGGGAACGATATCATCGCTCGTGCGTACGTACGGAATACCGTCTCCACGATGTGATGCGATTCGTTCTACATGATCTTCATTGCATAATGATTATATAAATGAATTTAATGAATAAATATGATATATAGTACATTAATACCATTATGTAAATGATTTATCTATAACCTAAAGATAAGAATAAGAATTTATTCGACAAAACACGCATAAGAACAAAAAGTTATAAACACCCGAATAACAAGTATCAATGAAATATTACTACCAAGAAACTAAGAATATGACCATATATGATATCATAACAATAATTATAATTATTTAATAAGTCAATAACATTATTTAAATCATTATACAGGAGGTTCGGACACTTACGAGGAAAATCAGACCTAAGGTAAGGGAAATATCACAATCTCATTTTTATCCGAGATTGTTTATACTTTGGTATTTACTGGGGTGTATTTTATCATCAACATCCATGTTTCCTCAATATGTGATATTAATATACTTCTACAATAGTTAATATCCAATTTTACCCTTCGGTGTGTTTTTAGTAAAAGATATGAAAGGAATCTTTTGTCATTTTTCATACGAGGCACTTTTTGACTTTTCCGACAAAAGTACGAGAAGAATGTTTTTTAACTTATACGGCATGAATGGATTTTTAAAACATTATTTCCAAGAATCTTTCTTTACAAGTTTTCATGTTTATTTTTAATCAAATTCTTTTAGTTTAAAATTGTAAGACATGTTAAGAAAGGGAAAATGTTTTTGAAGTAGAAAGGATATTTTCCTCAAGAATGGAGTTCAAGTGTTTTATCAAAATTATTTTCCATCTAAGATAATAAAGGGTTCTGTTTCTATCCCTATTATTACATTGATTTGATTATGTTGTGATGGAATTATATTTTTATGAATTCCTTTATCTTATATGAATTGTTTTATGATGTCACGATGTTTAAGATTCCCATTTTTATTACATGGGTTATGCTATGATGTATGGTTTCTGATTTTGTGGCACACATAAGAATGGTATCATTATGAGATGGGTGGGACCTATATCTCCCTCCAATGCATTAGGTAAAGATTTTATATCTCATGAGAAAGACATGGCTGGAACGGTAGGTTATACCGGTTCAGTGAAACAGGACTGAAACGGGGAGTGAACTCGGTTCAGAAATGGACTTTGTCCACTAAGATAGTCTTGGCAGTGAGTCTTGACTAATAAGAAATGATTCTCTATGATTATGTGTGTATGCCACAAAGTTTCTTGTTTTAAGTCATGATTATTGGGATTACTTTTCACTACTATGATTTATCCCATGTTATGAAATTATGCTCTCTTTTGCAGGTTACTATTTCCAAAAGTTATGTTCTTATGAATATGATGTGATTGATATTTCTTTTGTTTACCCTTACTGAGCATTTGACCTCACCCTTTTGTATGTTTTCTTTCCCCAGGTCAGGAATAAGGTTATTAAGTAAGATATGCCAAATGAGACTATAGATATGATGAAATAAATGGGAGACAATGTAGACGCTTTATGAACCAGTTGTTTATGTTTCCCAGTTTTCTAAAGACACTATACCTATACGGTCCTTTCGTGGTTTTGTTATATGTTGTAATAAGTATGATTCAATTTCAAAGTAATAACAATGTATTTAAAGTATGGGTCGTTAGAGTTGGTATCAGAGGAAAGGTATAGTCAACCTTTGGAAACTAGGATGTGAAATCCTTAGTAAGAACCCTAAGGATAATTCTAAGCATAGAACACAATCTTAGTGTTTTAGAAATGGCCATGAATAACCTAGGATAAGATCTTAAGTTTGAAAGTTTATTCTTGATTATGTGGTTTTCCTATTATAATTAGTGTTGCTCACACTATTCTTCTTGGTTTTAGTCAATGGCTGGAACCCGAAGGAACCGTGTTAATGCGGAATGCAATGGGCAATGAAATGATTGTCCCCCGGAGCAACCAAACATTATGGGACCTGGAATGCAAAATCTTGTAGCCATGATCACACAACTTTCTCAAGCTATGAATCATGCAGGACTTCCAAACGAGCAAAGTAACGAGCAAAATTATGTTGAATCCTTCATGAGGCAGCGTCCAACTTCATTCAGCGGGTCTACTGATCCATTAGTTGCTGAACAATGGATTAGTACTACTAAAAAGATATTTTCAGTTCTTCAATGTTCTGAACATGATAAATTCATCTTAGCAGTGTATCGTTTGGAAGGTGATGCTGATCAATGGTGGAATATTATTACGAATACGAGGCAAAGGGATGAAATTGAGTCCATGGAATGGGACGAGTTCAAGAACTTATTTTTCAATAAGTACTTCCCTCGTATTCTCCGAACAAAGATGGAGAAAGAGTTTCTTGAACTGAAGCAAAAGGATGATGAATCTGTTGGTACCTATGAAGAAAATTTTACAAGACTTGCAAGGTACGCTTCTGGTATTATTATCCAACCTGAGAGTAAGATCGATTGATTCTTTAGTGGCTTAAAACCAAGTCTTCGAAGGGCCTTAGCCATAAGGGACTTCAATAGATACGAGGAAATCGTTCGATGTGCTCTCAAAGTTGAGATGGAGATTGGAGTAACCCATCAGTCATATGGGTTTGATAAGAAGAGGAAAATGGAATTCAAAGGTAAATCTAAAGAGCACACTGAAAATAAGATGAGATTTCCCTTATGCTCAAAGTGTGGAAAGAAACATGGATGGAGTTGTCTTAAAGGGACAAGTAAATGTTTCAAATGTGGAAAGTATGGTCATCGGGCATTTGAATGTCGTAATGATGGGAAAAAGATGTCTAATGATGCAAACAAAGGAAGGGATGCACAGAATGAACCTACTACACTTCAATGTTTCAAGTGCAAGGAGATGGGGAATTATGCCAATCAATGCCCAAATCCAAGGGTTGATGATGATGGTCTACGTCAGCAAACTCTTAAGTCTAAAGACAAAGGAAAGTCACATGCAATTTCTATCAGCGATGTGGATTACGATAATGATGTGGTGAAAGGTACACTTACCATCCACTCTAAAGTAGCAAATGTTTTATTTGATTCTGGATCCACCCACTCCTTTATTTCTGAAGAATTTTCTAAGGATATCACCGTATTACCTCAACAGTTAGATGTTGAGTTAGTTGTGACAACCCCTAATGGCACAATAATCGCATCAAAAGTTTATAATTCTTCTCCTATTGAAGTTTGTGGGAAAGTTCTTCCTGAAAATCTTGTGATCCTTCCTATAGTGGAATTTTATGTTATTCTTGGAATGGATTGACTTTCTCTACATGGAGCTCATATCAATTTCCAAAGAAGGGATGTCACATTTCATATTCCAGATCAATATATGATCGTCTATCGATGAAAGGATGAACATAACCTTCAAGTGGAAATTCCTTCCATCTTATGGGTCTTGATTCCACTAAATGAAGGTTATTTATCTCAAATGGTTGGTGAGAAAATCAAAATTAAGAATATTCCCATTGTACGGGAGTTTGATGATGTCTTTCCGAATGAATTACCAGGTCTTCCACCGAATCGTGAAGTTGAGTTTTCAATAGAACTCGTACCGGGTGCTTTGCCTATTTCAAAGACACCTTATAGAATGGCCCCAATTGAGTTTCATGAATTGAAGAAGCAACTCCAAGGGAATCTTGATAAGGGGTTCAAACGCCCTAGTGCGTCACCTTGGGGAGAACATGTTCTGTTTGTTAAGAAGAAAGATGGATCAATGAGACTCTGCATTGATTATCGAGAACTTAACAAGATCACTATCAAGAACAAATATCCTCTCCCGCGCATTGATGACCTATTTGACCAACTACGCGGAGCTCAATACTTTTCCAAGATTGATCTTCGTTCAGGGTATCATCAATTAAGGGTCAAAAGGGAGGATATACCAAAGAAGACTTTCCGTACAAGGTATGGACACTATGAATTTATAGTGATGCCATTTGGTCTTACTAATTCCCCTGCTATCTTCATGGATTTGATGAATAGAGTATTTAGAGACTATCTTGATCAGTTTGTGGTAGTCTTTATAGATGATATTCTTGTATATTCAAAGAGCAAGGAAGAACATGAAGATCACTTGAGAATTATATTGAAGACCCTGAGAAAGGAAAAAATTTATGCCAAATTTACCAAGTGTGAATTATGGCTTCAAAAAGTTGCATTTTTGGGTCACATAATCTCAAAAGAGGGGATATCTGTGGATCCAGCAAAAACAGAGGTTATCAAAAGATGTTCGAGACCAACAATAGTGACTGAGATCCGAAGTTTTCTTGGTTTGGCTGGATATTATCGACGTTTTGTGAAAGATTTTTCATGATTATCTAATCCACTCACCAAGTTGACTCGGAAAGGAGTTAAGTTTGTTTGGACGGAGGAATGTGAAGAGAATTTCAAGGAGTTGAAAAGAAGGTTATCCAGTGCACCTGTGCTCACACTGCCTTGTAGTGGAGAAAGGTTTGTGATCTACAGTGATGCATCCAAGACGGGATTGGGGTGTGTTCTTATGAAAAATGATATGGTGATAGCTTATGCCTCACGATAGTTGAAAATACATGAGCAAAATTACCCAACTCATGATTTGGAGTTAGCTGCGGTAATCTTTGCATTAAAGATTTGGAGGCATTATCTTTATGGAGAAAGGTGTGGCATTTATACTGATCATAAAAGTTTAAAGTATATTTTCACACAAAAGGAGCTGAATATGCGCCAACGAAGATGGTTGGAGAAGATTAAGGATTACGACTGCTCAATCCATTACCAACCTGGGAAAGCAAACAAGGTGGCAGATGCATTAAGTCGACAAGACCATGCCAGTTTATCCATGATGAGGATCACAAAAGATCCAATATTTATGGATTTACAAAGGATGGATCTTGGAATTATAATGGAAGGGGGAAAATCGTATCTTTCTCAAATGAATGTTCAACCATCTATACATGTAAAGATTAAAGAGGCAGAGAAAGAAGATGTCGAGTTACAAAAGAAGGTGAGAAATGTTCCAGAATTCAACCTTGATTGTGATGGGATAATAAAGTTCAGGAATCGGGTTTGTGTTCCTCCCATCCCCGAATTAAAGAAGGAGCTGCTGGATGAGGCTCATAGTTCTTCATTCTCTATTCATCCTGGAAGCACGAAGATGTATAGGGACCAGAAAGAGTACTTCTGGTGGGATGGCATGAAAAGAGATGTTGCTGAATATGTCTCTCGATGCTTGGTTTGTCAACAAGTTAAAGCTGAGAGACAGAAGTCTAAGGGGACGTTACAACCATTACCCATACCCGAATGGAAATGGGAAAATATCACTATGGACTTTGTCACAGGACTTCCTAAAACATCCAAAGGTAATAATGCTTTCTGGGTCATAGTTGATATTCTTACAAAATCTGCACACTTCATTGCTATTAGAGAGGATTTCTCTCTGGATTAACTTTCCAGGATATATGTAAAGTGGTAAGATTGCATGGAGTACTACTTTCTATTATATCTGATCGGGATCCGAGGTTTACCTCAAAGTTCTGGCGAAGTCTTCAGCATACTCTGGATACAGAGTTATGTTTCAGCACTGCTTATCATCCTCAGACAGACGGTGAGTCTGAGAGAACAATTCAAACTCTAGAAGATATGTTGAGAGCTTGCTCTATGGATTTCAAAGGTGGTTGGGATCAACACCTACCTTTGGTGGAATTTTCTTATAATAATAGCTTTCACTCCAGTATTCAGATGGCTCCTTATGAAGCTCTCTATGGAAAGAAATGTAGGACTCCAACTTGCTATGATGAAGTTGGGGAAAGAAAGCTATTAGGACCTGATCTCGTTCATGAAATGGCAGAAAAGGTCAGATCTATTCGACAACACATAAGAGAAGCTCAGAGTCGACAGAAAAGTTATACCGACAACTGAAGAAAAGACCTAGAGTTTGAAGTGGGTGATAAAGTGTTCTTACGAATATCTCCCTGGAAGAGGGTCATGAGATTTGGAAAGAAGGGGAAGTTGAGCCCTAGATATATCGGTCCTTTCGAAATACTGGATCATGTTGGGAAGGTAGCTTACAGATTGGCGCTTCCACCGAATCTCTCTCAAGTTCACGATGTGTTCCATGTTTCTCTCCTGAGAAAGTACATAACTGATCCTTCACATGTACTCAGCTCAGAAATTGTACCACTCGAGCAAGATCTTTCTTATGAAGAACAACCGATAGAGATTCTGGATCGTAGTGAAAAAGTCCTATGAAACAAGACCACTCGATTGGTGAAAGTTTTATGGAGGAACCACCAATTAGAATAAGCTACATGGGAGCTTGAGGATATGATGAGGGAGAGGTATCCTCATCTGTTTGTTACAAAGTGACGAATTTTGAGGGCGAAATTCATTTTAAGGGGGGTAGAATGTAACACCTGAGACTTTTATGTTATATAAATCATCAAAGGAATCTTTTTCTACACACAACACTTTCTTGTCTTTCTTTACACGAAATCACGAGTTTCCTCGATAGCTTGCGTCGTACGCAATACCGAGTTTCACTAAACCACGATATACTATTGAAATATTATTAAAACTATCCATTATGAATAGTAATAACAACTTTTTGAAATTTTATAAATTTTATTTTTCAAAATGGACTTCATTTTTGGATTCGTAATATCGAAATTAGCTTAGGGTGAAATTTTGGTATTTTTCTGAAAACTTTCAATTTTTGATGAATAGTGAATCCACTAAGTGGTAGTTAAAAAAACTGAATTTTTCATAAAAATTAATTTTATCGCTTCTGTGAGTGGAATTTCGAAAATCCGAGAGACACGGTTAATATCAAGGACTAAAATGTGGTTCAATGAGATGAAAATAATATTTGGTGAATAGTAACTTTTTACTTTTTTTTACCACGGTTAAAAGTAAATAGGGCAATTAAGGGTAAAAATGATATTATTATTATTACCCTAACACATGTACTAATTATATTGGACAAGTGTAATTCGACCAAAAACAAACTTAGAAATAAAATATGACCATTTAGGCCCACTTGGATTAGATTAGGACATTTATTATTAATTTATTTAAAGAAGGGTTAAAATAGTTAAAATCAATGTTTAATAACGAAATAATTTTTAATATGGGGTTATACATAAGATAAATTCGACTATAAATATTCATTAGAAATATAAAAATATTTCTTACATAATGGTATTTTATTTGTAATTTTTAGACATTAAATAAGTTAATTTATTTATGACACAACAATGATGCAATAATTATCTTATTAATGAAATATTGACATAATTGATGTTATAAATACCCAAATAAATATAATTTAAGACTTTTTATGAATTAAAATAATTTTCTAGGTTAATATGACATGTTAGTATTGATTTAATTAACTTTTTTTGAACTTATCATTCTGTTATGATTTTCACAAAAATAAATTACTAAATAGTGTCAAAATTGACATAAAATAGTTTTTAAAACAAATATTATATTATTAATTGTTATTTTATTCCAAAAAATCTAAGGTTTGGCCAAATGAATTAGATACGGTTATATATATTAATAATAAACAACTTGGGGTTATTGTTTCTTGATATAGTATGTTTATTAACCTTATAGTATAAGAACACAAGAAGACACGGTAAAAGTAAAATTAGTTAACTTAATGTTAAATCTACATGATAAGGTTAAAATAGGAACCTAAACTTGTCTAAATTATATTGGATGAGAGTATTTAGACCCATACCCACCTTAGCCTCGAAATAAATTAATTTGGAGGTATTTAAAACCGAACTTGACTTTATAATAAAATAATATTTTTAGTTATTCCAAAGGTGCCCCTCTCCTCCCTTATAAAAGGGCACCTCCTCCCTCTCTTCCTCACACCACTTTGAGACTTCAAGCTCAGACAACCCCTTCCACGTTCTCCTATCCACTTCCCTAGAGACATCCTAGAGGTCCTGGTCTTCTTCAAATATCAATTTTAGTGCCCTAAAAGAAGGTCTCAAAGAAGCACTTCAAAGAAGAGGTAATGTCCGTTACCGATTCTTTCATCTTTATTTCTTCTTCCACTTCTTCTTCTTTAGTTTTTTCATTATGAAGTAATAACATAAGTATCAATAATATACATATATGTTATTATAAGTATTAAACAACCCTATTTCACCATCTATCCATCCTACGGAAAAATAAATCACCGCGCGTGCGTACATATGGAATACCGTCTCCACGCCGTGGTGTAATATATTTTCCACCACCACCTTACTTGGATGGGTATAATGGTGTAAATAATGACTATATATGACTATTATAAAGTGATATTGAGTCTAAACTAGTATACATATACTCTAATACAATTCCACAATCATGGGAACGATATCATCGCTCGTGCGTACGTACGGAATACCGTCTCCATGATGTGATGTGATTCGTTCTACATGATATTCATTGCATAATGATTATATAAATGGATTGAATGAATAAATATGATATATAGTACATTAATACCATTCAGGAAATGATTTATCTATAACCTAAAGAGAATAATAAGAATTTATTCGACAAAACACGCATAAGAACAAAATGTTATAAACACCCGAATAACAAGTAGCAATGAAATATTACTACCAAGAAACTAAGAATATGACCTTATATGATATCATAACAACAATTATGATTATGTAATAAGTCAATAACATTATTTAAATCATTATACAGGAGTTTCGGACACTTACGAGGCAAATCAGACCTAAGGTAAGGGAAATATCACAATCTCATTTTTATCCGAGGTTGTTTATACTTTGGTATTTACTGGGGTGTATTTTATCATACACATCCATGTTTCCTCAATATGTGATATTAATATACTTCTAAAATAGTTAATATCCAATTTTACCCTTCGGTGAGTTTTTAGTAAAAGATATGAAAGGAATTTTTTGTCGTTTTTCGTACGAGGTACTTTTTGACTTTTCCGACAAAAGTACGAGAAGAATGTTTTTTTTAACTTATACGGCATGAATGGATTTTTACAACATTATTTCCAAGAAGATTTCTTTAAAAGTTTTCAAGTTTATTTTTAATCAACTTATTTTAGTTTAAAATTGTAAGACATGTTAAGAAAGGGAAAATGTTTTTGAAGTAGAAAGGATATTTTCCTCAAGAATGGAGTTCAAGTGTTTTATCAAAATTATTTTCCATATAAGATAATAAAGGGTTCTGTTTCTATCCCTATTATTACATTGAATTAATTATGTTGTGATGAAATTATATTTTTATGAATTCCTTTATCTTATATGAATTTTTTTATGATGTCACGATGTTTAAGATTCCCATTTTTATTACATGGGTTATGCTATGATGTATGGTTTCTGATTTTGTGGCACACATAAGACTGGTATCATTATGAGATGGGTGAGACCTATATCTCCCTCCAATGCATTGGGTAAATATTTTATATCTCATGAGATAGACATGTCTGGAACGGTAGGTTATACCGGTTCAGTGAAACAGGACTGAAACGGGGAGTGAACTAGGTTCAGAAATGGACTTTGTCCACTAAGATAGTCTTGGCAATGAGTCTTGACTAATAAGAAATGATTCTCTATGATTATGTGTGTATGCCACAAAGTTTCATGTTTTAAGTCATGATTATTGGGATTACTTTTCACTACTATGATTTATCTCATGTTATGAAATTATGCTCTCTTTTGCAGGTTACTATTTCCAAAAGTTATGTTCTTATGAATATGATTTGATTGATATTTCTTTTGTTTACCCTTACTGAGCATTTGAGCTCACCCTTTTGTATGTTTTCTTTCCCCAGGTCAGGAAGAAGGTTATTAAGTAAGATATGCCAAATGGGACTATAGATATGATGAAATAAATGGGAGACAGTGTAGACGCTTTATGAACCAGTTGTTTATGTTTCCTAGTTTTCTAAAGACACGATACCTATACGGCCCTTTCGTAGTTTTGTTATATGTTGTGATAAGTATGCTTCAATTTCAAAGTAATAACAATGTATGTGAAGTATGGGTCGTTAGAGTCTCTAATCATATGAACATAAAAATTACAGTAGGAGTAATATAAAAGAACATCCCAATCACAAGAAAGATGAGATTAAAAGGAATGACATAAAAGAGTGTACTTAAAAAGAAAGAGAGGGGTATGATCCCTTACCTCGGGCCCGACTTGACTCGATCGTTCTTTAATGTCCTGAATAATAAACTTGAGTTAATTTATACTTTATTAAAAACCTTTTTTCAAGTTAATTATTCCTTTTATATCACTTATTGCCATGTTATAAACATTATGTAATCATTTACGTTAATAATGTTTGTTTTGTCGATATTTGGTTCTTAAGTCAAAAGTGGACTTCTTACAATTACATGTTCTTCATGTGGTCAAAGGTTCATTATATCCAGAATGATATTCATGATTTGGATATAATATATATCATATATATCCAGAATATACAAGTATTTATAATATTACATAATCTTTTAGAGGTAAGAAATGAAATGCACTGTTCATGGAGACGGTAAGCCGTACGTATGCATGAACGCTACTTTCATTTCTATGTCATATTAATGGAATTAAAACCAAATGAGAGATATTTATATTTTAATTACAGAATTATAATAATAATTTATATGTAACATACATAATATATAATAACTTTAAATCCATCCTTTATACATCCCACATATGGCATTAACGAATCAAATCACTTTGAGGGGGCGGTAGTCCGCACTTCCTAAAATGAAATTATCGTGTTTACCCAAAATGGAAACCATAATGGTATGACACAAAAGAAAAATACAGAAGCTTAAGTAAAACATAAACATATTATATATCATATATAAATATAGTGACATCTTAATGGCCACCTTTGAAGGTGTTATATGAGTGTTGAACAATCATCGTTTCGTGAGGCAGAAATTCACCATCCACAGAAACAGTATGTTCTTTAACCATTAGATGTAGGTGTGTGTAAGTGTAGCTCGAATTATTCTTATAACAACATCCTAGTATATTTAAAATACTGGATTTGTTACAAAAGAAAAGAATAAAAATAGTTTAGGGGGTTGGAGAAGCAAAATAAAACAAAAGAACACAAGAGAAGACACTACCTTTAAATCAGGTAACTCTTTTTGATTTGAGATCAAAGGCTTCCTTGGGAAGACTTCTGCCCAAATTGAGGCTTCTAAAAGTTATATAGGGATGTGTAGAGACAAAATGGGCAGGGTTTGTCTGATCCAAAGGCTTTGGAAGTGTGGGTAAGGAGGTAGAGGTGGGGGCCTTTTATAAGAGGAGGGGAGGGGCACTCTTGGAATGTAAGGAAATATTACTTTATTTTAGAATGCGTTTCTGATTTTAATGGTCCCACATTGATGTGTTTTGAGGAAAAGGTGATAAGTGTTCGAAATACACCCATCAAATAGGTTTTGGACATGTTTAGGTCTTATAATTTACATTATCTTTCCATTTTATTTAAATCGTTAAATAATGAGGAAATCACTGCATCATCATGGTGTCATAAATAATTTAATTTAGATAATGTTTAAAAATTATAAAAAAAATACTATGATGTAGGAAATAGTTTTTTCTTTCTAATGAATATTTATATTCAAAAATATGACTAGTATAACCCCATTTAAAAATTATTTTAGTAAAATAACTCATGTTTGTGTCATTTTTACTTTTACATTAAATAAAAAGATAATAATGTCATTTTCCTTCCAAAGTGGCTCCATGGGTTCCCCAAGTTGACCCATGTATTGTCTTGGTCGGCCATGAAACATACAATGAGGGTAGGACATGTGTCTAGGTCATTTCATATTATTAAAACATTATTTTTACCTTAAACTACACTAATTACCTCTAATCGCGATTAATAAACTTAAAAGTTACTATTCACCAAAAAAATTATTTTAATCCCATTGAACCAAATTTTAATTCTTAATGACAACCATGTATGTCGAATTTTTGAAATTCAAAACACAGAGGTGGTAAATTTTCATTTAAACGGAAAATCAGTTTTTATAAGTACCACTTAGTGGTTTCACTATTCATCAAAAATTGATGTTCTTCAGAAAAGTACCGAAACTTCACCCTAAGCTATATTTGATATTAAAAATTCAAAAATTAAGTCTATTTTAAAAAATTCAAAACATATAAGTTTCATTAATTAATTTAATAATTAATTCCCGCTGTCAGAGCAAATAGCATGTTTTTATGAAACAATAAGTATCAAAAGATTGACACTAGTTCAAGTCCGATTTCAAAGTGAAATTAATTCCAATGACCACAATTGGATTAAATGGTAAAAATATATTCTAATTGAACTTTAAAACCAATTAAAAATATAATCTAATCATATAAATAAATTAGATTAAAAAGAGGTTTTGAATTAAAATACAACATGTTTTCACTATTCATTAAAAAATGAACTTTATCGGAAAAATACCAAAAATTTACACAATGTAAATTTTGATGTCCCGATTATAAAGAAGAATTTTATTTTGTCAAATATAACACATAGAATGGTAAAAAATTGGATTTAAAAGAGGTTCCCCATCAAAAGGTGGTTAATCGACCTTTTAAAGAATATTAGAATGTTTATGCTTAAAAATTGGATTCATTCGCATTTTGAATCCTCTAACATTTATTGTAAAGAGTAAAAATATTTAACAAACATACATAATCATTATTTAGTTAGTTCCGTTCTTTCCCGCCATTTCAATGGGTAGGCGTTAAATACCATTTAAAATAATATTATTATATTATTAGAGTGAAACGTAAGATTTCAAAGGAACTTGTTGTCGCATATTGGGTAGGCCATCGAGCATAGCATTCCATTTAAAGTAATATTAATATTTTTTTCACAAATAGGGATAAATATGAAAATGTCATACTGTTTATTTACCTGGGGTGTTACATAGACCCCCTGGAACTCCCCTCATGGACAACCCCTACCTCCTGGAGACCCCCTAGAAACCCCTCCCTCATGGACACACCCCTCTTGGACACCCCCATGGGCACACCCTCCTAGACACCCCCACACACACCTTCACCAGTCCTAGACACTCCCCTTCCCTATACAAATCCCCCCTCCACCCCCTATACTAGGAATATACAAAAACCAATCCTAGACACCTCTACCTCTACAAATCCCCCCCTCCACCCTCCTGCACCAGGAGAAAACAAAAAAAGGAACAAACATGAATAAACAACACGTGAACAGATTAAAAAGGAAAATCATTTTAGCAATGTAATTTGTAGGATCCAAGAATAAAACAATATGAAATTGTAGTTTTAGTAGTCCAAATAACTAATAAATTACAACATTAATGAATAATTATAACTCTTCAAGGAAAAAAACATTAGATAGTGTCAAAAGATATAATTTACACACTCATAAAACACTTGAAATTTGACTTATAAGATATTGAAAAGAGAACTTGTTTTTGAAAGTTAACTAACCCAACAACTGAAACATGAATAAAAATTCATCAATTTTTTTATTTAAACATCACCTATTAAAGTAGGAGAATCCATCTAATATAGTGATAAAATGTGATAAATTTTAAATTATAAACCAATCCCGTGTAATTAAATTTAGTTTTAGAAATGTATAAAACTATTAAAAAGTTGATCAAAACATAAAAGAAACAATTCAATTATTGTATGCACACTAATAGTTTGATCTCTCCCACAGTTTTTATAGTATCATCCTCTACAGTAAGAGCATCATTTGAAATAGAACCCTGAAGAATTTGTAGCGATACACAACATCATCATAATAACATGCAATCTAATGTGTTTGTTTAAGCATCCAATGCTTTTGAAAATAAATTTTGAGATTCTATAAAAGTTTAGAAAAAGTGAAACACATATATTAGTCTAAAAAAACTATTTAATATGATATTATAATAGTTCAAAATATAAATTAAAAGTGTAAATAAATTTCATATAATAATTTTTCTAATCCAGTTCAAAATATATATTAATTGTTGATGTTTCTTTTTGTCAAACTCACTCCTAGAATCCTCATTACCTAGATTTTTTGAAGGAATCTGGATTTCATAAAATGGGATTCTCAAGGATTCATATAACATCAACATTGTAGAAATTTATTACACCAGATGTTAAAACAATTAAAATATAGTATGAACAGACTTACCATGGTGTGGCATCGCATACAACCAATACATGCTCGATTCCACCAATCAATTCCATGGGAACCTAATATACCAACTACCCTTGTAAGATAAAAAAACAGAGGTGCCTACATCAATATCACGACAAAGAGAAAAAATCACAAAAAAAGTTAACACTAGAACTATAAATCTAATAAAACATTTAAAAAACTGACACTAGAATATTTTGGAGGAGATAAATAAAAGGTGAAATATTTAAGTACATGACAAGTTGAATCACAAGAGATAGTTATAGATGGGTTTAAATAACCAAGACGAGGAAAACATACCATTGGAGGTGCACCCAATTGGTTTCACCTATAGAAGAAATTTGAAAATATACAAATGAGGGAGATAAACTAATAGTATAAAGAGAAAAGAATCAAAAAATGAAAATTGGACTACATACCATTGGAGGTGTGTCGGAGGATATAGAGGGGCCACCTCAGAGTAGTATTGATGAGGATGTACGATTGTCTCATTAGAGGAGGTTAAAATTCAATTTAATAATAATAAAGCTTAAATACTACATAAACAAACAGAAATCATAATATAATAATTCAATATATGTAAAAATAGACATAAACACTGCAATATAATTCAATATTACAATAACCACACTTTACTAAATAATACACATATTAACAAACCAAAAATACAATTTACATTAATAGTGAGTCTCAATATCAGTATCATTAGAATCAAGATTACCCTCATCTACACCTCCTAAAAAAATACCATCACCATCTCTCACACCCCCACCATCATCACCAACATCAGCATCGATACTGACACCGACACCGACACTAGGTCCGGCTTCGACTCTGACTTTTTATTCGACTCTAGCAGAAGAATCTACATTAATAGAACCCATTGAAATCAAACAAGCATCGACCACTACAACTGCTTCTGGTGGAAGTGTAGAAGAAATGAAAAACATAACTTTCATCATATTTTTGGTTATCACCTTTTATGATTTTGAGTTTCTTTTTTTATTGAAGCATTCATCTGTTCCACAATGACCAAACAAGAACCGTTAATTGAAAAAAATTTGTTAGTAGACTAGTATCGAGATGGTATAATCTTCTTCCCAGGTAGAAAATGCACTATGCCTTGATGCTCATCTCCTAATACCTAATGTAGATGATCATTCGTGCCCAAATTGTCAGGTTATTTTTCTTCCAATGACTTCAAAGTATTATATTTATTTATATATAACATAAATTAAAATGATAAAATAATACAAGGAATTAAATTCATTCCAAATAAAATAAATTGAAATATACTTACAATTTCCTTCTCGGTGTTGGTATTTGTCACAGTAACATCTTTATTTTTTCTACTTGTATAAATCAAAGTAGTGTGAGGAACACGAACCTTGATATTCAATGAATTTTTTTGAAAAAAACAAAGAAATAAATCAAAATTGGAATTCAAAAAAATTACACAAAATGAAGCTAAATATTTTAAATGTTAAATTACCTGTGTTTTCTCATGATCTAGGAGTGAGGTGTGTCCATGAGTATAAAAGTGTTTCATTCCACTCTTATTTATTTTATTTATATATGATTTCTCCTATCATAAAATAATTATATAATTTCATTAACATAAATAAAACTTGTTTTCAAATAAATAAATGAATATATATATAAATTTAACAAATAACTTAAACCTTGGACTCTACCAATAGATGAACATATCTTTGTATTGTGATATTAGGCAATCATGAATCACTGGTACTTCTTTAAGCTCCATACCAACTCTCCTTTTCCAACCAAGATATAAGTCATACTTTTACGCTTTCCACATTTAACCTAAATTCATTAACCTTACAGCCTTGGCATTTTCTCCATCAGGAAAATTATATTGAAGTTGCAATAGAAAAAATATTTGTTATGAAAATATTATAAATTAATATATATAAAACGTGATTAACATTACTTACCCAGATCTATTCCCAGGCATTGTTTTTTATTTTTTCTCTAACTTCCCTCCAAGTTATTGGATGAAACAAAATTATATTGTTGTGTCTTTCAAGTGTTCCCATAAATATTTTACTTTCTATACCATTTTTTAATTATAGAACTATCCTCATTGTATTCAATTATGATTTGTATGTGTTGATTCCAAACCTCTTGCATTTTGTGAGACCTCATCGTATGGTAGAGGCTGTAGGTAATCATGAAAAAATAATAATAAAGGAAAATAATATATATTAATTTATCGTCAATCACTAAGAGTAATGTTTAAACACATACTAGTATATGGGGGATCTGTTGACCCCTGAAGTGTTGCGTCTAGAGGGGGAGTAACCTCTGTGGTATGTGGGATATCTATAGTAGGATTACTCTGTATAGTATATGATGATAAGTGTAATGATGGAGGGATAAAACCTAATGGATAATCCTGTACAGATGAGGTTGGATATGGATATGGAGATAGATGTGGGATCTATGGGGGTGCAGTGCCCTGAACAATGGATGGTGGGAATAGAAAATAAGAAGGGATTGGAGTTAGAGAACTACCATCCAATGTGGGTGAGGGAAGAAAGGGATATGTAAAAGGTGGGTACGGATAATATGGAGGTGACATAATGGGAGGATGACCTCCTGGTGACTCAAGTGGCATATTAATATGTTGAACTGTAGAATTAGTACCTCCCGCCATACTATCAGCCTCAGTAGCATAATCTAAAAATCTCCTTGACAATGTATCCTAAATTAACATAGATGATAAAATAAAACAAATTATAACAATATAAATAATATAAAATACAATAATACTCAAATATAAATTATACTTATAGTGTTGTCCAGAGGAGACATACGTTATTCATTTCTCTGTATTTTTCTATTTATTATAGTATCATCATAATCATACATTTTGACCTGGATATTTAAAATAATATTCTCAAATAAATATAAATAATGAAAAATGTTAAATAATACAATTTTATCATAAAAAAATGAGATACATTTCATGTGTGATATTTATATTGATAAAATATCAAGACTTTTCTATGTTCAAGAATTACTAGATATGTGATTAAACATAAATTGGCAGATTATTAATAGTTTTATATTCCAAAATGGTATAAAATATACTAGTCAATTTGATATCATGTATGAAAGTTTAAAAAAACACATAAAATATTGTGATAATGTCGGGTAAATACTTACAAATGTGTCAATGCTATGTGTCCTCTGTAACAATTTCTGGTTCACAATCTATTCTAACAATTAAATCATCTATGTCATAAAATAGAACATTTGAATAAATACTGATAGGTTGATCCATGACATCATTTTAATCCATGTATTCATCAAAAATATGTCTAGGAATGACATAAAAAATAACACCAATTTTTTTGTAACGGGTCAGTTACATAAAGCACCTGTCTAGCTTGTGATGCAAGAATATAAGGTTCATCAGTATGAAGCTGGTAGTTCATATAAATCACTCTAAATCCATAGTTATCAACATGCATTCCTTGTAATTTCATTTAATCAAACCACTTTCATTTTATCATTTAGACATGACCATGTGCATAGTAATATAATAGAATGATTCTTTCAACAACACCGTAATATGATATATTTTTTGATCGAGGTTTTCTGTCTAATGCACTCACATAACAATATATTGTGGAACTTATCATGACACCATATTATATGTTGCAATTTTTTTCACAAATATTTATAAAAAAATTAATTCCATTGATAACCATTTCCTTACAATCACATAGCACATCATTTGGACCAAAGGGAAACACTCTTAATTCATCTGATACTTCATTCATTGGTAGAGTTAAAGCCTAAAAGATACCATCATAGAATATTAAATAGAGACATATGATTATGTTATGAGAAGAAATAAAATAAATATATTACCTTTGACTTTAACCAAGTAGAAAATTCTTTGTTATGCAATAATTCGTTCCTCTTAATAGGTAGATAGAGATGTATCTTTTTTATAATTTCTAAATGTTCTCTACAAATATGAAAGCATTAAAATTTCATAAGATATAAAGAAATATAAAAATGAAAAATTCATATTTATTAGTTTACTTACATGATATAATCATTGAGCACACCACAGGTGAATACTACTTTATGACGAGCCATTTCCCACTCTTCACAGCTTAAAGTACATAATGAGTATGATCAAGATATCCCCCTATTTGGGGCAGTGATGGAAATTCAGGATCAATGGGATAATATTGATAATCTTCAGTTATCATTAGTTTATTAGTACTCATAGTGATGTTATCCAAGTACTATGAACAGAAATCCATGCATTCTTGTGCTAAATTTAATTTCAAAATAGAGCCTTCAGGATGATATTCATTTCTCACATAATATTTCAATGTAAACATCATTCTTTCTATAGGATACATCCACTAACATGAAACAAGACCACCAAAAAGAACTTCTGTGGGAAGATGTATAGTTAGATGTAATATACATGTGAAAAATGACACTGAGAAAATTTTCTCTAAGTTGCAGAGAATAATCAATTCATCTCTCTACAATTTTGAACAAAACATATGCTCAGTCTTTTGGCACAATGGTTTGAATAAAAAATAACATAACTTAATCACAACAACTCTAAAATTATGTGAAAGTAAATTATGAATGGAAATAGGAATCAAATTATGTAACAATATATGGTAATAATGGGTTTTAAGAGATTTTAGTTTCACATCTTATCTATTAACCCTTTTCGAAATATTACTTAAATAACCATCTGAAACCTTCAAACATTCCATGTCCTGAAGAAATTGTTTCTTCTCCACAATTTTCATCGAATAACTGGAAAAAAGGACTTTCCACTTATTTTGACCAATTAACTCAGGATGAAGTCATTCTCTTATACCCCAATCCATCAAATCTTTATGAGAACACAAATCATCTTTTTTTCCCTTTACATTTAAAATAGTAGCAAGTAAAATGTCACAAATTTCTTTCTTGATATGAATTACATCCAAATAATGACGCAATAGATTTGATCACCAATACAATAACTCAAAGAATATTTTTTTCTTTCTCCAATTTCTATTAAATTCAAATTAACATTATTTTTCTTTCTAATATTTTATTGACTTTTTCAAAGAACATAATTCAAATCATAAAGTTCTTTAACAATATCATTCCCTGAATTTTTTTGAGGTGTCTCATCTATCTCAATGGAATTATCGAACTATCTCTGATTTTTACTGTATGGATGATCCATCGATAGAAATATTCGATTCCCTGTGAAGATGAAAGTTCATCGAAACATTAATCTTTGGGAACTTGTATTTTTCATAAAAATAGGGTAGGATAATTTCCCTTTAGTAGTCCAACCATACATTTTTCCATAGGTAGAGAAATCATTTATTTTTCATAATAATGATGCAAAAAACATAAAGTACTCTTTCTAGAATGCATCATATGCATGTTCACCAACAATCCAAATCCCTTTTAACTCATCTATTAATGGCTACAAGTATATATCAATATCATTTCTAGGATCATTGGGTCTAGATATCAATATACTCATGATAGTAAATGGATTATTCATACACATCCATGAAAGAAAGTTATAAATGTGAATGAAAATTGGATAAGTACTATGTACTGTATGCATTTGGAGAAATGGGTTGAAACCATCATAGGATAATCCCAATCTTATTGTTCGTGGGTTAGCTGAAAAATCAGGATGTAACCTATCAAATTTATTCCAAGACAACCCTTCTGCAGGATGCACTATTTAATCATAATCTTTATTTATTTCATATTTTTTCCATCTCATATTCCATGACATTTGTTCCGAAATAAATTTTTTTGAAGCATGGGAATTAAAGGGAATTACCACATCACTTTCTCTCGTATGCGAGATTGAGTTTCGTTTTTATTAGTCTTCCACCTTGATGTGACACACTGTTTTCATTAACTCAACTTTTCATTTTCCTTCCAAAACAGACAATAATATTTATAGAAAGAATGAATTTTAATTGATGAAAATATAAATTTGTTGAACAAATTTGATGAAATTTAATCATTTACTGGAATACAAGCATCATTAGGCAGTAAATAATTAATAAATTTTAGGAGATAGTTGAATGCATTATTACTAAATCCATACATTGTTTTCCCATGATATAATCGCATTAAAAACTCAAGTTTCTCATTTTTCTACATGGATGATATACTAGAGTATTTGTATCTTCCATCAGATTTATAACACTCTCAATGTCATCATCCTGATTAATAAACAAAAAATTTGTTCTGGTATTCATTTCCTCTTGGACTGGTTTACATGTGGAGTTGGATTCAGAAACAAAAGGAAACCAATAAGAAATTAGATTTTTCATACCAATCCTTTCCACTGAATCGATGTCATTCACCACTTGAGCTTTTTCTCCATTGTGATACTAAAAATGATAATTTTTTTTTAAAACATGTTTAGTGATATGGTAACTAACTTCCTCATGAGTTAACCATGATCTTTCAACACAAACAAAACACGGGCATCAAATCAATCTGCTATATGAATCATTAGTGAATGCAAAGTCCAAAAAATATTGCAACTCCTTCAAAAATTCATCAGTGATCTGATCAATATTGCACATACAATATATATCCATTCTAAGGAATACAAACATACATTAAATGAATAATCTATAAAATGACTTAACATTATATGTATTGTTTCATAAGATAATATGTAACAATCAATAACATGTTAATAAAAAAATAATAACAAATATTACAGTTTAGGGAATTCATAATTATTTTAAATTATAGAAAATGATGAATAGTCACACAGAAGTTCCATGAATAAGGATTTATTATAGTAAAAAGAGTTTATATGAAATCCAAGAGATAATAATAACCAACTCCCAAAAGTGATTGGATGGATTCACAATGAGATGTGATGTTTTCTATTAATTCTACAAAGATTTATTGAAATTTAGAGAAATTTTGAAAATATAAACCATATCATATACCATAGTGTGTATAAGGACGCCAATATACCATGGTGTGCTGAAGGATTCCATTCCCTTTTTGATTTTTTAATCATGAATTATAACACCACATTATAGTGAAAATGGGAATGATATTGGATACCATTTGATCAAATATTCTAATATGATTATCTTGTGTTCTTCAATTTTCAACACATAAATTTTAATGTGTTAAAAAAATAAAAATCAATTTTTTTGGAGTTTGGTTTAATCAAAGAAGTGTGATCTAAAAAATGAATTTTATGTATGTGTTCTATAAATTATTTAGGCCGTGATCTCAATAATCATTAACATCTTCCATAAAAAGTTTCTCACATGTTTTACTTATAGAATCATGTATTTGTATTGGTTAATGGAAAATCTCTATGAGTCAATCTCTATTAGAATCTACTATTAATGGTCTTTATGAAATAATATCCCAATATTCATGGTCATTTCTTCTTATGTTTGTGTCAATTGGAATTTATCATAAACCTTAATATATAATAATCTTAATGGTCACTTTATAATGGATATATTATCAATTTTTATGATTTTTATTATTCTTCTTAATATAATTGTATATAAATTATAACCATCCAATATAAAAAAAAGTTAATGTATTTTTATTACATCATTACATAACAAATAATTTATTCATTTTAAAAAGGAATTTCCTTTATAAAACAAGCGGGTCATTATAGTGTCCCAAAAAAAATACCAATATAAATTGGTTCATGTATAATTTTATATGAGTTTATGTAAAATAATAGAAAACAATAATAATAATAATATATTTTTCATAACCACTGGTGCTACACAACCACCCGATTGTGACTATACCTACTTTAGAAATTTTTATGATGTATCATAACATATCACAGGGAAACCGACTCTGAATCATGTACAAAGTCAGAACCAGTTGGTATAATGTCCATTAATAGTATAATTATTTTTATATTGAAAATGAATCCCCTAATAATATCCACGATTATTTTTCATCACTAATTAGGGGATGATTCATGAATAGGAATTTATATCATGATTTAGATAATTTTAACATCACTTTGAGATAGTTTATGATGTGGATTGAGGCCCGATTACTTTTTCCAATGATAAGTCAAACATAGGATAAGGGTTTAGGGTACCCATATATGTTTTTTGTTATATGTAAATACAAAATAAAACCCTTAGTCATTATGGTGTATCACATCATGTCCTTTCATTATCAATTTTAAGGTAGAGAGGATATGGAATATTATAAAAGGTTTGACAAATGGTTTTATGAATGGGAGACAACTATATCTGCTATAGGGTTAGTACAGTGGATGTCTTCTAGGAGGATACATAATAAGGTTCCCCTTTGAGGGGTGATGTGTCATGTGGCTTGGTTCTACATCAGGGTGGTGATCGAATTAAGAATCACATCTCCCTAGGGTAGGAGATACATGTTGGAGGGCCTTGGGAGGCGGGAAATTTTGTTTTCTCCCATGGTTGATTGTATATTGGATCCTTAATCCACCCCATAGCCTGATACTGTTATGATAAATTAAATCATGTCCCCTATGGTCATGATACAAGGTGTACTCTCTTTGTTGTTTATGTTGTGAAAACTCATCATTTCATGGTTGGTCTGCATTTTATTTTAGTGTGATAGGTTAATGGGGAGATTGATATTTTTTCATCCATCATTCCATATACATCTCTATTCAATACCCTCATGTGTAGTGAAATCATTATGTATTTCTATGGTTATTTATGTTGTGTTATTATATTGTTCTATTTATTATTTCTTTATATTGGTTCCTTATGATGTTTATGTGATCTTAGGATATGTATTTTTGATAATTTCATTATATCATGGTGGAATTATGATAGGAGGATGAGTATTTAATGTTTCTTGGATAGAGATGGTCTTGAAATATAAAACGCACATTGTGGGTTTCAGTTTGTATGATACGACAACCACATGGATTTTTCATGAAAATATACTTCTTCATATTAAATTAAAAAACATATTATAATTAATTATTTTGGTTTTACATATTGATATTTAACTACATATATTAATAACATTTTTGATGAATTTTAAAATGTTTTAAATGAGGAAGCGTGTTTCAAGAAAAGTATATAATATTATTATTTCTTTTTGTAAAACCAAAATTAGTTTTAGAAGAGAAACCAATCCTTAACTGTATTTTTAAAATTTCAATCAAAGAAAAATTGATATTTTATTCCATGGGTATAGAATAAATGAACTACTTTCTAAGATAAACAAAATTGTTTCTACTATTGAAACTGTAAAATTTCTAAATTTGTTCAAATTCATTTCCTTCTTTCAAGGGTTTCTAAGTAAATGTAATATAATTATTTATTTTATGAAAGTTTTATCAAAAACACATAGAATTATATATCATCCACTACTGATCATTCAAACATAGAAACAATGATTTTTTAAGCGTATTTAAACATGCTTACTTAGAAAATAGTCTTTAAAATATAAAATATCAGAAATAGTTATCCAACACACTTATAAAAAAATCATTAAATATATTTTTATTTAGATTTTGGGATTACCTTAAACTCTACATGCTAGTTAAAATTGAGAAACAATGATATTGTACCTTTTTTAATTGTACCATTATATTATATAATTTATATAAAATGTAATTGAAATCATAATAATGCTATGGGAATATGAATTGATATGTAATTACTTTATAATTAAATGTAATTATACAAATTACACTATAAAATAATACTAGAAATAATGGAAAACTATAAAAGAAATTCTAAATGACACAAAATATAGCACAGAAGTGTAATGGATATAATGGAAAAGAAAACTAGAAATACATATTGATATATATTTTATTTGTGAAGTATAACATAGGTCTACTTATTTTACTATCATAAATGGTTGATAACTATGTCAACTTTATTTAAATGAACTCAGAATAGAAATGAATAATGAAGAAAAAATAATTAAACAAGTATATAATATTATAATTTCTATTATATTCGAGTGAAAAATATTTATCATTATGTTAACAAACACTGAAGATCTTTTCCCAAAGTTAGTTATTTGGGAACTTGTATTAGAAGAAATTCCCTATAAGGAAATAAAGGAAAAATAATTCAGGTAAAAATGACTCATATATTTATGTTGTCATTTTATCATTGAGAATAATTTGAAATTGATAATATATGCTATGTAATAATGAAAATTTTTATGGAGGTTGTACATTCATTTGGTTTAATAAATTGTTGAAATCTCTATTTCCTTGCATATTTTCCAAGAGTGAGTGAATGTTAAAAGTATTTTGTTCACATGATTAGTGTTTATTTGTAATCTTAATTTATTAATTTCAAAACTGCTCATAATTGTTTTATATTTGAAGATACTCAACTCAGTTTGAAACCTAAAATCATTATTTCTCTATTGTGTAAAGATATAAGTTTTCAATACATTTTAATTTTTTTAATATATTTGAAGAATATTAGTGACCTACCTGAATTAAAATATAATTTACTATAATTATATTTTTTATTTGAATTGCATGACCTGCATGTCAAAAACTAAAATAGTGATAGATCATCTAGCATCATTGATTAACAGTCTCACTCATAATCTAGAAAAATTAATGTTTCAGTTAATTAATAATGAAATGTTTAATGATAATAAATAAATAAATTTAATGGGTCTAACTAACTCAAAATAGAATATTCAAGTCAAAAATAATATAAATTTAATCTTTTGAAACAATCAAATATTTTCTAAATGAAATTTGGGAATTGCACCTAAGTTGTTACCTTCTAGACTGTAAGGATTTACGTGAAAAAAATATATAATAACACTTATTGGGAAATCATCATCAAATATTATAATAATTTAATATTATATCACTAGAAATTTTATAGGTAAAACCCAATCCCCAAAAATGAAAACTCCCACCATTTATTGCATCAATTCTTAGGAATAAATCCTCATATTAATTCATCAAAATGGGTAAAAAAAGATGGATATATTCACTCAATAAGATGAATGAATGAGGGGGGTGATCATAGATGGATATATTCACAATAAGTATTTAATGTTAAATGAATGAATGTAATGGAATCAAAAGGAGGAGGATGATCATAGGGAGGGGGTGGCCACATCGGAGGCACGTCAGAGAAAGAGGAACCTAGGAGTAGTGTTGGCGGGGGGGGGGGGGGGTGGGTCCTACATTTGGTGGAAGAATTAGGGGAGGAGGGTCATAGATGATTGATAACAGTGGGGTTGTCTCATTTGATGGTAGTGAGGGGCAACATCATGAGGGGCACCATCGTGAGGGGCACTGTCGGGAGGAGGATCGGGGAGAGGGGAGGTTGCGAAGGCCATTAGGGAAGAAGGGTTTTGTGGGTATCATGAGAGGGGGCAATAGTTATTGTGAGATTTGAAGAAACATTCGAGTAATTAAACCATATTTATACTATTAAAATTTGAAGTGTGGCTATAAATTAACCTATAGTCACTGACCTATATAATTTTGGATAGAGGTCCGTGGCTATAAGTCACTTATATAGTAGTGGTAGTCATTTGTTACTATACTAGTTAACAAAATGAGAGGAGACAGATGCATCAAAGTCCTTTATTCTTCTCTAGTAGCCCATTCCTCTTCCACCAGCAGAAGAAGGATCAAGTATTTTGTTAGATATTCTGCTTCCACTTGTGTATAACATCAAAGAATGACTTATATGGGCTTAGAGGTTGGTGGAGATCATGACATCCATACGGTTAGATGCATGTCTTAACAAAGATTTTTTTTGGATCTTTCTCTCACCTTCCATCATAGGTCCTCCATAGGTGTACGTCCTCAAATCCATGTATCCAACCACCATGGCATCATCCTAATGGTATAAGCCCCAAAATAATTCATTAATCTTCAAAGGGGTCATATTCTTGGTGAATCAAGTCTAAGGTCCTCCTATTCAGTATATTAAAGTGCCACATTCCATGCATGAAAAACTTTCAGAGGACCTCCAAAGGTATGGGTCCTCAACCCTTACCAAACTACATGTGATTTGATTCCCATCCAAATGGGATACCTAGGAATCCTCTTTGAGTTCTAAACCAAACAACTCAAATCAAACCTAATTCTCTCTAGGCCACATTCCTAGTAGGGTCATATCGGACCTAGGAGACTATATTCCTTTTAGGTTCCTTGGGCCACCATAGAATAATTCCCACACAAAACTTTGACTATGCACCTTTTTCCTATAAATACTTTATACATGACATTAAACTACACAGTTTGGTCCTTGTCACATAAACATAAAAAGTATGTTTAGTCCTGTTATGTGGAACTGAACTATATGTGTTCTGATTCCTTTACTAAGGATACATAGTAATCCCATCTCATAGGACCAATCCTATTATAAAAACTACTTCTATCTCCATAGACAATGATAAATTATAGAGTGCCCCACTATGTACCTAAAACCAGTAGTTTAATAATAAGTGACCAAAGGATCTCTCACCCATATGTATAAGGGTACCATTGATGGAGAACCTCAGATACATACATATGTCTCCATCGATGAAGAACATCAAATACATATAGATGATATTAAATATATGCATGATAATAATTGATCATTAATTTAAGGGAAACTCATGTCATACTTGGGAATTAATGAAGGATTCATGAATATGTCTTAAATCTTTAAGAGAGTCATGAAGTAGGAAATAATTCCCCCCAAAAGGGTGTGATTAGCTTGAATTCACATCCTATCAACCAATGTGAGTCCCCAAGAATCATTGTAACCATTTACCAATGACCACCTACCTATGGAATGCAGGTTTATGAAACATCTTAAATAAGGGAACCTTTGGGTGTTTACAGATCCATGAAAAAAACCCATTGGAGGCCATTCAGAAATAGTTAACTTGGCATGAATGATTGTGTGACCATTAGAAACCCCAAAATCATACCATCGAACAAAATACCCAAATATTTTCTTTAGAAATCAAAATGGTGAACCCGACATGAATCCTTAACCAAGATGATAGTGTTACCCACATGCGAGGCCCCTTTCACTATCAAAATGAAATAGTTCTAAACAAGATAATCCATTATGCATGTTTTAATTATTAAGATGATACTTTGATGAGGTTTTCTTGTTTTTATTTTTAACCTATATTTTAGAAACTTTAAACCAGATATATATTTGATCCAAATGGTTTCATACACGTTCCTATAGACATACACATCAACCACAACATAAGTTAGGTCCTCAACCAAACATAGGACATTGTCACCCACTTAGTGTCTTCAATTATTGGTTTCAAATACATTGGTTTGGGAGTAAATTCAAAATGGTACCCTCCCAGACCTGGAGGCGGCTCGATAGGTCTTCCAGTTTATGAAGCCCCTTGAGATGTCCACTCAATGACGGTTGGCAGTCTAGAAGAAGACGACACCAATTTCTATATCAAACCTTTATGAGATCCGATCCTAAAATTGTAGAAATTATATCATACATTATATTAGGGAGGTAGATCAAGATTCCACTAATGGATTCATCCATATAGAATAGGGGTCCCTCCCAAGGGATCTTTCTAGTAGATTCCACTACGAAAGCCACATTATGAAAAACCCTCAGCATGATGGGGGCGTTTTCCTTGAGTGTTTGGCCTAGGTCACTTAGACCCAGGAATTCAAGAAGGACAACCAAGTGCAGCAACTAGATAACAAGAAGCAGGGATGCACCTTCATTCCCTATGAATACCATCTATCAAATTAAGAATAAAACCATGAGCAGGAAAAAACACCTGACCACACTTACGAAGCCCACTGACATAATTCAATAGCATTAAGAGAAAACTTCCAATCAAATACAGTGACAATACACAAGCCAAAAAAAACACATACTCGTATCAATCAAGTATGATAGTCAAATTTGGTGCTGAATTTTGAGCTGGTGTGCACACCCACCGACATATATCAAGACTGTCAACCTTACGTGACAACAATTGGAGAAATTAGATAGCAAGTCCTGAAAAAATAAAAGGGGGTAGACACAAACCTCTACCCCATACCTGAGTACTTTTAGTATCCAATTATAGGAAATAGTCGATAAGAGTAGGCACACACCCTTTCTATGGACACAAAATGAGCATATATCCATGTTACAGTGGATGAAGTTACTAAACACATTTTGACAATGGTAAAAGGGTAGACACAAATTTCTTCCCACATCCTAAAAACCTTACAAGAGATAATAAAAATAGAGGTAGTGGAAGAGGGATGAAATCAAAATTTAATCCCCATAATTGGGGTGACTCATCCACATGTCACTTCGGAGAATACACGTGTCTCTTATCTCATCTAGAAGGGTCATGGGCCAAATTCCCCCATGATATATGGAAAAAAGGACCAGGTCCATATGCCTGTTCTAGCTATAGGTAATCATCCTATTCCAATGGCCACTTTGAGGTAGGCACAAACCCCTTCCAAAATTATAGAAACCTACTGGAAAGTTCTGAAAGAAACACATGAGCTAACTAAACAATATTCCATATAAAAAAACCACTTTCCATAAAAGGAGTCCCAAGTCACTTGCAACAATTCAACCAAAAATAATCCTTACCAGAGATGAATAGAAAATGAAGATCCAATCTAGGATCCCACTTGACTTAGTGATGAAATTCTTGAATCCCTTATCTATGGTATCTTAGGATCTTACTCTCCCATTACAAAATTACAAGAAGAGTAAAATTAGTTTTGAAGTTCATACTCAAACACATCACCATGAATTCTTCCTTCATGTAAAAAATCTGATTGATATCAATAGCCTATCTCCTGATTAGATCCATGACAACCCTCTGTGTGTCCATAAGATTTAAAAACAAGAAGGTCATCCCCATTCTATCATCCACACTGAAGGTCCACCCCAAGGTATATGTTGTAGGAACTCTACTCATAATTGGATGGAAATCCTTTATGGTGTTCTTCCCCATAACGACATTTCACTTCATTAAGGAGGTCCCCCTAGATATTTAATGATGAGAAAGCCCTCCTACCAAGAGGAAATTGAAAAAATGAGGCCAATCATGCCAGATGCTTTTCCCTGATAAGTGAAATAATTTATCATACAGAAGATAACCCAAGGTGATAGTCATTTTATGAACCACCCTTAGATCACCTTCCTTCGAATATGATATAGGAAATACCTACTGATCTCTCTATTTTGAATAAAGAAGCAGTGAAGTGTCCACTTTGTTAAGATCAGGTAGATGAGCCTTTAGAGAAACACAAAGAAGGCATATTGAATATGATGAGATAACTGGATAAATACAACATATCTATCATGTTATGGTCTTTAGACACTCCCCAATACAACATTACATAGGTGTTTTTGAAAGATTTTGTGCATGAAATCCACCTCAATATATGGAATACTCTTCATCACTAAAGAGAAAAAATTTTACCTTTTGAAAAATATCTAATCTAGGTCAAGGTAATAGACAGGATGCACTACCAAATTGACTTGAAATCTTTCTTAGTAACATGACATACAAAATAGGGTAAATAATAAGGATCCTTTTAGTGTGCATGTCTCTATGCGTAAAGAGAATTGCACCAGCTAACTGTAGATGCCCCATACAGTGTTCATATCAGAGGATGGGGAGAACCTGGAGAGTTAAATTTCACCGTACTCCCAAATCAGTAAATCCCTCCAAAGGATACATCATGAAATGTAATAGCTTCAAGAAATGTTTTATAAATGAACTCTATTTGAAAAAAATTGTATGATCAGTAAAAATAGACTCTGAACGACTCCCACCGATGTCAGGCTATAAGAGAGTGAGCCATCGAAAGACTTTTACATCAGGCATATGAAAATATTGAGCAAGACTCATTATTAAGGGAATTTGACCATCAAATAGTGAATATTTCATAAATGTATTTGGAAATAGGAAGCTTAGGTTTAGATCGTACCATGAATCCATCCCATGTTTAGACACAACTCTGTAGAATCAAGAAAGCAACTACGACAACATCAACCATGGAAATCTAGGAGCAACCACAACTCATAGGGTCATGATATTTTTTACTACAAACTTTTATATCATAAAAACAAACTAAAAAGTTTATGGAATGTGGATAGGAACAACCCCATCCCTCAAGGATGAGGGACTTTTTACCTCAACAGTCTCATCATCTAAATAATTCAGTCTTTTTCCCGACTAAGAGAAATGCCATGGAATGAATCCTCACAGTTCATCCCATCTGATGATATAGTGTTATCCTTTGGAACATGTGT
This sequence comes from Viscum album, assembly GCA_963277665.1. Taxonomy (NCBI): domain Eukaryota; kingdom Viridiplantae; phylum Streptophyta; class Magnoliopsida; order Santalales; family Viscaceae; genus Viscum; species Viscum album. Next base: position 607,281,709 of record OY728125.1, read on the forward strand.
GATTTTTTAGAGATTCTCTTTGTATTAACATCCACCAAATGGTACCAAGATAACCAATAGAGAAGAGGGTAAGGCCTTGTGGAGGGAAAAACAAAGGCAATATAACAAAGAGACTAACAAAAAGCCTACAATAAATTAAGTATTAGTGAATGTCATCAACACCACACATGATGACCCTATAGAACATAAGCCCAATATAGAGTTGTAGGAGGAGGAAGTCTCAATTCATAATATGGTTCACACCAGAATAATTTAAGGAGATGCACATACTTGAAAATAGAGGCTTGCTATGAATTTAGTAATTCCAACAACCACTCTATTACAACCTCCTTAGAAAGAATCCAACAAAGAAAAGGGTAAAGGTATGGTTGGGACTCATACACCTACTGAAGAGGTTTAATCCCTCATATCCGAGGAAATATTTTCTCAGTAGAAGGAAGATATGAAAGAGTTGAAAACACTTAAAGTATAATAACTCTGAGGAAACATTCATAATAGATATGTTCTACAAGAAGAGACTCAAATCATAATCCCAATAGGTTCACCTCAACAAAGAGGGTTCACCCCAGAAAATGAAGTGGAACCAGAACAACGGGTGAATGAGAGGGTCTCATATTTAATTACTTTATGGAAAGGGTTTACCTACTCATTAAACTTACAGCTTCCCCAGTAATATTTTTTTGTCTATCTATTTAGAGAACCTCTGAGATGATCTATGTACACCACTCATCCTTGTAAAATACATAGGAGGGTTTTATGATCTCACTGAAGTGGCTCAAAAAATGGTAGATTCCATCTTGTTTACCAAGGAAAAATCCTAAGTAATTCTAATAACTCAAGGGAAGAGAAAATGGAAAGTGGAGGCTGCTTATATTTTTCTTAAGCTAGCCCCTACCCCAGCTTTATATTTAAAACCTTTTCCATATCATGCACCTCCTCCTCATGAGCATCCAAAACAATGCTTGTCTCCTCAGGATGAGACAATAGACCATTGGAAAAACCATTTTGAGGAGATAAATAACATGTTTTATCTATTAAAAGATGGCCAATTCCATGGATACTTCATCATGGATTTGGAAAAAAAATTTCTCAAGCCACCAAATCCCAAGAGCCCTAATCCGATGGTCTCAAAGATCTCCAAAAATATTTTCCCTTACAATAAAAATTAAGGAAAACTATTCAAGAATGATTTGTTTTCAAATAAAATTTTCAAAATATGGTGGAATATAGACAAGTAAAGTTGGGTAAGCCACCAATATAGGTAGCATGTGTTTATACTCCCAATCTAGAGTGAGAGGGTTAATGTCATAAAGTTACTAAAAAAGGTACATATAAGTTAAATGATTTGATGGTTAGATAGATAATAAATTGGAATCATGCTATCCTCTAAGCATAATTGAAACAACCAACTATTCCCCCAACCACTTTTGTAGTGACACGACTGAATGCATCAGATCCATAGTCCTCCAAAATCCCATCTTCCTAGAAATGATGTGGTTGGAGGAGCATAAATAATACATAGAAATATGAAACTATACCAAGTCTGAATTTGGATATGAATCTATTGGACTTTATTACTTTAGTCCCAAAATCATGAGAATCACCCCACTAAATGGTGTAACAAGATTTGACCCGCCATATGGAGTTCTCATCAGATGAGGAGTTAATCTTTGGTTCCATTAATGTTATTCACTTAATAGATCCATTCTCAAATGATGAGTGTGTCTATGAACCCAATTTCTATACATCTAATTAGGGAATAGAGTGGAGAGACCACAGGGGATAAGGATACATGGTAATAATTGATCGTGGTAGAAATCAATACTCTAGAAACACCCCCTCGGGCTGTCGACATAGCCAAAACTCATGGTAGAGCCATAAAATAAGCTCATAAAAAGTATGGAAGTTCCCCCAAACATTCCAGAGCCTAACCTAACTTAATCATCCTAGAATATCAACTAGAGGGGATTCTATCTCCAAATGAACCTCAGTGTGAAGTCATACCTATTTGACCTAACCTAAAAAGGAGAGGAGTGTCATTAGATCCCATCCTAAAGGCTGAAATAACTAAATTAAGTTATTTGGTTCCTAAAGTGTCTGCAAGAGAACATCATCACAATGGGAATCACAAAAATTTATCCCAAAAGTATTAAATTTTGAATCAATTGAACCTAGTTCCAACAAAGTTGTTAATCTTGGATGCTCCAAGTCTATCAAAAGACCTATGAGAATCACTCATAGAGGCCTTACTAAGCCCTTGGGAAATCAAAGTGGAAGTTGGTTCTGATGAAGTATATTATGTAGAGATCGATCCAATAGAATGACACATGATCTTATCTTTCATAGAGAAAGACATAGATGCCATTATAAAATGACACATCACACCTTTGTATGTATCTGATAGGATAAAAAGTGTTTACATTTGACAAGATTTCATTAAAAATAGAGTAGGGGTCAACCTCATCCTGGACTGAACACTCTACCGATTGGGTTACAGTGAAGTCCAGTTATCCCCTCCCACTCTGATGTTGTAAGGTTATGAAAAAAGTGAGAAAAATACTCCTGGAAGGATCAAGATTAAGCCATAATTTTAAGAGCACCTATCTGACTTAGAATTTTTGGTTGTTTGACACAACAAAAATTTTAACGTTTTGATAGGAGGACCATGGTTACATAATCATATGAAAATACCCTCATTGTAGGATCAAAATAATGATGTAGATTCTCAATATACAAGAGGGGGGGGGGTGAATTGTACACTTTAAAAAATTCCTTAGACAAGGAAAAAACTAAGTTTAACAAAGTTAAACTAAGAAAATTCACAACACCTCTAATCACCAATTGGAGAATTGGATCCAAAGTTTACAATATGAGATTCTACCTTAAAGCGTATAGAATCTAAACTAATCAGAGTACAAGTGTAAGGAAATATAAGAAGATTATGCTTTACTTACAATATAATATGCAGTGGAAAACAAGTAGTAAGACTACACGTAACAAGATATATGTCTTTTAACCAAAAGAGAAGGGTATCCAACAACCTTGGATAAAGGTCCCTTGATTTGTACTTTCAAGCAAGTCTGTCTTACCCACACCAGGGTAAGCCATCGATACGAAGATCGGAATCTCTATCTTGCTATCCCCATAAGCCCTAAACTTCAAGGTAGTTGGAACCTCTATCTTCCTCAGCAAGGAAGCCCTCGAACTTAAAGGTAGTCGGCACCTCTGTCTTCCTATCCCCAGAAGTCCTCGAATGTAATCACCAAAATTCGGAGTCTCACAAAGCAATCTGAATGAGCAGTTCAGTATGCACAAGGCATGAAAAGATTCTCTCTCTAGAAATCACCTTAAACAGCGTGTGGTATCTAGACCGATCAACTTGTTTTTGAGCTCTTTCAAATGAGATCCTATTTATAGGCAAATTTCCAACGGTTGGATCCCTCCTCCAACGGTCATATTTTCCATGAAATTCGGAGGGACCTGTACACGTGTAACTCAACCAACGGTTAATTAGAAATAGAATGAACGACATAGTTTAATAATAAATCATGTATAACTGAATGCACAACATCGTTTTGAAATGAGACATATGTAAGTAAAATTCATACAAGATTTTGGAGTGTAAGTAAAATAAAAGTTCGGAGTCCAACCAAAATGAAATTCGGAGTTTATGTTAAGAAATGTTCGGATTCTGTTTTATAGAAATTCGGAGTCTGGTTTCACCAGAGATCGGAATCTGAACTTGCAGAGTTCGGAGTCGAACCAGTAAAAGTTTGGAGTCGAACCACTTAAGAGTTCCGAGTTGAACTACTTAAGAATTCAGAGTCGAACTTCTTAAGAGTTCAGAGTCAAACTACTTAAGAGTTCAGAGTCGAAGTTCTTAAGATTTCGGAGTCGAACCAGTAAAAGTTCAGAGTCGAACCACTTAAGAGTTCAGAGTTGAACTACTTAAGAATTCGGAGTTGAACTACTTAAGAGTTCGGAGTCGAACTACTTAAGAGTTCAGAGTCGAAGTTATTAAGAGTTTGGAGTCGAACTACTTAAGAGTTCGGAGTCCAACTACTTAAGAGTTCAGAGTCGAACTACTTAAGAGTTCGGAGTCGAAGTTCTTAAGAGTTCGGAGTTGAACTACTTAAGAGTTCTGAGTCGAACTACTTAAGAGTTCGGAGTTGAACTACATAGACTTCGGAGTCCAGAATTCGGATTGGAACTTTATTACAATTAACATCCAAAATTTGGATCCTAAAAATAGAATTCTCCAAATCTTTACATTATATGACTTCTGGGATTTTGGGTATGAATCTGGTTTTTGTACTTAAGAAAAATATTTCTATGTATAGGAAAATCTAGGTTAGGGTAAATTTCTTTAAATAAGTAAATTTTCCTTATGGAGGTAAAATTTATATTTTATTATGTATAAGGTATTTGTGATTTTCAAAACAATAAGGAATGGAAAAGTCATAAGGAAAACCTTATTGACTCAACAATATCCCCCTTTTTGGAAAGCACAAACATCCTTTCGAAAAATCATATATGGATTTTGAAAAATTTTATTTAGACTTTGAAATTAAACACTTATCTCCCTTTGTTCATGGATTAAAGTGAATACAACTAACTCCCCCTTAGGCATTGAAACTCTAATGATTGTATTCTGAGTTTCCGGAGTTAGGTTTTCATTATTGTAAGAATGAAAAACTTCATAGTGGGAAACTCCCCAATTCTTTAAGGATATTTCACTTAGAAATTTTTCCTTTATCCTCCTTATGAGTAGTTATTTTTTCCTTCTCTCCCTTTGTGATTTTCAAAAAGAATTTAAGGGAATGAAAAACAAAGTATGGTACCTGAAACATTAGTATATGAAAAGATACAACCAAGCAAATAATCATTTCATTAGAGTTAGAAAATTTTACAAAGAAAGTCAATTACAACAAAAGATCGGAGTGAGTTCATTTGTCTTCCTTCTCCTTCGGGATGAGCTTATCTAACAAGGTATTGAGTTTCTTCAAGTCTCTTTGGTCTTCCTCACCTTGCCTCTCCAAGGCTTTTACCTTTTCTTCTTGGAATTTTAAAGCTTCTTCCTGAGCCTCCAAGGCTTCTTTCTGCAAATTTATTATCTCATCTTGCTTTTGAAACTTCTGCTGAAACTCAATCTGGAAATCTCTTTCACTTTTCCAATTCTGAGATACAGAGTTAAGCTTCCCATTCAGGTCCCTGACCTGTTGATTCCAAGAATTTTTCTCTTGGGTCAGCTTTTCATAAATCTTGTTAACCTTTTTATCCTCCATTTGAAAAGAATTTTGAACTTCAGCTTGAAAACTATCAAGCTGAACTAAATCTTCATCAACTCTCTTAGACCACTTGGTTACCTTACTTCAGGACTTTCTATGCACATCATAATCGATAAGAAAAATTTTCTATTCAGCTTCCAACTTCACAAACTTATCCATGACCATGGATAAAGAATCCGATTTCGGATTCATACATTATTGCAACATCTGGCATCTAGAATCTATAGTTGTGAAAATAGGAATGGTGTCCACCAAATTCTTCATAGATTGAACAACAAAATAATTCCCATGAGATGATGATTCTGAATAAGAAACTTTTCTTGGAGACTGATCTTCTTCAGCTTGCACCAACTTTCTTCTAGAGGTGCCACCAACCTCTTTCTTCCTGATGAAATCTTTTATAGGTGTCTCCATGAGAGTTTGTTACCCCTTATCATCTCTTGGAAATAGTTCCTTATTAAGGGATACTTCCTCGGATTCAGACACTTGAATGATCTGGTCTTCATCTGGTTTTTGTTTTTCTTGTCCCTCCTCAAGAAAATTCCTCTCATAAGATTCTTCCTCATCATACAAGACATTCTCTTCTTCTTCATCTAGCTGTTTCTTATCATCATCCTTACTAGATTTCTGATTTGACTTTCCTGGAGTTACTAACTTTTTGGATTCAGTCTTATCTTTGTTGTCCTGTACTTGCTTGATCAGGGTATCCAAATCTTCACTTTCCTCTTCTTCTTCTTCTTCTTCCTCAACTTGTTCCTCAACTTCTTCAGCAACTTCCTTCTCAGATTCTTCAACTACTTCTCTAACCTTGGATTTATTCGGAGTAACATAGTTCTTGGATGGAGTTTCTGGTAAAGAAGGTTCAGCACCAAACGATTCCGGAATGGAAAGCATTTCAGAAGCTAACTCTGTAGATATCAACAAAGATTTCACCACTTTAGATTCAGACATTTTCTTTTTCATTTTTTTCTCCTTCGCTTATTTCTCTAGCTCCTCAGCAGCTTTTTCTTTTTAGTCCTTAGCCTCTGCAGGGTCCAATCCGAATTGTGGATCCCCTTCCTTCCTCTTCTCTTTGTCTTCCCTCCACTTGGCTTCCACTTCATCTGTATCTGTTTTCTTCTTCTTCGGCTTGGGGGGAGCAGACTGAGTTTCCTTAGCCTGATGATTTTCTTCATCAGCAAGCACTTCCATAACCTTTCTCTTCCTCCTTTTCTTTTTGGATGGTTCCAGATTCTATGTTTCTTTATGAGCTGCTTCAACCTCTTCCACAGACAGAGGGTAAAATTCTCCGGATTCACTGGAAAAGCCCATCTTCATCCTCTTCAGGGTATCATTACTAACCAGCATAAGCTTTCAATTCCTAAATTTTTATTTGCATGCAACCTTGAATGATTCTAAGCACCGAACTATCAACCTCGATAGTAAAGCAGGGTACATAATTATCTGAGCTCTTAAATTCCCTTCTTTGATGTTCTTGATCGTAATCAAGACATGCCTCGTCAAATTAATTTTTCTTAGATTAACCAAGAAATACAAAACATTGATATCACTTTTCTTCAAATTATCTTTGTCGCCTCTTCTCGTAACGAGAAAAACTTGCACCCAAAGCTGAATAATTATGTTGTTCAGAGTGAGATGAGAAATCTTAGTGGTCTTAGAATCCTTAAGTCCAAGGCCCTTTAAAGCCTTCACCTTGTTGAATCTTCCTTGCTCATATGGAAGCTTGTGTGACAAATACTTAGCTTCCCCTTCATTGGAAAAACCAACCAAGCTTGCAGCCTTGGTGTAGGATAACTTATAAGTCTTTCCATAAGACTTGAAGAAAAACCATTCTCTTCCATCTTCCATCTGGAAGGAAACAGACTCATAGAACTCTATCAACAAATCAGTATACACTGGATCCTGCTTTTCTGACTTGAACAGGCATATATCTTCCCAACCATTCAACTTAATATTCTTGGTTATAATAGAATCAAACTTGTAGAAATATAGATGAACTAACCTTTCCCTGAAGACTAACCACATAGAAATTGGTTTCACAGTTGACATATCTTGAGATGTAGCATCTACAGACATTCGGAGTGAAGAAATATGAAAGATTCGGAACGACTTTGCAAAGTTTGGAACCAACCTTAAGAAGTGCAACAGGGCTTCGAGACGCAAAATCTTGAAAAAACGATGTGGGACGAGTATCGGTGTCCCCTTTATATAGGCGATGGATGTGATCTTTGGTCTTCCAAAATCCATCTAACGGTTGAAAAAACTTTGACCTGATCTGACGGTTGAAAATACTCCTGCAAGGAAAACTTGACTCTGATCTTTTGAGGTTTTCGGGAAAACATCTGGATTTGAGGAAAAACTAGAATCCAAATTAAAAAAAAAACAAAACACGGGAAAATACTAGCAAGAAAAATATTATTACAAAACTATAAGTAAGGAAATCATAGCTTTCGGATTGGCTAGAAACATCGTTCTTAATTGGTAATATTCTTCTTGAAGAAATAAATTTAAAAAAAACTCATTATGAAATTTCCAGTAGACAACTCTAGTACGAAAATCTCCATTCCGGAAGTTTTCCGTACGAAAATTCCATCACAAAAACTCTAGTACGAAAATCTCCATTCTGGAAGTTTTCATTCCGAGAATTTCAATCCTGAAAATTTCAGTTCCGGAAATTCCCATTCCGGAAATTTAAGTTTCAAAAATTTCCATTCCGGAAACTTCAGTTCCAATAACTTTGAAAAAATAACTATGAAAATTTTAGTTACACTAACAAAAAAACGGATTACGAAATTTTAGTTACAGTAACAATCAAATATACCCCCCCCTATGAAAAGGAATTTATTACTGTTAAGAGAATTGTTCAACAAGAAGTTAATGAAGAATGATTACCTTACAGTTCTCATTCCTAAATTTTGTTTAATGTATTCAAATCTATCGGAGGGTAATGATTTTGTGAAAATATTAGCAAGTTGATCTTGCGTTCCGATAAACTGAAGAATGATATCTCATTTAAGTGTGTGATCCCTAATAAAGTGATGCCTAATATCTATGTGTTTTGCACAAGAGTGATGTGCAGGGTTATTACATAGGGAAATGGCACTTGTGTTATCACACAAAATTTGAGTCTTAGTAAAACTCAAGTCATAATCTGTGAGTGTGTGTTATATCCACAACACCTGAGCACAACAACTTCCAGCTGCTACATATTCAGCTTCAGCAGTGGAAAGTTCTACAGAATGTTGCTTCTTGCAGGACCAAGAAACTAATGAATCTCCTAAGAAATGAAAAGTTCCATATGTACTCTTTCTATCCATTCTACATCCCCAAAGTCAGGATATGAAAAGCTTTTTAGAATAAAATCATTTCCAGAAGTATAAAATAATCCTAGATCCATGGTTCCCTTTAGGTAGCGAAAAATTCTTTTTACCGCCTTTAAGTGAGATTCCTTAGGATTGGATTGATATCTTGCACATAAGCATACTAAAAACATCAAATCTGGTCGACTAGCTGTTAAGTAAAGTAAACTTCCTATCATACCTCTAAACGACGTTTGATCTACTGGTTTCCCAGCTTCATCAAGATCTAAAGAGTTTAAGGTACCTATGGGAGTACTTATACTCTTATTGTTGTCATAACCATACTTTTTGAGAAGATCTTTAATATACTTATGTTGAGATATATAGGTTCCTTCTGGTTTTTGAGAAATTTGAAAACCAAGGAAAAAGGTTAACTCACCCATCACACTCATTTCAAACTCAGATTTCATTAGAGTTGCAAATGAATCAGTTAAAGATTACTGAGTTGAACCAAATATGATGTCATCAACATAAATTTGAACAATCAAAAACTTTTTCTTATCTTTCTTTATAAAAAGGGTTGGATTTGCATTTCCCTTAACATAGTTATTTTGAAGCAAAAATCCTGTGAGTCTATCATATTAGGCTCGTGGGGCTTGTTTAAGTCCATACAAATCATTGGTAAGTCTAAAAACATGATCAGGATGTTTCGTATCTTCAAAACCAGGAGGTTGTTCAACAAAAACTTCCTCTTGAACAAAACCGTTAAGAAAAGCACATTTCACATCCATTTGAAAAAGTTTAAAATTGAAGAATGCTGCAAAGGCAAGTAGAATACAAATAGATTCAAGTCTAACTATTGGAGCATAGGTTTATTCATAGTCTATTCCCTCTTTCTGGTTATATCCTTTAGCAACGAGTCTAGCTTTATTTCTTACTATGACTCCATTTTCATCACACTTCTTTCTGAAGACCCATTTTACCCCAATGACAGAATTTTCCTTAGGTATTTCAACCAAATTCCAGACTTTATTCCTCTCAAATTCATTTAGTTCATCTTGTGTGGCTTTGATGCAATCATCATCACCTAAAGCTTCATCAGTGCTTTCTGGTTCTAATTGGGAAAGAAATGATAGGTGTTCTACTTCTTTTCTTAAGGAACTTCTAGTCCTTACAGGTTGATTTACATCACCATTGATGCTATCACTGGGATGATTCTTAAGAAACACCTGATTTGGGTTTTGTAAAACCTGTTCATTAAAATAGGGTAGAAAGTCTTATAGGGTAAATGTTTCAGAAGTATCTTCTTGAATATTTTCCTTATCAGAAGGATCTTCTATCAAAGGTTGAAAATCAGTTTTTGAAAACACATACGAGGATTTAGGTTGAGATGGTTTGAAAACAAAAGGATCCGACTCATGAAATTTTACATGCACTGTTTCTTCAACAGTACAAGTATTTTTATTGAAAACTCTATATGCCTTAGAAGTTGTGGAGTAGCCTAAGAAAATTCCTTCATCACATTTTGGTGAGAATTTATGTAGATTATCTTTAGTATTCAGAATTAATAATTTGAAACCAAAAACCTTGAAGTAGGAAAGTATTGGTTTTCTACTGTTCCATAACTCATAAGAAGTTTTATTAAGAAAAGGTCTAATCAAAACTCGATTTATAGTATAACAAGCAGTACTTATAGCTTCGGCCTAGAAATGTATATATATAGAATATTAACTCAACATGGTTCTAGTTATCTCTTGATGAATTCTATTTCTTCTGTCAACTACACCATTTTTTTGAGGAGTTCTAGGTGCTGAAATTTTTTGAGTAATACCTTTTCTACTACAAAAAGTTTCAAAATAAGAATTTTGAAATTCTCCTCCATGATCACTATGAATAGTTTTCAGTGGAATATTTTTATCATTTTTAACTTGTGCTCTAAAACTTTTGAAATAAGAAAAAGCTTCAGACTTTTTTTTTCTAGAAAATAGACCCATGTAAATCTGGTGTAATCATCAACTAAAACAAACACATAGTATTTGCCTCCAATACTTCCCGTTTGTATTGGAACAAAAAGGTCAATGTGCACTAACTATAATGCATCAGTCTTTGAGACTTCACAAATTGATTTAAAACTTGATTTATGTTTCTTTATATATTGACAAGGATCACAAACTTTAGAATAATCAAATCTAAGTTCCAGTAGATCCTTAACTAGTTTCTTCTTAGAAAGTTTACATAAGTTTCTAAGATTACAATGACCTAGTCTTCTATGCCATAACCAGGAATGATATTCCATTGCACTTAGGCAAGGTAGGTCTTGACTCCTGAGGTCTTCTAAGTTTAAAGTGTAAACATTCTCTTGCCTATTGGCTGAGAGAATAAATTATTCCTTGGAATTGTGTACTAAGCAATTATCATTCCTAAAATTCACAAGGTATCCTTAATCAAATAAATGACTTATGCTAATGAGATTGTGCTTAAGACCCTTAACAAACAAAACATTTGAAATCAAAGTTTTACCAAGAAGAACAATATTACCTATACCAACAATTTCTCCCTGAGCATTATCTTCGAAAGTCACCTTTACTCCTTTCGTTTTGATAATATTTTCAAAATAGATTTTGTTACCAGTCATGTGTCGGGAACATGCACTATCCATGTACCATGTATTGTTGTTGGTACTTCCTCTATATTCCTGAAAACAAGAAAATAATTAGACTTTCAGAATCCAAACTTGCTTGGATCCGAGATTTCCAGACAACAAAATTTTAGGCACCCACACTTTCTTAGAAAAATAGGCTTTATGAAAACCTAGAGATTGGGTTTTATTTAAAGAAAAATTCTTTGCCTAGTGACCACCACATTGACACTTGGTACAAAATGGGGCACTTTTTGGAACAAAGTGGTTTTTACTAAAAGTTGGTTTTTCATGGGTATAACCAAATTAGGATTTGTTTCTTAAAGGTCGTATTTGAGAATACATTTTATCAAAATTTTCTTTACCATGGGTAAAGTTTGATAAAAACTTCTTTAAGGAAAAAATTTCGGACTTGAGTTTGATAACCAAGTTTTTATCTCCAAAATCATTAGATTTAGAACTAGAGATAGGCTCGAAAACACTTTTCTTAGAAATCACTTGTTCTAACTCTTTAGAAAGTTTGTTCCTCTCATAATTTACTTCCTCAAGATTTTTTGAAATATTTACAAAATCATCATTTTTTCCAATCAAGATCTTTAGAAAGATCTGATATCTCTTTTGTAAGAATAACATTCCTAGAGTTTTCAATATCATGTTTTTTATTGAGTTTAGAATTCTGAATCTCAAGAAGTTCAGCAAACCTAGAAACTTCTTTATAGGTAGGTGAAGTATTTTTTTCATCAGAAGAGGATTCTTCATCTGAAGAGTTATAATACTTACTATCATTATAATTTAAAGATACTTTGGTCAATGATTTAGCACTTCGTACCTTAGCCATAAATCAATGATTTTTAATGGGTAATCTATCTATAAGACCAAGATTCTTTTGTCTTGAAGATTCATAATCAGAAGATTCATCTGAAGAGTCACCACCACTGGAACTCTAGGTGTCATTTACTTTCAGAACTTTCTTAGCTTTGGTTTTGTAACACTTCTTCCTGTTCCTTTCAGAATGCCTTTCTTTCCTTTCTTTCTTTTTGTGAAAAGGGAAATCTGGTCTAAAATGTCCAGCTCTCTTGCATTCATAACAAGTAACTTCTCCATACTTCCTGTATTTCCTTTCCTTTTTCTTATACATGGATTGGAAACTTCACTGGATAGCTATCTTGTTCATCCTTCGAGCAAGATTTTCTAACTCATTTTCTGAGACTTCACTTTTACTAGATTCTAACTGAATAACCAGCTTCATAGACTTGGATCTGGTTACTCTCTCATGAGTCTTAGCTTTCATATGATTTGATGTTGTTGTAAAAGCAACAGTACCATTCCCATTCTTCTTTTTGATGTTATCAGCATCTCTCTTCATTCTTGTTTCATGTTAGAGAAGAGTTCCGAATAGATCATCAAGAGAAATTTGAGTGACCTTCCTGTTCTCATCTATAGCTGTTCTCTTTGATTCCCACTCATTGGGAATAATATCAATTATCTTATCCACAAGGGATTCATCATCTAACCCTTTTCTCCCATAGACTGTAAGCTATTGACTATAGTAATAAACCTCTATTTAACTTTACAGATTGGTTCTCCATATGGAAAAATAAACCCACGGTATTCAGATCTAAGCATAGCTCTCCTAGTTTCAATCACTTTAGAAGTACCAAAGTGTGTAACTTCTAACTTCTTCCAGATAAAATTAGCTGCTTCACAAGAAGAAATTTGGCTATATATATATTTCTACTCATTGAACATAGTAAAGTATTGTGTACCTTATAATTGAGTTTATACTCTTGATTTTCCTGGTTAGTGAAGGTTCTAACTTTCTTATCAGGAATTTTATAATCACTAGTAAGCATAACGAAATTATCCACTTCAGTATTGATAACAAAAGTCTTCATTCGATATCTCCAGTACTCATAGTCATTACCATCAATGATTGGTGGTCTTGTAGGGTTTAGATTTTCAATAGGACCAACATTGATTCCTACCATCATAAAACAACTTGGGAAACCAAACTGGTTAGTAGAAAAAGTTCGCAACCACAAAGTTCAGAATGAAAATTCAGAATGACAAAGTTCAGAATGACAAAGTTCGGAATGACAAAGTTAGGAATGAAAAAGTTCATAATGACAAAGAACTTTATAAGAAAGGATGGAGAATAATGAAAAAGTGAGCAAGAAAAAATTATATGTGAATATAATTATTTCAGATACCTCCTCTGATACCAATTTTAGGATCGAAATAACGATGTCGATGCTCAATATACAAGAGGGGGGTGAATTGTACACTTTAAAAATTTTCTTATACAAGGAAAAAACTAAGTTTAAAAAAGTTAAACTAAGAAAATTCACAACACCTCTAATCACCAATTGGAGAATTGGAACCAAATTTTACAATATGAAATTCTACCTTAAAGCATATAGAATCAAAACTAATCAGAGTACAAGTGTAAGGAAATATAAAAAGATTATACTTTCCTTAAAATACAATATACAGCGGAAAAACAAGTAGTAAGACTACAAGTAACAAGATATAAGTCTTTTAACCCAAAGAGAAGGGTATCCAACAACCTTGGATAAAGTTCCCTTGATTTATACTTTCAAGAAAGTCTGTCTTACCCACACCAGGGTAAGCCCTCGATACGAAGATCAGAATCTCTATCTTGCTATCCCCACAAGCCCTCAACTTCAAGGTAGTTGGAACCTCTGTCTTCCTCAGCAAGGAAGCCCTCGAACTTCAAGGTAGTCGGAACCTCTGTATTCCTACCCCGGAAGTCCTCGAATGTAATCACCAACATTCGGAGTCACACAAAGCAATATGAACGATTAGTTCAGTACGCACAAGGAATGAAAAGCTTCTCTCTCTAGAAATCACCTTAAACATCGTGTGGTCTCTAGATCGATCAACTTGTTTTTGAGATCTTTCAAATGAGCTCCTATTTATAGGAAAATTTCCAACGGTTGACTCCCTCCTCCAACGGTCATATTTTCCATGAAATTCAGAGGGACCTGTACACGTGTAACTCAACCAACGGTTAATTAAAAACAGAATGAATGACATCGTTTAATAATAAATCATGTATAACTGAATGCATGACATCGTTTTGAAATGAGACATATGTAAGTAAAATCTATACAAGATTTAGGAGTGTAAGTAAAATAAAAGTTCAGAGTCTAACCAAAATGAAATTCAGAGTCTATGTTGAGAAATGTTCGGATTCTCTTTTATAGGAATTCGGAGTCTGGTTTCACCAGAGATCGGAATATGCACTTGCAGAGTTCAGAGTCGAACCAGTAAAAGTTCAGAGTTGAACCACTTAAGAGTTCGGAGTCAAACTACTTAAGAATTCAGAGTCGAACTACTTAAGAGTTCGGAGTCGAACTACTTAAGAGTTCGAAGTCGAAGTTCTTAAGAGTTCGGAGTCGAACCAGTAAAATTTCGGAGTCGAACCACTTAAGAGTTCAGAGTTGAACTACTTAAGAATTCGGAGTCGAACTAATTAAGAGTTCGGAGTCGAACTACTTAATAGTTCAGAGTCGAAGTTCTTAAGAGTTCGGAGTTTAACTACTTAAGAGTTCAGAGTCAAACTACTTAAGAGTTTGGAGTCGAACTACTTAAGAGTTCGGAGTCGAACTTCTTAAGAGTTCGGAGTCGAACTACTTAAGAGTTCAGAGTCGAACTACTTAAGAGTTTGGAGTCAAACTACTAAAGAGTTCAGAGTCCAGAATTCAGATTGGAACTTTATTACAGTTCACATCCAGAATTCAGATCCTAAAAACAGAATGCTCCAAATATTTACATTATATGACTTCTGGGATTTTGGGTATGAATCCAGTATTTGTACTTAAATAAAATATTTCTATGTATAGGAAAATATAGGTTAGGGTAAATTTCTTTAATGAAGTAAATTTTACTTTATGGAGGTAAAATTTATATTTACATAAGTATAAGGTGTTTTTGATTTTCAAAAAAATATGGAATGGAAAAGTCATAAGGAAAACCTTATTGACTCAGCACTCATCATACCACCAATGCCATAAATATTGCATTAATAAACAAATATGTATGTTGTATGGTGATAAATCCCCATTTGAATCATACAAAAATCAGTAAATTGATGCAGGGCTCAATAAAAGGGAAGGGAAACAACCCATGAACAATAATGTTTCTTGGGTCATGGCCCCTAATGGTATAGAAATAAACCCTATCAATCCATTAAAATAACTCAGTGAAGAATATGTACTACCATCCATCAAATAGAAGGCATGAGGCCAAATTCAGGTGCATTTTCAACAACCTTCATGATACCAGTCATGAAAACTAAGCCTAATAGTGCTTAAAAGGTCACATAATCTCTAGAAATTGGTATAATATTGGATGTAAATTCCCTCATTCCATCCATAGATCCCCAATATATCCTTGCCTCATTAGTTGAGACAAGATAGAATAAAAATACATCTTCTACTTCCCTCACTCTATCCCCTCTAGAGCTTGAAAATGTTCCTACATTTTTAGTGGGGTCAGAGGGTGTCGATTAATATTTTGGATGTCAAACTATCGACTCCCCTCTTAACTCTGGAGAGATTCCTCCGTTACCTACTTCCCCTCAGAGTAAGGTATAAGAGGAAGATCAAAGGGAAGATTAAGATGAGGATGACCACAAGGGAACCCCTTCAACATTTTAGGAAGGTGGTTCTATCACAATTGATGAACTCAAAGAAAAAATATGGGTATAGAAGAAGATCCATGACCCATTTGGATTAGTGTATCCATGCCTTCCAAATAATAAGAGGTATACACCTCATTTATGAAGAAACATCGATACATGTTCACCTAGAATTAAACAGAGATTCCAAGACTCTAACCTAATGTGGGAACTCACCACTTTGTCTTTCTAGAGAACCACCAGTGTTATAAACAAGTAGCCAAAAGGACACACCCCACTCATGCTGCCAAAATTGAGGGTGAAGATGACAGGATTATCAATTCCAATTTCAGTTAGAAAGTCCAATATATGAAATGGATATACAATATAGTCCTTCTAAATAATAAGAATGGGAAAATTAGGGTTAGCATCGACTTCATAGATATCAAATGGTATTTTCTAAAAGTTGATTTCCCAGTCTCAACCATAGAGATATTGATTGATAAAACAATCAGATATCATGAACTCTCCTTCATGGATGGCAATTTGAGGTATAATAAAATATTAATTGATTAAGAGGATGAAGAATATAATTCCTTTAGGAACCCTTATAGAATATTTTTCTATTAGGTAATGCAATTTGTCTTAATTAAGGTCGACTATATATACCAGGATGCCATACATCACATTTTAAAACCTTTTTAGAAGAAGTTTGTTGAATTCTATGTCGATAACCCAGTGGTTAAATCTTAATAGAGTTATAACTATTTTGCTGATATTGAGACCATATTTAAAAAAATGTGACTACATATCTTGACGATGAACCCCTTGAAATGTGATTTTGGGGTTACCTCAAGGAAATTTTTCAACTTCATTGTACGCCATCATGGAATCAAAGTAAACCCTGAGAAGATAAAGGATATCCTCAATTTGTCACGACCTTGGAACCTAAAAGAGTTAAGGGAATTATAGGGACACCTTGACAACATTTATATCTTTATATCCAACCTTATAGGTAAGTTTTTTCCCTTCACCAATTTGATGAAGAAGGCGGTCACATATCAGTGGATCGATGACTACCAAGAAGCATTTTATGGCCTTAGGAAATATCTATTGATCCCACCAGTTCTATTACCAGCTATTGAGGGGAAGCTTCTTATTCTATATGTGATGGACTTGGAATGATCTCTAAGTTATTGCTTCACACAAAATAATGAAATGGGGAATGAAACCAACCTTTATTACCTCAATCAAACTATGCTCAATATAGAGACTCAATATTCAAATATTGAGAAGAGTTTTCTGGTGTTAATATTTGCAGTTCATAAACTGAGGCACAACCTATAGAACCATGAGGTCCATTTGGTATCTTACAATAGCTTGATCAAATATATCCTTAGCTTTACTATGTTGAATAGATGTCTGGAATGGTGGGCAGTTATCCTATATCAGTTGGACATATAGTTCATGCCTGAGAAAGTGGTAAAAGGGAAAACTTTGGTAGAATTTTTTAAAGAGAATTAATATATAGAAAAACATCATTAAATATTAAATTTTCAAATGAAGTGATATTTTTCCTTCAAGATGCCCCCAGAGTTGGGAAATATATTTTGACGACACATAAAGAAGCCAAATAAGAAAGATAATGGAAGACCTTAAGCCAAACAAAGTTAGTTTGGGAGTTATGTTCATCTCTTTAGGAAATGAAGTATTACATTACTCTTTATTATTAGAAGGAGATACAAAAAAAGAGGCAGAATAATTATACCTCATTGCAAGTCTATAACTGGAACTTAAAATCCTAGTGGGCCACCTAGATATGAAGGGTGATTCAATGTTGGAAATAAAATAGATAAATGAGGATTATGCTCTCATAAAATAAGAACTAATCCCTTTTCTTGTCTATATCCAAGGACTAATGGGATAATTCCCCTTAGACCCAATATTTACTCACATCACATGGCAAAAAAATTCCCAATATGATGCAATGGAAGATGAAGCCATGAATTTGGAAGATCAATACTAGGATGAAATAATCATAAGAATTTTACACTGGTGAATGGTCTCACCTTTTTTTCATGTTAGCATGGAAAGATCAAAAAGGTTAGAATATCTCCAAAATAGATGGTCTTACCACCGGTCAGACGATACCCATTGTAGATTACCTTCAAAATTGGGTCCTCTCATCTGAAAAATCAATAAAAGAGTAGATATGATGATGAACGAACAAATTTAATCTTTATAATGGCCTAACTCACCATAAAGTATTTTATAAATGAGGCATTGATAGATTCCTTATTAGATTCCTTAATGGAGAAGAGACTACTACTGTCATGAATGAAGTATATATGAGAGCCTATGGTGGAAACTATTCAGGGTTTAGGAATTACAATAAATAGAAAGGCTCAGATATTTTTTGCCTTCGATGACGTAGGATTACACAGAATTCACCAAGAAGTGTCATTCCTACAAAGTGCACACCAAATCCATCCATTAACACCCAAATTTTCTACATACATCCAAATAATCCAGGCTATTTTCTATATGGGGAATGTATTTTTTAGTTCTATATCCTCAAGATTCCTCCAAGTAGGTCAAATACATCCTATCTACTACCGAATTATTCTTGAAATGGGATGAGTAAATACACATCAAAGAAGTCAAGTCGAAAAGCATTATCAGCTTCATGAAAGAAAACATCGTCACTGGATTTGGTGTCCCTAATAGAATACTGATAGAAAACGACACCAATTTATGTTCTGTGAAGTTGGAGAAGTTATATCAGGAGTATAATAACAAATCCAACCATTTTTCCCACTACCATGAAATAGCCAATGGAAATATAGATTCCTTCCTTAAGACCATATCAAATATAATCTAGAAAATAGTGGATAAGAATAAAAATTATTAGCCTAAAAATATCTTGCATGCATTGTAGGACTACCATAGTACCACCCGTACCACCACATAGTCAACCCTATATTCACTCATATATAGAACATAAGTATTCCTACCCATTGAGGTGTAATTGAACTCACTCTTCATTACCACATATGATAAGATATCCATAGATAATCAATCCTAGAAAAAATTTAATGAATTGGATAGATTTTATGAGAAATGATTGGATACCATGAATCATTTGGAGGTCCATTAAAATCAGATAGCATGGGATTTTAACAAGAAGGAATACATCCATTTGTTCCTCTAAGGATAACCGGTACTGGTCCTCACGATTTCGATGATACCAAGAAAGAATCCTCCAAATATTATTCCAAAGTGGGAGGGAACTTATTCCATAAACAAGGTCCACTCTAATTGAACTTATTACCTGATCTCTATGGATGGAGATCTCATTACGACCCCTATCAACACAAGATTTCTCAAGAAATACTATCTGTGATAAGAACACCATTATCCATGTCGCAATACAATAAACTGCATGACACTAATGTCTTTGTTATATGAAATTAAAATCCATAGCATCATGGTCATGTATTCATGAACATAAAAGGATCATCATTTGTTCTTAGTCATCTGAACCAAAACAAAAATACATCATAGTACAAGTTTTAATACTTCAAAATACATATCCTAACTTGCAAATCATAAGACATTAAACTGTATGACAACATCCTTTCCACATGATGTAAAACAACATGGTTTATGTCCTTGTTTCATGATGTAAAACTGTATAACATTTCAATCCTTGCTTGAGTGTATCATAACCTTAGGTGTTGGTATCTGTTGAAACTCCTTAGTAAGACAAAAACACTGTGAAGGAAACCCCATGATATTTAAAAATATCAAGACAAAGCTTGAAGAACTAAAAGGAAAGATAAATTTAGAGGACCTGCATGACGGACCTGCGCGGGGGACCATCGCGGTAGACCTACGTGACATGATACTTTTTTCCCACCTCCGTGGAGTAACTACACGGAAGGGCTATGTGGCCGACCTAAACGGAATAATTAATTTCAACCATCCCCCCTACCTATAAATATGACCCTTTGGATCCTTATTTGACAACTAAAAAAAGTTTAAAGACTTCTTGAAGCTTCTATTGTGTAGATCCTTCATCTATATACCTCAAATTTTCTCAGGAAGCTCTATAAAAACACGAGAGAATAGAGAATTAAATGGGATAAGAATGTTTTGAAAGTATTTCATAGTTTGAATCTTACATAGGATTGGTTTGCCTATGTTAATAATTTTATTCATCATCCCTAAAGCCTACGCGACACACCTATGTGAGGTACCTGAAACTGAAACTTAATTTTTTTTATTTCAAAACACTTTTAGGGAAAGTGAGAAACCATGGTACAAAACCACACAAGAACACAATTGACACAAAAATCAGTAAGGATCACCAAAATAAACAACAAGAACAACCATCACAAGAACTAATAATCATAATAACCATACTCATCATCACACCTGACACATGAGTCCTCCTCCGCAGTGGCTGATTCCCATTCAGAAGCTAGTTTATATTGCCTACAGAGATTATCGCCTTGGACCCACCTCCTCATTTGATCTAGAGGGAACTTCTCCTAGCTCGGTTTTATGGATATGCTGTCTTTTTTGAAAGTAAGGATCACCCTATGATCACGCTTGGAAGAAGATCTGGTAATCACTAGGTGTAGCAGATAAGAACAATCCTTCCTTGTTTTTATTCTTGGTAAAGCTGACAATGTTCTAACATCTTCATTCATCTTCATTTTCCCACCTTGAACTATATCAATAAAGGATAAAGTGCCAAATTCCATCAGATATTCTTTATCACCCCCGGATGAATACCCCCTCTTGCCAAAATGAATCGTGGACACAGGTTCCTTGAATCCCTTGTCCTTGCCCTTCCTCGTTCTAGGTGTGTTGCATTCAATCACCGAAAGACACCAAACCACATCTCTATTGTCTTTAGGAGAGTCCTTCCCCTCACCCTCTGCCACTGTCTTAGTATCCTCTTCTTTGCCTTTTATGTTTCCAAAGTCCCGGCTAGGAAGCTCTTCCACCAGCAAAGAGGTCTCCTCCCAAACCCACCCTTCATACATTTGATTATCCTGGTCACCCTCATCTAAACATTCGGAAAAATATTCCACATGATCAGTGGCCAAACCAACTTCTATGAGACTATCAAACCTATTGGTCAACTGCAGTAGAGGTCTCACTGGTAGAGCAGGACCTCCATCTTCTCGGTTCCTGACTGAACTGGTCACCTCCATAGCAGCCACAACCCCTCTGCCTTCAGCCAGTTGTACATTCTCCTCCACAGTTCCATTCCATTGAGATTCTTCTATCCTCGAATCATGAAAATTATTGGCCTCTTTCTATGAACACTTCTTGGAAGGCCCCTCCAAGTCCTATCTCAGCCTTCTAAACACTTCGTACACCACTGGTTTGATAACCAACGCTTCCTTCACCACAGGACCAAGAGTAAAAACTTCAGGATCCTTGCGAACTCCCTCTAAATCATACTTCTCCAATAGACACAGTGGGTGAATCCCACCGCAACTATCTGGGACATGCTCCCTCTGAACTGGAATAGCCCCCCTGAAAACTGCAGGTTCATTATCTTTTGAACTTTCCTCCCTCCTTGCTGATACCTGGATTGAAAGTATCCTTCGGCAAACCCCCAGAGCGTGACCCAAAAAATTAAAAGATGAACAAAATTCAACCCAATATTCATAAATAACCCTTTTCTTGCTTTTATATTCCTCTCCAATGGTAATCCAAACATAATCAATAGGAATCCGGGAGGCATCAACTTTAACACTGACCCGGGGATTTACCAGGTGGCACACTACCTCCATTCGGCTATCCGCGTATAAAAACCTCCCGACATGGTTACCCAAAAATCTTATATTTGAAGGATTTTGAGAAGGTAATGGGAGGTTAGGAAAGATTACCCAAACCGCCATCAAGGTAGGATCATGATCCATATGATAGTCGAATGAACATCACTGGAGGAAGAATCGAATCCCATTGCAGCTACGGGGGGCCGATGACCAGGCTTTGATAAGGTCCTCCTCCGATTCAAACCAGATCATGATGTGGTGGCTGTCCAATAAACCAACAACCTCCCTTTCTTAGAGATCCCATGAGGAAAACACGAATCTGTCAAAGGTGTAAACAGAAGGTCTCCTCTATTTGAAGCGGGAAATCAGTGTGAGGTTAAGAAGCGTTGAGGACTCCATGAACTCAGAAGGCGACATCTGAAGGTCAGGGATTCCATCAAGGAGAGATGGGACTTTGGGGCTTATGGAAACTTTCAGAAATGAGGGAAGTAAATTAGTGTTGGAGAAGGGCTGAAAAGGAAAGCCTGCTCTCCCGAATTAAGACGGAGCCACCTCCCCCTCAAAGGGGGGAGGAGCCGGAGCTTTGAGCACCTCCATCACCACCAGGGAAGAATCATCAGTAGGGTTTCATTCGATAAGCCCCGTACCCCCTAACACCCATGTGAGATACCTATGTGGCACACCTAAGTAGCATACCTACAAGGAACAGTTGTGCATAGGGCCTACAAATCATATTATAAAACCTCTTCAAAGACACTCATGGAAGGGTATTTCCTTTCTTGGTTCCCTTATCTAAAAGACACTAAGTTGAAGCCTCCACCAAAACTTCATAACATATCAAACCTTTGGGAAGGTCACATTAGCGTGTCTTCTATTTGGGTATGTATATCCATAGTCATAGGTTTCCCATATTTGTTTTGCAATGGGGTTAGGATTTATAGAGTGTTTGTGTGTTTGTATATCTGTATTCAAATGGAAATTTCTCCTATGAACAATGTTGGGAAGTTCCCAATTTGGAGAGTTAGAATTTGGGTTCTATCTTTCCCTTTTCATCTCTAAAACACATAACCTTAGGTCTCTGGTAGGGAAGGTGTAGTTCACACTTGATTGTCCATACAATAAAATGAGAAGTCTACATCCCCTCTTGAGATCCACTAGGGAAGCCATCCTGGTGTATGACCCTAACATTTAAAGTAGAAGGTTGCAGTCTTGATCCTTTCTACATCCTTCACCTTCACTCCTTCCTTAAATTAGACCCTTGTCTAATGTAAAGAGAACAAAGGGAAGGATTTTCGTTGTGCCCTCTTCCACAATCACCTTGGCCTCTTCCACCGCTACCACCATTGGCGTGTCCTCCTCTACCAGTGGAGGAGGAAAAGTGTGGGTGAATTTGTTGAATCTTTCACATCCTCTTGTTTATCACACTGAGCATGATTCACATTGGCTTAGAGATTTTTAAAGATCAATACATTTGCACAAACACCAACATGAATAAACTATGAGAACTCTGATTCCCACTATAACTCGGATATGTAGGAAGCCTTCATCAGGGAACAAGCTCATTGGACACCCTCTTTAGGAATCCAACCTCAATTCCCTTAATATGGGAATCCTCCTTAGGAGTAAGCCCTGAATTAAGCCCCCCTATTAGTAAGGAATCCTTTTTAGGAAGTAATCCCAAAATCATTTCTCTCAAAGGACTATACTCTCCTAATAGATTAATGGAACTACATGGGATTTGATTCCCATCCCAATGGGATACATAGGAAGCCTCTCTGAGGTTCAAACCTAATAATTCAAATCATCCCTATTCTTCATGGGCCATATTCCCAATAGGGTATAATCTTACTTGGAAACCTATATTATTTCCAAGGTCCTTGGGCAGTTTAGGCTTACGTCCCATACCAAAATTTGATCAAACACCTTTTTATTAGATTAATTTACCACATGAAATTAAACTGTATGGATAGGTCGTTATCACATGACCTTAAAAGGTATGATGTTTCCCTTTAAGCAGCACCAAACTACAAGGGTTCTGATTCCTTTCACAATGATACGTAGGTAGCCCATTTATGTTTATGGCCCCGATATCAAAACAAACCTTTGTCTCCCTGGATGATAATCAATTCTAGGGTTCCCCACTAAACGGATTAAAAACCAGTATCTTTATAAAGATGGTTAAAAGAATCTCTAAATAGTATATGAGAGGATACCATTAATAGAGAACCTCGAATACATGCAGATGTCTCCATTAATGAAGAACCTTGAATACATATAGATGATTTTAAATTTCACACATGCTAATAATTGATTAAAAATTCCAAGGGAAACCTATGTTATACTTGGCTAATTAATAAGGATTCATGAAAATATCTCAAATCTATAAGAGAGTCATAAGGTAGACAATAGTTTCCCAAAAAGGGTGTGATGACTCTGATATCTCATACTCTCGACCAATTCATGTTCTTAAGTATCATAAGTTAAATATCAACAAATACCTACCTTTGGAAATTAGGTCCCTTTTGGATAAGGAACTGTTGTATTTTTTCATTTCCATAAATAAATCCAATGGAAACCTCCTGGAAGCAGTGATTCCTAACAAGGACACACATTCCAAGGAACCACAAAACAAAAAATGGTGAACCCGATGTGAATCCTTATCCAAGTAAATAGTATTATCCACATTTCAGGCCACTATAAATTGATAAAGGAAGGCTATACAAAGGAATCAGTCATGTATGTATCCATCTAAAAGATGTTTCTTTAATAGAGTTCATTATTTTTATCAGTTTTCTCAAAACTCCCTTCACTCCAAATGGATTCCATCAAGTTTTCCCCAGTGAATGCCCCGACTGCTGCTCAAAATGGACCCTCATCCACTAGAATGACGTCATCACCAACTCAGTGCCTTCAATGATGGGTCTCAAATGGATTGGTATAATAATACCATCAAAATGGTACTACCCCAACCTTGGAGGCTTCCCAAAAGTCTCTCCATGTTAAAAATAACCCATGATTGTCCGGTCAGTGATGACCGATGGTCAAGAAGCAGACAATGCCAACCACCTTCTTCTACCATTTTTGGTCCTTATCCCTAGAAGGAAACTACCAGTCCCTCCCGTACTATAGGGAGGTGTATCAAGAGGTCACTCATGACCTCAATTTTCAGGGGTCCTTCCCTAGGTCTCATACCAAAAATCACTATTTGCAGAATCACATGGTAGTGAACCACCAACATGATGGGGGTGTTGCCTTCGGTTGTTCGACCTAGTTCGCTTATACCCAGGTGTGCAATAAGAACCTTCAGGGACAATGTCTGGATAACAGGGAGTAGGTTCTTACATTTCCCTCCTTCAAAGAATTACATCAACCTAACTTGATGGAAAACAATGAATGGAAACTTGCACCCATCTATCCCAATTATGCTTACTAGTAGACTCATCTGGCAGAAACCCACCAATCCCAGTAGTTATATTCAGTGGAGTACCATGGACTGGCACATACACATGTTTACAGACTATCATCTATTCAGCAAGCTCGTTTGACTGCATTCAAGGAAGCCCTCCAATCAAATATGATGGCAACTAGTAAGTAGGAATATACACCTTCTTATACTCAACAATTATTCCAGTAGTATCATCTATTAGAATTGACGGAATTCCATCAACCATACATGGAAGAAAATATCCAACAAGAACGTACACCTACCAGCATCGATCAATCCACCAACAGTCTCTTTTGGCAGCACCCAGAGAAGTCATTCGGAAAGCTCTAATGACAAACCTAGGGTAGACTGAACTCTCGGGACCCATACATGAGTACTGTCAGTATCCATTGATAGTAAAAGAAGGATAGGAGAACACACATACATGTAATTAAAATAGATAATGGATTTATATTCTTGTTCCATCTGCTAAATTCACCAAACACATCTTAGAAATGAGGAAAGGGAAAACACAAATTCCTACCCATATTCAGAAGCATGCCATAATATCATAACAACAACTTTAGTAGTACTAAGTAAAGATACACATAACATTATCCCCACACCTGGTATGACACATCAACATGCCATCCCAGAGTAGATACATACCTCTATTCTTGTCCAGGAGGGTTATGGGGTGTACTCCACCATATTATACGGACAAATGGATTGGGAACATACACCCTTCACAATTGGAGATAATCAGAACATTCTAATGACCACTCTAAGGTAGGCACATAAACTTACCCATGATAACCACTTCTCCCAATAAGTGGCCCCAACTATGTGTAAAAGAGAATCTAAGAAAAAGTATCACCAAACACAGTTGAAAAATCAAGAGCCAATCTGTGATCTGGCTCCTCTTAATGCTAGAGTTCTTAAATCCCTCAGACATTTATCTATTGAAACTCAAGATCCCATTATACCATTACTAAATTATGGGAGTATTAGCAGTAATTCTGATGTTCCCCATCAAGAAATTTCATCATGAAGGCTTGATTCATGAAAATTCGGTCAATCTAGAGAGCCTATCTTTGGATGAGATCCACGACAACCCTCCACGTGGCCCGAAGACCAAGGAGAACGAGGATTTATCCATATATTTAATACACTGTGGTGGTCCTCTCCATGATAGAATTAATTGCAAAATTTATCTCCAAAGTAGTGTTTTGCATTGTCAAGATAATTCTCTAATTGACAATGGAGTAATGAGAAAACCCTCTTATCTCAAGGAAATTTCTAATTCAAGGCCTATAATGTATGATGCCTTGTGATTAATAGGTGAATTTTTTTTAATCAGAAGACAGCATAAGGAAACATTCATTTTCTGAACCTCCCTTGGGTCATTTGTCTTCTAATATAAAAGAGAAAAAATCAATTGATTCCATTGTTTGTAATAAACCATTTGTGAATCGTCTACTCTGATCAAACCAATTATACAAACCTCTAGAAAAATATGAATATGATATGTTGAACATGAGAAAAAAATTTCCTAAAGGTGAAGTACCAGTCATGTTCTGGCCTTTGGAAAAATCTCAATACAACATTCCATAATTGATGGCAGAAGATTGCATTCATGATATCCGCCTCAAATTATGGAAGAATCTTCATCATTTTAAAACCAAAGAGTTACCATATGATGAATATAAAAGTAATTTAATGGTAGTAGAAGGGTTGTAACACCAAATAGACTTGGAATCGCTCTTAGTTTCCAAAAATCCAAAGGTTGAAAAGAAACAGAGAACCATTCAGTGTGCATGCCTCAATGCACTAAAAAGGTTACACCAATTAATTTCTGATACCCAATCTGGTGTTCATTTAAGAGGATGGGGTGCACACAAAGAATTTCATTTCACTACACTCCAAAATCATCAAAGCTCTGCAAAAGTGGTCTCATGAAATGTTATTTCCCATGCCTCAAATAGATCTCATCAGAGTGCCCAAAGAGAGAATGCTATTGAGATACTTTTGCATCAGGCATATAAAAACATTAATTAGGCCTTTTTCTTAGAGGATGTCAGCCATAAGATGACCCAAATGTCTAAAATAGCACATTGGTCTTCCAAAATAGGTGATTTGAGTGGTTTTTGGAAAATGAACCTAGCCAATGTTCTGACCAAAATTTGCAAAACCAGAAGAGTAGATGCACAAATCTCAGCTATAGTAGTTCAGGAGACACCCCAGCCTATAGGGCGGAGTGTTTTTTAACTCAACCTTTGAATTCAAAAAAAAGTTCAAATGTTAGAAGAAGAATAATAGAAACATCCCCAGCCTGCAGGGCTGGGTGATTTTTCACATCTATAATAACCTCCTCAATGGAAGTTAGTTTTCTATTGATTAGGGACGAATCCCCAAAGTGAAAGCAGAACTAAACTATCCAGGGATTCCGTTCGGGTTACAATCCTTTAAATAGTTCTCAGGAATTCAGCCTATAGGATAACAAAGTCTCATGGAAGATATATAAGGAGACAATCTTACAAAGATACTGACAGAATGCCATCAATGCATTATGCATTAGTGAATGTCATTAATACCATTGCATAAGATCCTCCAAGGAATGAGCCTAGTTTATGGAAGTTAGAAGATGAAGTTCTTATCCATAACATGATACACATTGAAGAAAATGAAGGAGGTGTGCACACTCAAAATCAATGGCTTACCCAGAATCTGGGTATTCCCTCAAGTAACCAACTCCCACCCATTTATAAGGAATATTATAAGGGGAAAGGTAAACATCATATTTTGTCTCACTTTTCCACTGGATAAGGTCAATATCTTTCACTTTAAGAAATATTTTCCCAGTAAGAGGAGGAGATGAAGGTGTTAAAAATACTCAATAAAAAGTTATATTGAAGCAGCATTTCTGCTAGACATGCTCTCTAAGAAGATCCTTAACTTGCATATCCTGTAAGAACTCCTCATCAAAGAGAGTTTGTTGCAAATAGAGATTTGGATAATGAATTCACTCCATTGGGTACATAGCTAAGACAGGACCAAACAAATCCGTATAGGCCTGTCCTTATAGGTTATCCAAGACAAACACCAGTAGCAATACCACCAGTGGTTTTTCCAGTCATTGCACCAGTTCAAGCTTCATTCGTTGTACCTGTACATGTCCCATTTCATCCAGATATTCCACAAATGCTTATGAACTCAATTGAGGTATTAATAAATATATTTCAATCTATGGAAGAATGGTGGGTGCCAGTACATCTAGAAAAGAAATATTACCCTGAATGGGTGGATCCAATCCCTCCCCCACCAAACTTTTTGAATACTATATTTCCAATATTTAATGGTTCGGAAGAGAAAGAGAAGATATTAACACATTTTTTCTCTCGTTTTGATCCCACGATAGGGACCCCTCATCAAAAATAAGTAGTTAAGCTCATATGATTTGTGAAATAATTACAGGTCCGAATTTTGATTGGTATACAAGTATGTAGTCTCAGTCAATTACGAGATGAGAAGATCTTCATTAGAAATTCCTTATCCAATTCAGATCAATGTTGCCAAACACAATAGTTTTTGACCTTAAAAATTGAAAACAAAGGGAGAATAAAATGATTTATTAATATTAAAATATTTGAATATACATGTATTCAAAGTAAAAATAGTTGGTCCTAGTACACAAACTCTAACAAGAACCTCTCCTAGTGATAACTAACTCTAGTAAGCCTTGTATATGTCTAGTTTTGTCCGTACCCCAAGGTATTTTATAATGTACTATTACATTATCATTTCATTCAATAATTTTTTTTGTTTTATAAAAAAACATTCAAGGAAAAATCCAATTCAGTTCTATGACAATATTTCAATAAAATACTTTCTATAGTGATACCATACTACTTAAATGTTTAAAAAACAAGTTTTAGTTTAAACTCATCCTTGATTCATTTTATCAAACACATCATGTGCATAAAATTTAGTTTTCCAAGAAAATCCTCATTTGAAAAAAATCACATATCCAAAAAAGATCATATTCACCTCTAATGTATTTAAAATAATCAATTTCATAAATCAAAACCAAAGGGGAACAAAATAACACTAGTAATTATAAGGGATAATCCTTATAATATAGATACCTACCTGATGAATGATGAAAACAATACCACCTTCAAAACCAGTGATGAAAAATGAATAGATTGGGTCCTCACAAAAATATATGTAAGAAGAAACTATCAATTTCCCATAAAACCTTTTCTATATTCCAATCTCATACCATTAGGGTTTTACAAGTAAAGGGAATGTGAGATCAAGAGAATATCTAGAGAAAAAAGGAGAAATCAAGAGAGAAAAAATATACCTTAATGAGATCCACCCAAAATGACCAAGGATCCCTAATTAATTAAGGGGATTAAATTATACTGAATCATGTATAGGATGTCTTGATCTAGTGAGGGATTAAGAGGAGATTAAAGTTAAAAATGACCTAGGGTGTTAGGGTAATTTCCTATTTTTAGATGTTCATATTTAGTCACACAGTTAGGAAGCACTATTTAAAAAACCATTCACCAAATATAAAATGGCCACTATCCATTGAAATATATGTTTCTTGGTTTCCTAAGAATAGATACAAAGTATGCTAAACCATGCTTAACCCTTGAGAAAATCTTTAGAAAAAATCTCAAACATCCAAAGGGTTTTCCTGGAGACTCGCACAATTAGATAAACCATGATCAAACTATGAAAAAAACCACTCAAATCCATATATATGTATCAAATGATTACCAAATGGTTATTAATAACCATTTTCCTAAAATTATAACTGACATTTTCCCCTAAAACTCTAAATCTTCAACCCTAAACTCCTGAAAACCTCTAGAACCTCATAAGAGATAAACTAAGCTATAAATTAAGAATACCTATTGTAAGATACAAAACATTTCTGGAGTTGACTGATGCTCATTTTTCAGGTATTATTTTTCATTTGTTTGAGTATATATTGTCTGTGTTTTACTTTGTTGATTTTTGGGTGAAACTAATTTTTTTGGAGGGGTTATGGGCAGTGCACAGTTGGTGCATGATTTTCCAAACCGTGCAACCTACCCTAGAAAACTATGAAACCCCCACCTAAGGGGAATTGCATGGTTGGAACACAATTTGGAAAACCACTAACCCTATTAGTAGTAACCATGATACCCCTAAAATTAGGAACATGGGTAGGCACATAGTTAGGGAAAACTATGTTCCCCATATAAGAAACCATGTGCATAGAAAAATAAACCCCTAAAAATTCATTAAAAAAATTCCTGACCCCCCGTCTTATATCCCAAAACAACTGAACTTGATCCTAACTCATTTATCTAATTTTTGAGGATTCCAGATGTATTATAGAGGCTTATTAATTACATTCATGGAAAATCAATGATCCGTTTAAAATATCTACACCTCTCTTAGTAAAAGCATCTAATCTCAATTGGTTTCATTCCTATCTCCTGTATTTATTTAATCTTTTGAGGGAGGTTTTTCTCTATTGGTAATGGATATATATATATATAGTTTTTTATTGATCAAATCCTTTTGATATTGTATTAGGTTTTGGATCTAGATTTCATTATTCATTGTGAAATTAAACATTCCTCTTCAATTTAAGGATTTCTGTTGACAAGCATCCATCAATGATATTGAGGTAGGTTGCCTAAATTGAAAATCTCATAGTCTTGATTTAATAATGTGTATGTAATTATGAAATTACAATTTCAATGACTGGGAATATGCATCCAAAATTTAATTAATTAAATTAAATTTCAAAGTGATAATTTATTTGGTTGAATTGGGGAAATTGAAATTGGTTAACTT
Organism: Viscum album; assembly: GCA_963277665.1. NCBI lineage: Eukaryota > Viridiplantae > Streptophyta > Magnoliopsida > Santalales > Viscaceae > Viscum > Viscum album. The sequence goes on from OY728125.1 coordinate 607,312,660, forward strand.
GTGATTTTGAAATTGATGGGATATTAGGATTGTGGAATTGGTTAATTAAATGGGATTGTGTAATTGGTCAGTTGTTGAGATATATATTTAATTGATAAGGGAAATAAAAGTATTATTTTCCTAACCTTATAAGTTTAACATGTTATTTGATTAAATGATGATAAATGGTCTAATGATGAATTGTTCATATTATTCTTTACGATTGAAATAAAGAATTATTATTTTTATGATAAACTGTAAAGATAAAATTTAATGATATTGTTTTATACGAGGGTTAATGATGCATAACCTTGATGGATATTAAATTTTGATTTGTGTGATAAGGTGATATTTGTGATATATGTGACGTTGAGGTGTGGGATAGGGAATAATGCTCAAAATACCCCTATGTGTTATTGAGTGTAGGATAAGGAATGAGGATAAAAATACCCATATGTATTAGTGAGTGTATGATAGGGACTGAGGATCAAAATACCCATGTGACATTGATGTGTGGGATAGGAAACAAGGCTCCAAAAAACCATATGTGTTATTGAGTGTGGGACAGGGACTGAGGATCCAAATACCCATGTGAAATTGAGGCTTGGGATTGGGACATAGGCTCTAAATACCCACATGGTGTTAGGCATGAAATTATATACCCATGAGATTGAAATTGTACTATGGTTCCAAATGGTAATGATATGAAATGAATTGAAACTAGTGCAAAAAAAACGTTTTAAAGGCATTTTGTTTTCAATTTAAACATTAATTTTACCCGATACTTATTAAGGTGATGTATAATATAAGAATTTTGGTTTCAGATTTCTAAAAACTAATTCTAAAAATCATCTCTAGAATTTTTGACCCTGTTTTCAGTGTTGGTTTCTAGTAATAACTCATGCTTAAGTTCCAATGTTTTTGAAATTTCAGAGTTGGTTTTAACCAAAAACTGATGCTAATTTTTTTCCGAATTTATTTTTGGGGTCGGTTTCTATAATAAATTGATATAGAAACCCTTTGATATTTTTTTTAAAAGTTTCATTATCTGTTTTGATTAAAACCTACTATGAAAGATAAATTTTTTTATATAAATTTTTTAATATAAAATCCCAAAAAAATCAGAATCCCTATAAAAAAAACAATATAAAGCCGTCAACTAGCATGTTTCATAGATAAAAAATCTATAAAAATAAACATAATTTTAACAACATATTCAAAAAATAATTATATACACATTTTTATTATAATGTAAAATTAAAAACCCCATACCTAAAATTTAAAACACAATAATTGGAGTTTGTTGCTGAAGCATTCTTTTGAGGTCAATATTTTAAAACACCTATTATAACAAAAGAAATAGTTTTTGAACTCTTGTTATTAGGAAAATGTATTACTAATCATAAAAATTCAAATATATATACCTTAAATCGTAATCATAGATAACAAATAGTTCAAAAACAAAGATCGAAGATGGGTAAGATTCTATTTTATATAAGACTTAGCATCATTGAATGTTTACAATAACATTGAATGATATAATATTAAAAACATAATACTATGATAGAAAATATAAAATAATTAATATAACTAACCTTATCAAATTCAGTAGTTACCCTGGTTGTAATTATCTCATACATGAATCATAAAACATAATATCCAAATTCAACATATCTTTGTTGATTATGATACTATGATTATAAAACATTAAATTGATAATAAAAACCAATATATATATATATATATCAAAAATCAGAATAATATCTAATATAAAAAATAATTACCATTACTTTCACACATTGGATTACATTTATGTTCTTTATCGAAAAGTGATCTTTATTAAATTTTTTCTATGACCTACATTTTTATATATATCAACTAATAATACATGTATATACAATAGGAATTAAATATAGTGAAATTTTAAAAAAATAAAATCTAAAGAGGTGGTAAATTTTTTATAGACATCACCTAATAAAGAGAAAAACCAATATAAGTTGCATTCCCTTGGGTATAATAACCCTAACATCCAATGACCCTACAATACAAAAAGTTCACAATTAATGAAATTATAATGAATATTAGTTCATAATTATATTTTTGTTCTTACCCATTAAGAAATGAAAAATCAACACCCAATATCCTACTTTAATAATATCTCACATATATATGTAATTTTATCAGCTGTCTTCACATATTTGACAAACATGGAAATGAATTATAGATCTATAAAACCATAAACACCTGTGATTTCATTTTGAATAATAAGCATGTATAGATACATAATTAAAAAATTAATATAGTTATTCAATTTAAACTCTATTTAATAAATGAAATAAAAAAAGAAATGTCAATTTACCTACATGGAAAACAACTACAATAGAGGCACACTAAGATCTTCAAAATAAATTAGATTAATGATATATTTTCTGAATATTCTCAATTGAGAGTATCTTCCAAATATATCAAAATTCATCTAAAACTCATAGATATTACCCAAGGAAGAAGAGTCCTAAGATAATATTTGTATCCCATCATAAATATCAGAAGCGTCTACAGTTGTTTGTTCCTAAAGATTTTGTGTCCTTTATTCCATTTATTTTAGATACTTCTATATAAGTTAAATGTTAGAAAAAATTACAATTAATTTTCAATCAGACGTAATTAATATTTAAGAAAATTCATACCTCGTAGGAAAGATAGTGAAGAAGGCTAGAAGGAAAAAGTAAAAAAGTACCCATAAAATCCCCAAATCTAGAATGATCCTCAATAGAAAATGGTTATAAAGTATTATGATCAATAATATCATGTACTGATACTCTAACCTAACCCATATGCATAGGTTGGTGATGTATAGAACCCCCCAAAAAATTCATGACTCTAAATGATACAATATGTACATGAGTATCTCTAGCATAGAAGTCAATGTATAAAGTTGGGTTAGAGCGAGGAGGAAGAGGATCTGAGTAGGAATGTTTGGAAGGCTGGTCTGGCTGGGAGGGATATATAGGTTACACATTCGGCTGAAATAGTTGGATTTCCTGGAAAGGTTGTACAGACTATGACTATATGATCAATTTTTTTGACCAATCCAACACAGTTTGTTGTAGTTTACCTCCCATGGACTATTTCATATTTTTCAAATAAAATATTAAGGATTCAATTTCTAGGTCTTTTAATTTCTTAATTTGATGACCAAAAATTTTCTGAACACTAACAACTACCTCATATCCTCTTATGCGGATTGGGTGTTCTGGATTTCCTAAAACAGTGTCAAGGATGTTCATCCTACACATAAGGATAAAATTTCCCGGTGTCAATTTCTCTTGAAGTTTGTCCTGAAATGAAAAATAAAAAAGTTATATTAGGGTTATTGGTTTATAAAATAGAAAAATTCATGAAAAATAAAAAATATTTACATTCAATTCTTTCAGCTATTTCCTTTGCTTTTTCTGTAAGATAATTTTAATTTTATTCTTCTTCTTGATCTTTTCCATTTTCCATGGTGGGTGGGAGGAGATGCATGATCGAACAGGACCTCACCAGAACCACTAGTAGAATTATCTCATAGTTATTTAAACTTTTCTTCAATCATTTTTTTCTCCAATAAATGATACCCTCTAAGTAATATAGTATAAGGGTATACATTATAGCAATTGGATCCCTTGATGGGATTTCCTAGATCCTATTATATAAAATTTAAAATAATAATTAATTAGGTACATATATAAGAAATTTTACAATATAATATAATTATCATACCAGAAAGGCTTCACCATGTTAGCTGGAAAAATATTTCTTCCATGTATCTACATCTAAAAACTCATACTGAGGCTTGGGTTTTCATTTTATCTATTTCCATAAATATAATTTTTTTTGTCAAATTTGTGTTGAAATATCTCCATCAAAACACCAATAAATAAAGACATATTTTCTTATTTTCTTTTGTTTATTTAAAATTAAATGACATATGTAATTGAATAAAATAAATATTACTCATTTAAAATATATCATATTCAAAAAATGAGATAAAATAAATAAATTGATATATTATACTATTACAGCCTCTAAAATATGATATATACCCATGTTATCAACTTCCTTCCAATCAGGATATAAAATGATAATCCTACAACAGCTCTTCATGGCGATATGGATGATAAAATACATTGCATTTGGTCCAGTTGCATTATTATTATCATTAAAAGTAATATGTAATCACCTGCCACTACGAGAAAGTTATAGTTTTTGTAAATGTATAATTCCACATTTACCAAGTTGAGAACTCAATTTATTTATAGTAAAAGTAGAATACTCCCCCCCTAAAGTCTCAATATTAGTTCACTAATTATTATTTGTAATCGAAAATATTTTTTTTATTAAATAATTATATTCATGGATATTTAATAATATGAAAAAGATAATTATCTTGGAACATTTTTCTTATGTATCTATATCTGTATCGATCATTCAAATATAAAAATGTAATAAAATTATTACGTATTTGTATATTATTATACAAGTGAATAATTATAAAACAATAAAATAGAAATATGTAAGTGAAAAGTGTGGCACACATGTGCAAGTTTTTTAAAAAAATAATGATTTTATGATTTGTAACCAAACAAATATACAGTGTAAATTATTAGATATAAAAATTAATTCAAAAATGATAAAAAATTTATAAATTTAAATATTAAAGTTCAAAAAAGTGTTCTCATATGCATAAATTTAACCAAAATATAATAATTTACCTTAATAATTTTAATGAAAAAATATTTATCCATAACCGTAGAATATAAAAATTTAACAAAACAAATCATATAAATAATTAAATATATATAATTAAATATCTAACATTTATTAAATAATATAGTTTTTACACATGTAAATTTCAAAAAAGAAATGTAATGTAAATAATTACTAGATTAATTAGTAGAGTAATTTAGTGTTTTACCATATCCCATCATCATGATCATTTTGTACTTCATGCACTATGTCTGTGTTATAGTCATTGTTATCCAAAAATCTTATATTAGATAAAGAATCCACATATAAATCAATAACTTCATCATCATCCTCATCAGCCAAATGGATTCTTTTCCCTCATAAAATGATGGAATGTTGATCATTTGATGGATAAATGACATAAAAGATATTCTTTTCATTTGTCACCGTGAAAAATGGTTCATCATTGCAACTAAATATTCTCAAATCAACCAATTTAAACCCATATTCATCATGTTTAAAACCACTATTACTTGTAATCCAGTTAAATGTAAACAAAATGACTCAAAATTAAATATAATTAATTTCTGATATGTCTTCAAGAACTCAAAAATATGGCATTGATTCATAAATTGGGTTTTTATCTTTTTCACTAAAAAATGTATTGCTTCCGTGATGACCATTACACCACTATTTTGAATGTTAATATTTGTATCCATCTTTTTTGTGTAAAATGTGTAACCATTAATATAAAAACCTAACCATGTGATCACATTAAGATATAGTCCCCCTACCATCCATTTCAATGTTTCTGATGAAAATATATCTGTGATGATTTTCTCTTTAAACCATGAAAAAAATGTTTTTTATGCTCAATAATAATCGAATTTTCATTTATTTTTGGATATCATAACTTTAATTCAGAAATATGTGATGATATATATGATTGAACCTCATCTATGTTGTTAAAAATGTATAAATGTGCCTATATCACTTCATCACATGGAATGAAATTTACATTTAATACACAAAACCCTATACCTTCACTATCAACTATAATATTTCAATATATAGGGAGACCAATATGCTCTAAATCAAACAAATAATCAGTAAAAAAATCAATCACCCCTTCCGATACATATTTTTAAAAAATAGAGGCATCTAGTTGATAAGGAATTTTAACATATCCCTTCAAAATTTTCATATATCTTTCAAAAGGATACATCCATCATAAATAAACATGACCACATATTCTTATCTCACACACCAAAAAAATCACTAGATTAACTATTATATCCAAAAACGTAGGTGGGAAATAAATTTATAGTTTAAAAAGTATAAGAGAAAATTTATTCTCCAACACATCTAACAAATTTGGATGAACAGATTTTCTACAAATGTATTAGAAAAAATTACATAACATGACGATAATCTTTTTGATATTTTTCATTAATATACCACATAGTGAGACTGGTATAATTTGTTTCATCAATACATAAAAATCATGATATTTCATACATATTAATTTATAATCCTTAAATGACACAAAATTATTCACATTTGAATAATAACCACTAGGAACTTTAATACCATGAATACAGTGAAAAAAAATTCAACTTCTCAATCTTGTTTAATGTGTGACATGCAGAAGGTAAATATGTTTTGTTTCCTTTTATAATGGGAGCTAAATCTAAACGCTTTCCAATTGATATGAAGTCCTATATGAAAATACATATTTTGTATTTACTTTTATTTATAATAAAGTTCCAATAAAACTATCACATATGTTTTTCTCAACATGCATGACATCAATGTTATGTTTTATCTCTAAAAATATCCAATACGGTAGTACAAAAAAGATAGACTATTTCATCCATATATTTTTTTGAATACTAGAATTTATTTTCTTTCCAAATTTCAACTCAATATTTTTCAACTTGTCATAATATTCTTCAACTAACAATGGTTGCGGGTAATATTGTATTCTTATAAACCATTAAATTCTTTTTTCAATATATGATAAGGAATATCAATTCGAAAAAATATTCTATGTCCCATGTACACTATCTTTCTTCCATTTTGAAATTGATAATATAAAGTCTTTTATTCACAAATTAGACATGATTTATGTCCCTTAACACTATATCTATATAAGTTTCCATATGCAGGAAAGTTTTTTATAGTGAACATTATCATATCACGCAAAAGAAAATACTCTTTCTTGTATACACAGAAAACATTAACACCTTTCTCCCAAAGAAGTTTAAAATCATAAATCAATGGAGAAATACACACATCAATATAATTTCCTTGATATTTTGGTCCATAGATCATCAATCTCATCATAATATATTTTTTATTCACACATATATGTAGGTAAAAGTTGTAAACTACCTACAAAATAGGCCATGAACTATATTGGCCAGTTAGGCTCTGATATAGATTCATTACATCAGTACAAAATCCATTTATGAGAAATCTTACTTCACTTCCAAAATAAAGAAATTATTTATCAAATATCATCCACTATGGTGAATCATCAGGGTGACATAAGTTACTATCAAATATGTGCACATCTAAATGCCATCTTAACCCTTTTGCATCAATTGAATTTGCAAATAGATGCTTCAAAAAAGGAATTATTGGAAGATACCAAATTGATTTAGTAAGATATTTAATTTTGGTACCTATGAATGAATCATAGTTGATTTTTTGGAATTATATGAAGGGATTATTAGATGGAATAATTATAAAGAACAGAATTTATTTTTCATGAGCTTAGATGCCAGTACCTGAGAATGAATCTGATTTTAATTTTTCATCCATATTATATCATGATATACCACATGTAGGACATTTTGATAAATATTACTATTATTTCCTATAAAACACACAACCATTAGGGAAAGAATTTCTCTTTTTATACCCCAATCACACTGGGCATAATATTTTCATCACTTTATAATTAGAATATGGAAGCCTATTGGCTTCTGGAAGTATCTATTCTAAAAGTTCAAGTAAGTTAGCGAAACTTTTATCAATCCGCCCATTTCTTACTTTCAAGTTTACTAATATCAAAACTACTAATAACACTGTATATTTACTCAAACCTTACAATCATTCAAAATTTTCTATTTTTAAATGGTTTCAACACCTAAATCATGAATTAATTATTCAATATGACCATCTACCTCATTATGAACATTATCATCAACATTAGATGTTGAATTTTTTATTCTTTGACCATGAAAAATACAACCAAAATAATTAAGGTAAAAACCATAACAAATGAGATGATCCTTGATTTTAATATAATTTAACTTTCTCATATTCAAACACTTCATAGATGGACAAAAAAAATCAAATCTATGTTTTGAAAATTTTGTTTAGAAAATTCCCAAAAAATCATCAACTTCTTTTTGATATTAACTAGTTGTTCTTTGTAAATTTATCTATTTATGATCTATTCAATACATAAGATCACAATATAATCAGTGAATATATTAAAACATATAAACATTTTAATATATATACAAATAGATAAATTTTAAAAATAAACACATGAAATAAAAATGAATGGTAATATAATAGGAAACATCATTGATTATTTAGAATAAAATAAAAACTAATCTACTAAAGGTATTTATTTTTCATTATGTGTGTCATGTTGATCCAACGTACATCACATGTAATGACCCCAGTTGAAATTCCTAATAGAAAATCATGATTTTGTAAACTAATCTATTGTTTGGTTTTAATTTATTTTCTTATATATATATATATGTATGATATTCCCAATAGAAAATCATTATTTTATCACTATATATTTGTTTTCCACACCTCATATTGTAATATTTGGATATTTATTTAATTTCATACACTAATGTTTATGGTTGTGTATGATAAATGGTTACTTATTTTACTAATTAAAATTATAATATAGGGAGTAAAATATTCTAATGGTAACTCCTTAGACCCTCACTTCTATAGAAAACCCCTTTTTTATTGGGTGTCATAGCTAAGGATTGTATAGATCACCATTTTATACATGTTATGAACATTTTATTGATGAACTATGACACCATATATCATTGTTAATTGCATAATATCAGAAAGACCATTTAATAATTTTAAAAAATAAAAAATTTATCAAAATAAATAATCTTTATCAAAAAAAATTTATAATTTACAATCAAATAAATACAAATAATTAAAACAATGACTTAAAATTATAACTAAATGATAAATAATTTATCTAAAAAATTAAAAAAACAACTTATAAAATTCGTATTTAAACTTGGAAAATTGATCGAAAATATGAATTTTCACTCTCAAATTCATTGGAAGAATAAAAACTACAAGATCTAATAAATATATTTGTAGAAATGAACAATAAACATGAAAAAAGAAAAAAAATCAAGCTGTGGTTGACGGTCAGATGAAAAATGGTTATCAAAGATAAAATACTTACGTGGATAGTGAAAAAAATATAGAGGATGAATAATAGAGAAAAAAAATCAGGAAATTATGAAAAAAATCGAATAAACACAAGAACAATAGTCGTTGAGGATCAGCTGGTGGCCTTCGAAGTCATCACGATTCAAGAAGAAAGTCCATTGATAGATCCACTAGTACAAAAATTATTTACCACATTGGCATTTTTTATCATAGTTATAAATAACCAAAGTGAAAAACCATAAAATTGATTTATCACGTCCATTATATTATAACCGATGTAAAAACTGCATTATGTTGACTTATCATGTTAGTTATTTTATAACTGATGTGATAAATCAACTATATCACTTTATTAGGCCAGTTAAAAATTAACCGATGTTATAAATGTGATAAAAAAAACTTTATCAAGTCAGTTACTAAATAACAAATGTTATAAATCATTTAAAATTTTTATGAAGCCCCGTATTGATTTATTGTGGTATTTTTTGATTGGGTGACAACAACTTTTCTCTCTCGCATGGAACCCCTAGAAACAATTCTTCGAACCCATGACCTCTATCCTAATTTTACAACATCTTTCATCATATTTTTTATCACCATATCTATTTGATCGACTCAAAACAATCAAGTCAGCCTCAAACTCCTTAATTTCAATCGTTATTTTTAGTGGATGCCCTAAATTTATGTTTTTCAATTTAAATTTTTAAAATATCATAATATCTTTTTAACTTTCTAATGTTATATTTATTGGATATGGTTACTATCATTATCTCTTGGGATGATAGTTTCATCCTTATTAATAAATAAATTTTTTCAATTTAGATGAAATGGAAAGGGAAAACAAAATTATTCACAAGATATTATATATATTTAGATTATGATATTGAGGTTATCTATGTTTATTGTATCACTGAATTAAATGGGTTTTGGTATCTCCATTTTTTTGGTTTTTTAATATGTTGTGATCTCCCATATTAAGTGAATTATTATTAAACCACCATAAATAAATAGTTAACCACATATATTTAGTTAATGAAATGGATTTCCTAGGAACATATGGCTTTTAACATGATGCCCTCAAATAATGATGTATAATTTAATGAAATCCCCTATGCTTAATATGTAAAAATCTATAGTATGCATTGTGGTATGTTTTTATCTAGTTTTTTGTATTGTTGTTTTTCTGTGACGATTTTTTTCATGGGTAGTGGCTTTATTGTAATTGGTGTGCGGAAATTGATGTGTTATGTAGCAGGGATGCGATGGTTGTAGTGGTGCGGTTGTACAGTGGGACTTTGACAGTTGTACGTTATGATAGTTTCCTAAGTAATAATGAAATTAAATGCATGATAATTATATAAAATGGGATTATAACTACTATTGAATAAATAAATTTATGGGGTCCTATTAAAGAGTAATTTATTTATAATCTGAAATCAAAAAATTAGAAAATGTGATTTTAAAAGTTGAAAGTGATGTGTAGATTTTGTTTTAATTTTGTGGGATTTTATATTTCAAATTTGTAGTAGAAGTTGAGTATCTTGTGAGACGTTATTACCTTGTTTAATAATACATCGCACTAGTGGATGGTGATTTATTTTTACAAAGTTGTTTTCAATCTTATTTCTTAAAAACAATATCATTATAATTTTAAGATACGCATATATATTTTTTATTTTAATTCAAAATTGTGTTACTTTCAAATTATGGAATAGTTCATATAAATATAAAATTGTCTTATCTAACTATATTTTCTTTTTAAAATTATTTCCATACATATATATTTTCAAATATGCATATTTTTTTATATTTCAAAATTGTGTTTCTTTCAAATTATGACATATTTTGTATAAATAGAAAATTGGTTTATCTTAATAAGATTTATAATTTTTATTTTTGTTATAGGTAATAATGAGTCGATGTTGGATTATGAAACGTTGAACGAATGATGAATATGAGAAAGGTGTTGATTATTTTTTGGAATTTTCTAAATGAAATGTTCCAAACATTGACATGTTTTTTCCCATGCTTGAAATATTTAAATATGAAGTTGAAAATTAGAGAGATCAAAGATCATTTAATTTGTCATGGTTTTAATCCAAGTTAGAGCCCTTGGATTTTGGAATGGTGAAAATGGGAATAATTTCAAATTTACTAATGTTGATTCTTTCTAAGATGGTAACTTTGATGAAATTGAAGAAATGATTAATGATATTGAAGCATAAAAAATGAGAAATAATAGAAAAGTGAGAATCTATATGGGGATACTGAAAAACCATTGTAACCTGGTTGTATAGATTTTACAGTTTTATCATTGGTGTTATGATTGATCAACCTGAAGGTGAAATATGGATGGAGTGAAAAAAGTTTCACAGTGCTGATACAATTATTGAAAGACATTCTTCCTAAAGGTAAAAATCTACCAAATTCAAATTATAATTCCAATAAAATATTATTCCTAATGGGATTGGGATTCAAGAAAATGGATGCACGCCGGAATGACTCTATGATATTTAGGAAGGAATATGAATTTCTTTCAGAGTGTCCTAAATGTGGGACATCACGATATAAGTTGAAAGAAAAATAATAGGCTAATGTAGAGATTATAGAGTTCCCTGGCAAGGTATTTTGGTATATTCCTATAATTCCTCATTTGAAAGGATTATTTTCTAATTGACATGATTCAAAAAGGTTAATATGGAATTTTTATGAGCATATATGTGATGAAAAAATACATTATCTAGCAGATTGTCCACAATAGAATAAAATTGATGAGAAGTATCCTATATTCAAAAATGACGTTATAAATATCAGACTTGGATTTTTCATGAATGGAATGAATCCATATTGAAGCCTCAGTAGCACACATAGTTCATGGCCTAGTTTATTTGTAATTTATAATTGTTCTCCCAAATTTTGTATGAAGCATAAATATGTCATGTTTAGTTTAATGATATTTGGACGAAAGAAACCCAAAAATGATATTGATGTTTTCTTGTCACCAGTAATTGATGATTTTAAACTCTTATAGAAGGATGTTATTAGGGTGTATGATTCTTATAAAATGGAATATTTTCATCTACATGCACTGATTATGTTCACTATAAATGACTTCACACCAAATGGAAATTTTTCTGGATACATTGTTAAGGGGCATAAAGTGTGTCCAATTTGTGAACAATAGACTTCATAATGTCAATTTCATAATGGGAGGAAAATATTATACATGGGTCATCAAAAGTTAATGCCTACGGATCACTATTATATAAGATTAAAAAAGGAATTCAATGGATCATAAGAAATTGATATTTCTCCAAAACCTTTTTCTACTGTTGATTATTCTGATAGGGTTCAAAAACTTAATGTGACATTGGGAATGGAACATAAATCTGGTAATGATGGATATATTTGAGAGAAACAGTCAATATTTTTTGAGATTCCATATTAGAGATATCATAAAGTGAAACATAACTATGATTTCATGCACGTGGAGAAGAATATTTGGGACAGTTTGATTGGAACATTGTAAGATATTAAAGGAAAGACTAAAGATAGGTTGAATTCATTATTATACTTAATATCAATGGGAATAAATTTGGAGTTAGCTCCCAAAACTGATGGAAGATGAACATTTCTTACACTGACTTTTCGTACGTTATCCAAGAGGGAGAAAGTTAGATTTTTTCAGTGTATTAATGATATCAACGTTCCATAGGGTTATTCTTAAAATGTAAAAAAATTTATCTCTTTGAAGGATTTGAAGTTGACAGGTATAAAATATTATGATTTGCACATCATGATGCAACAACTTCTACCAGTTGCATTGCATGGAATATTTCCCATCCATGTCAGAAAGACTATCATGAAGGTGTGTTATTTTTTTAATTCAATTTATAATAAGTTGATTGATCTGGATGCTTTTAAAATTTTATAAAATAAAGAAATTTCTATAATTTGTCAATTGGAAATGGATTTTACTCTATATTTTTTGATATAATGGTGTATTTAATGGTTCATTTGGTTCGAGAAATAATGCTTTGTGGACTTGTATATCTATGTTGGATGTATCCTTTTGAAATGTATATTAAGATATTGAAGGGGTATGTTAAGAATGCATATCAACATGAATCCTCCATTGTTGAAAACTATATTTTGGAGGAGGTAGCAGAGTTTTTTACGAGCTATATGTCTGTGGTAGATTACATTGGTTTGCCTCTATCTTTCCATGAATGAGTTAATAATGAGGGAAAGTGAATATGTGGATTGAAAGTCAAATCGTTTCCTAGTGAACGGATGAAGAAGTTACATTTATACATCTTGAATAACATGGATGATGATCAATCATATATAACATTTTATATTAATTATTTGAAACAATGTCATCCAAAGAAGAAAGAAATGTGGATTTTGAATTAGCATAACAAAGACTTTTTTCCATGGTTTAAAAAGACCATGCTTGGTAGATCAGATGCATCAGAGACATTAAAATGGTTAGTGAGTGGTAAAATTTTAAATTTGATAACATGGTCTGGGTATGACATTAAGGGATATACATTTTATATGAATGATTAGGACAACAAAAGTTCAGTTCAGAATTGTGGTGTATTGGTGTTTGTAGAAGAAATTCATTTTTCAGTTTTTAAAGACAATATCAAGTGCATATTATGGATTCATTGAAGAAATATGGTAGGTTGATTACATTAAAATTAAATTTCCTATGTTTAAATCCAAATGGTTTATCAGTAATAATAGTGTCAGACATGATGAATTTGGAATGACACTTATTAATATGAGTAGATTAGAAGACACAACTGATTCTTTTATAATGTAAACACATGAAAAAGAAATTTCTTTGTTCCTGATCAATTGGATATGCAGTGGTCTATTGTTTTATAATGAAAAAACAATATGTTGGTGATGATCAACTTGATGAAGATGATTATTTATGTGAGATCCCTACTTCCATTGAAATATTAACAGATAATAATTATGTGCATATTGTTGACATGGTTTGTGTAATAAGGAATGATCATGACAAAGGAATTTGGGAAAAAATACATTAGTACATTCATAATATTAAAGGTAATATGTTTATTTCTCATTTACTTTTATTAATTTCATAAAATGTTATATTTTATTTTTTATTTATTAAAACACGTATAAAAATGAATCAATAGAAATGTTTGTTTATTTTAGCTGAGTTTTGTTTAGTTTACCATTCCTACCATTACTTAACTTATATATTTATTAATTTTGTAAAATGAAAATTATTTTAAATATATATGTTAAAAAATATTATTTTTGTGTGTAAAAAACTGATTTTTTAGGTTGGAACATTTTTAATATTCCTATACCAATGTTGGATTTGTTTTCATTCATTTACTTGTCATTTCATATATGATTACTTTTTTTTATCATTTTAGTTAACTATAAAAAATATGAATAATAATGTGCTCTGTTTTAGTTTACTTTTTTGGTTCGTAATTTTTCTTTTTTTTGTTTACATTAGTATTATAATATGTGAATTTTTATATTTTTTGTACTAATTTTTTCTTTCATTTATATGAATGAAAATGAAAGATCAATCAGATAATAAACCACATACTTCTAGAGATGAGCGTCATGATCATACCTCTAGGGAGGAACATCTACATGCTTCTCTTGATGTTCCTCAATCTTCTTCATGTGCTCCCACAACAAAAAATAAGAGTTTAAGGGTTGGTAAATGTGGAAGTGTACATTTACCAAAATTATCAGTTGATCATAGCTAGGACCAGATGATAGTTTTAGTTTTTGATGGAAATTATATTCTAAGTGGTCCTGATGCAAAATAGTTCAATAGTTGTGTATCAAATATGGGTAATATAAAAGTTAGTATTTTGTTAAATAATTGTATAAGTGTTGACAAAACTAAACTAACTCAGTCATGGGAGACCATTTTGGTAACATATTTTTCTATTGTTTGACTAATATTGAAATGTTTATAATATAATATGTTTTCCATCTTCTTTATCAAACGAAATTTGATATACCTAACAATTTAGGAGTTAGGAGGAAATATTTATCATTGGATGTTAGGAGATGGAGGGATTTCAAATAAACCCTCACATATGATTTCATTTTTGGGGACAGGAAGCATGACATTCTGTTCCATATATATCCTTTTATAGATGAAGACACATGGAAACAATTTATAGAAAGTAGAAGACAAGAATAATTTTTGGTAAGTGAAATGTAATCTTTTAGAATTTTTCTTGTATTAATGATCTTATTAATGACTTATTAATGATTTACTATTCTTAATTTATAGGAATCAAGGAAAGATCATCAGGAGATTCAATCCATAAATGTATACCATCATAGTTTATCTTGGGGAGGGTATACTTTATTGGAAGAAAAAATGATAGCTAAAAATTTACAAAAACATAGAGTTGAGTCTTCTGGATCTGGAGAGGTTTCCCCTCTATCCCCTCCATCTAAACATGAAATATAGAAGAGGTCTTAGATGAGAAAAAAGGGAAATATTTTACAGAAGAATTGAGGGTCATAGCTGAGATAATTATAAGTTGTTTATTTTATTTATTTAAGTCAATTTAATTATTTATATACTTTTAATCATTAAATAATTTTTCAAATAATTAATACTAGATTCTCTTGAGGAGAAGAGAACATAGGGGGTATTTAAAGTTGATTGGATAAATGATATTTTATCTGTTGTATTGGAAAATCCTAAACACTCGGGTCATGTATGAGGATACCTGATGAGGGTATCAATAAGAAAAGTGTTACCACATTCTTAATCTTATTCCATGGAGGTTATATATAAAAAATAGTTTCTTTGGAGGCTAAAGTTCACAATATTAATGCGATGATGGAGGAAAAGATCATAGAGTCAGTACAATTTATGTTTGCAGACATACAATGATAATTTAAGACTGTAGCTCCCACTCTACCTCTGCCAACAGCTCCCACTCCCCCACCTCCACCCGCAGACCCCATTATTTATTCTCCTCCTCTGCCTAAAAACCCCGTTATTTATCCTCCACCGTTTGCAGACCCCATTTTTTTATCCTACTCCAACACCCCTCCTCCAAAACTTCCTAGTTATTATGAGTTGTATGTTGATGATCAACACTATTATATAGTTGCATATGAGCTGATATATTATATAGGAGATACAATTCATCATCAATAGTTATGTAAAGACCCGTAAATTTCAAGGAAAATTTTTTTTTCTTAATTTTCTTTGGAATTTTACAAGAGCGCAGTTTCTGACGGCACCTGATTCCGAGGCCCGGTGTGCCCGGAATCATTTTCCGAAGTTTGGCTCGGGTACGTTCAGTGAACGGATGAGCGGGTTTTTCTAACTTTTGAACCGGTGCCCGGAATCGAATTCTGAGGGCACCGATGAAATCGCAGCGCCGGTATTCTCTTAGAAACGCCTCTTCTGGAGTTGCGTTTTCTCGGGTGTGGTTTTTAATTTTCGGGCTTAAAGTTAAGAAATAAAATAATTTTGCGACAACTTTATTTTATTTCACTTAAGCCACTTGGAAGACACTTGAAGCCACTTAAAGGCGGCTTGAACTGAGTTGAACTGGATAGGATGCTATCCGGAAATATCCTACCCCCTTGGTAGGATATTTGTGAGGTGGGGCCCGCACAAGCTCCGCCGTTTCTTTCCGCTAAGAAACGCACCCGTGAAAACCCGTCTTAATGAAAGTCAACCGACGCGTTTTCTAAATTCTTAACAGACCATTTAATTGGGTTGTTTCTCTCGTGAATTGAATGGGCTGTTTCTTTCGTGAATTAAATGGCCTGTTTCTTTCGTTGAATTAATTCAACGAATTAATTCAATCGTTTCTTAACCTATTTCGTGTGTTGGCATATTAATAAAATAAGACCAACCCAAATCTTTGGAGAAGGTTTGAGAGGATTCTTGTTCTTCTTCTCCCTCGCGAAGAACACGAAGAACGCGAAGAATGCGAAGAACGCCGAACCCGAAAATCGACGACGCTTCCGTCCGTGACGTTCTTCCACGCTCCGATCTCTGATCACCGACCGTTTGAGCTCGCCGACTCAACGCCGGATTCAGCGACGACGCGACGCCTCCCCGCGACGACGCGACGATCCCTCTCTTCCGCGACGATCCTTTCCGCGAAGGACGCCCGCGCGCGACGATCGACGAGGTAGGGATTTTATAATTTTGGAATACCCCTCTTTATATTCCCGTGAACGTTCTTTAAAAACTTAAGAGCCGGTTTCAAATGAACAATTTTATTTTATTAAAATTTTCGGTTCATGTGTTGAACAATTTCTCCCGTTGTTTTTATCTAACGCGGAGCGTGCGGGTCAAACGAACACGGCCCGGCAACCCTCCGCCGTTCTTCGTGTTTTGCGGATTTGGCGGGCGACGACGGAACGTGCCGCAACGGGTGTTTGATGATCCCGCAGTAAAGAACGGAACCCGGGAGGAACAACGGCGCAGACGGGAAGGAAAACGGGTCACTGGAGCGACTCTGGCGGCCCGCGGAAGCCGGTGGTGGCGCGGGTCGCCGGCGCGGCGGCGCCGGCGGCCGGAGGCGGCGGCACCCCGCGGGTGTCGGGCCGACACCCCGTGGGTGCCGCGGGGGTGTCACGCGGGGCGGCGGCTTTCCCCCGCGTCGGCCGCTCGGCCGCTCGGCCGAGCCGAGCCGGACCGGCCCTTGCCGGGCCGGGCCGGGCCAACCGAGTCGGACCCGACCCGGTTCGGGCCAACCAGGGGGGGTCGGGCCGGGTCGGCCCAGGCCCGGACCCCCCGTCTTCGGACGGACTTCGTTCAAATGGCCATATCTCGAGCTACGGGCCTCCAAACGACCCGCCGTCAGCGGCAACACGATCCTTGGATCGAGACGGTCGTTTTGGTTTATCGCACTCAAAGTTTCGGAATACTTGGGGTTCGGCCGGGTTGGTTCGTACACGAAACCAACCGGGCCCTCGGTGCGGAAACGCTCATATCTTGAGCTACGGACGTCCGATTGACGTGCCGTCAGCTTTGTTGAATTCCTCTAAGTGAGACGGATCTTTTGGAATACTCCGCCCGAGGTTCGAACGCAGGTGGAGTGCGGTCGGGTTGGTTTTGCCATAAAAACCAACCGGGCCCCTGGGACGAAAATGCCAATATCTCTCAGACCGGGCGTCCGATTGACGCGCCGTCTGCGACGTTGAGTTCATGTTGACGATACGGAACTTTTGGATACATCAACTTTGGACTTCGTGACAGTTGATGTATCAGCCTCTCGGCTCGTGGAGCGGACCCTCCCGAACGAGCTCGCTGTGTGCGGGAACCCTAGTGCTGGCTGCGACTGCTACTTCGACAGCGACGACCGTGCAGAGATCCTCAGTGGACTGCGGCGACGACTGTGCAGAGATCCTCCGTGGACTCCGACGACGACCGTGCAGAGATCCTCAGTGGACTGCGGCGACGACTGTGCAGAGATCCTCAGCGGACTGCGACGACTACTGCACTCAACGATCCTACGTGGATCAGGGCTTCAGGTCCTGCGTGGGCCCGATCCTGTGAGGGTCCGATCCTGTGTGGGTCACTGCAGAGATTAGTTACCTATCGATCCTTCGTGGGTCCGACGACTTATATGGATCATGGATCATCTTTATCGTCATCCGAAGAAGTATACCTGTGTGAGCTGAATCTTCTGTTTTCCTCGATAGAGGTGGTGCGCTTGGTTGTAGCGACAGATCCGCGATACTGGAGACGAGCGTACGGAGTACGGAGACCGTGTAGCCGGCTGAGACCTGAAGACTGCTCGACCGAATCGACTTGGAGTGAGTCGACTAGCCCAGTGGACAGAGCGCCCGGTATTTGGCGGTAGACCCACGGCGGACGGAGCGCCTGGTAGTTGGCAGCAGACCCGCGGTACTCGACTGGAGGAGTACCTCTGTAGGCTATTTGGGTGAGCGCCCGGTATTTGGCAGCAGACCCTCAGCGGATGGAGCGCCCGGTAGTTGGCAGCAGACCCGCGGTACTCGACAGGAGGAGTACCTCAGCAGTCTTAGGTTAGTGAGAAGTACCTCGGAGTCGTGACATGACCACTGTACACTTCAGAGATGGGGCTCTTCAGCAGTTATGTTTTTGATAATGAAAATCCTGGTTTGAGCTGAGTCAATGATCCTTGTGTTTCCTCTTGATTGATATGGGTTATCTGATAATTTCGATATATGTATGGGAATATACCTATGAGAGTTATCTGTTGAGTTTTCCTGTGTGGATTACGTTTTCCTCTCCTTTGTGGATTGTGTTGAGTTATCCTGTGTGGATTTACTGTTTACTCTCCTTTGTGGATTGTGTTGTTCTATCCTGTGTGGGTATGCGTTTTGCTTTCCTTTGTGGACTGGGTTGTGCTAGGGCTCGGACGTTGGAGCCGATCGGGGAATTGATGACTTAGGTATATGTATGGGCATATACCTAAGCTGTGTCAGATGTTACTTCGTGATTGTATCTCTCCTTCGTGGCTTATCCTTTGTGGATTTCGGGAGACCTTCGGGGGTCTCGGGGTCCCTACTGAGTAGCTTATACTCACCCCTGCACGAGCTATGCCCGCACTTCGTGGTGTTGGTTGCAGACGACAGGCAGTGCTGATGGAGACCGAGTGTTCGAGGACTAGACGGTACCCGGAGGTGGACTACACGACGAGTCAGTACCCGGAGGTGGACTACACGACGAGTCAGTACCTGGAGGTGGACCACTGGGCGAGACGTGCTCGGAGCGGACGGCGGGACCCGAGGAGCATTGGAGCTATCTGTACCCACCCTTCATGTGGGACTTCCAGAGGATGGCTCGACGCTGCAGTTTTTCCTTTCAGTTGTTGTTTTTCTTTCAGTTGTACTTTACAGTTGGGCTTGTATTTCCGGCCCCTTTTACTTTCAGCACAGCTTGTACAGTTTTTACTTAGTGTTTACTTTTCCGCTTGCTTACTCTGTGGTGCTTGTTTACTTTTCAAAGGAAATGTCTTCCCTTTTTGTTGGGATTTACGCCTTGGTGCTAGTCGCCAGCCCCTGGCCTATGGAAGGCGGGCTTGGGGTAGTCACGGCACGGGCCCCGAGGACGGGTCGTGACAAATTGGTATCAGAGGGGTCAGTTCTACCGCAGACTCTGATCTTTCTTCTATGTGAAGCAATAGTGTTTAGCGTATTGAGTGTGGTTATCAGTCCAGGGATTCCAGTGTTGGTGCGGCGGCCGACGTATCCATACACCCGGACCCTGACTTCTGATTCCCGACTTAATTCACGAAAACATTGATTGCTTGTGTGTTCCAAGTTTTCTTTTTGATTTCTTGTGTCAGCTCACCAGGTATACTGTTCTGACCGTGAAATACTTGTTTCCTTTTCAGGATGGCACGACGACAGCAGCCAGCTAGGGTTCCTAGAGTAGAGCGCGATGACAGCCCGCCGAGCGACGAGGCCTCGGTACAGGGCCCGTTGACAGCAGAGGCACCGGCGGTACCTTTACCCACCGAGCCCCTGATGCTTCCAGCACTGGCAGCTGACGACGCACGATGCCTCGGAGCTCTGCACGAGTTCCAGCGCCAGCGACCACCCAGGTTCCGTGGGGAGTCGGACCCCCAGGCAGCCGAGGACTGGCTGGAGGCGGTCGTCCGAGTTTTCATGCTAGTGAGGACACCCGCAGACCTCATGGTGATCCTCGCGGCGAGCCTACTGCACGCAGCAGCCGGACGATGGTGGAGCATGATGCTCCAGGTACACGATGAGGCCACCTTCATCTGGACGGACTTCGAGAGCCTCTTCCGCTCAGAGTTCGTCCCGGCCACCCTCCGTGCGGTGCGCATCCAGGAGCTTCTTCAGCTGCGGCAGGGCAGCTTGACGGTCGCTCAGTACGCGGTGAGGTTCACCGACCTTTCTCGGTACTCGACAGACATGGTACGGGACCCCTTCTTTCGGGCCCGGACCTTCGAGCAGGGATTGAGACATGAGATCAGGGCATCGCTGATCTCTCTTAACATCCCGGCCCAGACAGGAGTGTTAGAGAGAGCCCATCTGATCGAGAGCTTCCTGGCTGAGTCCACAGAGAGACCTGCCGCAGGGCGGCAGATAGCGGAGTCATCGGCAGCAGGTAGCCGACGGATGGCTCAGGGTTCCAGGCAGACCAGACCTACCGGTGGCCGACTGCACGACTCAGGCTCAGTTGTGCGGGGGAGCCGGGGTGGAGTCAGAGCCAGGCGTGCCGAGAGTGGGCAGTGTTACTCCTGTGGTGGGATTGGTCACATGGCTCGTGACTGTCTGACCCGCCATGCTGATGATCAGCAGTTAAGTGAAGAACCTCCCAGGCAGAGGCAGAGGTTCGACCGTGGCGGTCCGCAGGGAGGAGGCGGACGAGGAAGAGGAGCTGGCCGCACAGCCGGAGATGGGCGGCGCTTTGAGGCTCTGCCACCACCACCACCAGGAGGTCCGCCCC
The DNA here is from genome assembly GCA_963277665.1 of Viscum album. Taxonomy (NCBI): domain Eukaryota; kingdom Viridiplantae; phylum Streptophyta; class Magnoliopsida; order Santalales; family Viscaceae; genus Viscum; species Viscum album. The sequence goes on from OY728125.1 coordinate 607,334,291, forward strand.
GACCACAGGGAGTAGGTGAACATGCGAGAGCTCAGCTTCAGGCAGCCGAGGCCTTCGATCATGGAGCTCTGGGAGCAGATGGACAGGAGCAGAACTAGTGGATACTGTAAAGACCCGTAAAATTCAAGGGAAATTTTTTCTTAATTTTCTTTAGAATTTTACAAGAGCGCGGTTTCAGACGGCACCTGATTCCGAGGCCCGGAGTGCCCAGAATCAATTTCTGAAGTTTGGCTCGGGTACATTCAGTGAACGAACGAGCGGGAATTCCTTACTTTTGATCCGGTGCTCGGAATTGAAATCCGAGGGCACCGATGAACTCGCAGCGCCGATATTCGCTTAAAGATACTTTTTCGGAAGTTGCGTTTGTTGCGGGATGAAAGTTAGTTTTTGGGTTTTTAGTTTAAGTTAAATAAAATTCGTGAAGAACAAATTTTATTTTAACTTGATAAATCCTACCAAAGGGGGTTGGAAGTGGGACCCACATCCACTTAACCTCCCTTGGGAGGATTAAGTGTGGTGGGGCCCACACGAAGCTCCCAACCTTTCATCTTCTCCCAACTCCCTTAACCCCTCTTTAATGACTTGAGTCATTTAATATTGGAGTTGATCTTTTTGAAATTCAAACCTTTGAAATTCTTTTGTTAGGTTTGTAAATAAAATAAGCTCTTATTTTATTTGGTTTTGTTAGAACACTTTGGCCACCTTGAGAGCTTTTGGGAGCTTTTCTTCTTCTTCTTCAACTCTGACGAAGAACACGAAGAACCTTCGAACTTGACGAAGAATGCTCAAGTTCCGACGAAGAACGCCGCTCCGCTCTTCTTCATCTTCCCTGTCAACGAGTGGGAACGCCGCTTCCTCCTCAGATTCCCTTCGTCGACATAAGAAGTTTCGCCAACGACGTATCACATCGGACGCATCTCTTCATCAACGGATTTGACGAACGACGACCGCGACGCCTGACCTCCGCGACGTTGTCTTCCGCGGACGTTGACAAATCCTAGAACTTTTACCCAAGGTAGGGGTTGTTGATTTATTGTTTAATTATTCCATTCTTGATCGTGGATCTAGCATGTCTAACGTGTGGATTTTGAATACTTTAAGTTGTGTTTTAACGTGAGGGGGGCCGGACCGCATGAACACGGCCGAACCCCCTCCTCCGTTATTGGTGTTTAAATTTGTGGATGAATCAAGGTGGCGTGGTGCCGTCACACCACGCGGTTATTCGCCCAATCAAGAACGCGACGCCGTCGCGCGCGCACCATGGAAGAAACATCAAGAATGCGACGCCGTCGCGCCGCGTTGAAAGAAATCGAGGTGCGGCGGAGGAGCGTGGTGCCGTCGCACCGTGCCGGATGACGAATACCGCGGCCGGTTCCGGGCCGCGGTGAATTGAGAAGACCGGCGGCCGGGCCGCCGGCGTCGGAAGCCGAAGAGGGGACCAGATTTTTCCGGTCCCGTTGGAGAAAACCGGCCGGCCAGCTGGCCGGCCGGATGGTCAAAACCGGGGGAAATTAATCCCCCGGCCAGCGCACAAAACCCCCCTCTTTAAGAGGGGGGCGGTTTCCATGAAAGGGGGGGGGGGGGGGGCAGCAGCCCCCCGGTTTTTCTCCAAGCCGGCCCCCACGTGGGGGCCGTTTTCTTGCAAAGGGTGCGGCACAAAGGCCGCGCCGCCATCCCAATCAGAGGGGGGCTTCCCCCCCCCCCCCCCCCCCCCCCCCGCGTGCAGCCTCCGTGCGGCGCCAGGCCGCCGCGGCCGCCGCGCCGCCGCGCCCCCGCACCGCCGGCCGGCCAGGCCGGGTCGGACCCGGGTCGGGTCGACCCGGTTCGGGCCGACCCAGGGGGGGGGTCGGGCCGGGTCGGCCCGGACCCGGACCCCCCCCGTTTCGGATCAGATTCGGTCTTTTGGCCATAACTTGAGCCACGGACCTCCGATCGACGAACCGTCTACGGAAACGCGATCCTTGGATCGAGACGGTCATTTCGGTATATCGCACTCAAGGTTTCGAATTACTTTGAGTTCGGCCAGGTTGGTTCGTTCACGAAACCAACCGGGCCTTCGGAGCGGAAACGCTCATATCTTGAGCTACGGACGTCCGATTGACGTGCCGTCAGCCGTGTTGTGTTCCACTTAGTGAGACGGATCTTTTGGCATACTCCACCCGAGGTTTGGACGTAGGTGGAGTATGGTCGGGTTGGTTTTGCCTTAAAAACCAACCGGGCCCCGGAGACGAAAATGCCAATAACTCTCAGACCGGGCGTCCGATCGACGCGCCGTCTGTTGCGTTGATTTCCTGTTGACGATACGGAACTTTTGGATACATCAACTCTGGACTTTGTGTCAGTTGATGTATCAGCCTCTCGGCTCATGGAGCGGACCCTCCGAACGAGCTTGCTGTGTGAGAGAACCCTAGTGCTGGCTGCGACTGTTACTGTGACTACTACTGCTACTGTGACTGCAACGACGACAGTACAGAGATCCTGTGTGGATTCGACGACGACGACTACAACACTCAGCAATTCTACGTGGGTCAGTGCTACAGGTCCTGTGTGGGCCCGATCCTGTGTGGATTCGACGACGACGACATCAGCACTCAGCGATCCTACGTGGATCAGTGCTACAGGTCCTGTGTGGGCCCGATCCTGTGTGGGTCCGATCCTGTGTGGGTCTTTGCGCTCAGCGGTTCTGTGTGAGCCAGCGCCTACAGGTCCTGTGTGGGCCCGATCCTGTGTGGGTCTTTGCGGGGGTTAGTTACCTATCGATCCTTCCTGGGTCCGACGACTTAGATGGATCAGAGATCATCTTTATCGTCCTTTGAAGAAGTATACCTGTGTGAGCTGAATCTGTTGCTTTCCTGTGTGGATTGTGTAGTGCAATCCTGTGTGGATTACGTTTTGCTTTCCTGTGTGGAATACGTTTACTTTCCTGTGTGGACTGAGTTGTACTTGGGCTCGGAGGTTGGAGCGTATTTGAATTGATGACTTAGGTATATGTATGGGCATATACCTAAGCAGTGTTGGTTGTTACTTCGTGATTGTACCTTTCTTCGTGGTTTATCCTTTGTGGATTTTGAGAGACCTTCAGGGGTCTCGGGGTCCCTACTGAGTCGCTTATACTCACCCCTGCACGGGCTTTGCCCGCACTACGTTGTGTTGGTTGTAGACGACGGACAACGTTGACCTTAGCTGAGGCTTGCAGAGCGGGACGGTACCCGGAGGTGGACCACTGGGCGGGACGTGCTCGGAGCGGACGGCGGGACCCGTGGAGCAGAGGAGCTATCTGTACCCACCCTTCAGGTGGGATTTCCAGTGGACAGCTCGGAGTAGCGGCTTTTACTTTTCAGTTGCTGTTTTCCCTTTCGAGTTGTACTTTACTTTCAGTTTGGGTTTGTATTCTGGCCCATTTACTTTTCCGCACTTTCAGTTGTACTCTGCTTTTGTTTAGTGTTTACTTTCCGCTTGCTTATTCTATAGTGTTTGTTTACTTTACAAAGGAAATGCCTTCCCTTTTTACCGGGATTTACGCCTTGGTGCTAGTCGCCAGCCCCTGGCCTATGGAAGGCGGGCTTGGGGTAGTCACGGCACGGACCCCGAGGGCGGGTCGTGACAAATTGGTATCAGAGGAGTTCGGTTCTACCGCGAACTCTGATATTTTCTATATGAAGCAATAATGTTTAGCGTATTGAGTGTGGTTATCAGTCCAGGGAGTCCAGTGTTGGTGCGGCGGCCGACGTATCCGTACACCAGGACCCTGACTTCTGATTTCCGACTTAATGCACGAAAACATTGATTGCGTGTGTGTTTCAAAGTTTTCTTTGTGATTACTTATATCAGCTCACCAGGTATACTGTTCTGACCATGGCGCACCTGTTTCCTTTTCAGGATGGCCCCACGACGGCAGCCAGCTAGGGTTCCGAGAGTCAAGCGTGACGACAGCCCACCGAGCGACGAGGCCTCGGTGCAGGGCCCTTTGTCAGCAGTGGCACCGGCGGTAGCTCTACCCGCCGAGCCCCCGATGCTTCCAGCAGCAGCCGCTGACGATGCACGTCGCCTCAGCGCACTGCATGAGTTTCAGCGCCAGCGACCGCCCAAGTTTCGCGGGGAGACGGATCCCCAGGCAGCAGAGGACTGGCTGGAGGCAGTGGTACGAGTGTTTAGGCTAGTGAGGACACCAGCAGACCTCATGGTGATCCTCGCTGCGAGCCTACTACACGCAGCAGCAGGACGATGGTGGAGCTTGATGCTCCAGGTGCATGATGAGGCATCTTTACTTTGGACGGACTTTGAGAGCCTCTTCCGCTTGGAGTTCGTCCCAGCCACCCTTCGTGCGGTGCGTATCCAGGAGCTTCTACAGCTGCGGCAGGGCAGCATGACGGTCGCTCAGTACTCGGCGAGATTTACTGATCTCTCGCGCTACTTGACCGACATGGTACGGGACCCATTCTTCCGGGCCTGGACCTTCGAGCAGGGTTTGAGACACGAGATCAGGGCATCGCTGATCTCCCTCAGCATACCGACTCAGACAGGAGTACTGGAGCGGGCCCTTCTGATTGAGAGCTTCCTTGCTGAGTCTTCACCAGCGCAGCGACCCACCGCAGGGTAGCACGTAGCGGAGTCTTCGGTATCAGGTAGCCGACAAATGACTCAGGGGTCCAGACAGACCAGACCTTCAGGCAAATGACCTCAGGGCACTGGCTCAGCAGTGCAGGGCACACAGCGCGGAGCCAGTCTTTTGAGTGGAAGACAGTGCTTTGCATGCGGCGGGCAAGGCCACATGGCTCGTGACTGCCCGACCCGCCATGCAGAGGAGCATCAGACGGTTGAGGAACCACCTAGGCAGAGGCAGAGGTTCGACCGTGGCGGTCCGCAGGGAGGAGGCGGACGAGGAAGAGGAGCTGGCCGAGCAGCAGGTGGTGGGCGACGGTTTGAGGCTCTACCACCACCACCACCAGGAGGTCCACCCCGACCGCAGGGGAGAGCAAAGCTTCAGGCAACCGAGGCCTTCGATCATGGAGCTCTGGGAGCCGATGGACAGGAGCAGAACTAGTGGATACGTCCTTTGTACTTCTGGTTCCTTGTTGCATTTGTGTAGCGTCTTGTATTATGAGCTGCAATAATAAAAGACACATACCTTTCTGATATTTCGTTCTTGTTCTCTTTCGTGATGTTACTAAGAGGTTCCAGTTTTGGCTGTTGACTTGACCCTCACTTGTGAGACATCTACTGGAGGAGACCCAGTTACCACACACTGATGCCGACAGTGTGACTCAACCCTTGGAGGCGAGAGTAACAGTTGGATCTCTTAGTAATAGCGTCGAGGCCTTACGACGTCATCCTTGGTATGGATAGTATCATCCATGTTAGGATTGACTGTATTAGGCGAAGAATGTGGTTCATCCAGGGGATGAGACCAGATTTCTCTTATCGGCAAAGAAGAAATCTTGCAGCTCTTGTGGGACCTGAGATAGTCCAGGTCATCCAGGAGCGGATGAGGATAGCTCAGAGCCGGCAGAAGTCATATGCTGACATGAGGCGGAGGCCACTGGAGTTCGAGGATGGCGACCACGTCTTCTTGCGGGTCTCACCTCGACGTGGTATTCGGAGATTTGGCCGAGGCGGCAAGTTATCTCCGCGCTTCATCGGACCCTTCCAGATTCTCAGCAGGATTGGTGAGGTGTCTTATCGCCTGACTCTACCACCTCAGTTGCACCGGGTGCATGACGTCTTCCACGTATCCCAGCTGAGGAGATACGTGCACGACCCGACGCACATCATTGATCATGGGGAGCTTGACGTTGACGATGGGGCGACTTTTAAGGAGGTCCCGGTGGAGATAGAGGATCGACAGAAGCGGGTCCTGCGTGGGCGATCGATTCCTCTTGTGCGCATCAGATGGCAGCACGGGAATCTCCAGGAGAGCACATGGGAGCGGGAGGTTCAGATGCGTGCTCAGTACCCTCATTTGTTTCCCTAGTTTTTGATGTATCTTTACGGGGACATAAAGCCCTGAGGTGGGAGTAATGTAAAGACCCGTAAAATTCAAGGGAAATTTTTTCTTAATTTTCTTTAGAATTTTACAAGAGCGCGGTTTCAGACGGCACCTGATTCCGAGGCCCGGAGTGCCCTGAATCAATTTCCGAAGTTTGGCTCGGGTACGTTCAGTGAACGAACGAGCGGGAATTCCTAACTTTTGATCCGGTGCTCGGAATTGAAATCCGAGGGCACCGATGAACTCGCAGCGCCGATATTCACTTAAAGAGACTTTTTCGGAAGTTGCGTTTGTTGCGGGTTGAAAGTTAGTTTTTGGGTTTTTAGTTTAAGTTAAATAAAATTCGTGAAGAACAAATTTTATTTTAACTTGATAAATCCTACCAAAGGGGGTTGGAAGTGGGACCCACATCCACTTAACCTCCCTTGGGAGGATTAAGTGTGGTGGGGCCCACACGAAGCTCCCAACCTTTCATCTTCTCCCAACTCCCTTAACCCCTCTTTAATGACTTGAGTCATTTAATATTGGAGTTGATCTTTTTGAAATTCAAACCTTTGAAATTCTTTTGTTAGGTTTGTAAATAAAATAAGCTCTTATTTTATTTGGTTTGGTTAGAACACTTTGGCCACCTTGAGAGATTTTGGGAGCTTTTCTTCTTCTTCTTTAACTCTGACGAAGAACACGAAGAACCTTCGAACTTGACGAAGAACGCTCAAGTTCCGACGAAGAACGCCGCTCCGCTCTTCTTCATCTTCTGTGTCAACGAGTGGGAACGCCGCTTCCTCCTCGGATTCCCTTCGTCGACATAAGAAGTTTCACCAACGACGTATCACATCGGACGCATCTCTTTGTCAACTGATTTGACGAACGACGACCGTGACGCCCGACCTCCGCGACGTTGTCTTCCGCGGACGTTGACAAATCCTCGAACTTTTACCCAAGGTAGGGGTTGTTGATTTATTGTTTAATTATTCCATTCTTGATCGTGGATCTAGAATGTCTAACGTGTGGATTTTGAATACTTTAAGTTGTGTTTTAACGTGAGGGGGCCCGGACCGCATGAACACGGCCGAACCCCCTCCTCCGTTCTTGGTGTTTAAATTTGTGGATGAATCAAGGTGGCGTGGTGCCGTCACACCACGCGGTTATTCGCCCAATCAAGAACGCGATGCCGTCGCGCGCGCACCATGGAAGAAACATCAAGAACGCGACGCCGTCGCGCCGCGTTGAAAGAAATCGAGGTGCGGCGGAGGAGCGCGGTGCCGTCGCACCGTGCCGGATGACGAATACCGCGGCCGGTTCCGGGCCGCGGCGAATTGAGAAGACCGGCGGCCGGGCCTCCGGCGTCGGAAGCCGAAGAGGGGACCAGATTTTTCCGGTCCCGTTGGAGAAAACCGGCCGGCCAGCTGGCCGGCCGGATGGTCAAAAACGGGGAAAATTAATCCCCCGGCCAGCGCACAAAACCCCCCTCTTTAAGAGGGGGGCGGTTTCCATGAAGGGGGGGGGGGCAGCAGCCCCCCGGTTTTTCTCCAAGCCGGCCCCCACGTGGGGGCCGTTTTCTTGCAAAGGGCACGACACAAAGGCCGCGCCGCCATCCCAATCAGCGGGGGGCTTCGCCCCCCCCCCCCCCCCCCCCCCCCCCCGCGCGTGCAGCCTCCGTGCGGCGCCAGACCGCCGCGGCCCCCGCGCCGCCGGCCGGCCAGGCCGGGTCGACCCGGTTCGGGTCGACCCAGGGGGGGGGGGTCGGGCCGGGTCGGCCCGGACCCGGACCTCCCCCGTTTCGGATCAGATTCGGTCTTTTGTCCATAACTTGAGCCACGGACCTCCGATCGACGAACCTTCTGCGGCAACGCGATCCTTGGATCGAGACGGTCGTTTCGGTATATAGAACTCAAGGTTTCAGATTACTTTGAGTTCGGCCGGGTTGGTTCGTTCACGAAACCAACCGGGCCTTCGGAGCGGAAATGCTCATATCTTGAGCTTCGGACGTCCGATTGACGTGCCGTCAGCCGTGTTGTGTTCCTCCTAGTGAGACGGATCTTTTGGAATACTCCGCCCGAGGTTTGGACGTAGGTGGAGTACGGTCGGGTTGGTTTTGCCTTAAAAACCAACCGGGCCCCAGAGACTAAAATGCCAATAACTCTCAGACCGGGCGTCCGATCGACGCGCCGTCTGTTGCGTTGAGTTCCTGTTGACGATACGGAACTTTTGGATACATCAACTCTGGACTTTGTGTCAGTTGATGTATCAGCCTCTCGGCTCGTGGAGCGGACCCTCCGAACGAGCTTGCTGTGTGCGGGAACCCTAGTGCTGGCTTCGACTGTTACTGTGACTACTACTGCTACTGTGACTGCGACGACGACAGTACAGAGATACTGTGTGGATTCGATGACGACGACTACAACACTCAGCAATTCTACGTGGGTCAGTGCTACAGGTCCTGTGTGGGCCCGATCCTGTGTGGATTCGACGACGTTGACATCAGCACTCAGCGATCCTATGTGGATCAGTGCTACAGGTCCCGTGTGGGCCCGATCCTGTGTGGGTCCGATCCTGTGTGGGTATTTGCGCTCAGCGGTTCTGTGTGAGCCAGCGCCTACAGGTCCTGTGTGGGCCCGATCCTGTGTGGGTCTTTGCGGGGGTTAGTTACCTATCGATCCTTTATGGGTCCGACGACTTAGATGGATCAGAGATCATCTTTATCGTCCTTTGAAGAAGTATACCTGTGTGAGCTGAATCTGTTGCTTTCCTATGTGGATTGTGTAGTGCAATCCTGTGTGGATTACGTTTTGCTTTCCTGTGTGGAATACGTTTACTTTCCTGTGTGGACTGAGTTGTACTTGGGCTCGGAGGTTGGAGCGTATTTGAATTGATGACTTAGGTATATGTATGGGCATATACCTAAGCAGTGTTGGTTGTTACTTCGTGATTGTACATTTCTTCGTGGTTTATCCTTTGTGGATTTTGAGAGACCTTCAGGGGTCTCGGGGTCCCTACTGAGTAGCTTATACTCACCCCTGCACGGGCTTTTCCCGCACTACGTTGTGTTGGTTGCAGACGACGGACAGCGTTGACCTTAGCTGAGGCTTGCAGAGCGGGACGGTACCCGGAGGTGGACCACTGGGCGGGATGTGCTCGGAGCGGACGGCGGGACCCGTGGAGCAGAGGAGCTATCTGTTCCCACCCTTCAGGTGGGATTTCCAGTGGACAGCTCGGAGTAGCGGCTTTTACTTTTCAGTTGTTGTTTTCCCTTTCGAGTTGTACTTTACTTTCAGTTTGGGTTTGTATTCTGGCCCATTTACTTTTCCGCACTTTCAGTTGTACTCTGCTTTTGTTTAGTGTTTACTTTCCGCTTGCTTACTCTGTAGTGTTTGTTTACTTTACAAAGGCAATGCCTTCCCTTTTTACCGGGATTTACGCCTTGGTGCTAGTCGCCATCCCCTGGCCTATGGAAGGCGGGCTTGGGGTAGTCACGGCACGGACCCCGAGGGCGGGTCGTGACAGATACGTCCTTTGTACTTCTGGTTCCTTGTTTCATTTGTGGAGCGTCTTGTATTATGAGCTGCAATAATAAAAGATGCATACCTTTGTGATATTTTCGTTCCTGTCCTCTTTCGTGATGTTACTAAGAGGTTCCAGTTTTGGCTGTTGACTTGACCCTCACTTGTGAGACATCTACTGGAGGAGACCAGTTACCACACACTAAAGCCGACAGTGTGACTCAACCCTTGGAGGCGAGAGTAACGGTTGGATCTCTTGGTAGTAGCGTCGAGGCCTTAAGACGTCATCCTTGGTATGGATTAGTATCATCCATGTCGGGATTGACCGTATTAGGCGAAGAACGTGGTTTATCCAGGGGATGAGATCAGATTTCTCTTTTCGGCAAGGAAGAAATTGTGGCAGCTCTAGTGGGACCAGAGGTGGTCCGGGCCACGACAGAGAAGGTCCAGGTGAGCACGTGGGAGCGGAAGGCTCAGATGCGTGCTCAGTACCGCCTTGTATCCCTAGTTTGTGTTGAAGCTTTACAGGGACGTAAAGCCCTGTGGTGGGAGTAATGTAAAGACCCGTAAATTTCAAGGAAATTTTTTTTCTTAATTTTCTTTGGAATTTTACAAGAGCGCAGTTTCTGACGGCACCTGATTCCGAGGCCCGGTGTGCCCGGAATCATTTTCCGAAGTTTGGCTCGGGTACGTTCAGTGAACGGACGAGCGGGTTTTTCTAACTTTTGAACCTGTGCCCGGAATCGAATTCTGAGGGCACCAATGAAATCGCAGCGCCGGTATTCGCATAGAAACGCCTCTTCCGGAGTTGCTTTTGTTCGGGTGTGGTTTTTAATTTTCGGGCTTAAAGTTAAGAAATAAAATAATTTTGCGACAACTTTATTTTATTTCACTTAATCCACTTGGAAGCCACTTGAAGCCACTTAAAGGCGGCTTGAACTGAGTTGAACTGGATAGGATGCTATCCGGAAATATCCTACCCCCTAGGTAGGATATTTGTGAGGTGGGGCCCGCACAAGCTCCGCCGTTTCTTTCCGCTAAGAAACGCACCCGTGAAAACCCGTCTTAATGAAAGTCAACCGACGCGTATTCTAAATTCTTAACAGACCATTTAATTGGGCTGTTTCTCTCGTGAATTGAATGGGCTGTTTCTTTCGTGAATTAAATGGCCTGTTTCTTTCGTTGAATTAATTCAACGAATTAATTCAATCGTTTCTTAACCTGTTTCGTGTGTTGGCATAATAATAAAATAAGACCAACCCAAATCTTTGGAGAAGGTTTGAGAGGATTCTAGTTCTTCTTCTCCCTCGCGAAGAACACGAAGAACGCGAAGAACGCGAAGAACGCCGAACCCGAAAATCGACGACGCTTCCGTCCGTGACGTTCTTCCACGCTCCGATCTCCGATCACCGACCATTTGAGCTCGCCGACTCAACGCCGGATTCCGCGACGACGCGACGCCTCCCCGCGACGACGCGACGATCCCTCTCTTCCGCGACGATCCTTTCCGCGAAGGACGCCCGCGCGCGACGATCGACGAGGTAGGGATTTTATAATTTTGGAATACCCCTCTTTATATTCCCGTGAACGTTCTTTAAAAACATAAGAGGCGGTTTCAAATGAACAATTTTATTTTATTAAAATTGTCGGTTCATGTGTTGAACAATTTCTCCCGTTGTTTTTATCTAACGCGGAGGGTGCGGGTCAAACGAACACGGCCCGGCAACCCTCCGCCGTTCTTCGTGTTTTGCGGATTTGGCGGGCGACGACGGAACGTGCCGCAACGGGTGTTTGATGATCCCGCAGTAAAGAACGGAACCCGGGAAGAACAACGGTGCAGACGGGAAGGAAAACGGGTCACCGGAGCGACTCCGGCGGCCCGCGGAAGCCGGTGGTGGCGCGGGTCGCCGGCGGCACCCCGCAGGTGTCCAGCGCGACACCCCGCGGGTGCCGCGGGGTTGTCACGCGGCACCCCGCGGGTGTCCAGGGCGACACCCCGCGGGTGTCCAGCGCGACACCCCGCGGGTGTCCAGGGCGACACCCCGCGGGTGTCCAGGGCGACACCCCGCGGGTGTCCAGGGCGACACCCCGCGGGTGCCGCGGGGTTGTCACGCGGCACCCCGCGGGTGTCTGGCCGACACCCCGCGGGTGCCGCGGGGGTGTCACGCGGGGCGGCGGCTTTCCCCCGCGTCGGCCGCTCGGCCGAGCCGAGCCGGACCGGCCCTGGCCGGGCCGGGCCGGGCCAACCGAGTCGGACCCGACCCGGTTCGGGCCAACCAGGGGGGGTCGGGCCGGGTCGGTCCAGGCCCGGACCCCCCCGTCTTCGGACGGACTTCGTTCAAATGGCCGTATCTCGAGCTACGGGCCTCCAAACGACCCGCCGTCAGCGGAAACGCGATCCTTGGATCGAGACGGTCGTTTTGGTTTATCGCACTCAAAGTTTCGGAATACTTGGGGTTCGGCCGGGTTGGTTCGTACACGAAACCAACCGGGCCCTCGGAGCGGAAACACTCATATCTTCAGCTACGGACGTCCGATTGACGTGCCGTCAGCTTTGTTGAATTCCTCTAAGTGAGACAGATCTTTTGGCATACTCTGCCCGAGGTTCAGACGTAGGTGGAGTGCGGTCGGTTTGGTTTTGCCTTAAAAATCAACCGGGCCCCTGGGACGAAAATGCCAATATCTCTCAGACCGGGCGTCCGATTGACGCGCCGTCTGCGACGTTGAGTTCCTGTTGAGGATACGAAACTTTTGGATACATCAACATCGGACTTCGTGACAGTTGATGTATCAGCCTCTCGGCTCGTGGAGCGGACCCTCCCGAACGAGCTCGCTGTGTGGGGGAACCCTAGTGCTGGCTGCGACTGCTACTTCGACAGCGACGACCGTGCAGAGATCCTTAGTGGACTGCGGCGACGACTGTGCAGAGATCCTCCGTGGACTCCGACGACGACCGTGCAGAGATCCTCAGTGGACTGCGGCGACGACTGTGCAGAGATCCTCAGCGGACTGCGACGACTACTGCACTCAACGATCCTACGTGGATCAGGGCTTCAGGTCCTGCGTGGGCCCGATCCTGTGAGGGTCCGATCCTGTGTGGGTCACTGCAGAGATTAGTTACCTATCGATCCTTCGTGGGTCCGACGACTTATATGGATCATGGATCATCTTTATCGTCATCCGATGAAGTATACCTGTGTGAGCTGAATCTTCTGTTTTCCTCGATAGAGGTGGTGCGCTTGGTTGTAGCGGCAGATCCGCGATACTGGAGACGAGCGTACGGAGTACGGAGACCGTGTAGCCGGCTGAGACCTGAAGACTGCTCGACCGAATCGACTTGGAGTGAGTCGACTAGCCCAGTGGACGGAGCGCCCGGTATTTGGCGGCAGACCCACGACGGACGGAGCGCCTGGTAGTTGGCAGCAGACCCGCGATACTCGACTGGAGGAGTACCTCTGTAGGCTATTTGGGTGAGCGCCCAGTATTTGGCAGCAGACCCTCAGCGGACGGAGCGCCCGGTAGTTGGCAGCAGACCCGCGGTACTCGACAGGAGGAGTACCTCAGCAGTCTTAGGTTAGTGAGAAGTACCTCGGAGTCGTGACAGGACCACTGTACACTTCAGAGATGGGGCTCTTCAGCAGTTATGTTTTTGATAATGAAAATCCTGGTTTGAGCTGAGTCAATGATCCTTGTGTTTCCTCTTGATTGAGATGGGTTATCTGATAATTTCGATATATGTATGGGCATATACCTATGAGATTTATTTGTTGAGTTTTCCTGTGTGGATTACGTTTTCCTCTCCTTTGTGGATTGTGTTGAGTTATCCTGTGTGGATTTACTGTTTACTCTCCTTTATGGATTGTGTTGTTCTATCCTGCGTGGGTATGCGTTTTGCTTTCCTGTGTGGACTGGGTTGTGCTAGGGCTCGGGCGTTGGAGCCGATCGGGGAATTGATGACTTAGGTATATGTATGGGCATATACCTAAGCCGTGTCAGATGTTACTTCGTGACTGTATCTCTCCTTCGTGGCTTATCCTTTGTGGATTTCGGGAGACCTTCGGGGGTCTCGGGGTCCCTACTGAGTAGCTTATACTCACCCCTGCACGGGCTATGCCCGCACTTCGTGGTGTTGGTTGCAGACGACAGGCAGTGCTGATGGAGACCGAGTGTTCGAGGACTGGACGGTACCCGGAGGTGGACTACACGACGAGTCAGTACCCGGAGGTGGACTACACGACGAGTCAGTACCTGGAGGTGGACCACTGGGCGAGACGTGCTCGGAGCGGACGGCGGGACCCGAGGAGCATTGGAGCTATCTGTACCCACCCTTCAGGTGGGACTTCCAGAGGACGGCTCGACGCTGCAGTTTTTCCTTTCAGTTGTTGTTTTTCCTTTCAGTTGTACTTTACAGTTGGGCTTGTATTTCCGGCCCCTTTTACTTTCAGCACAGATTGTACAGTTTTTACTTAGTGTTTACTTTTCCGCTTGCTTACTCTGTGGTGATTGTTTACTTTTCAAAGACAATGCCTTCCCTTTTTGTTGGGATTTACGCCTTGGTGCTAGTCGCCAGCCCCTGGCCTATGGAAGGCGGGCTTGGGGTAGTCACGGCATGGGCCCCGAGGACGGGTCGTGACAATTTAGAGGTAGAGTAACATAGGGTCACTGTACATGATATTATAGATTTATCAGCTGTAGTACCATTACCTACAGATTAGTTGACTACAATTAGACAAAGTATCAGCCACTTATTAGTTGGACTATCTGGACTTCTAGGAGCCATTACAATAAAGGTATGCGTATGTTATATATTTTATTTTATTTTTCAATTAAATTTGTTTTATCATTTGAAATTCAATATTTTTTTAGTTATTTACATGAATACTTCAAAGGTAATGAAATACTACATATCCAATAACAATGACAAAGGGCTATGACATCAGATTCAGATTCTAGTAGTCTTGAAAAATTATCAAGATATTAAAATTTGTTGGTGGGTCATTATACATTTCCAATGGAATCTAATGTTTATAGACATGAAATACATGTATGGATTATGAAAAATGATATCATAGAGCTTGTTATTGAAGATATGTTAGGCATCAACATGGTGCTATTTTCTTCCATGTACGATGTAACACAAATCTTTCGGCACATTAAATTTATTGGAAATTTATACTTACATATTTTTTATTAGGTATATTTAAAAAATATGTGAGACAAATGAGTAGAAATATGTATATGGGTTGATGGAACCATAATTAATTTCACCTGAAGAGAAATGAATTGGATGAGGAACAAAAATTAGTTAATATTGTAGAAAGATTTCAACAGAATATAATTACGTAGTGTTGGATGTTTCCTTTTGTTGAGAGGTATGAAACATATGTCTCACAAATTTTTATTTATCTTTTAACATAATAACCACAAAAATAAAATTTTATTTTATATCAGTGACCATCAGATGTTAGGTGTTTATCTTCTAAGGGAGAAAACACTTTATTAGTTATGCTCTGTCCATGGTGATGTGCGAGGAAATTTTAAGAACATATTGGATAAATAATATTTAATTTAATAATACCTATTTATATTATAATTAATTTTAAATTTACTTCATTAGTATTATTTTCTAATAGGGGATGGGATTTATTTCGAAGATCCACAAAGAAAAAGAGTACCAAGATTAAATATATAAAAGTAAAGGTGAATATCTATTTATAATTAGTATATATTGGATTACATAAAAATGATATTTTTTATTGAAAAAATCATTTAAATAGAATTTTCATAAAAAAAAGGAATAAAAAAATGCGGGTATTATATGTTAAGATTTATGTATGGAATAATTAGATTTTCAACAGCTAAGAAGTTCGACTAAGTTAGATTTCCTTATAAATTATTCATTAATATTTCATTTTTTATTCATTATTCATGTTAACTACTTTTGTTTTTTTTAATTTATAGCTATTTGGTGATCCTTAACCTTATATTGAACAAGAGGTCAAACACTTACAAGTGGAATGGTAAAATTATTTTATAAGTTTGATTAGATTTTAGTTTGTTTTTAGTGAATATTTTAATTTTGAATGTTGTAATTATAGATGTGTATTTGGTATTTGTTTTGGTTGGATTTAGGTTTGTTTTTAATTAATATTATAATTTTTGAATGTTGTAAATATGAATGTATAATTTTTATGCATGTTTTTTTGTTTTTTTTTGTTTATGATTGTTTATAGTCTGGTTTGTTTTATGTTTTTGGTTGTTTTAGTTCTGGTTCTGCAGTGAAGAGGAAGGGTTTAATATTTTTTTTTAAAAATTAGTTTTTACGTCGGTTATTTAATAACAGACGTTAAAAAGTAAAAAAACCGATTTTCCACATTGGTTTCTTATAAATGAAATGGTATATAGTTTTTCACATTTATTTTTTAATAACAAACATGAAAAACATATTTTTCAAATTGGTTATTTACTAATCGACAAGAAAAAGGCACTGTGATCTGGTTTTTCCAGGTTGGTTTTTATATAACCAGCCTGGTAGGATATTTTTTACATTGGTTTTTTAAATAACTGATGTGAAAAACCATTATGAAGCATCTTTAATGTTGTTTATTAAATAAACGATGTAAAAACTTCCAATATTATTATTTTTAACGTCACCTGCAATAACATATCCCTTAAAAAGATGGGAAAAACCTAAAAAAACAGACTTAAAAAACATTTTTTAGCACTAGTGATCCAAAAATGAGGGATTCAGAAGTTGGGGTTATTTTAACATTTTTTGGAATCGATTTTTACTTAAACCAACACCAAAAACTGATTATTGGAATCAGTTTTATAGAAACCGATACCAATAATAATTTTTTAAACATTTGTGGCATCTGTTTTTTTAAAAAAACCGACACCATAGAGTTTCAACAAACATGTTTTTCATCAGTTTAAAAGAAAATGATGTCATAATTTCTATGTTAAAGAAACTATTTCCACTAGTGTGAAATAATAAATGATAACCATGGTATTGTGATATGTGATATCTCTTGGGGATAGTTAAGACTTCAGAAGGGGACAAAGCAGGTATTGATGGGTTGGGTGTCATTTTGAACCTAGGGAATTTATGTGGTTAATTAAATAGTAATGAAATGTGATAACTATTTAATTTATGCATTTTACCTTATTCTTTATACAACCACATACACTATTTTTAAGTAGAAATTATTTTAGATGTCGTTGGTGGTGGCCTAATAATTTGCACTCACACCCTACTAAGGATACCTGATTAGTACTGAATAAAATTCATGTTTTTAGGATAGGATAAGGGTAAGATCCCTTTGTTAGATGGTTGAGTTGGGATGGAGAATGGATGATGGAACTAGGTTTGGTGTCATGACCCTCTTGGGGAATTTTTAGTGTCTTTATTTTGGTTTCACATTTTGACACTCGAAACTTACTTAAAATGACATATAGACTATTTAGTTATGGATATTGTTTTTAATTTTGGTCTATTAGGTAATAATGGTTTGTTTTGATTATTATATTATTCCGGTTTTTGGTTATTGTCTATTGGTTATTTATTGGGTATTTCTAGTGTTTTGATACTTTGATAAAGAGGAAATAGTCTCCCCATGTTGATATATTATACCCTTAATACTAGTCAGTAGCCTCTAGTATACGAGGAGGCATGCTTGATGTCATGTGAACAACTAGATTAGGGAAACAATGTGTGGCACCTGAGTTAATACATTACAAAGTGGTATCATAAGAGCTTTGATTTTCTTTTCTTTGTCTTATTATTTTGTAAAGTTATACAAGAGACTAAGAAGAGTCAAGCCTTTGACATGATCTTGTGCATGGGATTATCTAACCGAAATAGAAGGGAAAACCTAAGTATCTAGGGTGGGATTTTTGTTATTGATGTGTTTTGTTATAGTCATATTTTATTTCACCTTGAGTGATACACTTTTTTCATGATGTGATTATTATTTTGAAGATTTTATGAGATTTGACTCATGAACAAGTATGTAACAAGAATTGAGTATTCATGCATCATTCTAGGAACTCATAAATTATTGTGACATGCATCATTTTTAGGCACGCACGGAAAACCAGGTTTTGGGTAAGTTGTTGAAATTGAAATGTTTTTGAATTATTATGTAATTAAAATGAAAAAGGTTCCAAATAGGAAATTGAAAGCTGTAAATGAAGTGCCAACGAGCCCATACCCAACTGGTAAGGGATCCTGCTTGGAATCCAAGAGACACAGGTTCAAAACTGGGTGGAGGTGAATTTATGGGGTACTGTAGCAGTACTGTAGAAGTACTGTAGAAGGTACTGTTTAGTACTATTGCTGCTGGAACAATTCACCCGATTTGGGCCTTCAGGCCACCGGTTTTGGCCTGCGGGTCTCTAGGGCCTTTGTATAAGGCCCCAGCCTTAATCCTTACTTAATCTTGAGTTATTAAAAGATTACACATTGAGGATATTTTTAGGTTTATAGTTTTATAGAATTAGATCATAAACTTGCAATACATTACACATTTAAATAAAGTGGTTACATAAAGATAGTATTCATTTATCCCATCAACGGAAACATATTTAAAATAAAACATGGATTCTTTCTTGACTCTTACTTGACACTATCATCATATCATGTACCTTTCCCTTGACCTGTGAAAAACATTTCAAAAAACTTGGGATGAGCATAAAAAGCTCAGTAAGGGATATAAAAATATATGGAAAGGAAACATGAGTACATGTACACATATAAATCAATGAAATCATACTTTACTCATAAAACATAAGCACTTTAACATACCTCATCAAATCATGAATAAATCATAGAAATCATAAGACATAAAGGTAACTTGAGGCATTCAAAACATTCTTACATAGGGAGTAACCCTCTTGGTTACGTTTGGAATACCCACCACAGTATATTCCCTAAATCTCTTTGGAGAAACCTTAACGTTTCACTCCTTTGCGTTACCCAATGCATTGGAGAGCTATATCGGGCTCGCCCACCCTTAGTTTATCACGGAACCACCCGTCTTCATAATAATGCCCAAGAACCTCAACATAATCGTATCACATAAAACATGCATAAAGGAAACATAACATTTCCACTTTTCAATCACAAGATATCAATACAAAACATTGATATAAAAACATTATGAAAACCATTTTAAATACCAAAATAAAAGAAAAGTAAAACATGGTATTTATTTTTCTTTTTAAAAAAAAGTATGGCTTGTAGAGGAAGCCGAAACTCAAATAATAGTCACGGCGGCGGAGAAGTCGTTGTCGCCGCATACGTACGACAAAAACATTCCCTTTTGTCGTTTAGTAAAATTATTTTTATAAAAAATATTCCTTTTGAATCAACGTAAAATTCAAAGGGGTTTATACATCGTATAAAAGAAGGTTGTGTATAAAACAAAATATGCCTCAATGAAAGGAGATTGAGACGAAGTCCCATACAAAGGCGGTATCCTTGGATTAAGGATAAATAAATTACATAATTATGTGTGACAAAATAATACACCAAATATAAGTGGATATTAAGTGTAAAACAATCTGATGTTATTCACACATATTCATAGAACGACATATTCAAGGAGTACAAGCTTATCCCAAAGAATCAAAATTGGGTTAAGAAGTTCCCTTGCAAATTTTTGACAGCCTAACGACGTCACTACAAAATTTCATAAAATGAGTTGATGAGAGATAAAAAGGGAATCTCATAACTTGGAAATAAAATTTACATAAATAAGGATATAAAAGAACATATCCCAACATAATAGTATGTGAATTAAAATACATAACAAATGAAGTCTTTTAAACAGTGGAGGGTGAAAGGTCCCCTTACCGAGTTGGGTAACTTTCGAAACGTACACCCCATGGAAGAAGGGTCATACAATGAATATGTGAACACCCATAAATGAAATTATACTACAAAAAGTGTATAATAATGGGAAGTACATACACCACTCAAAGGAAATTGTGGCAAATGTAGCCTAAATCTTACGGGAATAAAAGTTAGATGAAAAATCCCTTACGAAAACTCGGCAGCCTAACGACGCCACTTAAAACTTTCAAAAATGGATTTATGAGAGGGAATAGGGTCTCTCATAATATGAACATAAAAATTACAGTAAGAGTAATATAAAAGAATATCCCAATAACAAGAAAGATGAGCTTTAAAATGAATGACATAAAAGAGTGTACTTTAAAAGAAAGAGAGGAGTCGGATCCCTTACCTCAAGTCCAACTTGTCTTGTTCGTTTCTTTATATTCCTGAATAATAAAATTTGGTCAATTTATAATTGCTTATGTTAATACTATAAATATTATTATTCAGTTCATATCACATATTTTAATGTTATAATAATTGGTTAATAATATGAGTTCATATCATACGTTTTTGTCGATGTTTGGTACATGAGTCAAAAATGAACTTGTTTGAAAAATGATTGCCCATGTAGTTATAAGTGAATAATTTCAAGAATATTATTAATGATTAAAATATCATATATATCCATTACATATTCATTTTATACTATTCTATATCATTTGGAGATAAAAAACGAAAAGCACCGTTCATGGAGACGGTAGGCCGTATGTACGCATGAACGCTACTTTCATTTTTTTGTCATATTAATGGAATTAAAAATAAATGATATATATATATATGTTATATTTACAGAATTATATCCATCATATAGATGTAATATATTACATATATATCCATTATATATATGTACTTATAATAGTACATAACATTTTGAGATAAGAAATGAAATGTACCGTTCATGGAGACGGTAAGCTGTACGTACGTATGGACGCTACTTCCATTTCTATTTCATATTTAATGGAATTAAAACATAATGATACATAATAGTATTTTAATTCCAGTATGGTATCATATATAATATCATTAAATATATCCTTTATACGTACCACATATGGTATTAACGAATCAAATCACTTTGAGGGGGCGGTAGTCCGCACTTCATTAAATGAAGATATCGCGTTTACCCATAATGGAAACCATAAAGGTATGCCATAAATGAAAAATTCAGAAGCTTAAGTAAACCATAAACATATTATATATCATATATAAATATAGTGACATCTTAATGGCCACCTTTGAAGGTGTTATAAGAATTTTGAACAATCATCGTTTCGTGAGGCAGAAATTCGCCATCCACAGAAACAATATGTTCTTTAACCATTAGATGTAGGTGTGTGTAAGTGTAGCTCGAATACTTCTTATAAAAACATCCTAGTATTTTGAAGATACTGGATTTGTTACAAAATAAATTAATAAAAAGAGTTTAGGGGGTTGGAGAAGCAAAATAATAAAAAAGGACACAAGTGAAGACATTACCTTAAAATCGGGTAACTCCCTTTGGTTTGAGCTCAAAGGATTCCTTGGGAAGTCTTCTGCCCAATGTGAGCCTTCAAGGAGTTAGAGACGGATGTGGAGAGACAGAATGGTCATGTGTTGGCCAAGCCAAAGACTTTGGAAGTGTGGGTAAAGAGGTAGAGGTGGGGGCCTTTTATAAGAGGAGAGGAGGGGCACTTTTGGAAAGTAAAGAAATGTTACTTTATTTTAGAATGAGTTTCGGATTTTAATGGTCCCACATTGACGTGTTTCGAGGATAAGGTGATAAGGGTTAGAAATACACCCATAAAATAGGTTTTGGACATGTGTAGGTCTTAGATTTTACATTATCTTTCCATTTTATTTAAATCTTTAAATAATGAGGTCATCGCTGCATCATCATGATGTCATAAATAATTTAATTTATTTAGTGTATAAAAATTATAAAAAAATACTATGATGTAGGAAATCGTTTTAGATTTCCATTTATTATTTACAGCCATAAATATGACTTGTATAACCCCATTTAAAAATTGTTTTAGTAAAACATCTCATGTTTGTGTCATTTTTACTTTAACATTAAATGAAAAGGTATTTATGTCATTTTCCAACCAAAGTGGCTCCATGGGGTCCCCAAGTTGACCCATGTATTTTATTGGTCAGCCATGACACATCCAATGAGGGTATGACATGTGTCTAGGTCATTTCATTTTATTAAAACATTATTCTTACCTTAAACTACACTAATTACCTCTAATCGCGATTAAAAACATAATAAGTTACTATTCACCAAAAAATTATTTTAATACCATTGAATCACATTTTACTTCTTAATGACTACCATGTATGTCAGATTTTTGAAATTCAAAACACAGAGGTGGTAAAATTTCATTTAAACGGAAAATCAGTTTTTATAAGTACCACTTAGTGGTTTCACTATTCATCAAAAATTGAAGTTTTTCAGAAAAATACCAAAACTTCACCCTAAGCTATATTTGATATTCCGAATTCAAAAATGATGTCTATTTTAAAAAATTCAAAACATATTAGTTTCATTAATTAATTTAATAATTAATTCCCGTTGTCAGAGCAAATAGCGCGTTTTTATGAAACAATAAGTATCAAAAGATTGACACTATATTAAGTCCAATTTCAAAGTGAAATTAATTCCAACGACCACTATTGGATTAAATGGTAAAAATATATTCTAATTTTACTTTAAAAACAATTCAAAAGATAATCTAATCATATAAATAAATTAGATTAAAAAGAGGGTTTGAATTAAAATACAACATTTTTCACTATTCATTAAAAAATGAACTTTTTCAGAAAATAACAAAAATTTTCACAAAGTAAATTTTGATGTCCCGATTCTAAAGAAGAATTTTATTTTGTCAAATATAACACATAAAATTGTCAAAAAGTGGATTTAAAAGAGGGTCGCCATCAAAAGGCGGTTAATCGACCTTTTAAAGAATATTGGAATGTTTACGCTTTAAAATTGGATTCATTCGCATTTTTAATCCTATAACATTTATTGTAAATAGTAAAAATATTTGACAAACATATATAATCATTTTTAGTTAGTTCTGTTCATTCCTGCCATTACAATGGCTAGGCGTTAACTACCATTTAAAATAATATTATTTTATTATTAGAGTGCAACGCAAGATTCCCAAGAAACTCATTGTTGCGTATTGGGTACGCAATCGTGCATAGCGTCCCCTTTAAATTAATATTAATATTCTATTCACAAATATGGATAAATATGAAAATTTCATATTCATTATTTACCTGGGGTGTTACATCCTTCCCCCCTTTTGGAAATTGTGTCCTTGCAATTTTTAAAATTGGGCTTGGAAACTTCATTGAAAATCCCACATCGGAACAAGAGTCAGTAAAACAATCACTTTAAAATAAAGAAAGATAAGTACAAAGGTCACCCGAGTTAACCCATACTAGGATTCCAAGTATGAAAATATGGACATGGAGGAAAAAACAAAGGGTCATGTTCTGATGGAGAGTGATAGTAAACATGTCTAAGAGAAAGTTAACCATAAGAAAATCACAAACTTGTGATGGGTTAAATGGTATTCGATTCCCCAGTAGGAAAAGTTAACAGACAACATTTTTGTTTTAGGTTACTCTTCATTGAGGAATTAATTTTTTATCTTAAGGAAACATACTTACTTGTCATGTTGACTTTCAACTTTTACTAGATTTCTTACATAAACTCATACTTTCCCCAAAAGACGAGTATTTTGGAAGACTTGTTCACATTAAGAGTACTATAATCAACTTCTAGAGGATAACCTAATCCACAAAATAGAACTATATACTTCCCATATCTTTAGACCTTAACCAAAACCAAAACCAAAAAGGTTAGTACAACATCAGATAATACAGAAAAGGATAACCCTTTATAAAAAGAAAATCTATTCTTAATCTCCAAAATTTTCCCAACAAAACCCAAAGTTCAATGAGGACCATTTGATAAAAAAATTGTCCATATAATACTTCAAAGTAAACCAAACTAATATTGAAACCCAAATATTTGAAGGATTTAGTCACATAGTCTTCCAAGTTAAATTGTAACATTTATCTCCAAACAACATCAGTTGCTCCTAAAGTCTCATATTGAAAAGTAATTAACCTAATCACATATTCTCCATGATAGGTTAATACATTTCCATAGATAACCCAAAATCAGCTTACTCTTAATTCATAAAATCATCTAACTAAAAAGAATTATTGAAACTAACCAGGGACTTCACGTAGTCTAGTGGTAGGTGATAAATACCAGTCGCACTTTGGTTGTGGGTTCGATTCCCGCAGCTTTGTCCGACGTGATGGGTTGTCACACGGTCTGCGTGTTGTCCTTTTTCCAAAAATATATAATTCTTAAAAAATTCCACAAAATGAGATAAAATCTTCAAAAATTATCATAACATATTTTAACCTCAAGTTTATCTCATGCCTTTCATTTTCCATCATAGCATATAATAACCCATAATTTACTCAAATGTAAGGATCATATAAACTCTAATGGTTACCTTTATAATTATTACCTGAACTTCCACATCGATTGGTCATCTCGTACATGATGCATTACAGATCATAACAAGGTTCAAGTGGTTGATCATGACTCCTTGATAGTTGGTTTATAAAAACCATGAGTTTCTTCATTGAATCCCCCATTTTATCTTGTATCTTAATCAGACAACCACCACCGTTTCCTTCAAACCTGTTGTCTCTTTGGTGTCTGCTAGATCCATCCATTCACTAAAAACAGAAATGTTAGTGAGATTATATCAACAAAACCATCATGTACTAATGAGGAAGGTAAAAACTAAGATATACTTACTCATTCACTTTATCCAAAACTAGGACTCTTTCTGAAATCCTAACCGTTATGATAATGTCACTTGTTCTTAGAGAATACCCTAACCTCTAAAGTTATCTAAACCGACCTTTGATACCAACTATAAGGCCCCAACCTTAAACCTTGCTTAATCTTGAGTTATTACAAGATTACACATTGATGATCTTTTCAGGTTTAGAGTTTTAGAGAATTAGATCATAAACTTGCATTACATTCCACATTTAAACAAAGTGGTTACATAAAGATAGTATTCATTTATCCCATCAACGGAAACATATTTAAAATAAAACATGGATTCTTTATTGAATCTTCCTTGACACTATCATCATATCATGTACCTATCCCTTGACCTATGAAAAACATTTCAAAAAACTTGGGATGAGCATAAAAAGCTCAGTAAGGGATATAAAAATATATGGAAAGGAATCATGAGTACATGTACACATAAGAATCAATGAAATCATACTTTACTCATAAAACATAAGAACTTTAACATACCTCATCAAATCATGAATAAATCATAGAAATCATAATACATAAAGGTAACATGAGGCATTAATAACATTCTTACATAGGGAGTAACCCTCTTGGTTACGTTTGGAATACCCACCACAGTATATTCCCTAAATCTCTTCGGAAAAACCTTAACGTTTCACTCCTTCGCATTACCCAATGCATTGGAGAGCTATATCGGGCTCACCCGCCCTTAGTTTATCACGGAACCACCCATCTTCATAATAATTCCCAAGAACCTCAACATAATCATATCACATAAAACATGCATAAAGGAAACATAACATTTCCACTTTTCAATCACAAGATATGAATACAACACATTGATATAAAAACATTATGAAAACCATTTTCAGTACCAAAATAAAAGAAAAGTAAAACATGGTATTTATTTTTCTTTTTAAAAAAAGTATGGCTTGTAGAGGAAGCCGAAACTCAAATAATAATCATGGCGGCGGAGATGTCGTTGTCTCCGCATACGTACGACAAAAACATTCCCTTTTGTCGTTTAGTAAAATTATTTGAAAAAAAAATATTCCTTTCGAATAAACGTAAAAGTCAAAGGGGGTTATACACCGTATACAAGAAGGTTGTGTATAAAACAAAATATGTCTCAATGAAAGGAGATTGAGATGAAGTCCCATACAAAGACGGTATCCTTGGATTAAGGATAAATAAATTACATAATTATGTGTGACAAACTAATACACCAAATATAAGTGGATATTAAGTGTAAAAAAATCAGAGGTTATTCACACATATTCATAGAACGACATATTCAAGGAGTATAAGCTTATCCCAAAGAATCAAAATTGGGTTAAGAAGTTCCCTTGCAAAAATTTGACAGCCTAACGGCGTCACTACAAAATTTCAGAAAATGAGTTGATGAGAGATAAAAAGGGTATCTAATCACTTGGACATAAAATTTACATCAATAAGGATATAAAAGAACATATCCCAACATAATAGTATGTGAATTAAAAGACATAACAAAAGAAGTCTTTTAAAAAGTGGAGGGTGAAAGGTCCCCTTACCGAGTTGGGTAACTTTCGAAACATACACCCCATGGAAGAAGGGTCATACAATGAAGATGTGAACTCCCATAAATGAAATTATACTTCAAAACGTTTATAATAATGGGTAGTACGTACACCACTCAAAGTAAATTTTGGCAAATGTAGCAAAAATATTACGGGAATAAAAGTGAGATGAAAAATCCCTTACGAAAACTCGGCAGCCTAACGGCGCCACTTAAGACTTCCAAAATGGATTGATGAGAGGGAATAGGGTCTCTCATCATATGAACATAAAAATTACAGTAAGAGTAATATAAAAGAATATCCCAATAACAATAAATATGATCTTTAAAAGGAATGACATAAAAGAGTGTACTTTAAAAGAAAGAGAGGAGTCAGATCCCTTACCTCAAGTCCAACTTGTCTTGTTTGTTTCTTTATATTACTGAATAATAAACTTTGGTCAATTTATAATTGCTTAAGGACATCCTATAAAGATTATTATTCAGTTCATATCACATATTTTAATGTTATAATAATTGGTTAATAATATGAGTTCATATCAGACATTTTTGTCGATGTTTGGTACATGAGTCAAAAATGAACTTGTTTGAAAAATGATTGCCCATGTAGTTATAAGTAATTAATTTCCAGAATATTATTAATGATTAAAATATCATATATATCCAGTACATATTCATTTTATACTATTCCATATCATTTGGAGATAAAAAACGAAAAGCACCGTTCATGGAGACGGTAGGCCATACGTACGCATGAATGCTACTTTCTTTTTTTTGTCATAATAATGGAATTAAAAATAAATGATATATATATATATATATTTTATAATTACAGAATGATATCCATAATTTAGATTTAATATATTACATATATATCCATTATATATATGTACTTATAATAGTACATAACATTTTGAGATAAGAAATGAAATGTACCGTTCATGGAGATGGTAAGCCGTACGTACGCATGAGCGCTACTTCCATTTCTATTTCATATTTAATGGAATTAAAACATAATGATACATAATATTATTTTAATTACAGTATGGTATCATATATAATATCATTAAATATATCCTTTATACGTACCACATATGGTATTAACGAATCAAATCACTTTGAGGGGGCGGTAGTCCGCACTTCCTTAAATGAAGATATCACGTTTACCCATAATGGAAACCATAAAGGTATGCCATAAATGAAAAATACAGAAGATTACGTAAACCATAAACATATTATATATCATATATAAATATAGTGACATCTTAATGGCCACCATTGAAGGTGTTAGAAGAATTTTGAACAATCGTCGTTTCGTGAGGCAGAAATTCGTCATCCACAGAAACAGTATGTTCTTTAACCATTAGATGTAGGTGTGTGTAAGTTTAGCAAGAATAATTCTTATAAAAAAGTCCTAGTATATTTAAGATACTGGATTTTTTACAAAATAAATGAATAAAAAGAGTTTAGGGGGTTGGAGAAGCAAAATAATACAAAAGGACACAAGTGAAGACATTACCTTAAAATCGGGTAACCCCCTTTGGTTTGAGCTCAAAGGCTTCCTTAGGAAGACTTATGCCCAATGTGAGGCTTCAAAGAGTTATATAGGTATGTGTAGAGACAAAATGGGAAGGGTTTGTCCGAGACAAAGGCTTAGGAAGTGTGGGTAAGGAGGTAGAGGTGGGGGCCTTTTATAAGAGGAGAGGAGGGGCACTTTTGGAAAGTAAAGAAATGTTACTTTATTTTAGAATGAGTTTTGTATTTTAATGGTCCCACATTGATGTGTTTCGAGGATAATCTGATAAGGGTTCGAAATACACCCATCCAATAGGTTTTGTACATGTTTAGGTCTTAGATTTTACATTATCTTTCCATTTTATTTAAATCATTAAATAATGAGGTCATCGCTGCATTATCATGATGTCATAAATAATTTTATTTTTTTAATGTCCAAAAATTATAAAAAAATACTATGATGTAGGAAATCGTTTTCGATTTCCATTTATTATTTATAGTAAAAAATCAGACTTGTATAACCCCATGTAAAAACTTTTTTAGTAAAACATCTCATGTTTGTGTTATTTTTACTTTAACATTAAATAAAAAGGTATTTATGTCATTTTCCAACCAAAGTGGCTCCATGGGGTCCCCAAGTTGACTCATGGATTGTCTTGGTCGGCCATGAGACATCCAATTAGGGTAGGACATGTGTCTAGGTCATTTCATTTTATTAAAACATTATTCTTACCTTAAAGTACACTAATTACCTCTAATCGCGATTAAAAACATAATAAGTTACTATTCAACAAAAAATTATTTTAACACCATTGAACCACATTTAACTTCTTAATGACAAACATGTATGTCGGATTTTTTGAAATTCAAAACCCAGAGGTGGTAAAATTTCATTTAAACGGAAAATCAGTTTTTATAAGTACCATTTAGTGGTTTCACTATTCATCAAAAATTGAAGTTTTTCAGAAAAATACCAAAACTTCACCCTAATCTATATTTGATATTATGAATTAAAAAATGATGTATATTTTACAAAATTCAAAACATATTAGTTTCATTAATTAATTTAATAATTAATTCCCGCTGTCAGAGCAAATAGCGTGTTTTTATGAAACAATAAGTATCAAAAGATTGACACTAGATTAAGTCCAATTTCAAAGTGAAATTAATTCCAACCACCACTATTGGATTGAATGGTAAAAATATATTCTAATTTTACTTTAAAAACAATTAAAAAGATAATCTAATCATATAAATAAATTAGATTAAAAAGTGGTTTTGAATT
Organism: Viscum album; assembly: GCA_963277665.1. Taxonomy (NCBI): domain Eukaryota; kingdom Viridiplantae; phylum Streptophyta; class Magnoliopsida; order Santalales; family Viscaceae; genus Viscum; species Viscum album. The sequence goes on from OY728125.1 coordinate 607,362,885, forward strand.
AAAATACAATAATTTTCATTATTCCTTAAAAATTGAACTTTTTTCGAAAAAATACCAAAAATCTACATAAAGTAAATTTTGATGTCCCGATTCTAAAGAAGAAATTTTTTTTGTCAAATATAACACATAAAATTGTCAAAAAGTGGATTTAAAAGAGGTTCTCCATCAAAAGGCAGTTAATCGACCTTTTAAAGAATATTGGAATGTTTACGCTTTAAAATTGGATTCATTCACATTTTTAATCCTATAACATTTATTGTAAAGAGTAAAAATATTTGACAAACATATATAATCATTTTTTAGTTAGTTCTGTTCATTCCCGCCATTACAATGACTAAGCGTTAACTACCATTTAAAATAAAATTATTTTATTATTAGAGTGCAACACAAGATTCCCAAGAAACTCATTGTTGCGTATTGGGTATGCCATCGTGCATAGAGTCCCCTTTAAATTAATATTAATATTTTATTCACAAATATGGATAAATATGAAAATGTCATATTCTTTATTTACCTAGGGTGTTACACTTTGGGTCATCAAAGGTCTTAGGACCTTAGGGAATTCGGGCCAAAAAAGACAATGGAGTATCGTAGTTCACACAGAGTAGGCCCCAGAAGTGGATCAGAGCAACAAGACTAGCAGTCACCAGAAGCAGAGCTACCATATTGGAAGAATGAGATGGTATGGAAACCACCATCGGGACCAGGCACCGTGCAGCTTTGAATGGGGCAATGCTAGTAGTTTAGCAATTCAAGGTGGGTATCTAGGTGATCAATGATGCATAAGCTAGGGGAGGGGCAATTCCTGTGGGTTGGGCATGCGGGTCATGTATTGGGCATAGTATGCCTCTGGGCCTTTGGGTCATGTATTGCGAGTCATGTCGGGCCTTATTCTTTGGGCCTACGGTCATGTACGGGTTCCCCTTTACCCCTCAAAAGGGGGATTATCTATAATAAAATAAAAAATAAGGCCTTCGGGCCATTCAGAAGTTGTAAATGAAGCAATATGTGGAAAATGGGCGTCAAATGAGAAAATTGAATAATGAGAATGTTTTTACCCTTTTTTTAACCATTACCTAGATATAGGATAGTTAAGGGTAGGGATGAAACCTCAGTTTTGACCATGTGGTATGGTTTGGTGGATGAATTGTTATGAATTTTTGTGAATTTCTGATGTTAAATGTGTTAATGTTGCGAAATGTATCCTAATGTGTGTGTTTTTTATTGTAGAGATTTCCCTCCATGACGATGCTTATTAAGAGAAATACAGGAGGACATGGAAAGATATGTGCCACCAGTAGTGGAACCTGAGGCTCTAATAGTGTCTGGTGATAGTGATGAAGAGTAGTTCAATGAGAAATTTTCTCTCTTCATGCAGTTTATGGAGAGAGACCGAGATCGGGTTTTGAATATTATATATGACCTGAAACAAGAGTTTCAGTTACAAATGCTTATTAATTTCACCATAGAGGTTCTACCTAATTCACATGAGTTCAATATTGAGTGCACGTAGATTATAATTGACTATATAGAGACTCTAAATGATAATAGGGTCAAGTTTTCTACTTATATGTTATGAGTATTAGTGAAGCATTGGTGTAATGTTTAGGCCCAAAATTGGAAGGTTGATGGTATTGTATGGAAAGAATTTTTGGAGAATTTCTTGGATCACATTTATTTAGAGACACTGAGATGGATGAGGGAAGCTGAGTTCATGCGGTTGAATCATGGGAGTATCTTTGTGATGGACTATACTAGTCACTTTTCTGACTTGTTGTGTTTTGCTGCAACTCTGGAAGGGGATGAGACAACTATAGTAAGGAATTTTCATGATTGAATTAAATATGAAATTAAGACCCAAGTTAAAATATTTTTGTTAAATATCTTTTTTGAAGTGATCGATCAATCTATCATATCTAAATGGAACCTGAATGAGGCTTCTAGTGGAGGTAAAGTTGTTTTTACTGGATGGTCAAGAGGTACATCTTCTGAGAGTAGAAAGAATCACTATGATAATGTTGAAAAATAATTGGAAAGAAGAGTGGCCTAGGGGAAGGATCAATCACCTAGGATCTTACACAAGTGATTTCCATCAATGTGGTAGGCTGACCTAATTTCATAGACATTTTCCCTAACTATTGGTAGAGTTCAAATTTTATAGAAGGAGGGGCATCTACAATGGTTATGTAGGAACCCACAACAGATGGGTATGATGGAGTAGCTTGGTCTAAACAGAGTACATCATGGGGATCTTCTACACCATATCAGTCTGGAATTTGGAGATCTTCTAGTTGCGGTGGTAGAGGCAATGGATATGGTGCTTCTAGGTAAGAGTTTCCATATCAGCAGAGTGGTGTAGCTCAAGGGACTTAGACTATATCCCATGGAAGATGGGAATGATAGTAACTAGAAATTCAGCCTACACATGTGGATAGTAAGGATGGACCATTGATAATTATAGGTACTATTCTTTTATATTCTATGATTTCTAGTGCCTTATTTGATACTAGTGCCTCTCATTATTTTATATCTTCACAACTTGTGAATGTTTCGATATTGGTAGTAGTGTTTTTGAGCATGATTATGATGATCGATACACCATTGGGAGTTTGGAAAATAGGCATATGTTTATAAAAAGGGTCTTCTATAGAGGGTGGAGTGTATCATTTCTTTTAGGATCTTTACATTCTGGATATGTCAGGCTTTTCCTAATAATGAGTATGGACTAGTTAGTGGAATACCAAGCCCACATAGATTTTTACCACATGAGAGTGAATTTTACGTATCCTTAGGGTGACAATTATATTCACTATGGAAAGTGGGATATCTAGGTGGACCATGTAGAGATAGTTCATTAGTAACTGGGGGAGCTCACCTTCATAGGTTTCTAGTATGTTTCTGGATGATGGGGGGTGTAAGAAATGATATCTTTCCACCCATAGTGGAAAGGTTCTAGGACATGTTTCTTATGTACTTCTTAGGGCTGCCACTTGAGATTGATGTGGAATTTATAATTGAGCTCATGTCAACGGCTGACCCAGTTTCCATTCCACCTTATAAAATGGAACCAACATAACATCAAGAGATTGAAAATCCACTAAAAGAGATGATGGATAAGGGGTTTATCCATACGAATATGTCACCTTGTGGTTCTCTAGTCTTGTTTTCAAATAGGGATGATGTGAACTTGAACTTGTGTGTTGATTACCAAAGGTGGAACTGGATGACTGTGAAGAACTGGAATCCTCTTCCACATATCGATGATCTTTTTGACAAGTTTAGAGGATCTTGTGTTTTCTCTAAGATCAACTTGAGATCAGAGTATCATTAGTTGATAGCATGATTTTTTGATATACCTCAGAATTCTTTCAGAAGTAGGTATGGCCTATATGAGTTCATCATAATCCCATTTGGACTGATGAACACACTGATAATGTTAATGGCCTTGATAAACCAAATCTTCCATTCATACCCAGATCAGTTTGTGGTAGTATTTGTGGTAGAAATCTTGGTGTACCCCAAGACTCATGATGATCATTCCCAACATCTTTCCATCATCTTGAGTATACAAGGAGAGAATAGACTATACAACAACCTATCTAATTTTCAATTCTAGATTAATCAGGTACATTTTGTGGGTCACATGATCTCATAGGAAGGTGTGATAGTGGACCTAGGGAAAGTGAAGACAAATGTTTCTTGGTATTATCCAAATAACAACCTTAACATCTATAGTTTTCTTGGGATAACATGATATAATCAGAGGTTCATTTACGAAATTTACCACTTATAAGCTCCACTTTCAATCTTGAACAGGAAGGTAGTTAATTTCGAATGGTCTGGAGCAAGTGATAATGCTTTCTAGGAGTCAAAGAATCATCTGACCACCAAATCAATCTTGATCCTACCAAAGCCATGGGAGGAGAATACAATGTTCTGTGACATGTATGGGATTTTTCTTGGAGTAGTTTTGATGTAGTGGGATTGATTTGTGGCTTATGGGTCATAGATGTTGGGGCTTCATGAACAGATATACCCTATGCATGACCTTGAAATAGATAGAGTGGTTTATTCTTTGAAGTTTTGGAGGGATTATCTATTGGGAGAAAAGTTTACAATGTATACTGATCACAAGAGCTTAAATTATATCTTTCTTGAACGAGATTTGAATCTATGGATGCAGAGATGGGTTGATTATATAAAGTCATTTTACTTTGATCTTGAATATATTCATAGAAAGGGAAATAGTGTTGTTGATGTTCTAAGCAGTAAAAATCAGACTCAGACAGTTAAAGACTCTAGTTATGAGTGGAAGATGATGACTTTGTTGGATGAGATGCATGTTGTGAATATAGAAGGTAAGGAGAAGATGAATTGCATATTAGTTTTAGTGGAGCATACACTTTTGAGCCTTATCAGGGAGAGGCAATATGAGGATCCAAAATATTTGTCCTTGAGGGAAATACTTGAAGGTGGGGAGTCACCTTCTGATTGGACTATAGATAAGGATGAGATCATCTATGTCAAGAATCCGTTTTTTGTGCTTATGAGTATGTAGGAGGAGCTGGTGCATGAATTTCATGACCTAGAGTGGACTGTACATCCAGGTTTGACCAAAATTCACCATGATTTGTATTGATAGTATTGGTGTCCGGACATGAGAAAAGAGATTATAGGGTTCTTGACATGATGCTACACCTATCAATAGGTGGTGGATGATCATCAAAGGATCAGTGGTTTACTATCGTTGTTTTCCATTATAGAATAGATGTGGGACACAATAACTATGGAATTCTTGGTGGGTATCTTGAGGAAACCTTAGTAGAATGGTGCTATTTGGGTAATTGTGGATCGATTGATGAAAGTATCACATTTTGTAATGCCATGAACCCTCTAAACTAGAGCTGGTGCATTACTAATTACATTGGCATGGTTAGAAGGAATGAAAATCCCAAAGGAATGATCTGTTTAGTATTCTTGATGAAACTAGATACATAGATTTAACTCAAATTATATTGGAAAAGGTTTCAAAATACAATACATAACAAAACTAAAAACCGCATCCCCAAGTACTTAATAAATGATCTCCTCTTCATCACTTGTGTAAAGTAAAAAATGAAAGGGGTGAGCTCAAACACTTAGTAAGGGTTAAAAATAGTGGAAGCATGAATACAATAATATGTTAATCATAATCAATCTGACATAATCCATATGGCTTGGGGAATAAATGAAAAACTCACACCATTAATAAACTGAGAATGAAACTGCATCCATAGATTTTTTCAATGTGAAAACCTCATGGATAGTAATAAATAATAATGAATAAAGAGAATTTTTATTAATTGTAAATCATGTAACTGACACAGGGAAACATAATACCGTTAAAACTGTTTAGTTCTGTGGGTAGAAACCGGTCTGATTTTTGGAAACAAACTTGAAGGGTTTGTCGCCAAACTGATTTGTCTTATGAGACCTACCGATGCATCAAGGGGCTGTAGCGGGCCCCACCCACTACTTAATTTCCAAATCATTCTTTATACATAGATTCAACACAATATCAATATGCCTTTACATTATTCATATAGAATTGAGGATACAGATTCATCAATAATTCCACAGTCAAAACAACATTCAAAATGAATACTGTATGTAAAATGGTATACAGATTATACAATAATAATATACATGTTATGAGAAAATGGAAATTTAAATGGAATATAATTTCAATTAAAATGTTATCTAAAATGGGCAGTAGGTACACCGCATAAGAAATATTAGATGCACAATACAAAGCAAGTCACAATAAAGTGAAAATAGAGGCAAAGCTCGTTACCAAGTTGTAATCAATTGAGTCGTATGAAAAAAAGTTAATAACCAAAAAATGAATCACAGAATACCATGAATATCAAAAGAATCATGATAATACATATCAAATGGTAGTATACCTATACCACATATAATAAATAAGATGCGAACAATGGAAATCCCACAGAATTGAAAGTGATATGAGAAAAACCACTTACAAACATTTCGGCATGGTAATGAGTGTTCTTGTGAAGAATTAATTAGAGGTAAAGGGGTATAAAATTATTTATATATCATAAGGGTAGTATGGTAGATGTGTGAAAACATACCCCATCATTAGGTATTAAAAATAAAAGGGCACAACATAGGGGAGATTCATGAACAAATGTGAGAGAGAGTATCCCTTACCTTATGCTCGAGTGTGTTCTTCGTTTGTTTTAATGACCTGAATAATATAATTTAGCTTCATTAATTGATAACTCAAGAACCTCCTATACATTTAATTTGTTTTTTATAACCTTATTAGGTTCATGAATGGCCGTTTTGATGGGTTTGAGAGATTCAATTTAATTGTTTTGGTACCGTTTTCTTCTTTGGTTTTCATGACCAGTTTACTTGTATTCAAGAATGAAAGTTCATTTGGAATGTGGTTAAACTTCAAGAACTATTAATATATAGTATTAGTGATATTAAATAGATATAAATGATCTTATAATGATTCTGGGTTATATACTTGAGGATGAATCATTAGTTAAAAGTTATTGATAAACGCTTGGATTTAGCTCGATGGTTTTGTGTGCAATAAACTTGTTTGGTATTATTATTCCATATTATGAGTGTGTTAGGATTCCAGAAAATTAAACAAGATAAAATAAATATATTATGATTTGGTTCAACCATTGAAAAAGGTTTCATGACCAGTATTAAAGATAGTAAGGAAAATTGAAAACCCGTCTTCCTTGACTGTGATAAATTAACACATCTCGGACGGTGTTTTCATTTATTGTATAAAAGGAAAGGAAGAAACGTGATTATGATGAAATATTAAATTATCATAACGAAAACCCATTACATGTATGGTTATAGAATTATCATGCCATTTGGATGAGGTGAGGTGAAAATAGAGAACAAAATAATGGAACTTGTAAAAAGAATTGAAAGAAAAAGGAAGAGAGGTTCACCTCTTGAGTACTCCTCCTTGAGAAACTCCTTAAGGCCTTTATTTTTGGAATTTTTGTGAGACCAGATGGTATCAGACATTGGGAGAGGGCTTGGAAAGAGTATTTGGTAGAATTTGGGCAAGGCTTGAAACTTGAGTGGTGTGAGAGGAAGAGGGGCGGTTTATATAGTGGTGGGGAGAGGGGATTTCTCTATATTATAATCATTAGTTTATTATTTATCCACAAGACAAGGAATAATGAGTCTTCCATGACTAATAATAGTAATATAAGCATGTGGGTTAGATATTTGGGTACTTAAATCACTCATGATTCTAGGAATAGTTAATTAAAATTATAAGGCATTTATATAGTAAATTAATGTATTTTACTATTCACTAAAAATTCAAGTATTTCAGAAAAATCCCAAAAATTTACCCTAACCATTTTTTATATGTAGAATCCAAAGATGAAGTCCATTTTTCAAAATCAATTTTCTAAATATGATTAATTAAATATTTAATTAAAATCATTATTTAACTGAAAAATATAAACACTTAAAATATTCTTTTTTATTTTAAAGGTGCCTAAATTTATTTATATATTCATGGGTATGGATATCATTCATAATAGTCATATTACTATTCATAAGGGTAAGTTACTATTCATAAGGATAGGTTACTATTAATAAGTGTTGGTAACTATTCACTAAAAATTAAGTTAATTCTATCAAACTCTAAATATCATCCTGAACACAACCGTGTATGTCCGATTTTTAAAATTCGAATCACAGAGCAATAAAATTCAAGTTTAATGGGTAGGGTTTGGATATCTCCTATAATTAACCACGTTTTGTTCCACAAAGGCTCAGTGATTCATGAAATATAAGCTATATAATAAATATAGCATATTTAAGAGAAACATATCATAAAATGTTTGGGGTGATACACATTTCTTACCTATACAAGAGACTTTCTATGTGGATCATTTGGGAGATATGTACATTAGAAAGAAAGTCCATTTGAACATAGTGAAATAGAGTATAGTTACATACCATGACTCATGTTTTACTTCGCACTTTTGAAAGGGCTTGCAGAAGGCACTTGGTACATTGGTTTTACGGGTACAACATTCCACCCCTAAACAGATAGGTAGTTAGAGCATACTATTCAGGTGCTTGAAGATATTCTATGAGTGTGTATTTTAGAATTTAGTGGGTCTTGGGACAAGTACCTATCTATTGTGTAGTTCACCGATAACAATAGTTATCAGGAAACTATTGAAATGGAATCATATGAGGAACTTTATTATAGTTCATATAGATCACCTATGTAGTGGATGTTGGTGGGTGATTAAGATAAACTAGGACTGTGTCTCATGAATGATACATCAGAGTAGGTTCAGTTTATTCCAAAGTGTATGGAAAGAAATAAGAGTAAACCTAAGTCATAAGCTGATATACATCAATGACCCCTTGATTTCACAAAGGGAAATCATGTTTTACTTTAGGCATTAAATAGATTGGGTCACCATAGGATTGGGAGACATGGTAAATTGGTGACCAGGTTTGTTGGACCATTTGAGGGTTTGGAGAGAATTGGGCTAGTGGTGTACCGATTGGATCACCCATATAGGTATAGTGCTATTCATGATGTTTTTTATGTGTCACATATTTGGTGGTATCACCATGGACATCCTCATGTAATTTTTGGTGATGATGTTGAGCATGAGACTGATTTGTCCTTTGAGGAGAATACAATATGTGTTGTGGATCATAGTGAGAAAGTGTTATAGAGAATGACCATGCCGAATGTTCATGAATTGTGCAATTATGGACACGTCCAGGAGGAAACATGAGAGAGAGATAAGTGGATAGGCATGCTCTATGGCTCGATCTTTTTACCTCAAAATCATCAAGTTTCTTGGGAGTACAGATCGAGGATGAGCTATTATAAGGTGGGGAGATCGTAAGATCCCTATCTTTTATAGAGATAACTCATGTTCATTTTGGAGGTACTATTTTGACTTGTTTTGAGTATATATTATTTGGTTTTTACATTGGTGAGTTTTCATGTGAACCAAGAGTATTTTGGAGGGGTTATGTGAAATGCATGATTGGAACACTATTTTCCAAAACTATGTGCCCCGCCCTAGTAAACCATGCATCCCCAGGTAGAGGTAAATTGTATAGTTAGTTCACAGTTTGGAAAACCGTGTACCCTATTAGTAGTAACTATGTGACCCCTAAGAGAAGGCACATAGTTAGGTGCACGATTATGAAAAAACATGCACCCCGTATAGGAAACCATACATGCGGAAAAATAAACCAATAAAATTTCATTAAAAACTATCCAAACCCCATCTTATATCCTAAAACACACTAGATCAACCCTAACCTATTTCCATAATTTTTGGAGTCTTCCAAATGGATTCTAAGTGATTTTGAGGTCTTTTCTTAGTGAATCGAATATCAATTTGATAGATCTACACTTATCTGAGTAAGAGATTCTAATCCCAATTGGTTTCCTTCCTCAATCCCATTATTCACTCATCTTTTGAAGGTATTTCCCCTATTAGTAATGGATATAGATCTAGGTTTTTATAGATATAAACCATTTGATCTTAGATCTAGGTTTTAGATCTTGATCTCATTCTTTATTGTGTAATTGAACATTCTACTTCATTTTGAGGATTTCTATAGGCATGTGTTCATCAATGATATTGAGGTAGGTGGTCTAAATTTAAAATCCTATGGTCTTGATTTAATCATGAATATGTAATTATGAAATTTCAATAGCCATGATTGGGAAATTTCATCGAAAATTGAATTTATTAAATAAAATTTCTATTTTATAATGAATTGGGTTGAATTGGGGTAATTGAAATTGGTTGACTCATGATTATAAAATTTATGGGATATTGGGATTTTGGAATTGGTTAATTAAAAGGGATTGTATAATTGGTCAATTTTTGGGATATGGATTTAATTGATTATGGAAGTAAAGTGATGATTGTCCTAACTTTAAAGGGTTAATGAGTTATTTGATTAAGTGTTGATAAATGGTTTAATGAAGAATTGTTAATATTATTCCTTATGATTGAAATAAAGGATTATGATTTTTGTGATAAACTGAAAAAGTATAATTTAATAAGAATGTTTGACAAGAAGGTTAATGATGCATAACCTTGATGGATATGAAGTTTTTATTTGTGTGATATTGTGATATTTGTGATATAAGTGATATTGAAAAGTGGGATAGGGGACGAGGATCCAAATACCCATATGTTTTAGTGAGTGTGGGAAAAGAACTGAGGCTCCAAATACCCATATGTGTTAGTGAGGTGGGACAGGTAATGAGGCTCCAAATACCCATGTGACATTGAGGTGTGGGATTGTGATTGAGGTTCAAATACCAATATGTGTTAGTGAGTGTGGGAAGGGGACTGAGAATCCAAATACCCATGTGACATTGAGTTGTGGGACATGGAAAAAGGTTCCTAATACCCACTGGGTGTTAGACATGATGTTTTATGCCCATGAGATTGGAATTAGACTTTGGTTCCAAATAGCCATGATATGAATAGATTTGAAATGATAAATGGTAAACATGGTATTGTGATATGTGATATCCCTTGGGAATATTTTAGACCCTTACATGGGCTGAAGCAGGTATTGATGGGTTGGGCGTCATTGTGAACCGTGGTAATTTATGTGGTTAGTTAAATATTAATGAAATGTGATAACAATTTAATTTAATCATATAAAACTGCATACACTGTTATTGACTGGATATTATTTTAGATTCCATTGGTGGTGGCCTACTGAGTTATACTCACACCCTACTCAGAATTCTTGATTGATACTGTAGTAGACTTCATGTTTGGAGGACATGATAAGGGAAAGAGCCCTATATTAGTTGGCTAAGTTGGGATTGATCATGGATGAGGGAACCCGACTTGGTGTTGGGACCCACTTGGGTGACTTTCTTGTGTCTTTATTTTTGTTTTTAATTTTGACACTTGACACTCACTTGGAATGACATATATAAAATTTATTTATGAATACTATTTTTAGTTTTGGTTTATCACGTGATACTGATTTTTTCTGGTTATTGTATGATATTGGTTGATGATTATTGTCTATTAGTTATTTCTTGGTTATTTCTGTTGCTGTTCTAATTTGATAAAGAGGGTATAGTCTCTCCATGTTGATATATTGTACCCTTGATACTAGTTGGAAGCCTTTGGAGTATAGGGAGGCATTCTTGAGGTAATGTGACCGACTTGATTAGGGAACCAGTATGTGTAACTAGAGTCAGGATGTTACTCCTAGGACCAAAATGGAATCAAAATTATCCCCATAATAAAATCATTCCCCCCAGAAAGTATTAGGATAACAAACCCAAAAATAGATAATGCCATTGCTGAAACATCTAGGTTACATGCTCCCATGTTTCATGTATATCCCAAACACACATCCATATCAGTGAAACCAATGTGATCATCTTTCCACCCGATGGTTTATCCTTTTAGTTTACCGTTTGAATATGCCACATGCTCCCATGTATCATCACTATCCCTTCCACACTACCATCTCAATCAAACTAAGGGGATCATCTTTCCACAAAGTTCCTTATCCTTTCAGTCCACTATTTGAATAGGCTATTCAACCACTAAGGAATAAAGTTCAATTCTAATATCCCCCACTTGATCATGTGGGATGGATCTAGTTGATACTTCTTTAGTTAGGAAACATAAAACATATCATGGATAACAATCGAATGAGAAGGTAATTCCAATTGGTAATCTACCTTGCCAAGTCACTTCATAACCTCAAATTGGATTCCATAACAAGGTGATAACTTTCCTTTCATCCACAAAAATCTATGTCCCAAATAAGGTGAAACTAATAGGAAAACCTAATCACCCACCTCAAAGTCTAACTTATGATGATATATATCATCATAAAATTTATGGTGACTTTGAGCTATCACTAACATTCTCATCATCAAATACACAACATATGTCATCTCTTAGATGATGTTCTATGACACACCTAGTGTCAATTTTATGTGGGGGTATTTTTGGATGGTTTAACCCCTCGAGTTAGAGGCATTTTAAGATAAAAATGGTGGAATTTAGGGACTTTTTTCAAGCCACATGGTTATGGCACACTGTTAGTTTAACCATGAAGCCTAAGTGTGTAGCCTCTTACAGTGATAATTTTCATAGTTACCACATTGTTTGTTTAACCACAGTGTTGAACCATACAACCCACTCAGGAGGGGGTATTTTTGTCCTTATTCATTATTTTTAATTGCGTTTTCTCTCCTTAGATTCCACCATTTAAACCCCATGACTTGGATGCCTTCCATGGGCTTATCTCCCTCTCCAATTCGCTTCCATATATATTTCATGGGTTTTTATTGAATATTATGCACCTTGTTCAAGATGTTATGGATTCCAAATCCTCATTCTGTTTTCTCTATTTTTACCCATCTCTTATAACCCTAGTGGCCATTCTTGGGCAGTTTCCATTCCTAGGTTTGGGATAAATTAGAGTTGTTGATTTATATGGGTTGTGATACCTCCTTTGAGTTACATTCCTTTGGATTTCATTAAAGGTGACATGATTCCACAACTCTAGTACGATTTATTTGATTTATTTCATTTCATATAAGAGTTTCATGAATGATTAATTCATTAAATATGTTTAGATTAAATGTAATGACATATATGATAGATAGTTTGGATTTTATAAAGTTTTTCCATACTAGGTGGGTTGTAATTTGGAAACTGTGGTTGATTGTATTAGTATAATTTAACATAGTTTTGAAATGGCATTTTATGAATTCTTCATGTTTGATAAAATTCCAAAATAGGGGTCTCTTTTTGAAATTAACTTTTCCTTTGGTATTTAATCTAAATGGATTTTTCAATGAGGTATCCTATTTTGTGTTTAATGGGTTTCTTTATTTTAAAGGGGTTGTTTCATTTTATTAAGTGAAAATGAAGTTTCCCTTGACTTATGTGGTTTTTATTGGAAGTGTTTATGATTTATTTTGGAATTTTTCTTGAATTCCAAATTGTTTTAAAAATGGAATTCCAAATTTATAAGATATAATTAAAGGCCAAATTAAACTTGTTATGTGATGTTGATGGTGCCCATATTGAACCCTTCTATTGTTGATGATGTTGTGTTATCCATATGATTGATGCTTTTTTATGTGATTCTTGTTGTTATCATGGATTAGAGGGTTGTGTGGGAGGTGGATTCGACAAGATTGTGGTGTTAGCCCAAGGGATTTGTTATTATCTTGTGATTGTATTGTTTTCTCATGTACCACCTCTGTTATTATTCCATGGATAGACCGAGGAAACTAAGTGGGAAATAGTGAAACATTTTTGGGATATTTTAGGTTTAGAATTGTATAGTCCCCTTAGTGGTACATAACACCTAGCCAGGGGGATTTCCACTGAGGAGACTGCATAGAGTGATTTGGTTGACCAATGTGTGACCATTAACCTACCAACAATAGGTTCACCCATACATTTCATTTACTACCATGTTGGTTGTTGTGGTGTTTCATCATGCTATGTATCATATTTTATGACCTTTTTATATATCTTGTAGTATTTCATGTCTATTTATTGTATTTATTTGTTTGAGGTATTGATCATCTTGTGTTTAGTCATGATGTTGGATAGTTTTATTCCATCCACATTTTGGAATTACCTGCATGATTTTTGGTTGTGTATATTTATAGTCTCCCTTGTTTCCTTTTTTACCTATATATTGGGTGTTTAATGGATTTTAATGGAAAATGGGGGAAATGGGTTTTCAATGAAATGATTATTTGAAAGTTATTTTGAAAATTTTTAAACCATGTGTGGGTTTATTTTCAAAAGAGTGGTGTTTTTATAGGAAAATGGTTGGTACATTGAAATGGATTGGTTTTTGGTAAAACCTTTTCATGGATTGTTTAATGAAAGATATTATTTTAGAAAGTTCATGTTATATGTTTGGTTTATTTCTATATTATGTAAAATATAGAGAAAAACTATTTGTTTATATTATTTCCAAACTAGAAATATTGGTTTCTTTTAGAAAAGGAATGAATTGAATTCATGGTGGTATCCTACTAGATTCAGCTAACACTCCACATACTCATGATGGTGGGTATGTAGTGTTCATGTTTTTTATAGGTTATTTTTATGTATTTTTTTGGTTGGTTTCCTATTATGCCTTTCTTGGGAATCAGATGGTTGTTTGGATCAAGGTGGTAACTTGAGAGTCACATGGAGATAATGATGGGTCCTTCAGTTTCATGGAACTGGTTGGCTTGAGTTTTGGGTATAAACTCCTTTGGTGTTTCATTTTATTTTATTTTAGATTTTGCTGTAGTTTTGTCATATTGTATTAAATTCATATCTATATGTGATTTTTCTTGGAATGTATTTTGTTTCTTTATTTTTATTCTATGTTTGTATGTTTTTTGGGTTTTGAGGGTGAAAATATCCCTAATGGTTATCTTTTATACCCTTGACACTTGTTGTAAGCCCAGGGGATTGAGGATGCTCCTCGGGTATGTGGAGGGATAGCTCAAGAGTATGGTGGATGGATTTACTAGGTTATTTTACTAAAAAAACCATGTCAAAAAACCCTCTTTGTTATTTAGGATGTTTCTGTGTAGTATGGAGACCCGTATTGTCATCAGGGTTTGGGTGGATTTTGTAGGTAGAGGTCTGGCTAGCTCTCTGTCGCACTAAATCTTGAGTTTCCATGGGTTTATTCAGATTGAGTTTTGATATTAAGTTTGTATTTGGATTGTTTGATCGATTTGTGATATATGGTGGTGATTTTTTTATCATTGTTGAGTGTATTAGTGATTTCAAGGATCATTTTTGGTTTCAGAGGTGAAAATGGTTAATGAACTAGGCTCACACTAATAGTATGAACAGTATGGTAAAGAATGTGGTGCCCGTGAAACATATTTCTTAAAAAATGATAGTTTCTATTGCATGGTTAGTTTATTGTTTAACTAACATGTGGCTTAACCATACACATTAAAATTTCTACTCAAGGATTATTCTTTCCCCCCTTTCTTCTTAGATTGACTCCAATGAAGTATTCCATTGGGGTAGTATCCTATAAGGAAATTTCAATAGGTATGTTTATGTAAAGTGATGCAGTGAGTGTGGTTTAATCTAATATGTGTGATTGTGTTCTTGGTTCTGTCCATTGTGGACTTTTTATTGTGAAATGGAAATTTGGTTTTTGGAGTGGAAGTACTATTTTGTTTTTGAAGAAACCATTTAATGGTAGTTCAAAAACCAAGTGTGTTTTTCGACCATGATATGATTATATTGTGAAAATTTAAAGGGGTTTTAAGCATGTTGTGGGTGTTAATGGAAAACTATTTTTTTCTTTTAAATTATTATTATATGGTTTAGTGAAAACTCATTTGGAATATGTTTTTAAAAATGAATTTTAAGATCATGGTTTTGAAAGAATATTTTGAAGTGGGTCTTCAACCATGAAAAGCAGAAATTGTGGAATTTTACTAAATTGAATGGGTGAGTGGTATTTTAATTCAATTTAAAATTGGTTTTTTGAAATTATTTAAAAAGTGATTTTGGAAAATAAAGGGGTTTCTCATTGACTTGATTTTCGAAAAACATATGAAATATACCAAAATGAATTTTGGTTAGTTACATGTTTTTACAAGAAATGGTCCTCTTTCAGTTTTTTTTAAAAGGGTATAAGGATTTGAGTGATTATTTTCAAGAATAAATTTTATTTAATTCATATGTGAGTGTTTTATGAAAAGTTTTTGTGTGTTTTCAATTTTAAATTCTTGAAGTTTTTGTGCTTACCTTCCAAATTATGATATGTGTTTGGATTTGAGATTGGGTGTATGACTCATTATTTTGGTTGTCTTATTTTGAATCACCAATGTTTTATTGGGATTTGCCTTATTCTAAGGTAATTTTCTTGATGATTTGAGCATAAAATGATTTTGGTTTGGTATTGGTGTAATTATGATAGATTATTTCTTTAATCCTTTGAGCACTCAATGGTGACCATTTTGTGGTGTTTTTGATGATATAGTGTTCTATATTGAGGTGTTAGTCTACCCCTAGAGTGTGGTGACCCAAATCAAGATCCCATGTTGTTTATCATCGTGTAATACCTTGAATGTTATCCCTTGTATATGTGAGTGCTAATTGTTTGGGGACTCGACTATATGGGGATGAGTTATTTGAGGTTAGTTTTACTTTTAGGAAGTGAGTGATTGTTTCTAAGTGATATTTGGAGATTTTTGAAGACTTTTCATTGCATTATAGGTATTAATTGGGGTGTTATATTTTGTTACACCTTTTAGGAGATTTATAAATGGCGGGGAGACCCATTTCTGGTCTCCATTTATTTTAGATCTTGTACCAGTGACCATGGTTGTGTTTTTCTTGGAGACATTCAGTAGAATTATGGATTTAGAGGTATAGTTTAATGAAATCATTATTTCTTGAGAGTTTCTTCGTAGGTACCTCTTTAGTGGTCTATTTTCCAACTCACCTTTCTTCAGGTAGGGTGGTATATTGTACATTACTCTAAATTCCATATTAACTTGTGACTTTTTGAGGGTATACATTGGCATGGTGGAACATTTATGACACCCCTATTGTCACTTTTTATGTGGGTATTTTTTGGATGGTTTAACCTCTCATGTTAGAGGAATTTTGAGAAAAAAATATTGGAATTTGGTTAATTTTTATAGGTATCATGATTAAGGCACACAATTAGTTTTACTATGCAACCTAAGTGTGCAACCTCTTATAGTAGTGATTTACTCAGTAACCACACAGTTTGTTTAATAATGCGAGTAAGATATGTAACCCACTAGAGAGGGGGTATTTTTGTACTTTAACCTTCTTTTTAATTGAGAGTTATCCCCTTGTATTTCCCCATTTTAACCTCATGACTTGGACACATTTCATGGTCTTATGCCCACTCCAAATCTCCTACATGTGAATTTCAAGGTGGTTTCTCAGTGATTATTCACATGGTTAAAGAGGTTAGGGATTGACATTAATTATTCTTTGTTTTTATGTATTTTTACCCATATACTCTAACCATAGTGGCAATTCATGGCTTGTTTTCATGACTAGGTTTATGATAAATTGGAGTTGGTGATTTCTAATATTTGTGATCCCTTCTTTGAGTTCCATTCTAGTGGATTTCATCAAAGGTGACAAGAGTCCACAACTTTAGGTACTTATTTATAATTTATTTCCTTTTATATAAAATTTCCATGAATGCTTAATTATTTTAAACTAGTTTCAGATTTAAAGTAATGTTGTATATGATAGCTAGTATGAATTTCCTAAAAGTTTTCTACGCTTGGGTGGGTTTTACTTTGGAAGAAGTTGGTGATTTTATTAGTGCAGTGGAAATTGGTTTTGAAATGGTGTTTTATGCAGTATTTTTGTTTGAAAAAAATGCCAAGGTGGGTTTTCATTGTGAAATTCACTTATTCTATCGTATTTAGGCCAAATGGGGTTTCCAAAGTGGGATTCATTTTTGTGTTTAATGGGTTTTATATTTTTAAAGGGGTGGTTTGGTTTTATAATCTGAAAATAAAGTTTCCCTTGACTAATATGGTTATTCTTGTAAGTGTTTTTGATTTATTTTGGAATTGTTTTTGAATTCCAAATTGTTTTAAAAATGGGTTTTGAAATGTTTATGATATAAATGAAGGCTAGATTGGAACTTGTGATGTGATGTTGATCATTCCCTAGTTGAGCCCCATCATGTTATTGATGATGATATATTATCAATGTGATGGATGATTTATTCTGTGATTCATGTTATGCTCACGGATTATGGATTTTAGTAATGGTAGTGAGGGAGGTAGGATGGATGTGATTGTGCTGTTGTCCTAAGGGTATTTTTTATTTTCATATGATGAAATTGTTTTTTCATGGTCCAAATATGTTATTATTCCACGGGGAAACTGAGTCTACTAAGTAGGAAATAGTGGAACATTGTTGGGTTAGTTGAGGTTTAGCACTAAATAGTCCCCCTAGTTGTATGTAACACCTGGATAGGGGATCATCACTTAGGAGACTAATTAGTGTGATTTGGTTGATTGATGTGTGACTGTTAACTTACAGGTAGTAGGTCCACATTCACATTTCTTATGTTGTCCCATTAGTCCCTTTGGTTTTCCCTCATACTATGTATCATATATTATACATTATATATATATATATATTGGAATGTGTGATGTTTATTTCTTGGATGGACTTGTTTGATTTTTTGATCATCTGGTATTTAGTCATAATTTTGGTTAGTTTCATTTTATCCCATTATTGGAATTACTTGTAACCTTTTTGGTTTTTTTATTTATAGTTTACCTTATTTAATTGTGTCCCTTTATATTGTGTGTGTAAGTGATTTTAAAGGAAAAAGGGTGAAATTATTTTCTAGGGTCATGCTTGTTTGGAAATTCATTTGAAATGATTTAAACCATGTGTTTATTTTAAAAAGTGTGCTGTTTTTAAAGATAAATAATTGTACTATGAAATGGATTGGTTATTCATAAAACATTTTCATGGATTTATTATTAAAAGTGGCGATTTAAGAATGTTCTTGTTCTATTCTTGGATTATTTATATATTATGTAAAGAAAAGATAAAACATATTTTTTTTATTATTACTAAACAAGTGAGATATTTTTATTTTATAAATGGAATGATTTAGACTCTTGGTGGTATCTAAATAGATTCAGATCACACCCTACATACTCACAATGATGAGAATAAATTATTCAGGTTTTATGTAGGCTTCTTTAGGTCTTTACTTTTAGGTCAGTTTCCTATACCATCTTCCTTGGGAAGCAAATGGTTTTTAGGATCCTGATGGTGACTTGTGAGTAACATGGAAATGGTGACGGGTCCTTTGGTTTTATGGAACCGATTAGATTGTGTTTTGGGTATCAACCACTTTTTCCTTTTTCTTTGTTTTCATTTAGCTTCCAATATAATTTTGTAATCTTTTATTAAATATTTTTTTACATGATATGTTTCTTAGAATGTATTTTTTCCATTATTATTATGCCATGTTTGGATGTTTTTTTTGGATTTTGAGGGTGAAACCATCCCCAATGGTTATGGTTGATACCATTGATGCTTATCATTAGTCTAGGGGAATCGATGACGATCCTTGGGTATGTGGTAGGTTAACACTAGAGTATGATGGATGGATGTCCTAGGTCGGTTCATTACATGCTTGGTCCAACCAAATACCATTCTCAAACCTCCACCCAATAACGAGGTGATCTACAAGGCATACCATAGAATTCCTCAAATGGTGCCAACCTGATCAAGGGATGATAAATTTTTTTATAGGAAAGCTATTGTAAGGTAATTTTTTTAACTCACGATCCAATGAATTCAATCAAACATTCATGAATCATATACTCTAGAATCTGGATGGATTTCTTAGCTTAGCCATCTGTCTAGGGATGAGAAGCCTTCTTAAACTTCAATTGAGATCCCATCACATCCTAAAATCCACTCCTAAAATGGATATGATTAATTGGTTCCTATAATAAATAATACATGATAGAACACCATAGATCATGAAAATATATCACACATACAAGTGTGCAAGATCCTCTACCTTTGTCGACTCCTTGATAGATATGAAATGTGTTGATTCATTAATATATCAATAATAATCCATATCACATCCTTAACACTAGAAGTACAATATAGACCAATCATGAAGTCCATAGATATTTCATACCACTTCGACACTAGAATGGTTAGGGTTTTAGAAAACTAGTAGGCCTTGGATGTTCTTCTTGAATCTTCTAACATGTAAGGCACCAAGACACAAAACCCACGATCGATTGTCTCATCCATGACCACCAGTAATGAAATTTAAATTCATGATTCATATTGGTATCTAATGGGTGCACACACATATTAGATCCATGTCCACTATCAAGTTATTTATACCTTAGGTATTTCAAAATAAGTATCCTACCTCAGAAGTTTAGAACCCCATCAGGATACTGAGACAACTCACCCAAGTATCCTCAATAAAAATTTTCATACTAAAGTGGTGAATCTATGCATCCTCATCCTATCCAAGTTAAAGCTAATAATACATAAATGATCTAACTCAAGTAAAATAGTGTAATATCTAGATGTTACCTCTCCCTTCACCCAAGTGCATCATAATAAACAAGATCATCAAGCACTATTCATCCAATTATTCCTTCACTACCTGAGTAAAAAACTTCCTTCTCAAAGCATCTCTGACAATGTTACCTTTCCTAGGGGTATACAAAATATCAAAATCTAAGTTCTTAAGGTACTCCCCAAATGTATTTATATCAAGTTTAGATTCCTCGGAGTGAATAAATACTTTAGACTCCTATGGTTTGAATACACCATAAACCACCCTATGAAGAGATAGTTACTCCAAGTATTAAGTGAAAAAATCATTTCCATCAACCTAAGATCATGAGTGTGGTAGTTCTTCTCATGAGGGAATAATTCATGAGAGGAATAATCTATCACATATATCCCCTATATCATAACAAAACCCAAACCTATACCCAAGGAATCACAGTAAACTTCATATTCAAAACCTTACTTTGGAAGAATAAAAAATGGAGCTAAAGTCAATATCACTTTCAACTCCTCAAAATATATCTAGAAAAAATATCTCCAAATAAACTTCCCTCCCTTAAAAATTAATTATTATATAGGAGATTCATTATTGGAGAAATCATAAAAAACGTTTTAGTAATAACCAACTAATTCCAATAAACTCATGTTAAACACCTATGAGTTTGAAGTGTATTTTTTTAATAATATGGGGTGCATGGAATTTTTGAAAATACAATATTTTAATTTTTAGAGATTATATAAAGGATAGTTATAGAATCATTCAACCCATAATATTAAAGTTGGAGGAATTTTTCTTATGTCTTTTAAGAAGTAAAATTCCTATTTATGAAGGTTCTTCCTTAAGTTTTTTTGGTGGCATTATAGTGAAGGAGTTATATATCGGATTTATTATAAGCTTGAGGAGTTCTATTTTTGGATAAGGGATGAGATGAGGTCTTTCCAAAAATTAGGTCATTCTTGGATAGTAAATCCAAGGATCACTCAACTATGCATTGCACAAGAGTGATTAACCAACTACCATTCGACACATGGAGGTACCAGGGTTGAAAGAATAACAAAGAAATACAACACATGGGTGTGTATGGGTGAGCACACACTGGGGAATAGGTGTGTTCATGGAAGTAGTGGCCCACACCACACAATGGTGGTACAGAGGAGTCCAATAGGAGACTCTTTTGCTGAAAGTTTTTTGAGTTTGGGAACTGAATATGATAATTAATAATAATGTTTATGATTTTAAGTCTTATGTGGGATTTGGGGATACATACACTGTTCATCCACCTTAAAAAATACACGTATAACTAGAGACATCTAATAAATCTCACTCCATTGAATATGGATTTTTTAAAGTCTTTAACCACTCACTCAAGAGTTCTTACTTGTTCTATATGCCATAGGAAGGGCCACCAATTTGCAGTCCGATGGAATATAGGATTCCCACACCACAACTAAACTTTGGGTCATGGATGGATCAAATTTAACAAAATTATATAATTCATGGATAACTAATACTGCAAAGGGATATACTGCAGTGTGTAAGATTTCACTATAGTGAATATAGAGTATGTGTAGGCTATAACATATAGACTATCCCACACAATATTATATTATATTCACACTTTATAGACATAGTTTATGCAGTATAAGTTTTTTGAAAACGAAGAATATGAAGGTACTGCACCATGGAACTAATGCCTATTCCGCAAGGGTAAGTGGTTATTATATTTTTTGTTCTTATATTTTTGATGAATCCACATCATAGTGAAGAAAATATGAAATATAAGTGGATTGATTTGGGATGCATGAAAATCCTTGATCTCCCACTACAAAGATATTTTATTCAATACAGTGATTTCTTGTATGCACCATGGAGTAACTTCACACACCAAAAATTTAGTTTTAGTGATTTTTTTGGTTTCGAATACTTAGTGTTCACTATAACATAGATTATAGGATACATCGCAGTGGCCATGTGTGATTTAAGGACCTATTTTCATGAGTCTCTAACTGATAAAAAATACATGAACATACATAGTTATTCATAAATAGAGAGTCATCTGCATTTGATTTAGGGTTTATGATTGTGTTTTATGAAGAGATAAAATTTGAATACCATGATCATAATGAGTTGTATATTTAGTTTTAAATATTTAGAGTTATGGAAATTCATTCTTTGTATATGGAAAATTTATCTCGTATTTATATATTTTTTATACAAAAATATCTATACAGTTATTACATAGAATACATGGAGAATTTAATATTTATTTAAAACTTTTAAATTAACAGTTATATAGAATAATTGATTTGGAAACATAAGAAGACTAGAAAGTAGGATAATAAAGAAGGATGAGACTCTACACCATTAAGAATGTCTACATAAGGAAAGAAATGGAGTTCCATTAAAATATCTACATTTAGATGAAAGTAGTGAGTTCATCCATGAAAAGTTTCTTAATAAAGTTTTAATGTCAGAGTAGTGAAAGGGTTGAGTTTCTACATCCCTCAAAGTGAATAAATTATAGTATTATTTTTGGGAAGTTATAGGAGTTCCGCAATTATTTTTGAAATAAGAAGACTTAGTGTTTCCTACAGATATTTCTAAAGGAGAAGGAGTTCCCATGACATCTCATGGAAAGTATATTATCGATGTGATTTTCTTAAAAACAAGTGAAGGATAAATTGGAGATGCCATGGGTACCAATATATATTTGGTGAAACTATCAAACAAAAGGTGGTATTTCTCTTTGGCCCATATGATGATCTTTTCTCCTTACAAAGTATTGAGAAAAAGATGGAAGTGTGAGGGAATTGATATTGGGGAGATATCACATCTTCCCAGAACCATTGTAAGGTAGTGAGCCTATGAAGAATTGAACTATCCTAATGTAACAATAATAAATATTTGTGATTTTTGTAACAACAATAAAATTTTGGTATCATGCTACTTAGACTAGCCCCTTATGGTGAACCAAGTTAAAACTTGTGTTTCATTTTGATTTCTTTTCCTTACTCATTGTGCATCATCATCAGATAAATTTGATATTTTCTAGTTAGGTAATTGGATCAAAAAAACACTGCAGAGTAAAATTAGTGATCCTTATAATTAATAGGTAAAGATACACCTGATAAGAATTAAATTTGAAACATATCCATACCTTGATTCACCCAAACTCTCAAGGTACCTAATATCCTCTTAGACTTAAAAATTGTTACTAAATGGATGGTTTCTTTTATTGGATTATTTATATGAATTTGTTAATATAATTATTGAAGTTAAAGATATAGTTTTCCATTATTTATTATTATTCCATGGAAAAATATGTAACTTTAAAGAAAAAATACAATTCAAGTGGAATCACTCACTATGGAACTATTTTTTGAAAGAGTGAGATTCATTTGAACAAGTCCAATAACTTAGAGAAGAGAGGTATGGGAAATTCAGATTGCGAGTCTATTTATACATTCAATGATGATTTAATTATTAATGATAAATATGGTAGGACATGTGATGTTGGAATAATTGATGATGAATAATTTCCAAGGAGGTCAAAAGTGTAATTTTTTCACCAGTTAGAGGAACTGGATCAATAGTTAAAAGAGGAGAATCTAATGCTGAAGGATGAGAAAAATTCTCAAAAAATATGGATTTAAGTGCTGATAATTGAGGTTATAAATTAAAAACCATAAACATGAGGATTTTTTATGTTTTTATAGACATATGGGAAAATAATAACTCCCAATTTGAAGAGTTATAGAAGATGTACAAAAAGGTGTAAAAAATCAATACTAATTTCGAGGAGAAGATTTTAAACTAAAAAGAGTCTCAAATTTTGGAAGATGAGAATAATGATCTCACTACACACATATATAAACTACTTGGGGAGAATAAATGGATATAATAAGATAATTTATACCTTAATAATTATATTTCTCAAATGAATTAAAAAATGAAAAAAAATCTTGAAGAAATTTCCCTTGATATTAGAAAGTAAATAGAAACTAAAAAGGAGTTGAAGGAAAACATCGTTCCACTAAAAACTTAACTTAAATAAGGAAGAAAAATAAAAATGGGTGTTGTTTAAATTTTGAAAGAAATGTATATTGAATTAAAGAAGAAAATTGAGAATATCAGATAACTTGAGGATAGGATTAACAACTCAAATAAATAGATAAAGATTCCCTCAAAGGTTACATTAATAGGTACAATAATAAGGAATTCATATCTAAAAACTGGAGGAAAACTATTGTTCCATGCAAAATCTGGAAGTGGTAATCCACAAATAAAGGAGGCTCCAAAATGATACTATTATGAAATATTTGGGAACATCATGAGTAGTTGTTTTGAAGCCAACAAGACAAAAGATATGAGAATAAATCCATAATTTCCAATACCTTAATCTAAGAGAGGCCAAATAAGGTATAATTATTATGGTAAATGATTTATTTGTTATAATATCACTCACATGGAAAGGTTTTTCAATTAGAGGAATTCATTGAAGGGTAAATATTATTTAAGGAGACACTCCACTCTTATAACATAAAATGAGATTATTTATCAATAGAAAGGACTATTAAGCTATAAAATAGGATCAATGTGTTAGAGAACATAAATGAATCTCAATAAAGGGTGCATCAGGAATTATAATATGTTCACTCATAATAACTATCCTTTAAATAATGAACGAAAATATAGAATCAAATGAAACAATTTACTATATTTGTGAGAAAGGTGGAATAATAAGTAAAGGTGGATCCTCCTAGGAAGTAGATCGAATAAAATAGACAACTCATATCCATCAAAGAAGAGACATGCGTAAGTGGTCTCAAAAAATAACTAAAAGGTAAGAGATGAAGCTTGGAGGAAGGGTATTTAATAGAGAAAGAGTAATGATGGAATGTACACTAAAATTGCATCATAATAGTAGGTGTTTACAAGTAGAATCAATTCCAAATTTTGAAAAATCCCAAGCTAAGGAAGAATAAGATTTATCTCAATCAAGAAAAAATGTTTGTGAGTGGTCTCACATTAGAAATATCTTTTGTAAAATGGTTAAAGAAACTAACAAAAAAATATTTTCAAGATTAAGAAGTGGTTGAAGAGGTTGTGACATTATTTTTCCAAAATATAGGAAAGGGAAAAAATAAAAGTATGGTGATGTAAGGTTGGTTTATCAGGAAAAACCCTATTCCTCCACTTGTGGGAATTCATGGTAACCCTCTACCATATATTTGTTAAGCATCCTAACTTGTTTTATGAGGTGTAGAACTCAGGGGGAGACACAATCCATGGGTTAAGGGTTCTCAAAAGCATAATAAATGATGTTGATACCAGATCTAAAATTTCATTGTAAATTGTATAAAGAAATTGGTTTTTGATGCACTTTGGGTTTAGTTTGCTATTATGGCAGAATCGTATGAAATATTAGAAGTAATTCACTATACCATGAAAAATATATCATAAAATTATGGATTAATTGTCATGTGGTTATCATAATTAATCCTATAAGAGAGGATATTTAACTATGGAAGCATCAAGGACGGATCTTGAGTATACCTATTCATATTCTAAAATGTTCTATCAGTTGTGTTATCTTTTAGGTTATTAAGTACTACAGAACAAAATAAGCTCCTCAATAAATGATTTCCTAAAAAATGAATAAAATTTAAAATACACAATGCTAATATTAAGGGGGGATTGTATTTAAATTTCTAAAGGCTATATTTTTAGTGACATTATCTCAAAAAAGAAGAATGAAATTTTTATAAATCTAACTCTGGTTTTAGATGATATTTTTATAAAAATAAGTGTAACCATGTTTTGATTATAGTGAAATAGGTTTTAAATAAAATTCAAGGTGTTTCCTAACATTGTCAACCTTTTTTAGATGTATTTTAGTGATTTCATGACTTCTCAAGTTTAGATAGATATTGAAGATTCATATGGGTATCATGAGAAAAATTAAACATTGAAGGATCATTATGAAGGAGATGGAAAATAAATAAAATTTTCTTATTGGTATTGACATGTAACATAACATATACTACAAATGTCATGTTATTCACTACTTTAGATTTAAATCTTATGTTCCAACAGTTTTGTTCAAGTTTGGATAATAGGGTGATCTGAGAAAATGGAATGAAAACGCTGTTGTGAATTTAATAGAACTAGTGAGTTACATGGAAATCCTTATATTTTTTATCTAACACTATAATTTCCTACACTGTTCCCTAGAACAACATGATTAGATAATTGTTTGAATTATCATGTGATAAGTGGTAATATTTTTCATGATCTTTATTGTTAAAGTTATGTAGTAATTCTTGAAAAAATGGTTTCAAAATATTTATAAGTTATTGAATCTAGATTGGGAAATTCAACCAATTTTTTGATAGTTTGTATTGGTGAATAAAGAAAATAAGGTATTTTCATAGGGGGTATTTTATTGCATCAATGGTTTCATGACCCCTCCCATCAAAGATTTCGCAATGAGGGGAGAGAGATAATGACCCTCAAGTCCTGCCTCCAGTAAGACCTGAGTTGTCAACTAGCATTGAGGGTGTAAAACCATTATAAAATGGGATTCATTTCCCTTTATAATGATATAGTATTTATAGATAAGATTAATCATCCATAAGAAACTCCATGAAAAGTTATAAAAAGTAACCAAAACCATCCCATAATGTATGCATAAATAAAACTGATATATATAAAAGTCTCCAA
This sequence comes from Viscum album, assembly GCA_963277665.1. Classification (NCBI taxonomy): domain Eukaryota; kingdom Viridiplantae; phylum Streptophyta; class Magnoliopsida; order Santalales; family Viscaceae; genus Viscum; species Viscum album. The sequence goes on from OY728125.1 coordinate 607,389,777, forward strand.
AAGTAAATACCCAAAAGAAAAGATAAATTAGTGATAAAACAAATATCCAAAAACGTTCAGAGCTAGTACTATACAATAATATTAGAATAATCTTCTTGCAAACCTAAAAATCAATTATATACATAGGGTGATCATAAAAATATACTCAGTAGGAAAACCATTTTCTCTCACACACATGTGAAAGAAGCATACTAATACACCCATGAGAAAACAATATAAACAACAACACCTAAACATTCCAACTATATATCCTAACCTAACCAAATCATGATCATCAAATAACATAATCCATGTATAATAACATAATAAGAAGTATATTGATAAAGTGTACCCCAGACCACTTCCCCCTCTAGTTTTTCGCTCTCACACCCCAACATTGTACAAACTAGAATTCCCATATCATCCGAATAAAATATACCACCACCCCATAGCAAGGTCACATCACATCACACCCACAGATACCTAGGACACCACCCCACCACATGGTCATATATCATCTTTCCCGAAAAACATAGGGTATCCCATCAAAACCACTATCATAACTAGAGTGGCAGGGTATCATGAACATAAAGGACATCAACCCCGTGCCCTCCTCCTACCATGGAAGACCCCCACAATATTCCACTACAAATCAAGGGCATATCACATCTCACCTAAAGACACATGGGCCATCACCTAGTTTACAAATAGACCTCCAACAATCACATTTTATTCATATCTACTATCATGGAAGAGAGGGTGGAAAATAGTGGGTAATGATCCATCCTCATCGATGAAATGTTGGAAAAAATACCCCCTTGTAAAAATACAGGTGTCAGCAAATAGTGATTAATGTGGGTGGGGTGTATATAGAAATCTAAAGGAATATAAAAGTATATACGAATAGCCACACACAATCCCATCCCATAGGTTCATAACAAAACACTAACCAACTCACAACATCCCTAATTTACGTGCCACCTCAAAATACAAAAAACTACACAATCCATAAGCCATATTTCACTTTTCCAAATAATTAAATTTTCCAACCCATTTATTTCATTATTTACCAACAATCACTTTTAACCACAAAACCCATTATTTATTTTTTTATTAGTCTTTTTTGCATCCAATTAACCAAACCAAACCCCAATAATTTCAATCATTATTAAATAATTATACCATCAGTACATGGAATTCTAGCATAATGGAACCATACATCACAATAATCTCATCATTTCCATTAAACCATCACATTTCCACCCCACTAGAATGAACAAACAAACCATCACCTCGCTTCCCCAAAATCATGTACAAATAACTATCACCTCACCACCCCAAAAGCATGAGAAAACAACCATCACCCCACCACACTAAAAGCATGAAAAAAACCATCACCCCACTACCCCAAAAGTATAGAAAAACCACTATCAGCCCACACTATATCACATCCACGCATCACAACACATTAAGTCATTTTATAGATTTTAAAAGGGGATTTTATCACATTCAATTTCTTTATTTTATGGGAATTATCATACATGCAACAATAATGGGTAAACTATTTCATTATCCAAATACAAGTGGTAAGGAGATATCAGTTTTAGGGTGATATCATAATAGATACACAACAGGGTCTCCACAACACATATTAAACCAATGAAAATAAAACCAAAAGAAACCACAACTATCAGTAGGGCATTGAACCCATACAAACACAACATCACAATAATATCAAAGCTATAAAATCATGTGAATCATTCCCCTTTACCACTTAAATTTGAATCAGCCAATTATTTATATTTAATTAAGCCATCACAAACATCCACTATAGATAAAAAAGGCCAAACCCCTACTTCATGATACACGAAAGTGAGAAATAAGGGATTCTGTACCTCAAAATAGATTTCTAATCTCACTACACACCATAGGGAGGAGAAGAAACACTCATAAAAGACAACTGCATGAAAAAACATGGATCAACCTACACCACATCAATGGTTATAAAAAACACATCCCAACTCAGAACCCAAAAAAAATTCACCATAATAGAGGATACTTAGGAGAATAATAAAAGAAAAATATCCAAGAATAAGAGAAGGGATTGTGACCAATTTACAATAGGCATCCACCAGAACAAATGGATCAAGGTGGGAGGAATGGGACTGAAGATCCTCTGAGAGCTACCTATGGTTCTCGCAAAATGAGAGTGGGAGGAGGTACGACCAAATTAGGAGGAGATAATCCAATAAACCTAAATAAAACCAAGAACTATAAACTTTAACCTCATGTAACCCATTCATAATGTAAATTCCACAACAATTCCCCCAAAACCAACTTCCACTAAATCTTATGTTTCCACAACCTTTATTTAATTACACATATTTAATTTATTTAATGATATTAATATATTTCATGGGTTTCCATCATATGCATACAATCCATAAAACTAGTCAGATATACAATCCATGAACCACCAATTAACATCATGTACAAATTTTACAATGTGAATTTCCCACTGCAGGTCTACTCCACCTTCAATCACCATTAAACCCACTTATACCTCCAATGAAACAACTATAACACTAAAAATTCATAAATTAATGGTCTAGTGAGGAATGATACATTACATCAAATACCTCACAAATAATTATCTACCTTGAGAATCTAAAACCAAGACCAAAAGAAAAGGGGTACGAACAACCACCCTGCGAGATAACACTCAAAGAGATCATTGCTTATCAATGCTACCACCATACAAAAACACAAAATGAAACACCCACAAAACAAACTACAGAGCCAAAAACAACCTCCTTTCACACAACCACACTGCGTCACAACTATCTTAACCTCTACGCAGCCCAAACCAACACCAATACAACCAAAAAACTACACCAACCGAACACAAGAATCAAGGAATTCCATCCCTCATATTAAGATATAATCTACTCTAGGAGACACAAAATTGACCATACATGTTTAATTTAATCATAGTATAATGAGTCTCAATTTGGAATCAGATCCTCTCCATTTCACATATTTGAAATTTATCACACATAATATAACAATAAGATAGAAAATCTCATAACATAGCAAGATCCAAACATCACATCACCAAAAAAAAGAGTAAGGACAAAATCAAAACATATCTAGGTACTAGGAACACATTTACATCTCTCACTCCAAAGTACTCCCCTTTAGGACACCATGCCACTACAATAAGTGAACAAATGGAATAGTCTATATACACAATGCATTATCTTGGTGATCCTAGATCTATACTAGATGCTCCATCAATGTCACATCATCCTTGAAATCCAACTATCCCCATTCAATGAAATGGGAGTCATCATAAAGATACTGATGAAGAATAGAGACATAGAAGATGTCATGGATCCTCCCCAGCCATGATGAAAATGCCAACCGATATGCTGCCTCACCAACTTTCACCAATACCTTAAAGGGCCCAACAAACCTAGGAGTGAGATTACACCCCTACTAAATGTTCGCTACCTGCATTGATGAGAAACCTTCAACAACATGTGGTCCCTAAACTCAAACTCTAAGGGCCTCCTCTTATGATCAACATAAGACTTATTCTAGTCCTGAAATTCCTTCAACCTCTCTTGAATCAATTAAACCTTTTTCTTCATGCCATGCAACACATTAGGAATAATAATTTCATCCTCCCGAAACTCTTTCTAGTATAACAGAGAACATAATGGCCTCTCGTATAAGAAAAAAATGGGTCCATAATAAAATATTGAAAATTATTATTATCATAAAACAAAACTAAAGTATAATGTCATTATCACAATATGCCGACGTCTAATATGCATGTATGCAACATATCCTCCAATATTTTGAAGGTCTTATTCATCTTTCCAACTGTTTGAGGGTGGAAAATAGTGTTATGGATAAACTAATTTCCAAAAACGTACTACAATATCCTACAAAATCTTGAGTTAAAACGTGAATCACAATATGTGATAATGGGCATCAAAACTTTATGAAACCACACCACTTCATCCTTATACCTATTAGCTAAATCATTCAATACACTAAACTTCTTGATCACCAAGATGGTGGCCAATTTTTTCAACTGGTCAAGAATTACCCAGATAGAATCATAAAATCCCTAAGATTGAGGTAAACTAATGATAAAATATATTGATATTTTATCCCATTTACCCTCAAGAATTTCTAAAGGATTTGCAAACCCATCGGGAACATTATTCTTATCCTTTAACTTTTGACAAACCAAACACCATGCCATGGAATCCGCCACCACCCATTTCAACACATGCCACAAAAATTTCATCCTAAAGCCATGTTATATCTTGGATACTCCTAGGTGTACCACTAAAGTTGAGATATGAAACTCATGAAAGAATTCCTCTCACATCACAATCTAAATAAAAAAACATATACAAAACAACATCTAATTCCAACCATCCCCGACCATCCCTTTGGAGCATCACCATGTCTATCACAATCATGTATCACCTATGCCTCTTAGTATCCCCTTGTAAATAATTCACATTCCACATTAGAGAAGACTTAACCAACATATAAAGTAAAAATCCTTTACTATCATCCACCCTTACATGTAATTTCAAGGGTGGAAAATATTTCATTCCTCTCCAAGCATCCGCAAACTCTTAAACAACATCCTTCCAGGAAATCCTTATCAAAGCATTGGAAAGATAATTTCCGTTTTCTAAGGTGTAGGAGATCTCAAAATCATAATCCTAAATAATCTCCATTCACTTCCACTATTTCAAATTTAGATCATGCTATGAAAAGAGATACCTCAAACTCTTGTGATCCGTGAAGACCACAAAGCACTCCCCAATGAGTTAATGTTTCCAAAACATCAACATGAACATAACTACTATTATCTTTATATAATTTGTTTCATAGTTACAATAATGGGGATACAAGTACCTAGAACCATAATAAATCACTACCCTATGTTTTACTAATACACATCCTAATCCCAGATGAGAAGCATCACAAAATACCTCAAACATCACACCCTCCTCTATAAACTGATGCACTGGATCACCGAAAAACTTTCACTTTAGGTAACTGAATGATTTATGGAATTGATTAGTACACCCAAAATCCTCTTACTTCATAGTCAATTCTATTAAAGGGGATACAAATCAAGATAAATCAGTCCTAAACCTTTTATAATAGCCTATACGACCAAGAAAATTGTGAACCTATTCCATATTATTCGGTTCTTCCCAGGAAATTACTGCATTGACTTTTAATGGGTCAACAGACACACCCAACTAAGACACAAAATGCCCAAATAAACACACATATCATGTAAAAAACATAGATATGGACAACATTCCATAGATTTGGTGTCATCGAAGAACCTATAAGACAACTTTTAGTTGATCGACGTTTTCTTCCGATTACATTGAGTAGACAAATATATCATAAAAGAAAATGAATATGAAATCATCCTAGAATTCATAGAATATTGATTTTAGGAGTCCCATGTACACAGATGGTGTGTTTATGACACATAACGACATGAATACAAACATTAAATGCCTATACCTACATATGAAGGTAATCTTTAAGATATCACCCTCATTCACCCTCAACTGGTGATATCCAGACCAAAAATTCATCTTAGGAAACCTACTATCCCCTCCTAATTGTTTAAAAAATCATCTATCCTAGGAAGAGGGTATTGCTTCGTAATTTTTACCTGATTCAACCTCTTATAGCTTATACACATCCTTCAACTACCATCTTCCTTATGGGTAAAAAACACTATAGAACCTTATAGTGACACACTTGGCCATATAAAACCCTTATCTATCCGATAATATATCTAAATCCTCAACTCTAGTAACTTAAAAGGAATTATTCAATAAAGAGACATCGAAATTGAAGAAGAACTATGATATAAGCCTTTCTTAAATTCAACATCACATTGAGGGGGTAATGTTACAACATCCTCATGAAAAAACATAGGAAAAATAGATAGAAAATCCAAAATAACCCTAGGAACCTCCAAGAACCCTGTAACACCCCAACACCAGTTTCCCAAAGTTAGTGCATTGTTACATAGCATTGTCATGATCACAAGGAAATAACATCCTAAAAGACCGATCAGTTTAGTATTATTGGAAACGAGATTTATACATAAGTTCAACATTACAACTTGAAAAGAAACACAACAATAATTTATTCAATTAGAAACATCCAAGCCTCCTAGATTATTACTACAAGTCACTCAAAACTAACTTGTTCATATGCTGGGAAAATGAATCATAAGAAAGGGGTGAGCTCAAACGCTCAGTAAGGGTAATAATTACAGCAGAAGATAACATAAATATTAAGCATGGTTAATAATTGAAAACACATGCCTTTACAAATAATAAACATGAACACTTTTATGGAAGGAATATGATTTGAGTAAATAATTCCATAATAAAACATAATCATGGGTATTCTACTAGTCGAATGACCACATGAACCATCAATATTATTTTCATAATGAGATAATGTATAATGCCTGATATTCTAAAACATTTTGTCAAGGCCTCGACCAAGACGTCTAAAAATGATTAAGGCCTCGGCCAAAACCATATATCAATTTGGGAAAGGCCTCAACCAATTCCACTTCTAGTTGTATCATGAGACTTACTAATGCAACGAGGAGCTATATCAGGCTCCACTAGTCACCTTCTATGTCTAATACATTTCTCATTTGAAAAAGGTTGAAATATAAGATTAAAACTAGCATACGAAATGTCAGTACTGTAACCATAAACCATGAATGGTATAAAAATAATACATCAACAATAAAACATATAACAAAACCTTCAATACAATATAGAATATTTTTATCATAACGAATCGACATCAATCAAGTATAAAATCCATCAAAGGACATTGACATATATGAAATCAAAACTATTTGAGAGAAATATATCTATCTTTTTTTTGAAATCATTTAAAGTTACATAATTATAAAAGAAAAAATTTATTTTGAAAATATTATTATGAGCTTGTAAGGGAAGCTTTGATGATGTTATAGCGGTAGAAAATATCTGCACCTATCGTATAAGTTAAAGAAAACTTTCTTACCTTAATTTTGTCGAAAAGGTCATAAGGTTACTTGTTTTGAAAATGATGAAGAGATTTCTTTAAAACCATTTTATAAAAAGTCAAAAAAGGGTATAAATGACTTTAAACCATAGTCTAGTAAATAGTAAAAATGTTTTGGAATGCATTTTTAAGAGACATGGATGTGGATGATAAAGAGGTCCCAGTAGATACTTATATAAAAACAACCTCAAATAATAAAGAGATTATAGAATTAACCCTTACCTTGTACTTTTAATTGGTCGAGGGAACATTAAACTCCAGTATAATAGTTATATAATTGTTATTAAATTATAAAATAACCATATACATAATTATGGTATCATATATGGTCTTTTAAAAATGTTATGTTAATAATATTTTAGTATTGTTGTTGTTTCAGGTGTTAACTGATTCGTTTTCCTTTATATTATTTGTTATGTGAGTCGTGTTTCTCATGTATGGGATGTATATTATTAATATCCATAATTATATCTACTCTTTAAAAATTATTTTTAATCATCAAATGAAAATTAGTCTTGAATGGTTATGATGGGGAAGGAATCTGAATACATTCGTGGAGACGATAATCCGTACGTACACACGAGCGAAAATACCATTCTTTTGATATTAAAATTGTATGTAAATAAATGTTATATCATATAAAAAAAATAATTAACATGTTATATTTATTATTTACATCACTTATACATCATTATTATATCCATCGAAAAATAATGTATTGAATAACAACTACACCACGACGTGGAGACGGTAAGTCATACGTACACACGTATGGTGGCTTTTTCATTCATATGATGGATAAGATAATGAATATGGTTGTACCATTTTTATAATAAATCACAATATATAGAACATACTGGGGTTATTATTTTATAATGGAAACAACAAAGAAAGAGGAAGTGGAAGAAGAAAAGAATTTGAAAGAGGTGGTGAAATATTTACCTCTTCTTTGGGTTCTTATTTTGATTTGATCAAAATAGCTCCTTAGGTTGGCTTTATAACTAAAGTAAGGACTCTAGGATGAAGGGAGGAAAGATTGGAGGATATTTGGACAGGTTTTCTCCGAGCCAAATGGCTTTGAAGGTGTGAATTTGAGAGAAGGGGAAGTTCCCTTTTATAAGAGGGGTGAGGGGAACCATATGAAAAGATTGAAATAATATTTTATAATAAAATAATTTTCGGTTTATAATGGCTCCAAAATGATTTATTTCTAGGATAAGGTGGGGAGGGGTTGAAATAAACTCAACCAATAGGTATTATACAGGTTTGGGTTACTATATTAACCTTATCTTGTAGATTTATCTCTTAGTTAAACAGTTTGACATTTACCATGTCCCTTTATATTTTTATATTATATGGTTAATAAAATTACTATAAACTTTCAAGAGAACCCCATGAGGTTCATTAATGATACAAATATCATTATATAAGTCTTTCTGCTGGACCTTATATTTTTAGGATTATTATATCAACCAATAATATTGTATTTGAAAAAAAAACCATTTATGTCAATTTTGACATTAATTAATAATTTATTTTAGTTAAAGTCCTAAAATCTTTATTACTTAGAACTAAATTAATATGTTCAATACTAACATGTCATATTAACCTATAAAATTAGTTTAATTCATCAAAAATCTTAAATTACATTTATTTTGATATTTATTATATCAATTATTTTAATATTTCATTATTAAGGTAATTACTGCATCATCATTGTGTCATAAATAAATTTAATTCTATAATGTCCAAAAATTATAAATAAAATAACATTATGTAGGAAATATTTTATATTTATAATGAATATTTATAGTCAAATTTATCTTATGTATAACCCTATATTATAAATGGTTTAGTTATAAATCTTTGAATTTAACACTTTTAACTCTTCTTTGAATTAAATAATTATAAATGTACTAATCTAATCCAAGTGGACCTAAAGGATCATATTTTATTCCTAAGGTTTTTTTGCCCGAATTTTACTTATCAAATAGAATTAGGACATGTTTTAGGGTAAGAATAATATCATTTTTACCCTTAATTTCCCTATTTACTTTTAACCGTGGTAAATAAAAGTAAAAAGTTACTATTCACCAAAAATTATTTTCATCTTATTGAACCACATTTTTCTTACGAATATCAACCATGTCTCTTGGATTTTTGAAATTCCACCCACAGAAGTAGTAAAATTATGTTGTATGTGAATTTGTAAAATCTCCTAGGAGGTGTGTAAAAGACGGTGGAAAGTTCAATAAAATTATATATATATATAATATTATTACAAAATGACTCTAACGAATTAAATTGAACATATATAGGTATTATGTATCAATTTTGACCTAAAATAAATTTATATAAAATAATTTATTATTTAAATAAAAAGTTGGTTTTAAACAATAACGCAATGTTTTTCACTATTCATCAAAAATTGAATGTTTTCAGAAAAATACCAAAAATTCACCTTAAGATAATTTCAATATTCTGAATTCATAAATGAATTCCATTTTGAAAATTAAAATTTTTAAAATTTTTAAAAGTGGTTATTACTATTCATAACGACTAGTTTGATTGGTCAGAGTGTGTTAGAATCTCGAAGTTGTGTACAATGAAAGCTATTGCATTATTCAAAGGGAAATGTACCATGGAATCTTGGGGTGTTACATTCTACCCTCCTTCAAATAATTTCATCCTCGAAATTTCTAGAATATTACAGCATAAAAATATTCGAGTGGTTCTTCATCATAAGTTCCCCGGTTTCCCACATTGCCTCTTCAATCTTATGGTTTCTCCATAGAACTTTTACCAGACGAGTCGTCCCGTTTCTCAACACTTATTATCTTGTATCAAGAATCTTAACAGGCTCTTCACAATAAGACAGATCGGGTTCCAGTTCTAATTCCTCGTAAGTGAGTACGTGCATTGAGTCAGGCATGTATTTTCTCAACAATGATACGTGGAACACATCATGAACTTTGGAGAGGCTTGGCGGAATTTCCAAAAGGTAAGCTACAACCCCAATTCATTATAGAATTTCGAAAGGTTCGATGTACCTTGGACTCAATTTACCCTTCTTACCAAATTGTATAATTCCCTTCCATGGAGATACCTTCAAGAAAACATGATCCTATACTTGAAATTGAAAATCATTCATTCGGTTATCAGCATAGCTCTTATGCCTACATTGATCTTGTAACGTCCCGACCCGACTTACCATCGAACCAGTGGATAGACCGGTAGGTCACATGGCCTCAAGTGCGTCTCCCTGTATGCCAGAGGTTGCCGACTAGCAGCGAGGGTCTCAGGAGGTGATAGTGGGGAGACTATACCCTCATGTCAGAGTAACACATCGGTATTATCAGAGTAAATGATAGTCAATAACGGAAGCTGTAAACAATTGAAAGGCAGAAGCAGAAGATATGTGATAACCATTTTATAAAGGGTGGACAAAGCCAGTTTACACAATACAAGGATGATGAATGATACAAAGTAAAAACAGGAAACAATAAAACATGCTTACAATACAATGCAAAAGAATAAATAAAAGACATAAAGGCCCGACAGGTGATCTCATGAGCATCCCAAGCTCCCGCTTGGTTTTTTCCTCCTAACTCCTCATGTATAAACAACACAGCCCACAACCTTGGTCCTGCAAGCAAGAAGGTCTACTCGGGTACCCCAGTGCAATGGCATCCCGAGTAGGGTGTGAGATATAAGTCTCAGTAGGCTGGCACCACCGGTGTCAAACCCAATCCAGACAGTGTATAATAATTAAACAGTGAGAAGGTATAGAGAAATAAGTAAGCAGAATTACATAAGTAAATGACACCCATCTAGGTACCCAATGGACACCTGACAATTATACCAGCTTTGGCTCGTGGCCGGTGAAGTAACCTGATCATGTCACCATATATATATATATATATATATATAATATAAAATCATTTATATCATAGATGGTGTTGGGTAATAATGCCTCCCACCCAATAATCGAGATTAGTGGGCATGGGGTAAGAATGCTTTCCATCCCTATAGGTCAACTGGAAAGGGGTAAGAATTCCTCCCTTCCATGCACATATCGAGATTAGCGGGTACGAGGTAAGAATGCCTCTCATCCTTAAATAGATTGGCATGGGGTCAGAATGCCTCCCTTCCATACACGTATCGAGATTTAGCGGGCACAAGGTAAGAATGCCTCTCATCCCTAAATAAACTGGCAAGGGGTAAGAATGACTCCCTTCCATACATGTACTATCACACTGGCATGGGGTATAACTGCCTCCCATCCAACCACGTATCTGTCACTAGGTGGCCTCAACATGCGATCACCTGTATTATAATTCTATAATATACTTCTTATGGCATTACCTCATAAGCATTCAAAGGATCGTATCACAATCACAATCAATCATACAACCAATATCCATGTAAATGGTTGTAATCACGTCCATACAAAATATAACTAAGGATAACCATCTCAAGTATCATTATCACATCATTTATCATATTCATCACATTTATATAAGGTACATGAGGCAACCCACTCATGTACAATATTAGCAAACCCCCAATTCATTCTTCATTACTTTTATATCATTTCAAAGACGTATAGGGATTTACAAAGTATAAAGAGGTGCTATGGACTACCCCTCCTAGGTAAGTCCCATTCACTAGATCCATTACATTAACATAAGACATGATTATTCCATTATCCTAAGGCATGGTCTTACCACCCTAACCCATTTCATTCAAGTTTAACCATTTCATCCAAAGAGCATAACTGTCATGCTTTAACCATTTGGTACAATTCATATGAAACATAATATCATCAATTATCATCAAAGCAAAACAATAATTTTGCAGGAAAGCATAAGAATCTACTTCCTACTTTTATATTGAAGACATCGCACCTCAGATCGAGGGGTTTTTTTAGTAAATAGTTAGTTTAGTGACAAAAAAATCTCTTTTATCTTATTTCTGCAATTCACATGATTTGCACAGAAGCATTTAATCGACTAAACTTGAATAATTAAAATACTAAAACAATGCAGTATTAAACTCTTTAAATGCTTCACTTTAAATTAAAGGGCAAAGAGAGGGACCCTACCTCAAGGTGCATCCATCCATCCACTCCGGCTCTTGGCACTTTCTAACTAAGAGCCGCCACTGCTCCCCCATGAGGCATATGTGATTTCACATACGACCTATGCCTACACAGGCAAGCCGCCTAAGCTCCGGCAAAATGAAACCAACCTGAACCCGCCAACGCACTAAGAAAAACATACCCGGAACATCTAAAATAACCTAAGACACTAATTGGAAGCTATGAAAACCAAAAAAATGGGTGAAACCCTTACCTCAGAATCAATCTAGTGGATCGAAACCACCGTAAACCGCCTTGCCTTTGGCGGCGGACACCGAATCTCACCCAAAAAAATCTCAACGGACCCTTCGCATCAACCTAGAACAAGAGAAACAAAGAAGAACGTGAAATCAAAAACCCATCCTAACCCTAGGGTTCGGCTGAATGAAAAATAGGGCAAGGGGAAGCCCTAAAATCGTCCAAGTAGGGAGGAGGAAGGAGGGAGGATCTGACCATGGAGATTCAGAAGAAGAATGGCCGAGAACAAAGGAGAAACGAAGGTGGAAGGAGGTGCGGCCGAGGGGGCTTGTGCGCGAGGCCAATGGCTTCAAGGGGGAGGGTTTCATGTAGGTTCTGTGAGGAAGAGGTGAGAGGCTTAGTTAATTAGGTTTTAGTTTTTATTTTTCTTTTAATTTTAAAACTATTTAAAATATCCCAAAAACCCAAACAGGAGGGCCACACACGGTTTTCCAAACTGTGCGCAAGACGTGCGGCCTCTACTGGACACCCTAGGCAACCCGCACAGGCTAGTCGCATGGTTTGGGAAACCGTATGCAGGCCGTGCGGACTCCTCTACCTCCCTATTTTAAGCCGCATGGTTTGGGCCACACGGTTTGGGAAACCGTGCGCCAACCATATGCCTTCTGTTTTTCTTTTAAAACCCAGTCTCCTTCAGGTACGACGCACCCGAAACACCTCGAGACACTCGAAAAATTTTTCGGGCCTTCACCCAACCCCAAAAACATTAAAAACAAGGGTTAAAACCTTCAGAACCTCATTCCAAAGCCTCATTCAAAAAATGACCGGTTTAGTAATTGAAAAATTTCAATTCCCCCCCACTTTTTAACCTGGTTCAAAACGTGGGTCATTACAACCTTTTCACCTTGGAACTTCTCTTCTCCGAGAATCCTTCGGGAACAACGCACCTCATTCTACCTAAAAGGGTCGTGAATATCCGTTCCAGCTACTGCATTACGTCTCCAACATCCCACGCACCAACGAATATTCACTTAAGAACACGACGCTTAAGCCGTCAACACCCGACCCAACAATCATTTTACAACCGAAACACAAAGACGACTCTCACCTAATCCCGTCAACTCAAAGACAAGATTTCATCATCGTCTCACCAAGAAACCAATCAATGGTACTTCCCACCTTAGATTTTTAACGTTAAGTGGCCAAAACTCAAACCACATCTCTACCACATTTCAAAAAGACTTTCAAAAGCATGCTCCAAGAATTCCAAAGATGCACCTAGCATGATTTTTAAATGATATAACAGTCAATTTCCCCATCGACCTCAAAACCCAAGTCAAGCCAGTTGTTCATGAACAACCCCAGATGACTCCAAAAAATGAAAGAGGTAAGCCACCTTGGCTGACTATTCAAGAAGATGCACGGCTTAGATGGCCGTCGTTTAATAAGCTCAGCCACGATACCTTCTCCCAAGGCATATTGTGCTTACCACGAGGACGTTCACCGAAGCTCATACCCACCTCCCGGTGATGTCTCAAAGATCATCCACGAGAGAAACCACGCATCCCGCATGCCACGTCGAAAGAGAACAACCAAACGAGCTCAACAACTTTCAAAAACATTAGCGCAACCTAAGAAGGACGCTCTATTAGCGCATCCATGACGAAAAAAAGATAGGAGACATGCTCGTCACATAACAGAGTACACTAAGAGGATTTTAGAAGGATTCTAGTTAGTCATACCCAAAAAAAAATGGAAAGGAGAATAGTCAAACCACCCCTGGTCGACTCTAAAGGAGAAACTCGGCTTCCCCTGCCGACACACAAAGATCTCAAACCGATCACAATGCTTTTTTCCTGGACAAGTAATTCCAAGATTATTCAATATTTACCACCGATGTCCTCCACAACCAATGGTGTTTCTTAAAAGTGGTTTCATACACCGCCAACCAGATCAAAGTCCTTCTTGACGTGTTCCTTCTACCGGGAAGAACACATTTCACTAAACCGACACGACGCTTCCCACTTTAGAAGTGTCGGTGTCACCAAAAGAAGAAAATACAAGATTCTCATAAGCAAACTAGATCATAATGATTAAACGGACGTGTGTCGATCTTCCGATCCACGATCACCATGTCAAAACACACAAGAAACCCAAAGAAACAAGACCAGCGTGTCAATCACCCGAGTCTTCCGAAAATCATTCTGAGCATTGGGACAACTTGATTCTCAAACACTCAGGTCACTCTACCATGGAGATGACCCAAGACCGTACACATCAGCAAAAAATATTTAGCTGAATTCCATTTTTCCCTATATGACCATTTATATAGCCGACAACGTACTCAGGCGTCCATCACCTAAAGAGTGAAAAAACCAATCAGCAACCAACCATGCCTGAGGCATGTCTATAGAGCATTAACCGATGCTCAAATATATAACAAGATCAAAAGAAGCATGACCACCAATCCAAACAAGGGAGTCATTGGAAAATAAAGTCCTACAAGGGAAAATAACACCCTAACGTTACCAAACGTCTGAAAGATCACCGCACAAGCAAGACAATGAAACACTAAGGGTTATACCTACCACTGGCTAGCCCCTCACGTAAAACAAGAATTGACCCAAGCACTTGGTCATGCCCAACAAAAGTCATCAGGCTCAAGCCTAACATTCAAGTCATTTTCCAAAAGAAAAAAATGCCCACGGAAAAGACCTATGGTTCCATCTTAAGGCACTCGCAAGAAAGACTTAACTTACCCTCACATGAGGTTTCAAAGGAGGACACCACTACACATTACTTTTCCAAGAACTTTATATTTAAACACATTTATTGTTTTAATCACTTTGAAAGACTCAATTCAAAAATGAAAGTAAACTTTCAAAACCAAAAATCATTAGGCACTTGATCATTTTTAACAAACAACTCAAAATAAAACATGCATGTCTCAACAAACTCCCTTTTAACCATTAATCCTTTATCATACATCCCGTCTTATTCCGGAAATGTATCATAAAAAATTACTTTTAAAAAATTCAAGCGACCTACGAGGGTCCCAACAAGCCAATTCACATCAGATCAAAACCAGACATCGTTTACACAACTAAGAAATTAATAAAGAAATCTCCCATCAAATTCAATATGGGTTTCCATTTTCCAACTCATGAAGCGCCGATACACTACAAGGGTTGAAATTTGGCTCCCATTAGATGAAACAAATTACATTCTAGAATTAAACTTGCTCAAAGAAATCATCCAGTAATACGGGTGGCCACCTACCAATCTGTAAAGCACCCATACACAATACAGTTTGGCATTTGGCTACCTTAAATAAAAACCAAACTCATTTTACAATTTGACTTTTGTAGCCCTTTTTTTCCAGAAATTGTATCACACATGTTACCCTTTCCTAGATATAAGGCACCCATACACCTTACAGCTGAAAAATGGCTCCCGTTGTAATTTCAATCCTTTAATTTAGTCAAAGAAACCAATTCCATATTAACTGAACTGAGCAAGTAATCGAAAGCAGTAACACAGAAACATGCTATATCACAGAAGCATGGAATAATTACCACAACACCTATCACAACAGCATGAATCAGCTAATGCATCCTAGATGGCATGGAATAATGCATGGCATGTGATTTATAACAAAGTTCCTATATGATGCATGAAATGTCATACCCTCGTATCATTGGGTTGCAACAGAAATAGAACCCACAATTATATAAACATTATCAACAGGAAACATCTGCGTCACCCAATGGTGAAATAAAATCAACTGTAATAATCAAAATCATTAAATAACAATTTTATTCGAGGTAATTTGGATTTTCCCTTTACATGGGTTAGCTACTCCCAAGAACAACTTATTAACAAATTATATCTCCTTCCTACCCCTGTCGACTGTCACTAAATAGTAAAACAAACCAAAAAAAAGAAACTCCTTTGATACCACTTTGTAAAATCCTGGCCCAACTTACCATCAAACCGGTGGCCGGACTGGTAGGTCACATGGCCTCAAGAGCGTCTCCTCGTACGCCAGAGGCTGCCGACTAGCAGCGAGGGTCTCAGGAGGTGATAGTGGGGAGACTATAACCTCATGTCAGAGTAACACAATGGTATTATCAGAGTAAATTACATTCAATAACAGAAGCAATAAACAATTGAAAGGAAGTAGCAGAAGACAGGTGATATCCATATTTTAAAGGGTGGCCAAAGCCAGTTTACACGATACAGGGATGATGAATGATACAATGTGAAAACTGGAAATAGTATAGCATGATTACAATAAAATGAAAAAGAATAAAGAAAAGACAGAAAGGCATGATGGGCGATCTTTTGAGCATCCCAAGCTCCCGCTTGGTCCTTTTCTCCTAACTCCTCAGGTATAAATAGCACAGGACACAACCTAGGTCCTGCAAGCAAGAAGGTCTACTCGGGTACCCTAGTGCAATGGTGGCCTGAGTAGGGTGTGAGATATAAATCTCTGTAGGCCGGAACCACCAGTGTCAAATCCAATCCAGACAATGTATAATAATTAAAAAGTTAGAAGGTATGGAGAAATAAGTAAGCATAATTACATAAGTAAATGACACCCATCCAGGTTCCCAAGGTACACCTGACGGTTATACCAGATTCGGCTCATTGCTGGTGAAGTAACTTGATCATGTCACTATATATATATATATATATAAATGAATTTAGACCATATATGGCATGGGGTAATAATTCTTCCCACCCATTAATCGAGATTAGCAAGCACATGGTAAGAATGGTTCACGTCCCTATAGGTTAACTGGAAAGGGGTAAGAATGCCTCCCTTCCATACACGTATCAAGATTAGCGGGAATGAGGTAAGAATTACTCTCATCCCTAAACATACTGGAAAGGGGTAATAATTCCTCCCTTCCATACACATATTGAGATTTAGCGGGAACGAGGTAAGAATGCCTCTCGTCTCTAAATAAACTGGAAAGGGGTAAGAATGCCTCCCTTCTATATATGTACCGTCACACTAGCATGGGGTATAACTGCCTCCCATCCAACCACGTATCTATCACTAGGTGGCCTCAGCATGCACTCACCTCTATTATCATTCTATTTTATACTGCTTATGACATTACCTCATAAGCATTCAAAGGATCGTATCACAATCACAATCAATCATACAGCCCATATCCACATAAATGGTTGTAATCACGTTCATACAAAATATACCTAAGGCAAACCATCTCAAGTATCATTATCACATCATTTATCATATTCATCAAATTTATATACGGTACATTAGGCAACCCACTCATGTAAGGTGTTGGCTAACCCCAAATTCATTCTTCATTAATTTTATATCATTTCAAAGACATATAGGGATTTATAAAGCATAAAGAGGTGCTATGGACTACCCCTCCTAGGTAAGTCCCATTCACTAGATCAATTCCATTAACATAAGTCGTGATTATTCCATTATCCTAAGGCATGGTCTTACCACCCTAACCCATTTCATTCAAGTTTAAACATTTCATCCAAAGAGCACAACTGTCATGCTTTAACCATTTGGTATAATTTAGAAGAAACATAATATCATAAATTATCACCAAAGCATAACAAGAATTTCGCAGGAAAGCATAAGAATCTACTTCCTACATTTATCTTGAAGACAACGCACCTCTGATTGAGGGGGTTTGTTATTAAATCGTTAGTTTAGTGACAAAACAACCTATTTTATCTTATTCCTGCAATTCACACAATTTGAACATAAGCATTTAATCAACTAAACTTGTATAATTAAAATACTAAAACAATGCAGTATTAAACTCTTTAAATACTTCACTTTAAATTAATGGGAAAGGAGAGGGACCCTACCTCAAGGTGGATCCATCCGTCCACTCTGGCTCTTGGCGCTTTCTAACTAAGAGCCGCCGCTACTCCACCATGAGGTATATGTGTTTTCACATACGACCTATGCCTACACAGGCGAGCTGCCTAAGCTTTGGGAAAACGAAACCAACCCGAACCCACAAAATCACTAAGAAAAACATACTAAAAACCTATAAAATAACCTAAGACACTAATTAAAAGCTACAAAAACCAAAAATGTGTAAAACCCTTACCACAGAATCAAACCGGCGGATTGAAACCCCTGAAAACTGCCTCACCTTTGGTAGCGAACACCAAATCTCACCCAAAGGAGTCCCCAGGGACCCTTTGCATCAACCTAGAACAAGAGAAAAAAAAAGAGGAACGCGAAATCAAAAACCAATCCAAAACCTAGGGTTCAACTGAATGGAAAATAGGGAAAGGGGAAGCCCTAAAATCGGACAAGTAGGGAGGAGGAAGGATGGATGATCTTACCATGGAGATTCAGAAGAAGAATGGCCAAGAACAAAATAGAAACGAAGGCAGAAGGAGGTACGGCTGAGGGGGCTTGCGCGCGAGGCCGGTGACTCCAAGGGGGAGGGGTTCGTGCGGGTTCTGTGAGGAAGAGGGGAGAGGCTTAGTTAATTATCTTTTAGGTTTTATTTTTCTTTTAATTTTAAAACCATTTAAAATACCCCAAAAACCCAAAAGGGAGGTCCACGCACGGTTTGACCCGCATGGTTTACCAAGCTGTGCACAAGCTATGCGACCTCTACTGGAAAACCCAGACAACCTTCACGGGCTAGTCGCACGGTTTGGGAAACCATGCACAGGCTATGTGGACTCCTCTGCCTCCCTATTTTATGTTTCAGGGTTTGGGCCACACAGTTTGGGAAACTGTGCGCCAACTGTGTGCCTTCTGTTGTTCTTTTAAAAACCATCCTCCTTTAGGTACGACACACCTGAAACACCTCGAGACACTCGAAAAACTTCTAGGTCCTTCACCCAACCCCAAAAACATTAAAAATAAGGGTTCAACCCTTCCGAACCTCGTTCCAAATCCCGATTCTAAAAATGAACGGTTCCTTAATTGAAAAAGTTCAAATTTCCCCCACCTTTTAACCTTGTTCAAAACGCGGGTCATTACAGAGATTCTTTGATGTGGGTTTGGATTACCTTCACATTTTTTCATCATTTCCTCAACAAGTTTTGGGCCTATGATTTTTCTTTCACCAACATCATCCCAATAGGTTGGTGTGCGACATCTCTTTCCAAATAAGGCTTCATATGGTGCCATCTGAATACTTGAATGGAAGATATTTTTATAGGAAAATTATACCAAAGGTAAATATTGATCCCACATACCTTTAAAGTCAAGTGATCATGATCTCAACATGTATTATAAGGTTTTAATAGTCCGTTATGATTGTTCATCATTTTGAGGGTGGTAGGCAGTGCTCAAATGAAGTTCAGTATCCAAGGTTTTTTGAAGACTTTCCCAAAATATTGCTGTAAAATAGGGATCACGATCAGAAACAATC
Organism: Viscum album; assembly: GCA_963277665.1. Classification (NCBI taxonomy): domain Eukaryota; kingdom Viridiplantae; phylum Streptophyta; class Magnoliopsida; order Santalales; family Viscaceae; genus Viscum; species Viscum album. Next base: position 607,409,637 of record OY728125.1, read on the forward strand.
GATATGGGTACTCCATGAGGTCTTAAAACAACATTAATATATAGCCTTTCTAGACGTTCAAGTGGTAAATCATCTCTTATAGCAATAAAATGTGCTGACTTGGTAAGACGATCAACAATGACCCATATTACATCATTCCTTCTAGGAGTCTTTGGTAGTCCCATGAAAAAGTCCATCATAATATTATCCCATTTCCACTCAAGTATGGGAAGAGGTTGCATGACTCCTCAAAGTTGTTTCCTTCCAACTTTCACTTGTTGACAAACCATACATCTTGAAACAAAATCTGCAATCCCCCTCTTCATGTTGTCCCATCAAAAATGTCCCTTCAAATCTCTATACATCTTAGTACTACCAGGGTGTATAGAGAAATTGGAGCTGTGAGCATCATCTAACAATTCATTTTTTAGTTCAGGTATATCGGGAACACAAAGTCTCTTCCCAAATTTCAAAATCCCATCTTCATATATGAAGTCACTTAATCTCCCATCATTCACAACTTTAATCTTCTTTTGAAACTCCTCATCATTGGTCTGAGAACTCTTTATAATTTATAATAAAGATTGTTTGGCAACCATTTGAAAAAGAATTTATGTTTCACCTTCTATGGTTATTCCCTTATCCATCTTTACTAGATCCATGTATATAGGATCCTTTTCAACTATCATCTGGTTCAAAACTCCATGATCCTTTTTAGTCAAATCATCTGCCACCTTATTTTCCTTCCCTGAGTGGTAGTGTATAGTGCAATCATAATCCTTGAGTAGTTAAAGACATCTCTTTTCCCTCATGTTGAGTTCTTTTTGTGAGAAAATATATTTCAAACTCTTGTGATCAGTATAAATCTCATATTTTTCACCATATAGATAATGTGTCCATATCATCAAAGAAAAGATTACAGCCACTAACTCAAGATCATGAGTAGGATAGTTTTTCTAATAATGTTTTAGCTGCCACAATACATAGGAAATAACTCTTTCATTCTTCATAAGGACACAACCATGTCCTTTTTTTGAAGCATCACTATAAATAACAAACCCTTCATTCCCTGATGGTAGAGTCAATATAGGAGAATTGACTAATCTTCCCTTAAGTTCTTCAAAACATTCTTCACACTCTTTTTTCCAAACAAAATTAACCCCTTTACGTGTGAGCTTTGTTAATGGGTTAGCCGACTGGGTAAAATTCTAGAAGAAATGTGAATAATAACCTGCTAAACCAATAAAACTGTGTACCTTAATTATACTCATCGGTGCTAGCCATTCTTGGATCACCTTGGTCTTTTAATGGTCAAAAATGATTCCATCCTTAGAGATAATATGGCCAAGAAAAGAAATATCCTTAAGCCAAAATTCACACTTGCTAAATTTCCCATATAATTCATTTCTTCTAAGAGTCCTTAGAATAATGCGCAAGTGATTTTCATGATCTTCGTAGCTTTTGTAGTATACCAAGATATCATAAATAAATACCACTAAAAATTCATCAAGATATTCCTTGAAAACTCTATTCATTATATCCATAAAGACAGATGGTGCATTAGTCAGCCCAAAAGGCATTACTGTAAACTTGTAATGCTCGTACCTGGTTCGAAATGCTATTTTTGGAATGTATTCCTTCTTGACACACAACTGATGGTATCCAGATCGAAGGCCAATCTTTGAAAAATATTGATCTCTACGAAGTTGTTTGAATAAATCATCAATGAGAGGTAGGGGATACTTGTTCTTTATCATTATAGCATTGATCTCCCTGTAGTCAATACACAACCTCATAGATCCATCTTTCTTCTTAACAAAAAGGACATGGTCTCCCCATGGAGAAACACTAGGGTGAATAAATCCCTTATTACTCAATTCCTCTAGTTGTTCCTTTAGTTCCACTAATTCCACAGTGTCCATTCTATAAGGGGTCTTCGATATGGGCCTTGAACCAGAAATTAAATCAATAGAAAACTCAATTTCTTGTTCTGGAGGATGTCTAGGTAAATCTTCTGGAAACACATCAACATATTCTTTCACAATAGGTATGTCCTCTATTTGAATATTCCTTTCCTCACCCATATTTATTTCATTATCTTCCTACCCAATAATTTAATTTAGTTGAGCTAATAAGGGTGGATCTAAATAATAACCAGGTGGTTAAATTTCTTCTTTAAAGATAAGGTACTCCTTATCATCATCGAAAATTGTAACCTACTTCTTCTTACAATGAAGTTTCACATCATGGTCCGAAATCCAATCCATTACGAGGATTATATCAAATTCAATCATGGGTATAATGATGAGATCAGTGGATAAAGAACATTTATATGCCCTAATGGGAACTAATTCACAAAAATTTATTGCAATGATACTTTCCTTAAAAGTTTTGACTGAAAACTCCCTTATTAAATCAAATATGAAATATCCAATTTTCATAGCAATATAGGAAGATATGAAACAATGTGATAATCCAAAATCAAAAAAATCATTGGCTAAACTTGAAGAAACCATTAAATTACCTGCCACCACATCTTTTAGAGATTCAACCTCAGTAGTAGTGATCACATAAGCTTGGCGTCGATCGCTTGTCCTTTTATGAGGTAAGTTTCCCTGACGCTTAGGAAATTCATTTTCATAATGTCCCATCTCCCTTCAATTGAATCATTGAACATTGGTATATTCTTTCTTTCCCTTACAATCACCAGAAAGATGGACTTTCTGTCCACATTTGTAGCACAATCCTTTTCCTTTTAGATAGGCACCAAGGTTCTTCCTTCCACAATTATCACAGGGTGGAAATTCAATTCTTCCCTTCTTCCCTATTTCCATATTTCCTTTCCCAGAGTGTTCAGCAGATCTCTTCTTCTCTTGATTTGATTTAAATTCATAAGACTTAAATAATTCATTTTCTGTTTTGATAGCACATGAGACAATATATTTGTATGATGAGACGGATTGTGATACTAATGCTCGATGGAGAAATGTTTTTAACCCATCAAAGAAATGATCAATATTACTTCTTGGATTATGTATATAATTTGTAGTATGCCTTTCAAATCTTGTAATTTTATCCTCATACTTTGCAACATTCACATCTTACTTTTCCCTCAGACTCAGAAATTGCCTTTCCATATCTACTCGATGGTCACGAGGAAAGTAGTTTTCTAGGAAAAGTTCTTTAAACTCTCTCCATTACATATTTTATACTTATTCATCTTCCTTTGTGTTTCTAATCAATGAAGACCATTGATCTGCATCTCCTGTGAGACGATAAACTACCATGAAAACATTTTCCTTTTCGCTACTCCCTAAAGGATGAAATATTTTCTCTAAGGAACTTATCCATTGCTCAGATACAAATAGATTTATATACCCATTGAATGTTGGTGGTTGTTGCCTCATGAATAAGTCTAACATTAATCCTCCACGTTGTGGATCAGGGTGCTCCATATGGGTAAGGTTATTATTCATAACCTGTGTGAGTTGTCCAAATATGGTGATAAGCTGATCATCACTAGTTGCTTCACCATCTCCACTATAATTATCTTGAGTAGGAGGGAAATCTCTACATAGATTATGTGCGTTGATATGGTTTCCATTCCTTCCACTAGGTTACATTTCTAAACAATGGAATACACTAGATTAGTTTATGAATCACAATACACAAATCCAAACTTGTAAAACACTTAACATAAATTCAACAGTTTATGAATATAATCCATAATCATAAAAAATGTCTTCTTTGAGTAGGTATATACTCATAAATCCTTCATAATGGTCTGTAAAGAAAATGTGGACTATCTTAAGCATATCCCCCAAGAGTTTCGTAACCAAGAGTGCAGCATGGCCCATTGGCATGTACCAAGATACCCCAGGTCAATCCCGAAACTCCTTGTCAGAGTTTTCACTCCTAGGTACTTCTGTGCCAGAGCCGCCTCTACCTGCTCGTATCCAGACAGGGATGTATTGCTCGGAAAATACAAAAAATATCTACATTACCAAAATTATAGGAAGTTATTCTATTCCAATCCTCAAATTTTATCTTAGGGTAATGTGTTCTAATTAGAGTTTTTCAAAATCTAGTTTCCATGGATTATACTAAACCTCCCTCTGATACCAAATGTAATGCTCCAAACCCAATTACCCAAGGTTGGTGCATTGTTACATATCATTGGCATGATCACAAGGAAATCATGTCCTGAAAGACCGATCATTTTAGTATTATTAGAAACAATATTCAAACATAAGTTCCACTTTACAACATGAAATGAAATAAACACAAATTTATTCTGTTAGAATCATCCACGCCTCCTAGATTATGCTTGAAAGTCACTCATAAATAACTTCTTCATATTCTAGGAAAATGAATAATAAGAAAGGAGTGAGATCAAACACTCAGTAAGGGTAAGCAATACAGTAGAAGATAACATAAATATTAATCATGGTGAATAATTGAAAATACATGACTTTACAAATGATAAACATGAATACTTTTACAGTAGGAATATGAGCTAAGTAAATAATGCCATAATAAAACATAATCCTGTGTATTATACTAGTCGAATGACCACAAGAACCATAAATATTAATTTCATAATGAGGGAATTTATAATTCCAGACATTCTGAAACATTTTGTGAAGGCCTTAGCCAAGACGTCTAAAAATAATTAAGGCCTCGTCCAAAACCATATATCAAATTGGGAAAGGCCTCTACCAATTCCACATCTAGTTGTCTCATGAGACCTACCGATTCATCGAGGAGCTATATCGGGCTCCACCAGTCACTTTCTAAGTCTAATACACTCCTTATATGAAAAGGTTGAAATATAACATAAAAATTCGTATTAAAACTAGCATACGAAATGTTAATACTTTAACTATAAACCATGAATGGTATAAAAATAACACATCCAAAGTCAGAAATATCATAAAAACTTCAATACAATATTTAATATTAGTATCATAATGAATTGAATTCAAACAAGTATAAAATCCATCAAAGGAAGTTGACATAGATGAAATCAAAACTATTTGAGAGAAATACCTCTTTATTTTTTTTGAAATCATTTAATGTTACATAATTATAAAAGAAAAAATTTATTTTGAAAATATTATTATAATATTTTAAGGGAATATTTGAGGATTTTATAATGGCGGAAAATAGCTACACCCTCCGTATAAGTTAAAAAAACATTCTTACCTTAATTTTGTTGAAAAGGTCATAAGGTACCTTGTTTGGAAAATGACAAAAAGATTACTTTCAAACCAATTTATAAAAATTAAAACAATGGTATAAATGAATTTAACCCATATTCGAGTAAATAGTAAAAATATTTTGGAAATCATTTTTAAGAAACATGGATGTGGATGATAAAGAAGTCCCAGTAGATACTTACGTAAAAACAATCTCGGATAATAAAGAGATTGTAGAATTAACCCTTACCTTGTACTTTTCCTCAGTCGAGGGTACTTTAACCTCATGTATAGTAGTTAAATAATTGTTATTAAATTATACAATAACCATATACATAATTATGATATCATATATGATCTTCTAATAATGCTTTGTTAATAATAGTTTAGTATTATCGCTGTTTCAGGTGTTAAATGATTTGTTTTCCTTTATATTGTTTTTATGCGAGTCATGTTTCTAATGGATGGGATGTATATTATTCATATCCAGAATGATATAAACTTTTTAAACATTATTTTTAATCATCAAATGAAAATTATTCTTGAATGGTTACAATGGGGAATGAATCTCATCGCGTTCGTGGAGACAGTAATCCGTACGTACACACGAGTGACAATATCATTATCTTGATATTAAAATAGTATATAAATAGATGGTATATCATATATAAAGAATCATTAACATTTTATATTTATTATTTTCATCAATTATACATCATTATTATACCTATCTAAAAATAATGTATTGAATAACAACTACACCACGACGTGGAGACGGTAAGCCATACGTACACACGTATGGTGACTTTGTCATTCATATGATGGATAGAATAATGAATATGGTTGTAAAATTTTTATAATAACATAAAAATATATATAAGATACTGGAGTAATTATTTTATAATGGAAAAAAATAACTAGGAAGTTGAAGAAGAAAAGAACTTGAAAGAGGTGGTGAAATATTTACCTCTTCTTTGGGTTATTCCTTTTAATTTGATCAAAATAGATCTTTAGGTTGGATTTGTAACTAATTTAATGACTATATAATTAAGGGAGGATAGTTGGGAGGATATTTGGGTAGGGTTGGACAAGCCAAATGGATTTGAAGGAGTGAATTTGAGAGAAGGGGAAGTGCCCTTTTATAAGAGGGGTGAGGGGAACCATAGGAAAAGATTGAAATAATATTTTATAATAAAATCATTTTTGGATTTTAATGGCTCCAAAATAATTTATTTCGAGGATAAGGTGGGGAGGGGTAGAAATAAACTTAAAGAATTGGTTTTAGATAGGTCTGGGTCACTATATTAACCTTATCTTTTAGATTTAACTCTTAGTTAAATAGTTTGACATTTTCCATGTCTCTTTGTATTTTTATATTATATGGTTAATAAACTTACTATAAACTTCCAAGAGAACCCCTAGTGATTCATTAATAATACACCTATCATTATATAAGTCTTTTGGCCGAACCTTATATTTTTAGGATTATTATATCAACCAATAATATTGTATTTGTTTTAAAAATTCATTTATGTCAATTTTGAAATTATTTTATAATTGATTTTTTTTAAAGTCCTAAAAACATTATTAATTAGAAATAAATTCATATGTACAATAAAAAAATGTCATATTAACCTATAAAATTATTTTAATTCATAAAACATCTTAAATTTCATTTATTTGGATATTTATTATGTCAATTAATTTAATATTTCATTATTAAAGTAATTACTGCGTCATCATTATGTCATATATAAATTTAATTATTTAATGTATAAAAATTATAAATAAATTTTCATTATGTAGGAATCATTTTTATATTTCTAATGAATATTTTTAGTCGAATATATCTTATGTGTAACCCTATATTATAAAAGGTTTAGTTATTAAACTTTGAATTTAACACTTTTAACTCATCTTTGAATTAAATAATAATAAATGTCCTAATCTAATCCAAGTGGACCTAAAGGATCATATTTTATTCCTAAGGTTTTTTTGGTCGAATTACACTTATCAAATAGAATTAGGATATTTTTTAGGGTAATAATAATATCATTTTTACCCTTAATTACCTAATTTACTTTTAACCATGGTAAATAAAAGTAAAAAGTTACTATTCACCAAAAATTAGTTTCATCTTATTGAACCACATTTTTCTTACTGATATCAACTATGTCTCTTGTATTTTTGAAATTCCACTGACAGAAGTGGTAAAATTATGTTTTATGCGAATTTGAAAATTCTCCTAGGAGGCGGGTAAAATACGGTGAAAAGTTCAATATTATTTTATTTATATAATATTAGTACAAAATGACTCCAATTAATTACATTGAACATATATAGGTATTATGTATCTATTTTTACCTAAAACAGATTTAAATAGAATAATTAATTATTTAACTAAAAAGTCAGTTTTAAACAATAATGAAGTGTTTTTCACTATTAATCAAAAATTTAAATTTTTCAGAAAAATACAAAAACTTCACCCTAAACTAATTTCAATATTTCAAATTCAAAAATGATGTCCATTTTGAAAAATAAAATTTATCAAATTTCAAAATGTGGGTATTACTATTCATAACAGTTAGTTTGATTGGTCATGGTGTGTTAAAATCTCGAAGTTACGTACAATGCAAGCTATTGCGTTATTCAATGGGAAACGTACCGTGCAAGTTTGGGGTGTTACAACCCCAACCTATACTGATTAAACAGTCAACTCAAAAATCAATGAAATGAGGGGATCCATACGCTGACTGCCCACCTGACAACAGCACTACCCAATATAAACCACACACTTTCCATACACATTTGAGAAAAAAAATCTATCTAAAAGTAGTATTATCAATTATGGAATAAAACCAATTTATTACTAGGGTGAAATTTTATAGATGAATATATTTCTAGAAAAGATCTCCCTGGGATTGATGTGGCCCCATCATTAGTATGCACCCCCTTCACACATCCAAAAAGCTGGTCTGACCTGTGATTGGCATAGTCAACAACAGGGGCACAAGAAGTACCTCTAAATATAGTCCCTGATGATGGAATAGAGAATGTACTATAAAGGAATTCAAAGATCCTACATCAAACAAGGCACAAAAAAGTGTAGATGATAGACTGAGCATACCTTGAGTGATATCTTGCCCCTCTTACGCTACTACCTCCACTACATGCAACTGACAACAACTAACACCTCTACCACTATTATAATGACCAAATATATGAAAAACTAAATTTGAGGTCCCAGAACATGAGAAACATACTAAGGAAACCTCTACCTACTGTATATCCCCTTGAGGGACCAAAAGCATGCTGTGCCTACTGCTGAAATCGTCTCACTAGAGACTGTTGCTGAGACAAGCACTGAACCTGTCTACCTCCACCAAACTTGATCAAATAACCACAATTCCCTAATTATAGTGATGGAAAAAAACCCAAAAAAAACTAGACTGATATCTTGAGGAAAATAACAGAAACCACTAGATATAGAAGTCCATAAGGAAAACTGCTGAGGTAGACACTCTACTGGTCAAAACCTCAATGGTCTTAGTGCCTGAGACCTACCATTGACAACCATACTTCTCGAGGAACCTTATTGATTCACCTATCATAGTAAAACTCCATGTGAGTGCATCCAATCTATAACATAAACCTTCTTCTGAACCTCCATATACATTGGAAAGATAAAAGGAGTATTGACATACTAGATAGAAGGATGAAGTGCCTCCTTAGTATATATCGCAGGAAACTCCTCATTTAGAAAAAGATCCAGGGAAAAATGTAGAAGGTCCTTGAACTTGATTCACAACTCCCAAAATAACATACTCACCTTATAAAGATAAAAAGGATCCTTACTTTTCACTTCCTCCATGGTTAATTAAAGGAACTCCTCCCAAAACTCTTTCTAAAAGTCGACCCACAAAACATCTTCCTCCTTCCACTCACCTAGGTATCATGTCCACCATTATAGGGTATCTCCACACATAAAAATAACTACCAATGGGACCTAGTATCCCATTGGGACCTATATCAAAATGAAATCAGTATCGAGCTCCTTTGGTCATATTTTTATCTCCACACCCAAATCAATTCCCCCATACTTTCCCAATACCTACCACAGGAAAACATGCAATGAAATATGCCAAGCCTCATCTTATGCTACTGGTTAAACCCTACAGAAATAAACTAGAATATCCTGATGAAACTCAACTACTTGAGCCTCATGTAAACAATGTCCAAGGGCCATATCTAAAAAGAAACCAATTACTTACTAAGCCCGGTAGTATGGAATTTTATTGAGATTCATTTTAATTCACATTACTCATTTTATCCTTCCCAAAACAACCCAACTCAAATAAGAACACAATTCATTAAAATTCATGTACCTATCCTAGGTATCCACCCTACACAAAATTCCACCTCACTTGGTCGTTCAATAATCTCATAGTCTATACACTAGATCACTAGGGCCCTAAAATCCCATGACCTAACTGATCTCCTTGGACTATGTCATGAACCATGGTCAATTGAAACCATTTACATACAAAAACATGTAATCCTCATTATTACAAATTCCAAAATCCATCCCATCTATCATCCATACCCTCGGATACCACTCTTTCATGCCCCCCTCCCACCAATGATACCACAATTAGGGGAGAGAGATAATGACCCTTGAGTCCCACCACCAATAGGCTGTACGTTGGTGACTAGCACCGAGGGTATACAAATCTCATTAAATGGAAAGAATTACCCTATATAATAATATAGTATTGGGAGATAACGTGAATCATCCACTAGAAATGCCTGACATAATATAAAAATAAAACAAAAACATCCCGTAATGCATGCATAAATAAGACTGATATAGTTAAAAGTCTCCAAAAGTAAATTCCCATAAGAAAATTTAAAGTAGTAACAAAACAACTATCCAAAAAGGGTCAAATCTATTACTATCCAAAAATTCACATAATACTCCTTGAAACATGAAAATCAATTATATATGTATGGTGAGTATACAAGTATACTTAGTAGAGAAACTAAATTCTCTCATGCACATTTGAAAAAATCATACTAATGCACCCATGGGAAAACAACAAAACCAGAAGGAATTAAACAAGTTAACTATCTATCCCAACCTCACTAAGGAATTCTAACCAAATAATGCAAGTCATGTATAATTACATAATAAGAATAATGTTGATAAAGGGTACCCCACACCGCTTCCCAATAGTTTACCACACTCACACCCCAATGTTGTATGTCTTTGCACTCCCATATCTTACAAATAACACATACCACTTCCCCATAGCATGATCACATCACATCACGCCCGCAGACACCTGGGACACTGTCCCAAAAAATGGTCATGTGTCATCTCACTAGAAAGACATGGTCCATCACATCATAAACATTATCATAACCATTATCATAACCATTATCATAACTATAGTAGTATGTTATCATGAAAATTAATGACATTATCCTTGTTCTCTCCTCCTACTATGACCAAACCCCCACCACATGCCGCCCTATAACACAGTCAGATCACATCTCGCCCGATGACACTGGGTCCATCACCTAGTTCACTAATAGACCTATAACCACCACAACATCTGCATATTGACTCATTTGGAAGAGAGAGAGAGAGGGAAATAGTAGTCATCCATCCATCCATCATCATTATCAGAATGTTTGGAAAACACCCCCTGTGTGAAAATATAGGTGTTGTAACATAGTGCTCGATGCGGGTGGCATGTGTATATAAAACAAAAAAATATAAAAGTATATACATATAGACACACCCAATACAAACCTATGGGTATAAAAAAACACTAAAAATCTCATAGAATCCCTAATATTGTTTCCTCCTCTAAATTTATAACACTACACAAGCCACAAGCCATATTTCTTATTTCCAACCAATTCCATTATCCAGTCCATTCATTTAATTATTTACCAACAACCAAATTTATCCACATGACACACTATTTATTTATCCATTAGTCATTTCCATCCCACTAACCAAACCAAAACCCATCCATTTCAATCATTTTCCAATAATTATTCCATCACTACCCAAGATTCAAGCACAATGAAACCATATACAATAAGTATCTCATCATCCACCTCAAACCATGGCCTCAACCCCACAAGCACGGCCAAACAAACCATCACCTCAGCACCCTAAAATCACGACTAAACAACCATCACCTCACTGCCCTGAAATCATGGACAAACTATAAAAACCCCACTATCCCAAAAGAACATCCAAACAACCAGTACCCCACCACCCAAAACCACAAAAAATAATCATAACCCCACACTACATCATATCCACACATCACGACAAATAAAAGATAATTTTAAAATTTTTAAAAGGGGATTTTATCACATTATAATTGTTTATTTTATGGGAATTATCACACAAGAAATAATCTCAGGGAAACTATTTCATTAATAAAATATAAGTGATAATCTAATTTACATTTTAGGGTGATATCCCAATAAATACCCAATTAGTGATCCATTACACATATCAATCTAGAAAAAAATTACCCCCAATGACCACAATTTTTAGTAGGGAATTCAGCCCATACAAATACCACATCATATTAAAATAAAATCTATAAAATCTTATGAATCATTTCCCTTTACCCCTATAATTTCAATTAGCTAATTATTTATCTTTAATTAAGATAGAACAATCATGCCCCATAGTGAAATAAGAGAAAAACCCTACAACATGATACAAAAAAGTGAGAAACATGGGATTCCCTACCTCAAAAGAGATTTATGATATTTCTTCACATCGTATGGAGAATATGATATGCCTGTAAACTAGAATCGCTTGAAAACCAATGGATAACCCCGCACCACATATAGGGTTATAAAAAATGTTGCCCCAATCACAACCCAAACTAAAACTGCACCACCACTTTGGATCCTCGGAATAATAATAGAACGAAAATAACCTATAAAAATAGAAGGGATTTCCATTTATCACTAAAAATCATCCACTTGAACCAACAGATCAAGGTGGGATTAAGGGGGATGAAGATCCTGTAAGAGCTGCCCAAGGTTTTCCCCAAATGAGATAGGGAAGTGGTATAAATAAATGAAGATATGTTAAGTTAAAAACCTATTTAAAACATAAAACTCAACACTTTCACATCATGTAACCCATTCACAACATGAATTCCATGAAAATTCCCAAAAAACCAACTACCACTGAAATTCACGTCACCTCAACCTTTATTTAATTACAGTAAATGAATTAATTTAACGAGGTGAAAATGTTTCATGGGTTCCCACTAAACCACATAAATGCCATGAAACTAGAGAACTACACAAGCTGTGAACCACCAATTCATGTCATGTACCCCTTTCATGATTTTAATTTCCCAATGTAACTCTGTTGTACCTCGAACTACCACAAACCTCCTCAATCCTCCCTTAAAACACCACCAACACCGAAAAATGAAAACGTAATGGGCTAGGAAGTAACATTACATTTCAAATAGATATTTTCTTTTGTAATTATAATTTCTAGGGGGATTAAAAGCACATGGAATAATCCCTTGTATTATATTGATAGTAAGGGGAAGATAGAAAATAGAGTTGTTTTTAAAGGGGGTATTTCATCTAAGTCTAAGGGAGATATTGTTGAACCCCTATGAGTTTGAAATGGTGGTTTTTTCAATATTAGATACATGTATTTATTGATAATACAATATTAGATTTGTTAGTGATTATCTAATGGGTAGTTATGTATTCATTCAATCCTAAATATTGATGTTGGAAGAATTCTGGATGATTTTTTTATATAATAAAATTCATATTTATAGAGGTTATTCTTAAGTTTTGTTTAGTGTCATTATACCGAAGAAGTAATACATTGAAGATGTTTTATTTTTGTCTAAGTGATTAGATAATGTCTTTCTAAAAATTAACCCATCCTTGGCAGACCAAGCCAAGGAATCAATCAAAAATGAATTGCATGATAGTGATCAACCAGGGCATAATGAAAACATGGATTCACTAGGGTTATAAGAATAATGAAGAAAGAGCACACCTAGTCATGCTCATGTGAGAACACATTAGGGTACAGGCATGTACAAGGGAAAAGTGGTTCATACTACTGGGTGGAAGTATAGAAGGGGTTAATAGTGGACTCCATTATATAAAACTAGTGAGTCAGTGAATTGAAGATGCTTATTAAGCGTGGTGCTGATGAGGGGAAGTTTGATGCCGGAATTAGGGATGTCAACACAATTCAACAACTTTAAAAAAATATAATTAAAATCAGATGTATCTGGCCAATATTACTCTAATATTGGATATGACCCACAGATCATCTTCAACCTCTCACTAGAGAGTTCTTTCAAATTCGTTATTCCATATGAAGGACCACCTCGCCGCAGTACCTTGGAAGAAAATATTACCATACTAAAATCATGCCTAATGTCATGGAGGTCTTGGATTTAACATAAGATTTGAATTTATGGAACTATAGTCCCATAGAGGGCTATGCTGCATTGTCTGATATTTCACAGTAGTGAATGAAATGAGGTGTAGGCTATGACATAGTGAATATCCCACATCATATGAGATAATATATACACCATATAGACATGGTTTTCACCATAAAAGATGTTTGTAAATTGATAATATGAAGGAACTGCACCATGGACGTAAGTCCTATTCCATAAAGGTAAGTGGAACTTATATTTTTTGTTCTACCATTTATGAGGTTTCCACATTGTAGAGATGATGCTACACTATGGAAGTGGTTTAATGGGTGATGTATGAGAATTAGTGATATCAACACCCTAAAGATATGTTATAAACTAAAATGATTTTTTGTTTACTCCATAGATAAAATTTATACACCATGAAATTAGTTTCAGTGAGTTTTGTGGGTTTAGAGACTTGGAGGTCACTACACCCTGGAACAGATGCTACACCGTAGTGTCCATGTGTGACCGAATGGTGTATTTACAAGACTATCTAATTGAAAATAAATGCATGAATGTATGTCGATATTCATAAATATATAGTCAACCACATTCTATGGAGAGTTTATGATCATGTTCCATGAAGATTTAAAATCTAAAGACCATGATTGTTGTGGTTTGTATATTCAGTTTTCCATATTTATAGCTTAAGAGATTATTTATTTGAGGATAGATAATTTCTTATAAAGTAATATATTTTCAATAAAAAAATATCCACAAAGTTATGACCAGAGATACATGGATAATTTAATATTTATATAAAACTATTAAATTAATTGTCACATGGATGAACGGATATGGTAATATAAGAAGAAAAGAAATAATTGGAAGAAAAAGAGAGTAGATATTCCACACCATTCAAAATATATATAGAAGAAATGAAATGGAGTTCCATTTAAATATCCACATTCATAGGAAATATGTCAGTTTATCAATACTAATTTTCTTGATACAGTATTCATGTTCAACTAGTGAAAGGTAAGAGTTTCTAAATCCATAAAATTAAAGTAATTCCAGTATTATTATAGATAGAGAGAGGAGTTCTAGAATTGTTTAAAAATAAAAAAGACTTGGAATATCATAACGATACTTCCAAATGAGGAGTTACCATGGACTCTCATAGAAATAATACTCTTGAGGTGATGTTTGTAAGAAAACCGTGATGGAGAAAACTAGAGATTCAAAGGGCATGAATCTATATTTGGTGAACTCTCAAACAAAAAGTGATATTATTATTTGGACTATATGCCAATTGTTTTTCATTATAAATTAGTGATAATTATATGGATGAGTTAATTTTGTAATCCTAAGTTGATATTTCATATACCTAAACCATTTTAAGGTAGTGATCTTAAGTAGGACTGACCTAGCCTAAATAAATTAATAGTGAGCTTAGTGACTCTGGTGCACTAACACAATGTTGGTAGCATAATTCTTGGGCTATCCCATTATGGTGAACCAAGTAAAAAATTACGTGTCCTTGTGATTTTTAACATTAGTCATTATGAATAATCATTATATAAAGTTCATTAAGATAATCAAATAGATATTCAGGTAATTGGATGAAAAAATCTTCATCTAAAAGTTAGTGACACTTTTAATCAAGAGGTTAAGATACACTAGGGAAGAAATAAATTTGAAACTTATCCATAACTTGATTAACCTACCATATTAGGGTACCTAATCTCCCCTTATACCTAAAAACTATAGATATCAACTATATTTATTGTTTACCCCCAATAAATCTCCTTTGAAATATTTTCAGGATCTACTAAGAAACCTTTCTCAGAAATAACATAGCCGATAAATTTCACCTCTTGAATCTAGAACTGACATTTTGATACATTCTCATAGAGATGATGTTATTTAAGGATCACATATTATATATTCATGTTCTAAAACTAATCCTGATCTGATCTAGATAATAAAGGATATCATCCACATAGAAAACCCTAAAATAATTCAAGAACTAATGGATGACTAGATTCATAAATTCCATAAACATGACATGAGTATCAGTAAGGCTAAAAAACATAACTAGATTCTCATAATACCAATACATACTACTGAAAACCATATTAGGAATATATTCCTCACAAAAAATTAACTTATAGTACTCTGATCATAGATCAATTTTCCAAAACCAATGGGCTCCATTAAGCTAAAAAAATGGTTATCAATCCAAGGAAGGGATATTTGTTCTTAACTATCACCTGGTTGGGTTTTCTGTAATCAATAAAAATCCATAGACTCCCAAACACCTTATTTTTGGAAATAAATAGAGACTACCAAGGTGATATAATAGGATGAATAAATAACTTACCCTTAAGATACTCAAGATGAACCTTCAATACTTTCAATTCTGTGGGTGCTATATGGTACGAAGGTTAATTGATGGGCGTCATCTCTAGATGTAAGTATATAGAACATTTTCATTATATATAATGTATAAACACAATGAAATAATCTAGAAAAACATAGAGATACTCAATCATAATAATTGGAAGAGGGACACTAAGAAATGTATAAAAACATCTAGGAACATTTCTAGAAACTCTAATAAGATCATCTCTACACTAGGGGAAATTGTACCTACACTCCCCGATATAGGATCCCACTCACCCGGAAAGACACAAGTGACTCAATTGGAAGAAATAGGTTGGACCCGATGATGATAAAAAATGATCTGGGATTTATAGAAAATCATAAAATTCATCTGATGATGAGATCAATGTTTTCTAGATCAAGAAATAATAAATCCTAAATGGTTTCATGGTAAATTAACACCGCCGGACACTCCTGACATCTAAAACCCTACTATAACTTCTTTACCAATGGAGTGGAAAGAGTCATTAGAAAAGGAAAGAGCTTCAAGATCAATGCCCACATATTGATAATCTTGGATGAGATAAAAAAATGAGTTTCAATAGTATCGAAAAAATTTATAACCATATAAGTTTCAATTAACACCATACCTCTCATGGTATATAGCCCTCCCTATGACTCCTATGGTACATACTATGATACATAGATATGTACATCCTCATCCTACCCTTTCTTTACATTCTGATCATCACCCTTAACTTGATGTTAAGATCCAACCCCTTTTCCACGTTAGATATAAACTGATAGCACTTGGAGAAGGTGGATACAACTCTAATTCCCTTGGAAAACCTCTGGAAAAAACTATAAAGATGATTATGTTTCTCAAATTCATAACACACCTTGTATGAAATTGAATAATCAAGTTTGAGATGTCCTTTTTTTTCACAATGACAACATTCCACTTATCCTTTCCCTAAAGTATGTTTTACACTACCTCCACCACTTCAGTGCTGGTCACCCCACTTCCTCTTCTATCCAAAAAAGAACTCTATCTACCTTATATTATCACTGATTCTCTGAATATCCCTGTCTTCCCAGTTATATCTTCCTTAGCCATAACCACCTTATCAGAAACCTCTGAAAAGGAGGGTAGGCACATAAGAATCAAAATTGACTTAATATAACTTCTCAAACACATATAAAACCTAAATTCATTGATATATTTATATATTAGAAATATGATTTATAGATAGGAGAACAAAATTAGAAAATTGAGTAGTGTACTCGAAGACGAAACAATCTCCATGCTCCAAATAATTGAAGTCCAATGCTTTAATCGGTATTAGTTTCTTAGGATAGAATTATTAATTAAAGTATTTATTGAATGTTGTTTGGGTGAGATATTCATGAAACTTTTGTTGCACAAAACATTCCACTACTTACCTTTTGACCATTCAATCGTATAAGTGGTGAAAATAATCTTAGATTGTTTGGGATTTTTCAGGTAATCCAAAATTCTATCAATCCTATAAATCCATTATTCTGATTCCTGGGGTCCCTTGTCACTATGAAATATTTATGGGAGATTCTTAGTGAATTATATATCATGGTACACCCTCTATTATATTTCAACATCGGAAACTTTTCCTATTGAATAAATTGTTCAGAACATAGTTTCTACCAAAACTGAGTCGACTAGAGGATTTTCCTACTCGGATTTCCCCACATATTCCTTTCTAGTATTAAAATATATTAATTTTAAAGGAGTTTTATTCTATAAAATAAAGTGGAGAAAACTATTTATAATAGAATTAAATTCCTTTATCATTAACTAAATTTTGGAAACTAAATCCTTAAAAGGGAAAAATTATAAACAAGAATTCTATACAACCCCAAACATCCTATAAAAACTCAAGGTTTTTCATAAATGTGATTTGGCTAGGAACACCCCCATTGTACCTCTCAATCTCTAACAGTCCTATCTCCAGTCTATTAATAACCAAAAAACACATGAGGATTATATAATAGAATGATAATAGAAGCTAAAGATAACTTAACCCTTTGACTCCAATATTAAACAAACCAACATGGGTCAGCCTATAAATTCACCTATATTGGCATATCACAAGGATTGAAGCACATTCCTGATCACTACATGCCAACAACAATTAGTAAAATATCATATAAAGAAATTTGAGAATTATTTCTCTCTCAATAGAAAAATTAAAAGATAGAATCAAATAGAGTATCATAATATATAATAAGAATACATTATATTTCAAAAAACAAAACCATAAATGTAAAATCCTATAACTAGATAAAAGTCCTATATAAAAAATAGAAAACCATTAATATGTAACTCAATGGAACCCATGAGTGCATCTTCTCAAGACCATATGTCACCACCATCCCAACCCACTAGTAGGTAACATTAACAAATAGATTCATCTTCAACATGATGATATTACATTTACCTTTATCTAGAAAAACCAAGGCTATAAATTGAAAAATAATAAATTATGGCATAAGAACTATATCTCAGTTGGATACCAAAAAATAATATATAAAATGTTTATTCACATAAATATATTTGTTCTTTAATAATTGTTTTTTCAAAAAATATTCTTGAAGAAATAATTTATTTCCCATATAAAAATCATCCTTTGGTTTTATTTCGAAAAACATTATATATTCAAATAAACTAATAAATATGAAAAAAACTTATTAATTAGGAATTAATAGATATAATAAACTTGATTCAATCATAACTATCCATAAAAAGTGTGAAAATAATCATGTTAAATAAATATTCACATAATATATCCATAAAACACCAAGTGAACAATCAAAACCCAAGGATGTTCACAACTTAGACAGCCAAGACCACTAGCCTGCATAAGTGACTCTTAATATTCAAGAACCTAGGTCACCTAGAAAGGATACCCACTAGAATTACATGGAATAATTAGAATTTATCCTAGTGATACCTAACTCCACTAGGGCTTACACATGTATAGTTTTCTGCCATACCCCAAAGTATTTTCTGACGTGTTATTACATTATCATTTCATTCAAGAAACCAAAATCCAATTTCATAAAAAAAAATTCCAATTCAAAATCTATTTCATTTACATTACCATATTTTCATAAAAAAATTTCTATAGTTATTCCATTCCACTTCCATGATTGGAAACCACTTTTATTTTTAAATTATATTTTATGAATTTTATCAAACAAATCATGTGAATAAAATCTAGCTTTCAATGAAAATACACTTTTAAAAAAAATTACATAGCCAAAAAATCATATTCACCACTCATAGATTTTAAATCATCAAATTCAAAAATCAAAACTGAAGGATAATAAAAGATCACGAGGAATAAAAAGGGTCCAACCATTGAATAAAGACACCTACCTCAAAAATGAAAAAAAAATTCTGCCTTCAAAAATAGTAATGGTAAAAAAATAAATTGGGTCCTCAGATTACGAAATCAAAGAAAACACCATGATTTCCCCACCAAACCCTCTATATCTTGAAATAAATTCCAATTAGGGTTCCATGTGACAATGGAAAGAGAAATCAATAGAATATCTAGAAAAAAATGAGAAATCAAGAGAATAATATAACATAAAATGGTGAGATAAACCTAAAATAATCAAGTATCACTAAGGAATTTAGGGGAGAATCATATAGATTATCATGGAGGAGATGATTTGAGATAATGAGGAACTAGGTAAAGATTAGATTTAAAAACAACCCAGGGTGTCTGGATAATTTTCCACTTTTAGAAGTTTGGATATATTGACATGGTTTATAAAATCATCCACCAATTGAGTGGTATCCAATTTCATTTGAAAAAAAGCTACCCAATTTTTTTGGGAATAGCCTTAAGCTAGAAAAACCATGATCAAGCTATGTGGAAGCCTCTAAGAAAAATACTGAACAACCAAACTATTTTCACCGAGATTAAAAAAGTTTGAAAACCTATGGTAAAAACATAAAAAATGACTCTAGAATACCCATATCTATATAACATGGTTACCAAATGGTTTCTTTTAACCATGCATCCAAAACATTCACTTGTCATGTTTTCACTGAAACTCCAAAATTTTAATCTTTGGCCCCTAAAATCCCCGAGAACCTCAAAAGAGATTAACTGTTCTTTAAATTAAACATACCTATGACCTAGAGAGTGTCTCATATAAAATGGACACCTAAAGATGTTGAATGAATTACATAGAGATGTAATGAGTTTAACAAAACAAATAAAAGTACAACAAATATATGGAGGATCTAAAAGTATATCATGTATGATATGTTAAAAAAATTCTTATGTATGATTTTGTTAAAATATCCTTAAAGAGTTTAATAATATAAAATATATCATATAATACAAAAGGTAATATACGCTTTATCATTATTTTATATTGGATGTATATATGTATATATAAATATCCATTTCGTGAAGCATAATGATAATTAACCTCTCAAAGTATGACTTTGAGTTATCCCCAACCTATGTTCATTATGGAGTATTATTGGCTGTAATGAAATATTATGGTTGGTATGATTATGATTATTGTATCAGGATACAAAATATTCTCCTAAGGCACACGATATATTTTATTTTCTATATAAACCATGAATTATACCCCATAGAGTGTCATACACTATGTATTTGGTAAAATAGGGATGCATTGTTCATATTTTGAGTCCCCAAATGTGTATGGTTTGTTATATACCTAATATGATAACTTTCATAGATTTATACATTTCTTACACATGCTTTGAGGCTATGTTAAATAGTTGTGGTTGGGAATGTTGTAAATCATGTCATCGATTGGACTTCAAACAAGATAGGATTTTTCCCCCTACATGAAGTGTATTAAATCTTGTCCATATATTGATATAGAATTGGGAAATTTATGGACATAATTATGAGGTACGTGTGATGTTCCTATCTACTTTGATGAGGGGAATGTAATGTACTTATTTACTAGATTAATTGAAAGTGATGAATTCATCGAACTATTCTATTTAAACTTGGTAAGTTGATAGTGTATGTGGTTTCTATATGAGATTGACATACACCATGTACCATTAACACTTGGTGTCTTGTACAAATGGAACATATTGAAATATTTTTTTTAATATGATGTAGTTGATGGACACTAGTATATAAATACATATGTTTGAGGGAGATATCACCTGATCCCATTGTTTCTTGAGTAGGAGTGATTCTTTTCTAGAGAAAACAATTGATTTTATTTATGGATCAAATGATTTATATTTTTTTCAATGCTACAAAGTTCTATGAGGCCAAAATTTGTGGTTGACCAAATAGGGACAATGTTTGACTCAGAGAGCTACACGAAAAGAATTTTTGGGTTTTATCCAAAAGGTGAAGTTAATGATAAAATGTGAAGTTAATACAAGGTGAAGTTAATGATAGATTTCCAAAATAATTTTGGAAATATATCCAAAAGATGTTTTTGGATATTATTTCAAAAGTTATCTTATATGATATAATATAAACTAAAATGAGGTAAAATTAATTGAGGATTGAGTGAAAGTTGGAGATTGAAGGTAATACACCCTAAATCAATGTGATATTATATGATATAATATGTAATTTCAAAGAGTATGGAATATATATGGTAAAAGAAACACTTTATTTTTTTATGGTATGTTATATTTTATTATATATACATATCATAGAGGCTTACTTAGATAATCATATTTTATGAATAGGTGAGTCGTAGTTCCATGAATAGTAAGGTACAATTCATATGGCACTCCTATGATTAATCAAGAGGTGGTGAATATACCATTAATTTGAATATAAATAAATAACAATTTCATGAGTTCAAATGGATGGAGGAGTTATTGGTTGATGGTTAAAAAAATTTGTAACCAAAGGAATTTATCCTAAATTTGTGAAATGTATGAGTAAATTCTTGGGCTCAAGAGAATCCCAGTTTCTTATATAAAGGATGCTAAATTAAAATCATGGAATAATTAATCACATTAAACATCCTATATCTCCATCATTAAGCCCTTTTATTTCTTACTTTTTAATTATTGAGATACTAGTATATCATCAAGATTGAAAGGACCCCATGAAAAGTGTTAGGGTGATTCGGTATAATCCATAGACACACTCGAGAGGGGAAAATATTTTGGTTGTTCCTTAGTGTTATTTTTTAAACACTCTTTAAAGGAATTTATAGTAGCTTACTACGGTGTAAGGTATAAATTATTCATTTACAGTGTTCATATGATTTCAATTTTAAAAACATGGTGTTCTTAGGTTTAAGTTTTTCTTATATTTTCTCATACTTTGATTAATTTTTAATCAACCCTTATAAATATTTTATTATCCTTCTCACATGAACATAATGATCTTTTGTTAAAACTCAAGCCATAACATCCACTGAGGATACTAAAACTGAGAGGGAAGTGTTGATACCCCATAATTTTTTGAATTCATGCTATACATTGAATAATAATAAATTTTAAAATAATTTTAAAACACTAAAAGGAAATTAAAATTCATTATCCCAATATTTTTTAGGGTCATTCAGATAACTTCCATATTTTTCATGGATATCAAACCACATCACTATCCATCTAAGAAGATTAATTATCTCCTTAAAATGTTTAAAAAATACATAAATAAAATTTACAAAAACTATATTACTTAAAGTGGTATAGATATATATTATAATCTATTATATTTTAAAATACCATCTCATTTCTTATATAAAGTCTTCGACCCCACTGTATGGGGAATTAATTGTTTCTCATAAGTAGCCATATTTCTCATAGAACCCACATAAAATAATTATTTATAAATCATGATTGAAACTTTATTAAGATAGTGTTATTAATATATTGATATATAATAAAATAAATGGTGTGATTCAGGCCAATGACGACCAAGAAAAAACGTCCACAAGTCCCATGGAATGACCTTAGTAACCTTGTCATGATTTTAGGAAACTGTTAGATATGTGTCATTAAATCAATTCCAGAATCTCAACATATAATATTTCCATTTATATCCTAATATTTTTAACATACATGGATGTTAAATCTAATTAGGTACATCAAAATGGAACAACATCTGAAATTAAAATCTATATAATTGACCATATTATAAATATTTTAATAAATAATGTTACATTTAATCAGATGTGAATAAATAATTAAGATACTACCTTTATATAACTATAACAAAAATCATTCTTCCAAGGTAGTGGATTGTTCCTATAATTGAAATAATTAATGGGGATGGAAGCTATCTTACATGACAATTATCCTAGAATCTTTCTATATATTCCCATCGAGTCACCGATGGGTACCCCATATAAATCAAATGGGATGAATATATTTAAGTCTATGAAATACCAAATATCTTTCATGTTGTGTTTTTTCTCTATTATATTATTATTTTTATCTATTTAACATATAAGTTAACTAATTAGTGTAAATATTTAATAAATTAATATTTTCACGTCGCAATACATACTGATAACAATGACATGTCAACAACCAATTAATGGTAACTGATTAATGTTCAGAATGATTTAAGCACCAACATATTCAATAGTAGGGAAAAAGTAATTGAAAGAGTAATAGGATAAGTCAATATAGTAACAAAAAGTATTCAAGGTATGTGACACACATATCATAAGGTGATGTAAAATCTACAATTTATTTCTAGTGTATAATAGTGGTTGACCAAGGTCATCTCACTTGAGGATATTTTTAGTTGATCACACACTATTCATAATTCACTTATTTTTTTTTTATGAAATCAAAGAAAAATGGGAGTGATAATGGAATGAAAAACTAAAACTAAAAATGGAGATGTAATAAAACAAAATAAATATAGTTAGAATGAATGGTCTGAGTCATAGGGTCTATTACATGGGTGCTTAATTATCTATTAATATTAACTAAATTATATTTTATAGTTCATTTATTAACTACTCTCCTTAATTATTGAGTTTTCAATTTATCATACCTATGAGACTTCTTTATCACACCTAGCTTCACCTCCTCCAATATTCAAGGTTGATGACACACCTTAATCAAGAGTGTGGAACCTTACAATACCTAGATCTATAACATATATTTTCATCTCTTGAATAAACAAAACTTTATCAAATGAAATGTTGTTTCCAAGATATTAGATATAAATAATGTTAATTAATTAATAGAAGGATTTTGATAGACTCACAAATGTGTGGTGTATCACCACTACAACCATCTTAATCACTACTCTTTCCATAACTACTAACATAACAAAAACCTAAAAATTTGAAGTGTAAGAATTTGGGAGTTCCATGAAAATATCCCCCAAGGACAATACTTGAGTTAGTTAGTCATCATAGTGAGAGTAAAAGATCACAAAGATGAATCAAAGTGACAGAGATAGGGAGAATAGAGTAATAAGTTAATTATTACTATGCATAAGAGTTACATAGAAAATAAAGCCTAAAAACTATAGTTCAAAAAAACAGAATTGCAATAGGCTATTCCCAGTCAAGATCCCCATCTTCATAATAGTTTCCCCATAATTTATTGGTAAATTTCCCTTTGTATCTTCTCTTCGAAATCCACTCATCTTTCCTATTCCTTAGTCCATAGTTATCACTCTTTAAAATAGACCAATTATCCTTGAATATAATTAGGGGAATTCATCCCCAATTCTACTTTAATAATATAAATCAATTTATCCAAGAGATTTGAGTGAAAAATCAATCATCCATATCCCATTATCTCCCGAATTCAAACCACACATATCTCCTTTTAAACATGTATAAAATTTCACATGCTATAGATATTGTATCTCTACTATATTTTCTCCCATTATGAATAAAAATTATTCATTCATGGTATCCTTTTTTAGTATTTTAAATCCAAGAATTCTATGACCATAACTTGGATATCTTAAACACAACATAAAAGTAGAAATTTTATATTTAGGTTCCTCCTGTTATCCTTGGGTTCTACCTCCATAGCCTTAGAGTAAGTCATTTCCTCAATCTTATTCATTTCATGTAGCACATCGACCATGAAAAGGACCAATAGGTACATGTAATTTTGAATTCTATTTCATCATGTGAGAGATCCTATCAACCACAGGAAGCTTCACTGTAACATAAAGAATTTTCATAAGTCATTTCTCCTCTGCCACGGTCTTCATTACGCTTCCACATTGGGAATCTTTCACTCAAAATCATCATGTGGTATATGGGATCAACCTCTTATGACATATCACATTTCTATTGTACATTTTACATTGACCACAACATGAACCATGACCAAAAACTCATTTCTGAAACTGTTTCGATCTTGATACCACCATGTTCACTATGAAATCATCTTTTATGGTGTATCCTTATCGGTTTCAGCCTTATCACCACACATTTATTCGTTAAATTTATTTTCCCTTTTATAGGGGTTTCTCAAGTTCCCATTAGATTTCCAAGGTATTTTCATGCCTTAGGGGGGGGTCAGTTGGTCATGCTCAAGATCAATAGTGGCAGTTTAACTAGTATGAGTGATGAATGTGGTATTGGGGATATATCCAAGTGTGTGTGGGGGGGGGGTCATGTGTCTGAGCATAGAAAATCATTATCAATAAAATAATGAATTGTTTGTAACACCACAAGGATTTAAAAATAAATTTAATGAAATGAATGAAACACTAAGTCTTTGTAAAACAACACTTTGTTTTATGAAGATAGTTATAACCTTTTTGTTAAACTATATTTTTCAACTATTGTGTTTTGAATTTCAAAAATATGACATACACCATTGTGATCGATAAGATGTTTGGAGCCTAATAGGAAAATTCTAATTTTTTCGAATAGTAACTAACCCTTATAAATAGTAACTTGATTATAATGAATAGTAATGAACCCTTATAAATAGTAATTTAAACCTTGTGAAGAGTAATGTACCATTATGAATAGTAAACTCACCCATGAAAGTATAAATAAAATTTATCTATCTTATAAGTGAAAATATGATATAATTAAATCATAATATAAGTAAGTAAATATTTTAAAAATTTTAATTAAGTGTTGGTATTTTTTAAGTCACGTATATTTAATTACAATTTGATGATTAATTGAATAAATTAAAAGAACATTTATTTTCATAAAATTTATTAATTAATAAGTATTTTTTATGACTTATTATTATAAGATTAATTTATGATACCTTAAGTAATTTTTGAAAGTGTTAGAAAATCAGTTTTAATTTTAAAATTGTATTTTTCTAGAAAATTATGATTTTAATTAAAAATTAAATTCCACATATTTTGAAAAATATTTTAAAAAAATGGCATTCATTTTTGAATTATACACAACAAGAAATGGTTATGGTGAATTTTTGGGATTTTTCTGAAATACATGAATTTTTGATTAAAAGTAAAATACGATAATTTACCATAAATGCTAAAACCTGAATTTATGCATCATGCTTGAGTCATGGGTGATGTAAATGGATATTGGTTAGAACTAAAATACACTTATTACTATTTTTGGTCACAATAATCTAGACTATTCTTAGTCTTGATCAAAAATATTAAACTAATGATTAATATATTGGGACACCCCTCCTCTCCACCACTATAAATACCACCCCTCTTTACCTTTTCTCTTCACTCCTATCAAGCCTTGTTCCTAGTCCAAACTCTACTAAAATATCTCCCTAATCTCCCATACGACATCTATAATCCCATTTTATTCTTAAAAAGACCAAATCCTCTCCCCAAAATAGGCTCTCAAGGAAGCTATATTAAAGAGGTAAATTCCACTTTTCAGTTATTTTATTTTCTTTAAAGTTCCTTTCATTATTTTTCTTTACTCTCCTAATTTCATATAAATGTTATGATAAAAAATATAACTTAAATTTACTGTAGTTGTTTTTATGATAATGTAATAATTCCCCATAATCTTCCCTTTCCCCTCCTTTTATAATAGAAATGAAAACACATTTTAAGATGTGTTAATTTATCACATTCAAGGATAACGGGTTTTCAATTTCTATTATCATATTCAATTCAGGTCATGAAACCATTTTTATAGTTGAACAAGAATATAGTAAACATATTAAGACTTATTTAAGTTTTATTAATATTTTTTACACCTAATATTAATTTATAAATCAAAATGATTTCATTGTGATCAAAGAATCACTAATTTACCAAAACAGTTATCATTAAAGTTTTATATAATGATTCATCTTCACTCAAAATGTCCAAATGAATTTTATAACCACATAATATACTATATGTTCAATTATAACATACATATTATATTCTAGAAAACCATTTTCTTATTACATGTTTATCCTTACATGTATATAAGTAAACCAATCATGAAAACCAAGGAAACAAATGCTTCCAAACAATGCAATTGAACCTCTTAACCCATAAAAAAGGTCATGAATGAACTTAATAAGGTTATATTAAATTAATTAAATAATTAATAGGTTATGTAAATATTAATTAAAGAATGTAATTTGGTTATCAAGGACATTAAGATCAAGTGAAAGGCACCATCAGACTTAAGGTAAGGGATTCTACCCGAACCACCATTATTCCTTCTGGATCCTCTGTCTTTCTGTTTACCCAAATGAAGTTATATTTTATTTTAATTACTCATTATAAATGTTGTTTATATTCATAAAAATCATTTATAAATTTTCGTTCATCATTATATTTCAAGGATATACATTTTTTTAATTGGTTCCATCCTCAATACTTCCTGATAAGCAAACCCGTTTAGGGGAACTTCCCGAATTCTTACCCAATTTCAAGTGAAATCTATCATTTTTTAAGCCACAATTTTGTAAATAAAATCTATATTTTTAACATTAAAACATTTTTCGTTCAATTATGGATTTATATAAAAGATTATTTCGTTTTATATTTTAAAGTCTCTTTAGTATTTTCCATAAAACAATACTAAAATGATTTAATGATAAAATTTATTAAATACAATTATTAAATGTTTTCACTTATGTTTGACATCAATTACCATGATATATGTCCATTTTCCCTTATTAATGTACATTTATGTTTTAATTCCTTTATTTCATGGACACTTGTATGATACACCTATCTATTACGCTTTATGACATAATTATAATACCCATTTCTTCCCATGGGTACCCTTATGTTAATGTATGATTCATTACATGGAAAGGGTATTCATGAACATTTTATGATGGTTGAACCTAGATAGTGATCCAATGAATTGTGTAAAGTTTAGTCTCATGATTCGTTACGTGCAACGGTCTTGGCGGTTATCCTTGACTTGTGCTACCATGTGCAACGATCTTGGTAGTTTGCATCGACTTGTGCTCCTCTATATGAAATGAGACTTGAATTGTGCTTAAGTAATTTTTTAAGTTGCTGCCACATTACTACTAATCCTTTATTTATATGATCACATGTTAATATATTATGATTCTATATGTTCCATGCCTTTTTATTTCATTATTTAATGCCTTATAACCTAGGTGCTAAAGCTTTACACTTATGTTTATTCGCTTACTCAGCTTTTTAGCTCATCCATTTGATCATGTTATCCCCAGGTTATCCTATAAATATGTATGAGCCCAATAGAAGTTATAAGATATTTATTAAAATTAAATAAATAAATGTTTTATTTAGTACCATCTTTTCATATTTATGTTCCTAGTCTTCCAAGACACTATACATTCTGATCCGTGTCTTGTAATTTGACGTTTATTTATGATTAAAATCATGTAATGATATGTGTAAAAGGATAGTGTCACTATTGGTCATATCAAAGCATGGTCTAGTTATTTTTGGAGATAATTAATAGATAAATTTAGTAAGAACCTTAGGGATGAACTAAGTATATGAAAACATCCCTAATTTTTGGTAAGTATACAGTAAGTGGTTTATCAAGAAAATATATCCCTATCTGGAAATGAAAAAGTAGAGGTAGATCTTGCACAAATGTGTCTATAGGTAAAAACCAAAAACACCACATTGAGGTAGACTTGAAAATGAACTAGTGCACAACAACATGCCTTGATACACTCCTGGTTTGACACTCCTAGGGGATATGATTTAGTAAATTCATAAGCTTAGTAGGAACCATTATTAAGGGAACAAAAAAATCACATAAGGATAAATGTGAGGAAACAAATCATGGATGACCTAGATTATAACCTAGGGAATCACAAGTTAGGATATAAATTTCCTTTAAGAGTTTATCCTTTTATGTTTAGTGTTTCATTTTTTATGAATATTAGGTAAGTATTCAAACCCTCGCCTATTTTAACCTTAGTATGTAAAATTAAATTTCAAGGGTGAAATTTTATAAGGGGGAAGAATGTTACACCTCAATGATTTATAAATAAATTTAATGAAATGAAAGAAACATTAAGTATTTATAAAAAATCACTTTGTTTCAAAGAGATAGTTATAACATATCTATTAAACTAAAATTTTCAACTTCTGTGTTTTGAATTTCAAAAATATGACATACAGAGTTGCGATTAGTAAGATTTTAGGTGTCTAATAGGACAACATAATTTTTATGAATAGTTACCCACCTGTATGAAAATTAAAATGACCCTAATAAATAGTAATGCACCATTATGAATAGTAACTTGAACTTAAGAATAGTAATTCTCCCTTATGAATAATAACCTCACCCATGAAGGTATAAATAAAATTTATCCATCTTATAAGTGGTAATATGGTATAATTATATGATAGTATAAGTAAATATTTTAAAAATTATTAATTGTTGGTATTTTTTAATTCATGTATATTTAATTTCAATTTTATGATTAATTTAATAAATTAAAAGAAAATTTATTTTCATAAAATTTATTCATAAATTATAATTTTCATGTCTTATGATTATAAGATAATTTTATATGACTGGATGTAAACATTAAAAGTGTTAGAAAAGCAGTTTTAATTTTAAAATTATATTTTTGAAGTAAATTATGATCTTAATTAAAAATTAATTTTTAAATATTTAGAAATTTATTTCCATAAAATGAATTTAATTTTTAAATTATACATGTTGAAAAATGGTTGGGGTTAATTTTTTGGATTTTTCTAAAATACATAAATTTTAGATGAATAGTAAAATACGATAATTTATGATAAATGCTAAAACCTGAATTTCTGCATCATGCTTGAGTCATGGATGATTTAAATGGATATTTATTAAAACTAAATTGAACTTATGATTATTTTTGGTCATAAAAATAATGACTATTCATAGTCGTGATAAAAAATGTTAAATTAATGATTAAAATAAGGGGAAACCCCTCCTCTCATCCACTATAAATACCACCCCTCTTTACCTCTTCTCTTCACTCCTCTCAAGACTTGTTCCTAGTCCAAATTATGCTCAAATATCTCCATAATCCTATATCACATATCCAACAACCATTGGACTCTTTAAAATACCAAATCCTCTCCCCCAAAGAGGCTCTCAAGAAAGATATTTTCAATAGGGAAATTCCTCTTTTCATTTCATTTATTTTCTTTCAAGTTCCTTTATTTCTTTTTATTTCCTCACCTACTTTCATCCAAATGTTATGATAACTATAGTACCTTAAATGTACTATAATTTTTTTATGATAATGGGATAATTCATCACCATGTCTCTTTTCCCCTCCTTTTATACTAGAAATGAAAACACCATCCGAGATGTGTTTATTTATCACATTCAAGGACGACAGGTTTTTAATTTCTATTACCATCTTCAATTTTGTTCATGAAACCATTTTTATGGTAGAAAATGAATATAATATATGTATAATTTCTAATTTAAGGTTTTTTAATCTTTTTTACACATGATATTAATTTATAAACCAAAATGAGTTTGTTGTGATCAAAGAACCGCCAATTTTCTAAAACAGTTATCTTTAATGTTTTGTATAATGATTCATATTCACTCTAAATGAAAAAATGAATTTTATAACCATGTAATATAATGAATGATATAACATAAAACTTCAATTTTGTAAAACCATTCTCATCTTACGTGTTTATCCTTTATGTATATAAGTAAACTAATCATGAATACCAAGGAAACAAATGCTCCCAAACAATGAAATTGAACTTCTTAACCCATCAAAAAGGTCACGAATGAACTTAATAAGGTTATATTAAATCATTTATATGAAGAATGGTTTTTTAAATATGAATTAATTAATGTAATTTGGTTATCCAGGACATTAAGATCAAGTGAAGGTCTCCATCATACTTAAGGTAAGGGGTTCTTCCCTAACCTCTATTATTCTGTCAGGATCCTCTATCTTTCTTTTTACCCAAATGAAGTTATATTTAATTTTAACTAAATATTATAAATTATTTTTAAATGTTAAAAACTCATGTATATATTTACATTCTTTCATTATATTTCAGGTATATATATGGTTTTATGTGGTACCCTCCTCAATACATTTC
Organism: Viscum album; assembly: GCA_963277665.1. Classification (NCBI taxonomy): domain Eukaryota; kingdom Viridiplantae; phylum Streptophyta; class Magnoliopsida; order Santalales; family Viscaceae; genus Viscum; species Viscum album. Next base: position 607,441,146 of record OY728125.1, read on the forward strand.
GATAAGAAACCTCGTTTAAGGGAACTTCCCGAATTATTACCCAATTTAAAGTACACTCTATCATCTGTTTAAAGACACCATTTTTTTTATCAAATCAGTATTTTTATTATTAAAATATTCATGTTTCACTTATGTTTTTATATTAAATAGTATTAATTTTTCTATTTTAAATTCTCTTTAGTATTTTCCTTAAAACTGCACTAAAATTTTTTAATGCTAAAATTTATTCAATAATATTATTAAATGTTTTCACTTATATTTGAAATCACTTACTAGGATATATGACCATTTCAACTTATTAATGCCAATTTATGTTTTAGTTATATTCATTCATGGACATTTTTACGATACACATGTCTATTATTCTTTATGGCATGATAATGATACTCGTTTCTTCCCATGGGTTCCCTTATGTTTATGTTTGATTGATTATGAATGATTCATTATGTGGAAATAATAGTCATGAAAATGTTATGATGGGTGCACCCAAGTATCACTCCAATTAATTGGGTAAAGTTTAGTATCATTATATTTTATGTGTGATGATCTTGGTGGTTATCCTTGACTCATGCTACCTTGTGCAACAGTCTTGGTTGTTAATATTGACTTGTGCTCCTCTATGTGAAAAGAGAATTGACTCATGATAAATTCATGTTTTATGTTTCTACCACATTACTATGAATCCTCACTTATATGATCACATGTTTATATGTCATGATTCCATATGTTCCATGCCTTTTTAAATCATTATGTCATGCCTTCTAACACATGCGCTACAACTTTACTCTTATGTTTATTCCCTTACTGGTATTTTTAGCTCATCCATTTTTTCATGTTATCCCCAGGTTATCCTATGAAGATGTTGGAGTAAAATGGAATTTATTACATCATTATAAAGATTAAATAAAGAAAGTTTTTATTTAGTCCCATGTTTTTGGTTTTATGTATCTAGTGTTCTAAGACACTAGACTTTATGATCCTTGGATTGTAATTTAATGTTTATTTATGCTTAAAATAATGTAATAATATGTGTAAAAGGAATGGGTAACTATATAGTTCTAGTGGTAGGGAGTTCCAAATTGAAATTTCTTCAAGATGAACACTTAATTATATTTCTTGATTCTTCTTTATTGGTTCATAAGTCTAGTACAAGGATGGGATCCAACATACACTAACACGGAAGACACATTAGCCCATGATGACAGTCATGGGCCTAGTGGGACTTGGCCCACCCTATGCATGCACTACCTAGGCCTCTTGGTTCTCATGTACATCTACCCACACCTTTACACATATGTGCAGGTCCTGTTAGTCTCCTACCCTTAGCTATAGTGACCCATACTTTTTATATACAGATATTACATCTTATTAGATGAATATTCATTATATAACATTGGGATCCATGATAGAACCATATAGGGTTTTTATCATTGGAAACATAGACTCATTATTAACTTGATCACAAGAGTTCTAAATCATTTTCCATTAATATATTCATAACTAAGATCATTCTTAGACATATAATACTTAAAATGTATCTTCATAACATGGTTAAAGGAAATATAATAAAGGGTGAGATCAAATTCAAAGTAAGGAAAAACAAAGGAGTTATAAAAGATAAATTAAGAATAATATGAGTATAAGGTTATGAGAAATGATATTATCATTTTAAAATAATACCCATTATCTCATATATCATAATATTAAGTCACAACATTGAGCTTTCTAGTTAAAAAGACATTAATCTCAAGGGAAATAAGTAACATGACACATGAGATTGTAACATTGGCATAAGACATTGATTTGTGGAATACACATAATCATTGGAAATAATTTCATTAGTATTCAAGGTTTACTTCCAATACTATCATTGTGGATTGGAATCAATACCCATTACATCATATTTTTATACTCATAATACTATGATAGTAGATAAAGTCCCTTAATGAACTGGGATCACTCCCTATTTCAGTCTTATTTATATCATGAGATATCCATCTTTACCCAATGCATTGGAGGGATATATAAATTTGAGACCACCCATAACATAATGAAAATCATATATATGTGTGCCATAAAATCATAAAAAATCCATCATATCATTACCCATTAAAAATAAAAAAGTTTCATAAAAATTTAATCATGGAATTATCCATATAAATGAAATGAGTTTCATGAGAATTTCATCAATCCATCATAGCATAACCCATGGAAAAGTAATGGGTTTCATAAAAATCTTGTCATCATAATCACAAACCACCTAGAGAAATAATTATGGTGGTTTCATTAGATAATATCCCTAGTAAATGTTAGGTAACATAAAAGGATGTCATCCTAGATGAAAAATTTCTTGAAAAGATCACATTTCTTGAGAAAACACAATTTTCACTTTCAAATCACTCAAAATATAAAAATTTCAAAAATATTAAAGAAATTTTTTTATTTGAAAATAAAATTGTAAAATTAAAGAGGAAACATAAAATTATTTATTGGTTATGATGGTTGTAAATTATATTAATTTTGTATAATTTAGAAGAAAAAAATTCCTTTTATACTTTTATAAAAAATAAAAAAAAGAACCTCATTTAAAAAATTACATGAATATTCATTTTAAATCATTTTTAAAAAATTAAATTATCGGTGAAAATGAATATTTACATTTTTTTATAATATCAAAAACATTTTAGAATTTTTTTAGAAAACATGGATATGTATGGAAAGAAATTTGATCTAAGAGAGAAATACAATTAGTTTTCCTTAAAAATACTCATTCAATATCTTAAGTACTTGGTGATGAAAATGAAAAGAAAATATGAAATTTAAAGAAATAAATATATGAGAAGAAAATTCCAGTATTTCTTGATAGGTATATCATGAAATATAATCATCATAAATTTAATCATAAATAGTTCAAATAAATATTGATATTGTAATATAAAACCCTTATATAAAATTCGAATTGTTTTGAAAGCACTTTAATCTACTGTATAATATCTTCAAATTTATTATACTTATATACCAGAGGAATGTAACTAAACCATATTCATTAAAATAATTATAATATTACACATTATTCACTAAGAATATTTCTACACCATTTATTAATAATTCCTTATTAAAATCATTGTTTTTAGGTGTTAACTGTTTAGTTTTTCATAAAAATTTCAGTTCAGTGGTGCTATTAATTATACATTGATCATGATTAAATCATATATAGAATTTTTAATATTGATATAAATATAATATATAATAATTATATAAATAGTTAGAGTCATCCTTTATTTACAGATATACAAAAATGTATTACATCATTCATGGAGATGGTAAGTCGTACGTACACAGAAACATTGTTTTCACTTTTTGATAGATGAAGTGAAATAAATGTTAATAAAAATTGAACTTTATTTAATAATTATTATATAATAAATATAATATATATTCATTAAATCCATATTTATTAGTATCCATTAAAAATGGAAATTAAAAACAAATCACATAGCATTATGGAGGTGGTAGTCCACACATACGCACAAGCGACGTTATCATTTTTCAAAAGATTAGAAGGTAAGAAGGTTGATATGATATTATAATTAAATAATAAAAATTATTTTCTAAATATCACTTATAGACATTAAAATCATCACAATACCCATTCATTAAATATGGGGATGAAAAATTAATTGTATCACTGCATGGAGGCGGTAGTCCGCACTACAAATGAGTGATACTTTCACATCCCATTTGATGGAAAAGAGAGTTTATAATAGTGGTTTAATGATAATTATAAAATTTAATAATATTTATAATACTTAATTCATTATTTTATGATGAAAAACACAAATATATTGGGGGTAGAAGATGAAATAAATTGAAAGAGGTTGGGTAAGATGATTACCTCTTCTTCTGGAGACCACCTTTAGATCATTTCTTAAAGACTATTGGAACATTATTTTAATAATAAAATCACATATCATTTGTGTATGGGTAATTTTAAAAGATAATATTAATGGTGTTCTGTTGATATTGATGGATCAATGCACTGTAGATAAAAGAGATTATTGGTGTCCTTTTATAAGGGATAAAAAGAACACACATGGAATTACAAAATGTATTAAAATATAATTAAGTCATTATCAAGAAAAATGCATCCAAAAGGATAGATTTTCAAATAAAATGATAAAAGGTTAAAATAACATAATAAAATGTAATTTAGATAGGTTTTAGTGTCATTTTAAACCTTATCATTTTGTTAGACCCATCAGTTAACCAATTTTAATCTTAACTATGGTAATGAATTTTTAATATTAAAGGGTCATAATTTTAATTATATGGTAGTAATTATGTATTAATTTAAAAATTTATGAATTTTTTTACCATTTATCATCATAATTTATTTCTTTCATGTTTGTTTTATTTTTTTAAAGAATTTAATAAATTATGATTTTATATAAAATATCATTAATATCAATTTTGACACTATTCATTTAATATGACATTAAAGACAATATGAAAACAAAGGAACTCGAATATAAACATTTCAAAAATTCATAATATGTCATATTTATCTATAATATTCATGTAATACAATAATATATCAAAATAATATTACTTCTAATATTTTAAAAAACATTTATTTTATTTTTCTCTTAGCTGAATAAATACTATATCAACATTTTAAAAGTATTTAAGGTTATTATTAAATTAATAAAAATTAAAATTAATTTTTAATGATTAACAAATTAATTTATATTTTAAATAAACATTTATAATTGAAATTATCATCATGTTATCCTTATGTAAAATATTTTGAGATATTAACTTCAAGTGAGTGACATTTTGTATTTATTCTTTTCTTAAATTAATATTATGGCCACAATAAAAGTACAAAATCACCAAGTGGACATATATTAATTAATTGGATGTAAAAGGATGAACTGAATTCATTAAATATGATAAATTAATGTTTAGTTAAATTTTAAAGTCTTATTTCATAGTTTTAACCATATTTTACCCATTTTACCCCTAAAAAGGTGAAATTTTTTACTATTATTATTCTTATTGATAAATAAATAAAAGGGACTTATTTAAAAAAAATTTAACCTCATTATTCCAAATATATATTTCATTCTTATGATCAATTTTTTTATAATTGGTAGAAATTCATTTTAAATTAAGTGCACAAAACATGAGAAAAAATATTTTTTTAGAAAAATACATTTTAAGAATAAAACTAGATACATATTATTATATCATGACAAAAAAATTTTAGATTAATGTTAAGCCATTTTATTAAATATATAATATATAAATTTTATTAAATTCATTCAATAATATTGATTAATTTAATTTATCAAGATAAAAACACATTATATTCATAAAAACGGGTTTTTAGGAAAACGTATATTTTACTTTAAAATGATTTTATTTTTATTTATAATCAATTAATAACCAATGAATGTATTGTAAACCATATATTTTTCATCATTTAGTTAGTTGTATTAATACTCGCCAATTTAACAGCTTGGTTATAATAATATATTATATCATGGTTCATTTAGACTCGGAGTTGTGTCTATCACAAGATATCGAGGAAATTTTATTTGAAGAGAAAATATCATAAAATCTTAGGGTGATACATTGGACTAGTGGTGAAAGGGTAATTTTTTACCTGAAATAAATAAGACTATCAAAATAATTCAAAGATGAATAATTTTTTTCTATGAATTATTCCAAAAATATCATTTACCCACTCAAGAGTAAAATGATGAATAAATTGGGAATTATTAATTAAAAATCAATTAAACTCGTCATTTAAAATTAAAATTTCACATGTAAAATTATGGGCGTTAGTATTTGATGAGGTGTACCTTATGAATAATCAGTATGTTAAATGTATTTTACTCCCTATGTACTCTAGGTATCATGAGTAAGAAGGATATCTTTCAAAACTAGTGGACCCTATATAACATTGGTAGATTGATTGTCTTGCACTCCATATTAACTTTAGGTCGCAGGAGTAGAACTAATCTATCGTGAAACTGATAGACCCTATGTAGCATCGGTACATTGATTGTCTTGTTGTCCATGTGTAATCTGGGTAGTAGGAGAAAAATATTTTTTGAGTGTCGTAGATAAACTACCATCTCAAAACCTTTTAGACCATGACATTCCTAAACAAATCAATAAATTAACTAATTTAATTAATACATCAAATTAATTACAAGTCATTAAATTCCTATTTATATAATTAAATCTTATAAAATACTCCATATTCAATCTTAAAATAACTTTCTTATTGGTTGTTAATGTTATCATCATCTTCCATAGTAAAAATAAATTCTTTTACTTCTCCATATCCACCCTCCATCACAAGACTAGAGATTTCAATATTATCATAGATAAAAAATTAAATGTAATTTTGTTTAGGGATTTCACTATAACCAATTAATTGACCAACATATCCCATATCATATATGTCTCTTGGTTTCACATGGAAAAAAACACTCCACCATTCATATACTATTTCATTGACACAATATACCAAACTTTCTTAGGAAAAGAATATATAGATCATGTTCCTCATGTTCACCGGTATAGATCAACTGAGAGAAGTTGATGGAAGTAAATTGCAATGATTCATTCCTCATGCCCACGTTAATATTGACACACTTGCATTTTAATAACACAAATAAAAATTTTCCATGACAATTTAACTCTATAATATCAATAAAATTTTTATAGTAACCTTGATCTAAAACTATAAATATATCCCTATTTTTTTCAAACTATTATTGTGATTTAGATTATGAAACTTGACACCACTAATATTGTATTAATTTAATCTCTTAGAATTATTCATATGACCTCAAGATAAATACCTCAAATATTTTGGTAATTCACCTCAATTATCAATATTGTTACACTATTTTGGGTTATCAGGTTTCTAACCACTTTTGTTATAACTGCCTCTTTCAAAGTTAAACTCCTAAGATATCATTTTTTATAAATTTAATTATTTTATATAAGGGTAAAAATATCATTATTGAGTAGCATATATTTATGTACATGTCTTAACTGAAAACTATCCATGTAAATGATAATACATTTCCAACTTTTTGACTTAATGGTGGAAAGATTGTAGATTTATTATTGCCATGAATGACTAGTATTATGATCAACACATACTTATCGATTGAATTTTATCTCAATCAAATATAAATACCACAAGATATAGGTTAAACACTCTTCCACAAGGTAACATTTAAAGATAAAACATTTTGGATAATATTTAATGTTCATATATGACTTCAAAAGACCAGAATACCTAATAAAGAAAGGTAATAAATTATTAAGTAAAATTCATATTCATGTACTAATATAATTATAATTCATTAATTATAATAAAATTAAAATAAAATACCTCTATATGGGATAAATCCATCAATAATGTATAGGTCCCCAAAATTTAGCTTCCTTAGCTAAATAAATAATCATATAAATAATTATTATGAAAAAAGATGGGGGAAATATCATCATGAAATGACATACTATTAAAATAATTTCCTAATGTTTATTCAGCTCAATTAGTCTTAAGATATTTTAATTAATCCCTTTGAAGAATCTATAAAAGTTTATTATAATTTTAGTTATTTTTACTAATAACAATTTATAAATTGATAAAGGTATCAAATGTTCCATTAGAGTATACTAGTCATAAATATCAATATATGTAATTTTTGGTGACTCAAATCAAAACATATTGAGATATTACTTGAATATACATTACACACTTTAATGTTTTTAATTATTCAAAATAAAAAATTATTATATTAAATTCTATTTCAAAAATTCCCATGGGATAGTTCCCATTCTAATCTTCCCATAGATCATGATTTATATTTCATGATTCCGAGTACTTACAAGAACTTAGATAATCCTTAGATTCCTCTTCTCATTAATAATGTTATGGAGTAAATTTTCATACACATTCTTCCCAATGTGCATAATATCCAGATTGTGATGTTAGAAAATTAAATTCCTAATATGGAATATTGAAAAATATTCTCATTTTATTTCATTTTTTGTTTCACTTTTATTTGATAGATTTCAAATTCTATTCCCACCTTTATTTAACTAAATGTATTTTACAAACTCTATTATGACATTTAATAATTATGGTAAGATATTTGATCTAGATAATAAATTTTATGGATGAATTAAATCTATTTTACCATTGAAAAGTTACTTGTTTAACTGAAATTGGTGAGTTGTATCATGGAATTGACGATGAAACCTGAAAGACCAATTTATACTATAATTTAGTTTTTGAGGCTCAAAATTGAAGTTACAAACCAGATAACCCAAAATAGTAATTTTTTCTAAACAAAAAAAATTTCTTAGCCCAAGAATATCTCTTATGGACTCTGTTAGGGTAATGTGAATTTTTATTTTTTAGTAGACACATCATAAATTACTATACCATCATTCCATAACTCTTACAATTTTTGGATAAAAGGATAAAGATAAGCATCAATGATATTTACAAGAGTTTTTTCTTTGGGAATAATCTTAGTTTTATTAAATAAAGGTTTTTTCATGAACATCCATGAAGGTACATTATAAGTGATAAAAACAACATTCCATATGCTATAATTTCCACTTAACGTACAAAAAGGACTGGATCTATAATATTCCAATCCTAAATTCTCATTTCTAGGTTTATAAGAGAAGTTAGGATATAATAAATTGAATATTTTCCTTGATTTTGAATCTATTGGATTTCATGTGAAATCATAGGTTTTATTGTTTAATGCAAGAAAATTTATATATTAAATGGTTTTAGATGAAATAAACAATATATTAAATAATGGTTTTAAAGAAAAGTAGCATAAAAAATTTCCTAAATTTTTCAGTTTTTCTTTCTTTGCAGTAGTATGATGATTCAAGATAGCATCATTATTTGATGACTTTAATCAAGAAAGAAACATATTTTACCTCCTTCTTTATAATATTATCCATTGTATAACATATAATCACTAGGATATGCATGTATATTCATATAAATGAGTCCAATATGCATAATAAACTTCTTAATCTCATAAAATGTTTTAGGGATATTAAATTCAACAAATTCACCATGCAATAATTACAATATCATGAATATTTATTTATTTGTAATTTCATATAGGAACTTAATATGGTAAACCTTCAACAGGAAATGTATTTTTAAATACTTGGAACATCATTCATATAAATATTTATTTTCATCTTTGAATAATTCTTAAAATATTTTTTTATCAGTTTATATTTTAACTTTATTGGTCTCCAAAAAATAATCCATTAATATGTTATCATCTTGATCAGATTCTACTATAGTTCTAAAAGCATCATTAATATTTAAAACATCAACTCTTGGATCAAAAGACATGTTAAAAAATTTATTTTTTTATTCTAATATTCCAAAAACATAATTTATCCAGTTTTGAATTTAATTATTCATCATTGGGATATTAACATATTCATTCTAATGCTAGACATAACTGTTCAATATTTTCATAATTTTCAATTCTCCATTTTAAGTCCACTAAACATATTTTGGAGGTATTTGTTTCAATATTATGCTCTCAGATAATTCATCTATCCTTAGACATCATTTTAATTTATATTTATAACATGAAAATTTTATTCATCCATCAATTAATCAATTTAAAATTGTAAAATCCAAAAACATATATAAACCATTAACTTAATAATATGTGTTCCAAGTTAATATAATCCAACTTTTATCCATATAAAATAAATTACAAACAATTTCAAATAAAAAATATAGTTATATAAATATATAGTAAGAAATTAATATATTTTAGTTAAAAATGTTAGAAAATATAAATTAAATTAAAACAATATAGCTATATTGCAATGGAAAATTGAAACTAAAATTAAAATTCAAATTTAAGGTGGTAATGTTAAAAAAATAAAAAATAAAATGGAAGAATCATGAAGTTACACCATTGAAATGAATATATAGCCTATTTTTTAAGGTAATACCACATAAATTAAAAAAAAATAATATAGTTTACGAAAGATAACCTTACACCCATCCAAATATCAATTAAATTATTTTAATTGACAAAAAAATATAACCAAACATCCTAAAGATACTCCCATTTCATAATATAAGGCCGTAATAAAATAAATCATACCAAATATTACAAAATATGCTTCTGAAGATTAACCCTTTACAACTTCAGTATTCCTAAGATAACCCAAGACAGAAAAATACTATAACCTAATAAAACCTAATAAACTTAAAATAATTAACAATTAGTTTTTTTTTAAAATAAACCAAGAACTAATATGGAGAAAATATTTTTTTTCAAAAATGGGTAAACCAACCAAAATTAGATTTTAAGTCACACATTGATGTATTTCATAAAACAATTTCATGGATTTGATATCTTCAATTAGATTTAACACAACTGAACCATTTAACTTCTATTCTATGGATTTCAAATGAATTTTAATTATATTGAGATATATTCATTTTACTGGGCCCTAATACCTGACACCAATAATATCAATGTGATTTAAAAAATCAATAATCCAATAGACACAATACATTTAATGCACATGATCAAAAAAAATTAGAAAGAGTATAGAATCCTATAGTGTAATGTTTAACTAAGTATATGATAATAGATTTATATTGAATGAAGCACAAGTATATGACTAGGGATCAAGTGAATATGGATGAGGCAGACAGGGATAAGAATTAGACTGGATCCTGATAATAGAATGAAGGTTGATGAGGAAAGGGAAATGACAAGGAGTGGAGGTTGTGAGCAAAGGAGGATCACCAAAAACTTATGGTTTGATAGATCAGGGTTGAGGACTAGAAGGAAGGGAAACATAAGAGGGGAGTTTTTTAAAACACTTAGTAGAGGTTTTAATGAAAATCTTTGTTTCACACATGATTTAGTAACTGTTTCAAATAAAATCATTAAAAAGGGTTTAAATTAACTTTTAGTAGTGGTTTGAAAATCCACAACTATTAAAATTAAACTAAAAATAAATTTTCCTTTAGTATATTCACACCATTATTTATAATATTATGAAATTCACATAACATCATTTAATTATAACTCAATTTCTATATGTTTAAGTGAAAATTGAATGGATGTTTTTTGTTTTGATTAGACTAACTATTATTTGGAATTAATAAAATATCAACCAATCTCCAAAATCATATCCACTATTTGTTTATGTTATAATATTTTCCAATTTATCATTATTTATTCGAGAAAAAATATTTGTTATGTACTATGTTAAAATTATTTTCAAAATTATTTTTAATTAAAAATAATATTAATTAATTATTGAACCATTTCTCTATATTAATGTAATTTCATAACACATATTTTGTGATATATTATTACTTATATCATTCTTATTTTGAATTAAAAAAATATTAATATACTCTTAAATATATTTTTTATATTAATGGAGAAAATGAACTTAGGATTTGTTTTCTAATCTAATTAATCAAATTATTATTTTGAATAAAGTCAATCTTCACCATTATTACATATATCATTCTTTGTGAATGAATTCATAAGGAAAATATTATTTTATAGATTAAACATTCTTCATATCACTTTGAAATGCACTCAATATGAATCAATATTGAAGCCATTTTATATTGTATGTTAATTGTTTCTTGTGTCTCATTATTTATTTGTAAATATAACATATAATATATTATATATTCTAATTATCCTCATAGATATTTTGAATTAAAAAAATATAAAGCAACATAAACTCATCATCATCATCAATATTATCAATTTTATTTAAGGGGAAACCACAAAATTACAAAGACACAAGTAACATCAACTCATTTATTTATGCTAATATATTCATTAGTATGACTTGTTTGAGTTAAAAATAATATTAATTTATTTTCAACAGACTTATTAATTTAAATTTAATCATAAAACATAAATTATAGGATATAATCCCATTAATTTTTATATTTTTTTATATAAATTAGGTATATTTTAATCTTATATCCATTTATCATTATTAATGAATGAATTTGAAATAAATAAATGGGGTAATATAACTAATTGTGGTAATTACCCAAATTTCATTGTTTTCCTATAAACACATGACATTCATTAGACTTTTCGACAATGAAAACACAGGTTTTGACCCTCTGAATTCCAAAGATTTATTCCAAATTTGTGAAACATTATCCTATTTTAAAATTGAAAAACAAATTTTGAATATATTATATATTATTAATATGGAATACATAAAAATTAATGATTCCTGAACTGAGAAAGGTGGAGGAATGAATAGAAGAAACATATGGGATAAAAAATTGAGTGCATATATTTACATGGTTCAGGAAGAATTTCTTTATCTATGAAGGGGAATAATTTTTTTAATATTTATAAAAGCATAGTTATGGTGGAGATAATCATATATAGAATCTATAACTTAATCTGGTCTCATAATGAAAAGTGTGTTGGTACAATTCCTCACATTGTTATAGTACCCCTTGTTATTGTAGTATCACACATTGATATAATGTAAAAATCTATATAGTAGTCCTAAATTTCACAATTCTCACCGACAGTATTATTGGATAATTTTATTATAATATTTATAGTTTCTATAGAACCCTATAATTTATCAAGATAACCTTTAGTTACATGAACCCTATAGAATAGGTGTGTTTTCAACTCCAACTTCATTGCAGAGGTCAAAACATGCAAGGTGCTAAACTAATTTTAATTATGGGCCTATAGAAATTTACCAAACACTAATACCGCATAATCCACTTAAATATATTTTATATGATTATATATATAAATAAGATTAAAACACACATCAAAAATCGAATTTTTTTGTATATTCATAGATTAGTTACATATTCATTTTATTACACAATATAACATATATTTGTTCTATAATATTCTTCTAACACGATTCTATCCCAGAAATATCATTGTATAAGAAATCCCAAGGACATATATAAATAGAAGAAAGGGTGAACTAATATCCTAGCAACAAGAAAAACATTTGAGATATCAATTATAGTAACACCAGTGATCACAATGAATATATTAAAGGATTGGGCATACAAAAACATGTTGGAAGCATAAAAATGATACATGACCTACGAATATAAAAAATAATAACCAAATGATCCTGAATCATGGAAACATAAACATAAAATATAACATAAGTTTGTGGTATATGCATAATAATAGTATATCATAAACACAAGTCAAGTATCTCCTATAAGACATCAAAACATAGTAGACTAGACTCATTTCCCATGTCCCATACATAATAAACTTATAATATATTAAAATTTTCTAAATTAATTGGATGTTTATATAAATCTTGGAACACCCATCACATAATAAAATATTCATTTTGGTCTTATATAAATATGGAAATAATTATATATCCATCAAAATTCATAGCATTACTAACCTGTGAATATAAAATGGGTTATATAAAAATATTAATGAGGTATAATAATCATCTATATAGAGACAATTTATGATACCATGCATGTAAATCCCTAATGGATAGATAAAATATAACATAAGGTATTTTATCATGGTGTAATTTAATAGAGTTTTAATATAGATGAAAAATTATTAATAGGAATAGAAGAATTTATAAGGAAGTCAAGAAGTAATTTACAAAACATTTTCATTAGTTGGGGTAGTGAAAAATAAATGGAGGAGTGGTTTTATTAATTTAAATAGATTCTATAACTAAATGTAAAAATATATAAGAATTACAAAAATTATTATTAAGAGACATACCAAGATAAAAAACAGAGAGAAGGTAATACAAATACTGAAAATGATTTATTAAGATGAAAAGTTGAATTGGTAGAAAAAGAAATATCTTTATCCATTAAATTTTTTTATGAGAAAGTAAAATATGAATAAAAAATAAAAATTTATAATGTTATTAAAATTTATTTATATATAATTCTGTATAAAACATCCAAAGTAATATAAATAAATAAAATAGATTAAGGGTGAGAGAGAAAGAGAGACAAAACAAATGAGAAATATTGGAAAATGTATACTGAGGGAGAGTGTTTCCCTTCCTAACATCATAAACTAAGAATTCAACATAAATAAGATGTATATGGAATCCGTAAAATCAATGTTAAAGGGTATATAATTTATCCCTAAAATTAGATACACAATAACATGGATATGAAGAGAAAGATCAGAATAAAAGAGAGTCCAACAAAGACCCCCTAATAAATTTTATAATAGGTGAATTATGAATCTAATTGAGGAAAGATATTTTTAAATCCAAAAAAATACCAACAGAGAAATAATATTTTTTATTTAATTATAATGTAAATAAAAATATTCTAAATAAATCTTAGATAATGAGAATCTCAAATAAGAGTATAGATTTAGAGAAAAATTGATACCTTAACCCTTGACTTGTTCAAATGTGATTTAGATCCCTATATAACCAACATAGTTTATTAATTAACTATTTTAGAATAATATTTATATACATTTAATTTAATATGAATAACTTATTTCCATTTATTATTTATTTATTATTTAAATATATTTTATATTTATCATCAGATATTAGTGGTTCTACTCATTTCATTCTTTGTTTTAGTGTGGAGGTATCAATCATCATCCCTTGTTCACGAGTTCATAATCTCTAGAATATTAAAGGTACCAAAATCATATTTTTATAATTAATTATAAGGTCCCATATTAATTTTATGAATGGTATGTGTATGATTCATATGAAAATAATTCATAATTATTTCAATCTAGGAAAATTTATCAACCATAAGGAATTACTTAATAATAAATATTCATTTTGTGTATATACATTAAAAAAGTATAAAATGAACATATTAATTTTATCAGAAAAATTAAAGGTTAATTCATTTGAACAACAATATCCCCCCTTCCTCTAATCCTAGGGTTTCTCTTCAGTGGTGATTTGGAGGGGGGAGGCTGAAACACTTCTATCACTGTCTCCCCCTCTTTTATTTATGATTAATAATTTAAATTATTTTTCTCTCATCTCTCCTTTACGATCCTGTTATCACACTCATATGATTTTATCTTTCAATCAGTAATTTTGTAGTCATTCTTTCTATTTGAAGTTATTAATGTTTCTTCCTCTATTCTTACCTTATATTTCCCCACTCATACCTCACCTAGTCTGAAGAAATAGTTTATTGGGATTTTTGGGAGGTACTGTATGAGGCATCAATGGTGTACAAAGAGGAATGTATTATAGCTAATTTAGGTGGTATTGGTAGTTTTCTACAAGTTTTGTAAGTGGAATGACATGAGTTCTCTTGCTCTGGTGATATTCTCTTCCACTTGGTCTCTTCTATGGTTGTGTTTTTTAGTTAAAGGCATCATTGTTTCTTCCTATACTATTACTATCCATTTACTAATTCTAACATAAATCGATCTAGAACTCTAGTTTCAAAGGATGGTTTGGTTGGTGTTCGATGAGGCATCGACAGTGCCCCCTAAGGTGCGACATGTGGTTGCTCGATGTGGTGTTGATAGTTCAAGTGATTCAATTTGGAGGAGTTTATTCCATATGTTTGTGGTCAATTTATTTGACACCCACTTGAAAATTTTATAAGGAGTAGTGGTTGAATTTTTTGTGAATTTCATGGATCAAATTTTTGTTTTTTTGTGGTTTTTTTTTCAGAGGGAATTAGTTTTTTTTCATTGTCGATCTTGTTTTATCATATGGAATTCCAAAACAAAGAGGTTCCAATTATAGTTATCTGATTATGGGGGTTTTTTCAATAGTATGATAATGATATGATTGTTCTATCATCATATATAATGATGTTATGGCTTGTAATGAGAATAAGTGTGTGGAATGGTGACATGAAGGTTTATGTGACATGTTGTAGATAAGAGAGTTATGGTCAGACAATTCGACAGTGATGGGGTTTCTTCTTTAGTGTTCGATGTTGGTGTGGTGAGGTTTTGGTCCAATTCATCTTGTTTCATTAGTGATGATGTTCTTTTTGGTGGGTTTTTTCATTTTGATGTGGTGGATAAGACAATGGGTTTTCCTATTTTCATTACTCAAGATAGTTTGCAGCCTAAGGTGATGATGCTGATGATTTTAATTTTAAACTTTCACATATTAAGGTGATTACATGTGAGGCTTTGAGTTTTTATTTTGAAAAATTCCACTATTTAAGTTGGTTTTTTAGTGGCTTAAAATTTAATTTCATGGTTTTATAGTGTTTTATAGATGTGATGGTTCTCGTTCATCCATAAATAAGTTTATTTGAAAATATAATAAGATAATTTGGAAGGATGTATTTATATTCCAGAACCATAAAATATCTTAAATTCATATTAAATTTCATAAATATCAATCATTACTTTTAACTCTCTTTGATTATAATTAAGAAAATTTAGAAACAACATTCAAGTAGGTGGTTGAACTAACCCAAACATAAATATGTTATTAGGAAGGAATGATTATAAAAAAAATCAATATTCTACAATTATACACTTATTAAATAATTCTATTAATTTTAATATGATTTTATGAAAGTGACTAATCTGAATTATTAAGAGTTAAAATTAGAATATATAAGAAATATGTAATTAAGGAGGAATTTCCTACTTTAAAGAAGTCAAATCATCACATATAAGCCTTCTTTATAATGTAGGATTTGAGACTCCCAATTATGACTAGAGGCTTCCAAAAATGAATAAGGATTATATGGTAGATAATTTGGGTAGGTTTTGGAGTGAAAAATCTTATTTTAGTTGTGGTTTGGAATAGGTGAAGGGGTAACTATTTATAGGTGAAATTGTAGGATGTTTCTCTGAAGACATGATGTTAATAAAGGGAGATATTAGAATCACATAGGGTTTCGGTGAGTTAGATAAGTTAGGAAATAAAATGTTTTTTGGAATACTAATATTGACTTTCAAATCTAACAAGGGTCGTATAGACAATATAAATATCAATTTATTTTTTAAAAATTTATTTAATGTCTTATTTACCGTGTTTTACCATATTTTATCTTATTTAATTATTTTATATAGTAATTATTTTTTACTAATCATAAAATATGAACCTTGTTAACTAATATTGATATTTTAATTCCAAACATTTCATCAAATTTATTAAAATAAATCTCTAAAGATTATAAATTCCTCATTTAAATTAAAACACATAATACATAATTTTTTTTAAATATAAACTATTTCTTATTCAATGTATAATTAAATTTTCATTTATCACTATTCCATAATTATTATTTAAATGAAAATTAATTATTTTATTCACATCTAATATATTATTTTTAATGATTAATATCTTTTTTTGCTTCACCTTAAGTGTTATTTGTTCTGATTACATATTAGTAATACTAAACTATTTTGTATTCAATGGTATTGTAACAATTTACTATATACTAAATAACCATATAAAACAACCACACATACACAGACCTAATTATTATATAGACAGAATTACTAAATACACCCAATTAAAATATATAAAAATGAATTATATATACTCATAAACCGTTAAATACTTCTTTTAACTACTCATCACAACGACTTATCTGATAATCAAAACTCCAATCACATTTTTAATATTTTACATTCCTTTTACAGTTAAAATCGATGAAATGATCTTCATGGAATACCACAGGGAAGAATATTACAATCTTTCAATATTTTTATTTACATATATTTATTACCCTTTTATAGTATTTGTGAATGAGGTCCATATAAGTTTCATATAATTTATTATAATTATGTTTATTTCAATTTATACAACAATATTGTACCTCAATAAGTATTATTCATTTAATATCCATATTTAATCTAGAATAATTTGTTTTTATTATCACATATATTAAACTTATTAGAGGAAAATTCATAATAAAATCTAGGATGTTATATTCCCCCCTAAAAAATTTTATCCTTGAAATTCCATTACTCAGATGATAAAAAATGATAGTGAATTTATTTTATTACATATTTAGGTTTCCATGTTTTCTACTCATACCTATGATTTCTAGATAGAACTATGACTAGGTAAGCGGTCTTATATTATAGTAATTTATCTCTATGGTTCAATATCATCATCGATTGTTCCTTATAATAGAGATCATGATCTAGTAATACAAACTTTGTGTTTAGTATAAGTGATTGATCTGATAAACACTTTCTCAGAATTGATACATGGAAATCATTATGAACATATGAGAGGTTTGGTAGAAAATGTAGTTGATAAGATATAATTACCATGTGATTAAGAAAATGTAAGGGACCAATGTATTTAGATATTATCATTAACTTATTCCCAAATCTCAGGACCCTCTTCATGATAATATTTATAGAAATATTTTTCCACAATATTGAACTCTTTATCTTGTTGATAATTATTAACATAACACTTTTGTAAATTTTTTTATGTTTTATTTATTATTGAATGGTTTAGATATTATCCATCATTTACTAATAAATTGATAGTCTTAAAATATTTTTCCATCAAACTTCATCCCAACATGTTGGTGTTCTGTATATCTTCCCACACGAAACCTTATATGGTTCCATTCTTATGGTCGAGTAGAAATTATTGTTATATGAGAAATAAAATAGTAGAAATGTTAAACCTAACCTCATTTTAAATATATCTACCAAGACCTATGTATATATTTTAAAATTTAAATGGTCCTTTTATAATGAACATTATCTTGACGATGATAAGAAACACTAAAGATTAATTATATTCTTATTGAATAATTATCTAAAAATTTGTGGAAAACCGTAGATCTCGATTAGATACAACCAAAGTCTTAACTATCAAAGAGAACACAAAAATAAACCCACTATCACATCAGAATTTATCATCACACAGACTAAAATACTTTATGTAAAAGATATAGGTAGATACAGTCCATCAATAGAAAAATAGAAGTTTCAATTCTCTTTATCTAATTTCTTTGAAATGACTAATAAATTACCACATTTTAAGATTAAATAAATACTATTGGATAAAATAAACCTAACATACATCATTACTACAATTTTAAAAATATAACAATCTTATTATAATATCACATCTAATATTTTATTATGTAATGGATTCATATGATGAAATATTTATAGGAAAATTTGACACCAAATCAGGATGTTGTTATAGAGACCTTTATGTAATTGATAATTTTTTTTTCATTGTCATCTTAAATACCCAAATAGATTGTTTTTTAAGGTTCATATTCAAAAAACTATATAAAAGACTAATAATATCGTTCCATTAATAGGATTTATTAATTGAAAATTTTCTCACTCTATAATCCTAGTGAAAATTTATTTTTGGGATGTTATATTTTTTTGTAGAACAAACTTACCTTTTTATCATATATCATCCTTCTAAGATAAAAATCATTATGTGTGTAATTTTCTTATAATCTGATCTTAATAATTCAGGCCATATTTATTTTATCTACTTATGAAATAAAAACAATACAACATACACTATTTTTATTCCTATATGTTTCTCAAATATTCCTTTAAATAAAGGAGTATTTTTTGAATATTTATTGTAAAAGTGAGAAGTAATTATACTATATGAAAACAAACTAGATCTAGTATAAATCCTCATACTATGTTGGGTTAAAGGTAAATAAGTTTCATGTATAGGAATTTTTTTATCCTTTAATATTTTTTATAGTAGAAACATAGATTACCTATCCTAAACTCCTTTATCAATTGTTTTGTTCATTAATATATCTTTTTTTCTTAAATTATTCATATTAGTTTATATGATTTTCTGTTTATATCTATGACTATCTATTTTATCAAAACTAATTTCCTTGAAGATTTTAATTCTATTATTTTGAAACCTTCACCTTTCAATATAGTTATAAAAAATAAAAATATCCTGACTTTATGAAAAATTTTCTTTTTTACTATAAAGAGTGTTAATTTATTAATGTTTTATTAATTCACCCCTCTTATAAGTTTCCATTATGGGATGAAAACTGGTATTAAATTGGTTCTCTATATTAATATTTCTTGATACTAAACTTCCTTAGAAAATATTATTTTGAAATGGATATGCAGAATCCTATTAGAAACCATCAAGTATAGAAAGTCAATAAGCCCCCTCTCTTTGATGGAACAGAATACGAATACTAGAGAAATCTGATGGATAACTACATCATAAATTCATGAATAAAATATTTTTTTTCATTCTTGATAAGGATTAAAAGATTACTAAAATGGATCATGAATCTTTTGATGCAACACAAATAGATGAATCAATTCTAAAAAACATGGTAAATTATTCTCTCATTTATGATATTTCATTAATCATAAACAACCGGGCATCTTCCTATACAACCACTCATGAAATATAGTCAATTATAGTTACAGTTTAAGACCCAAAAATCACACTATCCAAAAATGGAAATAACTTTATCACAATATGAAGGGATGAAAATTTAACATAGATAATTTGTATAAATAATGTATTAGTGTATCACAACTATCTTCAAAGATCTTAAAACACATTAAGAAAATTATCAAGAGGATTAAATGATACTATAAAAGGTCATCAATATCTCAAAAATATAACGAGAGTCAAATAAAACTAAAATAGAATTTACAAGGTGTATCATAGGTATTAAAATAGATAAGTTTACTATTCAATGTTATTTAGATGATATCATCCTAAGATCATGTTGAAAATATATTATAGGAAATTTAAAAATACTTATGAAAAGGGAATTTTAGATATTAATGATGGGTGAAATTAATTTATTTATCAGATATCATATTTTATAAACTCTAGATGGAAACATTCTAGTGCAACACAATAATATCTTTGACCTAAGTAAATAATTTATATTAGAAAATACCACTAGTATAAGTACTTTGGTAATTACCTCATGTATGTTAGATCTTGAAGAAACCAAAATACTGAAAAATCAGAAAATCTATATAGGGATGATCAAAAGTCTACTATAATTAATAAATATTTATTCTAATATAATTCTTTTGGTATGTCTATTTTATAAGTTCTAAAAAAATAAAGAAAAATTAAAATAATACCATTAAAAATATGTAGAAAGAACTTTCTTATAATTTTCCAATAAGAAAATACAACAATAAAAAATAACAGGAAATTATTACAACAAAAAACATAAAAAACTAGTTTGAAATTTATATATTGAAACTCACTTTAAAAGTGTGTATCTTCCTCATAACGAATTCCCGCCGTTTAGCTCTCCATCAAGAGGAGGAGGAGGCTCTATTGTATGTTCTTTATTATTTCAAATTTCCCTTTGAGGATAGGGAGTTCCATAACTAATAGGATTATTAAAGTAATTCTTTAAATATACCACTTTACGCCATTGAAAAATCATCTAAATGAGGTATCCAAGCTGTCAATTTATAGGTAAATTGGATGTTTTTTTTGGAACCCAGTTTCTATAATACCAATTGTGTCTCAAATTTTTGAAATTAAATATTTTATATAGACTTTAATAAAAATCTAGAATTTATGGTAGAAATATTTAATGTATCAAAAAAATATTTGAAACAAATTAGAGTATTATAATATGATATATTTTCAAAATACATAGCTATACTCTAGAATTTGAGTAGTTTTAGTTTTCTAAAAATATCTATTAATATGGGAACTAAAATGGAATAATTGGGATTAGGTGTATTCTAAATATTAATATAAAATATATTTATAGATCCAACCACAAAATTTCATCCCAATTATATAGGAATATTTTTTAGAATGTGAATATCTATGCACATGTGCGCTTGGGATTCCATATTGTTTGACCCATTATGCTTTAAATTTATCTCAGGCTATCCAAAATCACCTCCAAATATAATTAAAACATCAAAAAAACTGAAATTTAACTTTTTAATAGTAATTAAAATTAATAAATTAAATCATATGAGAAGTTAAATTAATCATTATAATATTTAAATACAATATAGAAGAAGTTTTAAAAAGTGGTGTATGGATAGAATAAAATAGTGAATTACTATGTTATCATCCAGCAATAAGTTTTTAAGATTAACTATTATGGATAAAGTATACACTTATCAATTATTATTTCACTTAAACTAATGTTAAAATTATTTGTGATAAAACAAGTTATAAATTTATATAAAAAAAAACCAAATCATTAGTCAAGTGCTAAACTTATTGATATTAGATATCACTTACTTTAATATTATACACAAAAAAGAAATATCACTCTTGATTTCATTAGAATAGATGAATAAAGGGATGATATTTTTTTGTATAACATTTTTAACTATAAATTTTTGAAATCATAAAATTTAAAATAGGGATAATTGAATTCAAATGATCATATTCAATCATAGGATAATCTCTTAAATAAAAATTCAAAATCCTAGCGTAATGGGGAGCCAATATTCTTGTAAAGACAATTTTTATATAAAAGATACTCTAAAAACTAGAAAATATATTGTCACATAACATAATGAATCAAATCTATAAAAAATTATGATAAATATGATAGAGTTTTCAAAATTAAATGATATAACATATAATTAAATTCAAAAATTGTTTTACTATTATTGGTAAACCTCAATATCTCAACTTTATAACATCCATTATCTGTATCTAATAATTATTTTTCAATTTATTTTTCAAAACATTTTCTCAATCCTATATGTATCAAATATCTATATTTTACTTAGGGAAGTGAATTTATTACCTATTATTATAAAATAATAATTAATTCTAAATTATTTAAAATCTATATTGTTTGATAACTTTAAAAATATGGAATCAATCTAATCCATCGATATTTATTTTATGATTAATAGTTTAAAGTTTGTCCTCATTTCTTTAAATAAAATTCACCTATTTATCTTTTCATATATTTCCATTTCTTATTTTAATATTTTTACTTATACTCTTTCCCCTCTCTGTTCATTATAATCTTCTTCCTCTTAATTGATGGCCCTTTAACATGAATATGAAGTGATATCAAGGAAAGTACAATATATAAGAGTGATCAATAGTGATTGGTATGAAGCTAAACATTACTATATTCTGGGATTTTTCTCTCACTAACATAGGGAGAAAATTTCTCTTACCAATGAAAACCCTATTCCTTATCACCTAGAAGTAATTTGAGTGTTAATTTCCTTACCCAAATTTTAAAATTACTCTTAAAAAATTATAAGGACCTTTTGTATCAAAATTAAAGGTTTTAGTCTTTCTTTAGACATATTTGTTGAACATATTAGAGTCTATATTCATAGATAATGTTTATTTATATCTTAAAATATACTTGTATATCATGAATCATTCTAAAAATAATAATTAATGATGTGTCTATTTGGATAAGTTAATTAGGCTTGTAAGCTGCATAATCTTAATCTAGAATAGTAAACAGTTTTCAAATGGGTACAAATTCTCTTGGTTCCTCAATACATGAATATTAATAAGGTCATGGAATAAGATATCAAAATCCTTAAATTTAATTTCAATATATTTTTATTCAATATAAATACTTTTATATTTTAATATATATTGGTAATTTCCACCTAGAAGTTGATATCAAAAATTACAACACATGAGAGAATAATTTCTCATATTATTTTTTTCTCCTTCACATAAATCTGAATATCCAGCAATGAACTCATACTAATATCATATAGAAACAAATAAATGATTTTATGGTAAATAATATGAACATTTTTGCTTAAAAAACTAAAATAATTTGTTCAAAAATGGAGAAAGAGAGCTCCCACTACAATGTATTTTGAATTATATTTACTAAAATCTAAATAACCATAAAAGATAATGGATATTATTGTTTATCTTATTGGGGTTGAAGAGGAATATCTTGATAAAGAAACTATTCATTAAGATCCCTACCCTATTAAGAATTGTAATGCTGTAACTTCTTCTTATGTAAAAGAAGAATAATAAGAAGTCAACAATGTGGCTCTACGAACCATGAAGTGAAAATGGGTGGGAAAGGCCAAGTCACTAATGGTTTTAGAAAATTTCAAAGATGGTAACCCTTAAAAACCTTCTATTATTAATCATAACCTTCCGTAAACCTCCCCTTCCAATATAACAATCTCTTATATTTATAAAACTATATCTATAAAAAAACCTCCTCATACCATTCAACTTTCAACTTCCACATATACACCCATCATCCCATCCGTTCTCAAAACCATCATTGGTACCCTGGAAACATTTATCAATCCATCCATTCCCACAACCATCCTTACCCTACCCTATTATATTCATTTATCCCTTCACATTTCTTCTCCATCCATTTTTTATAGATCATTCCTCCTCCCACCCAACTTTCTCTTACCTTACCCTCAGTACCCCTTTCTAAACTACCCACTTGACCTTCCCTTCCTATGATATCTAATCTAACTTTCCTAGTATCTAAATATCATACTTATAATTTCATTCCTCCCCTTGTAAAACCTTCTATTTCTAAACCCCTTACTCCCAATAGGAAACTCTTTCTCCATCTTGCTCCTTGAGATCTTTGCAACATCAGTCTACTACCATTATAGAACACTAAGTATCTCAATATTAGTTCTATAGACCAATATATGACCTTGAATTATCCCCTCATCATACCTATACTTTACCTCCCCAGTCCACCCACCCCTTACTTCCCATATATGTAAATTTATCCTAATAAAACCTTCTACCCTAGCTGAAAAACTCACACTAATTTTATATCTTAAATAATAGGACACAATATAAACATATAAATAAAATAAATATGTGTTTATAATATTTATCTTTTTGGAAATAGAAAAAATCCTCAAATCTAACCAAACATCTTCTTATGATGTTTTTCTGTCAAAACCCCCTATGATAGAAAGAATTATTATGAGGATTTATAATATTTAAAATTATAATTAAACTCTCTACTTATCTCTTGAAAAACTATAGAAATAGAATTTATTAGATAAGGTTACTTTTCTGGATCTCTAAAAAATCTATGAAATAGACAGAAAGGAGTTGTTCCATATTTAGGGAAAACATGGTAGTTAAAAGTCAATGTTCTCTTATTTTTTTAATTACCATTTTTTCCTTATAATTACTTTTTTATCTAGTTCACTTTATTAAATTCACTCTTATTTTATATTTAATTTATTTATCTTGACGTGGTTTCTTTTTTGTATTCAAAAAGGGGGAGAAATTAAATAAAATATCAATATCCATTTCTCAAAGAAGGAGTTAAATAAAATGTAAATCTATTCTTAATTTCATCAATATTTATTCCTTGATTTCCAAATTATTTATATTTTAACTTAACAAGTTTTGTGATCATAAAAATGGATATATTTTTGGGTCATTCCTTGAATACCCCCAATTTTCATTTTGATTTTGATAATCAAAACACATGATTATTATTTCTCTAATATTTTTACTATTGAAGAATTTCAAAAAATAATCTTTATTGAACCTAATAGTATTTTATAAATCCAAAATCGCATAAAAATAAACTCTTATATACTTCAAATTCATAATCATTTGACTAAAAAATTAGAAGAAAAAGATACTAGTATACATAGTTGATCAGTCAAAAATCTAAAGTTTCAGAAATCTTCATCAAAAATCATTTTAAAAACTAAAAAATTACCATACTTTCTAAATTAAAGAAAGGCGAGTGGATAAGATATAACCACAAGAGATTAATATTTTCATGTTATATATAAAAAAACCTTTTATTAAATCATGCTGTATATTTTATTATCTAATAAAAATTTACAAAGAAGAATTCATAGAAACTTTCAACATCATGTCCCGAAGGTATCTCAGATAATTTTTTAGAACCATTAAAGAATTTGTGAAATTTTTAGCTTCAATGAACCAATGAATACTTTATACAACATTCATTTTTAGAAGGAAATATAAATAAATTTTTAGATCATTCCATGAGGTGAATTTATTAATTGAAATTATCTTACAATCAAATCTATGTGAAAAGGTTTTCTATGGGTTTTTACTTGTTTAAATAACACTCTTGATCTTTATAGAGTTATCATCCTTTTAATATCATAATTATTTTGTTTATAATTTTATTGTTTTTTGATCTTTATATATTGTGCCTTTTTTATCTTTCCTTTTTGATACTTCAAAACAAAACTAAGTAAAACATTTGTATTCCTTCACCCATATAAATTTTTCCATTGAATGAAGGAGTATTTTTTAAATATACATTTCAAATTTTTCTACTAATTGTAATAAGTGATGATCACAAGATTTGGGTATAAAATCCTCTAGCCACAATGGATTAAATTATAAGAAGTTCTAGTTATAAGAACATGTTTATCCTTTACTAGTAAATATAGAATAAGTAGGGATTAATTATCCCAAACTCCTTCATCAGTTGGTGAGTTCTTTACTTTCTATTTTTTATTAAATCGTACCTATTGAATTTTATTGTTTTATATTTATATCTACAACTATAATTTTTATCAAAACTAATTCTATTGAAGATTTTCATATTTCAAATTTAAATCCCTCATCATTATTTATAATTATTAAAAATTATAATTTTTCAATTTTTTAAATAATTTCCTTTTTGTTTTAAGATTGTTTAAATTCATTTTTTTAATCAATCCCTTATAGAAGATTTATATTTTGGGATAACATTGTACATATATTACAATTCTCACCATATAAATTTTGAATCCAAATATTTAATTCAATTATTATATCTTCGAATTTATGAAAATGTATTAGGTAATTTTTTTCATGGATGTTTAATTTACCTAAGATATAGGCTATCACCTTGTCTTTTTCTATGATAAAATAACACAAAAAATTATTTAAAGCACAAATATATATCAAAAACCCTTATCCACTTGATTTTTTTATGAGTATCAGGGAATTGAACAATATATTATTAATCTTCTTGAGTTTATCTTCACATTATTATATCTAGAGAAACTTTACTCTCTCTATGTTAACTTGGTTAGTGGATTGGGAAATGAAGAGAAATTTCTCAAAAAAAATCAATATTAACTTGTTCATCCAAGAAAACTATGTATCCTTATCATATTAGTTTATCTAGTTAAATATTAAATAACCTTTATCTTTGAATGATCTATAGTTATAACCTATTTTGTTATCCCATATATTTAGAATGACACTTTATATAACACGAATTGACATTTCTTAAAATTATTAAACAATTTCTCCTTTATTGAGGTATTTAGTACCATAGAATCCTGTGTTTTTGGACTAGACAACATTGCATAGGATTTTGAATTTTGGAATTTAGTGGAAGTTCTATTATTTGAACCGAGTATTGGAACATAAATCCAAGAGTTGGAATACTAAAAAGTGTTTTTTAGACTTAGGTAAAGGCCTGAGGGGTCCCATTGATGTCTCATTGAGTTTTGAGAGAAACAGATCCCCGAAATCCCATGTTTTTAAGGTATGGACATGGAACATATATTTTTTGAAACCATGCTGACCCCAATAGAAAAACATGAAACCTATTTTAGATGAGTAGAATGTGTCGCATAGGATTCACACGGTTTACCCAAATCACATGCCTATCTTGTACGAATATTTCCACTTAGACAGTACTTACACACTATTCATCGCACGGTTTGGCCAAACCATGTGACCAAACCATGCGACCCATTTTTGGGGTAAAATGAATATTTTCCCCATAATGAAATATTTAAACCTTTCTCTACTTTTCCTCCTCCCCTTTAGTGGATTTTACCTCCCCCTCCATCATGTGTGGGCTCATCTCCTCCTCCTCCATATGTTTTTTCCTACCACCTTCATCTGGTGACCGAATCCTTCATAATTTGAAGAAAAAAATATATAATGTTAAGCTCTCAGATCCTCTCCAATATATTCCCGTGATCCTCCTCCATCTATTTCACTATTTTGGTGTGACCCATTTTCCCTGTTTTTAGGGCATTTGACTATTTTTTCAGACTCTTACAAATTGAACTAAATCAAAGCTTCATATCAGATATGTAGAATATCCTATGTGTAAGGTAGTTGGTGTATGAATTTTTACCTAAATTTCAATCGAAGTATGAATTTTTCTATTTTTACACATGTAAGACTATGCTGAGCATCTCTTTTTAATTGAGTTCTTCATATCAAATTGATAAATTCACCTAGATACACTCATTATGATTCTTTTTAAATAAATTGGGGTTATAATTAATTAAATTAAATTACCATAATGACTTATAAGCATTTGTATTGGGTTAATAATTTAATTTTCCCTTTTAGGGAATCAGTAGATGATAATGGAACCTCCCATTGCCATGTTGAACCTTTTTAAATTATTTTACCATGTTGGTGGTTTTTATAAAGTTAATTATTTGATAATTGAATTATGAATTTTCAGTGAAATATATAATTGGGATAAATGAATTATTGATAAAAAATGAAATGTTTTTATAATAAAACACCTCTGATGAAGTGTGCTGTATTAGAAATTAAAAAGTGGTAATTAGTGAATTCAATCTTTCTTAGTTTTATGACATCGATGGTTTCTAATATGATTTTTTTACGATTATACATATGGAATGTTTTTACCATGGCATCATTGGTTATTTATA
Source organism: Viscum album (assembly GCA_963277665.1). Lineage (NCBI taxonomy): Eukaryota > Viridiplantae > Streptophyta > Magnoliopsida > Santalales > Viscaceae > Viscum > Viscum album. The sequence goes on from OY728125.1 coordinate 607,469,825, forward strand.
AATCCAACGTCCCTCCTTTGACAAAAATGTTAATTAAACCATGTTATTATTACGTATTCCTCATTCCTTAAATGAACTATTAAAATAGAAATGTCTTGAATAAAATAAATTTCATGTTTTAAATTATAGTACTTTTAAATTTTTCCCTCTTTATTAAATTACTAAAAATTCATTTCTTGTTGAATTATTTTCCATAGTGTCATGGGTGATAGAAGGGGTTCCAACTTTAGGCCCCTTGGATGAACTATTGGACCTTTTTTTTGAAATTGATAGTGTTTTGTAAACAAACCGGGGGTGACACTAGCTATGCATAGGATGGACTCTCTAAGAATTATCTTTTTTTGATTCCAAAAGAGAGACATAAGTTCCCAAAGGGAGATCTCTTGGATGGGATTAAAAGAATGATGGTTGTACCACGCCACAAGTGAGACTCGGGACCTGACGTGTGATACCAAGTACGAACTTAGAGGTTGGTACTTGGCTTTCACAACATGCCTATAGTGACACATGAGACTTCATTCCTGGGACACCATGGATGGAGTCATTGGTGTTGGTCATATATAGAGCCCCTTAAAAGATACATGTAAAGTCCTAACAGATTTTCATGGATAGGCTCAGGGTTTCATGATATATTTTTAAATTGATTTCAAATTTAATTAAAGAAAAGGATAATGGATGATTTCCACTAGAGAAATGGTCATAGGTCTGAATAAAACGTAGGGATATGTCATCCATAAACAATAAAAATTTTAGGGATATTCCATCCTCCTCTTTATTTATCTCATTTTATCATTTCTTTTCCCTTCTGTTCAAATACATTGGATTAGAAACAAGTAGGTAATTGGATGGTTGACCAAGTGGAACCCGGTCTAATGAATTTATTTTATATATTTATTTATATCTTTCATTTACTTACTATGGAACACTACTTATTTATAATGCATGAAATGAAATGGTCTAGTCCCCTAGGGTGTCATCCTATTCATATTGTATCTCATATCCTACTCAGGCAGCATTGGTACTTGAGTATACTTTATGTCTACAGGTAATGATAAAGGGAAGCATCTAGTTTCCATGCATGATTTACATGTCTAGTATCGAGTTAGGATCATAATATCTAGGTGGTACATTGGATACTCATGGAGATAATTGTTGGGATTTTCTTATTTTATTACATTGTGATTATTATTATAATTCCTAGTGCTTTACTTATAGAATCATTTTTCATACATGCATTATTGTAAATTGGAGTTGACCACTTTTATATTCAGTTCTCATTACATTTGTCATCTTATTCTATGTCTTTAATTTATTACTACTTTCACTATTTTATGAAGTTTAATTATGTTATACCACTGTGCTACTCTAACATGATGGTATAGTCTCCCCACCATACTACGTTTACACCTTTTCAACTAGTTATAAGCCTGTGGCATACAAGGAGGTGCACTTAAGGCCATGTGGTGACCGGTCAATCTACTCTTTCCTTTTTCAGTCAGGATGGGACATAACAAATTGTTATTAGAGGATATTTTTCTTTGTCTTACTATTTTGGGATGGTATATTGTAGACTAGGAATCTTTCAGAGCTTGGTAAATAGCCATGAATGGTAATGATCAACCCATATATGGGGAAAAGTGAAAGTGGCTAGGCCTGGGTTTGTTGTTTAAGAAATTAAAGTTATAGTTGATTATGATTTCACCTTGAGTGATTGGAGTAATTTACATTGCTTACTAATTTATTATATTTATCAATTACCCTTGACCTAGTATAGAAAGGAAGTATCATTTACTTGCATAATTATAGGAATATAGTAATTTACATGCCATACTTATTCTATGGAATGTAGATTGAATTTCTATATTTTCTGAAACCTTTTAATGTGCCTTGATTGTTTTATTAGCATTTTTTTGTGTTTTCTTGGTTATGTAGATTTAAGACATGCTTAATTATTATGAAATTTAATCTTTTTAACAAGTATGATTGCTTACTATATTTAGGTAACTTATTACTGTGGTTGTTTTTGTTTTTGTTTTTGCTTCTATGTCTGTTTAGAAAAGGCTGAAACATTTTGTTTTTGATTAAATGGGAGTTAACTTCAAGCATGTAAGGTGTATGGGTGCCATATGAATTGGAAAATGATGACCCATACAACCAAACCAATTTTTATGCACCTTATATATATATGAGTAGTGTATTAATGTTAAAACTATTAAAGTTTCCCCTATATCAAAAATAAGTTCGATGTAGTTAAATGGGAAAAAATTTACAATTAGTAAAGCGTATAAGAACTTTATGAATTGGAATAGGGTTACCCATATAATCAAAACATAATGGTTTTACCTTTTAAATTTAAATACTTTGTTCTTAAATAATAATAATTTTAATCCTTTTTCTCAATTTGGAACATCATGGTTACAGTTAGATAGAAGCCAGCTGCAACGTGTAAGGTGTATGGGTGCTTTATAATTTGAGGGGTGGTAACCCATAAATCTAAACCATCTATTTTGGGCCTTTCCTTGGAGATTGATGAGTAATATAAATTATTTTGGCCATTAATTTTTTAATAACCTCATTTAGGCCTGTACCTCCATTTCATGGGCTTAGTGACCCATGTGGCTAATATTCTAAATGCACAAATGGACCCAAGTAGGATTTTTTAGTGAATGATGTTAGTAAAATTAAACTGTTAAGGGTGTTTTCAAAATCTAAATGACTGAATTGTTTAGGTTGTTTTACATTAACCCATAATGGATTGAAGGGACCCATGTAGGTCACTTATTTGTTTTTTACTCCTTAGTACCTAACCCCATGGGGGGGGTATACACATTCTTTTTATGGTTGGTCTTAAATGTAGATGTAGCTATCGATATGTATTTACAAGTCAACCTAGGGTGGTTTCCTTTGTCTAGTATCTCTTTAATTAATAGAAGACATTTTAATATTTTTTGATATTTTTTGTGAGGACTTATAATTAAATAAATGGTGTTTAAAATAGGGTTTATATGATAAAAGTTCCTAATCATAACTGGATGTCACTAAATAATAAATCTTAAAAATATAGTTTAAACGACCTTGTATGTTTTTCCTTGTGGCTAGTGCTAGTTTATACATAAAACCAAACTTTTAAACATTTAAATAATACATGAGTTTTATTTTGATGAATTAAAATGACAAATTTAGAGGTGTTCAAGGACATTACCCTTGTGTAAGGGTAGTTGAGTTATTTCTTTAGTTTTCCTTGAAATATAAATCGATTATTTAAGTAGGATTCTTCCTTTCTAAGTTTGAGTTTGAATGACAGGCCTTTAAGCCTAATGACCTTCATATATGTGACCTCATTTTGGGTTAATTCTATTAGCTTCGGTAAAGGGCTAGCCTATTTTTGGTAGCACCCTCAGATTTTTAGAACCCTTACTTGTTACAAGGGAGTAGTTTCTCTTAAGTGGTACTATTAGAATGAAATATTCTAGTGTAGGACTCCATGTTTATGAAACGATACCCTATTTTGAATGGTGTCATGTGTTTTTTGACCCTTTCTCCATTTTCGAGCATTCATAAATTCTATATTAAGTGGGATATACATGCCAATGGCATGATCAAATTCATAGTAGGTGTCATGAACCCATTTTTTTCTTGGTTGACTTAGGAGGTCGGTAGTCTATTTTATAGTCATATAAGATAAAATGACTTTGATCCATTATTTTTTCATGCCATTGGATACTTGAATGCACATGGAGGATAAACTATAGATATTATCTTGGATGGGTCATATTCTTCTGAAACCTTGAGGTAGTATGCGTTCGTGTACATAGTACTCATTGGGTTCTAAATGATATAATGATCTCGTTGAGTTCAGTGAAATTGTTGATCCTTGAACTGTTGAGCACTATCTCAGGTCATATCTAGAGTATAGTGACACAAGAAATAAATAAATCAAGTTTTTCTCAATTTGTGGGATGCATTCCAGGAGACATGGGTGTTTTGACACTTTGGTCACTTTGGTTTTGGCATTAATGACAAGTTCTTTGACAAGTGGGACTGTGACTTAGAGGAGTGAAACATGTATGTTTAAAGTGATTATAGACTAGGGTGATTGTGAGTGGTTGGTATATCTCTTATTTCAATGGCTAAGATGCTCCAAAGTTGGGGAGCATCACATAAGTTCTGATAAACATTCCCTTCCAAGTATAAGGAACCCAACCAAAGAGGAACATTAGGAAATGGTCAGTCTTTCTTGATTTCCCTTAAGTACTAAAAGTTTGAAATCATGTTGGTTATTTAATGGAATCTTGACATGGAATGGTTTACGAGGTATAAAACCTCTATAAACACCCTTCTCCAAGAAGAGACTTCAGTGGTTAAGTTGGGTGATCACGAGATGCCTCACGTGGTATGGTCTCGGTGATCATTTAATGGAAATACATTGGTAGGTGAAGCCTATATTTCTCTAAAGGAAGATGATTTGTGGTTGTTCGAATGTCCTTCTCTTTGCATTGTTGGTTACAAAAGATTCAAAACCTTACTGAGAACTTTTTATGTGTATTAGTATAAGTTTCTTACATCCTTATTGGGAGTCATTTAAATCCTCTTAGTATACACAAAACATTCAGGCAACCATATTACCTATCTTGGTATCATCTGAGGACTCTATGAGAGTGTTGGTCTTACACCAAACTAAGGTTTTAAAAAACCATTGCATTTTTTGGGTGGTTTCTATCATAGTTTTACATTTTAAGTGTGGTTGTTCTTAGAAGTCATGATTAATACAGAGTGGTGACTCTTTTTTACTAATAAGAAAGCCTAGGATGTACTCATGGGAACAAGATGTTTTCCTTTGACTTGATCACTAGGAGGATTCTGATTTGGGGTCATTCGATGTTCTTATTCTATGAACATCATGCTTGTAAGACATCTCACTCATGAGTGCAGAATACAGATTACCTTATATGATCTCCTGGGATTCTAGTTTTTGATTTTGATATTACCCTATTTATTTTTAGTTATTCTTGAAAGGGGTGTTTTACCAGGTCGATCAAAATGTGATAGATCAAGGAATGTTTCTATGGTCATTCTAGGGCACAACAACTCTTAGGGAAATATAGCTAGAGACATCATCCAAAACTGGTTACAGGCTCTAGTGAGCATGCTCAAACGATTCTTTAGGCACCTTTATCTAGAGGCATTAGGTCTAGCTTTTTAAATGCACAGGCCATCTAAGCTGGGTTCCTTGAGCGTAGTCAAACGGAAAGGGTGTGACTTGATAGCACTATCACTTTACATGTACAATCAATGATGAATTGATTCTTGAAATTATCAAGTAATATACATGAGATGTAATTTTTGGCAGTAGTCTTCCATTGAAGAGTCAGTATGGTCAGTTTATATAGGGTATCTTTGGAAACGACCCTTCAATTGGATCTTATCTTATTCTGTGAGTGTCATTTGAACTCTACATGCACATCTTGAAAGGAAATTATGATGGTAGAGGTACCGTGATTTGTAATTAGACCTTAAATAGAAGAACCTACATTATAAGAACCATGGTATATGTGGATAAAGAGATTATGGGGGGATTGTGTCACTATTTTGATAGGCTCATGTAAGCTACATCTCGATGATTTAGTTCAGAAATGAGCATGGGACCATGTTTGAATATCTCTTGTACCATATATTAAAGTTATGACCAGAGGTGATATGAGTGTTTGGAAACAAAATGAAACTATTGAATAAGAAATACTGATTTGAGTAGGTCATGTTATGTTTTTTCATCTTCCCAAGGCTTCTTAGGGATGAGAAGTTATAAGGTAGGGTTATAGTAGTGTCATGTGTTTTTGGATCATATTAAATTGAAAAGGAATTTGAATTTTGGAATTTAGTGGATAGAACATTCTTTGAACTGAGATTAAAAGCATAATTCCGAGATATGGAACACTTCAGAGTGTTGTTTTTAGACATGAGTAAATACCCAAGGGTTCCCTTGGGTGTCTCATTGAGTTTCAGGAGTGTGGGACCCCATAAATCCGATGTTTGTAAGGTTTTTATTGGTTGCACACTTTTTATGAAACCATGTGGCCCTCAGTAGAAAACCACATGACCTATTTTAGGGAATTAGAAGTTGTCACATAGGATACACATTTTTTACCCAAACCATGAGGCAAGACCTCATGGGTAGTTCCACTTAGGCAGTACCTAAGCAGTAGTCATCACACAGTTAACACACGGTTTATCATACTGGTGCAACCAAGCCATATTGTCATGTTTTTAGGGGAAAAATAAACATTTTTACCTTAATGAAATCTTTAAAACAATCTTTCCTTTTCCTCATCTCCTCCAGTAGGTTTACCCTCCTCTCCCACATGCGGGGTCTCATCACCTCCACCTCCATGGGCTTTGTGCAACCTCTTTCATCTGGTGACCAAATACTTCAGCATCAGAAGAAAAAACACCATAATATTATACTCTTTGACCTTCTCTAATATATTTCTAGGATCCTACTCCATCCATTACACTATTTTGGTGCGACTCATTTCCCCCTATTTTGAGGGAGTTGGAGGGTTTCTTCAATTTCTTCTAAACTAGAACAAATCAAAGCTTCATATCAGATGTGTGGATTGTCCTAAGAATAAGGTCGGTGGTCTATGGATTTTACCCTAATTTTATGTTTAAGTTTGTATATTTTCATTAAATCACATGCCAAATATTTCCAAGATCCACATTTTAATTGAATTCTACATATCAAATTTATCAATTCACTTGCATGCAATCCTTATGATCATTGTTAAGTAAATTGAGGATTTGAACCTCGATCAGGGAAACCCCATGGGTGTGCCAACATAAGTTCCCCCATTATAATTAACTAAAATAAATTCCTAGAATTCCTTTTATGAGTTCATATTAGATTAATAATTGAATTTCCCCTTGGAGGGAATCACAGGATGATAATGGAACCTCCTAATTCCATGTTGAACCTTTATAAATTGGTTTACCATGTTAGTAGTTTTTTTTAAAGTGATTCCTTTCAAAAATGAATTATGAATCCTGAGTGAAATGAATAATTGTGATAAATAAATTATTGATAAAAATGAAACATTTTTATAATAAAACCCCTTAGATGAGGTGCACTGTCTTTGAAAATTCAAAGTGGAAATTAGGGAATTTTATCTTTCTTGGTTTTTTGACATTGATGGTTTTCCTATGATTTTCTTAATGTTATACGTATGGAATGTTTTTTACATGACCTCTTTGGTTTTTTATAAATTCAGAATCCTTAATTTGACATAAATGTTAAATGAACTAAGTTCTTATTACATATACCTCCTGACTTGAATGGGATGTTAAAATTGAAAGGTCTTGACTAAAATGACTTTCATGTTTTATATATTTGAACTTGTAAATTGGATCCTGTTGATTAAATTATTATAAATTCATTTCCTGTCGAATGATTTAACATAGTGTTGTGGGTGATACAAGGGGTTCATACATATGGACGGTCATGCCTACTTGTGGAAATTGATAGTGTTTTGTAAACACACCAAGGGTGACACCAACTATTCCTAGGATGGGCTCACCGAGCGATCTCTATTTTTGCCTCCATATGAGTGACACTAGTTCCCTTAGAAATACCCCTTAGATGGGATAAAAGGAATGATGGTTGTACCAGGATTCCAGTGGGACTGAGGCCCCTACATGTTATACTAGGTATGGAATCAAAGTTTAGTACTTCACTTTCACACCATGATTGGTGTGACACATGGGACGTCATTCATGGCTCACCATGGATAGAATCCATGGATTGGGTCATATGTGGACACCCTCTAGCAATAATCAAAATGTCCTTACAGATTATCATGCATGCGCTTAGGGTGTCTAGATATATTTTTAAAGTGGTTTAAAATTGAATTAAAGAAAAGGATAATGAATGTTTTCAAAATGAGAAACGGTATTTGGTTCAAAAGAAATGTAGGGACGTGTCCTTCAAGCCCAATACAAAGATTAGGGATAGTCTATCCACCTTCTTATTTATCTCATTTTTCCATTGAAGGTTCCTTAAGTTTAGATACACCAGCTTAAGATGAAGTAAATTATTAGATAGGTTTCCAAGTGGAACCTAGTCTAATAAATTTATTTTATTTATTTACTTCTACCTTGAATTTAATTAGCATGAATCAAAATGTTCTATGCACTATTGATGCCAGACTACTTAGATTTTATCTCACACCCTAATCAGAAACCATTGGTACTTGAGTAGAATTTATTTATATAGGTATTGGTAAAGGGAAGAATAAATATTCTATTTCTTGATTTACAATTATAGGATAGAGTTAAGAGCACAAGAACGATCTGGTACTCAGGATGCTCGTGGATCTAGTTGTTGTAATTTTTTTCTTTTATTACATTGTATTGACTTTTATAATTCATACTTCTTGTACTTTTATCATTATATATCATAAATGCATTGTTCTAAATTGTAAATGGCCACTTTTTTATTCAATTCCCATTACGTTTATCTTCCACTATTTTTTCTTTCATTTATTACTACTTTCGATGTTTTCTGATGTTTATTTATATTATACCACTGTTCTACATTTATATGAGGGTATATTCTCCTCACTGTACCACCTTTACACCCTCACTGGTTGTTGGACGCCTCTGGAATACTAGGAGGTTCTCTTGACGCCATGTGGTGACCAATCCAGCTACTGTTTCTATAGTTCGTCCGAATGGGATGTTACGAGAACAATACTAATATTTTTCTCATGTTCTTCCCTACTATTAGAATATATTTGAATTTAATATACCAATACTATAGAAAATTTATCAAGTTTATCAGTGAAAAATATATTCATTAAATACCTAAATATTTCCAAAATATTTTGCTGTATGAAAGGCATTACTATAAATTCATAATGACTATATTTTTTATAAATGGTTATGTTTAGTATATCCACCATTTTCACAATTAATTATTTATATCTAGACTGAAGATCCTATTTTTTTTATGTATTTATCCCCACAAAGTTGATTGAAAAATTCATCAATATGGGGTGGAAGATACTTATTATTTATCTCGATCTTGTTAAACTTATGATAATAAATGAAAAGATTTATTAACCCATCCTTCTTATTACTAAAGAGTACCTGCATACCCCATGGTAAATCACATGGGAATATAAAACCATTTTCAAAATTTTCTTGTATTTTCTTCTTCATTTATTATAATTGGATTGGGAAATTTTATAATGGATATCCGATATTTGTATAAAACCAAAAATTAGTTCAATTGAAAAAACTATCTAAAAATTTAAAGGAAGGACAAAGAAATATTTAAACAATAAACCCTCATGTTATCAAATAATTTTTTATCTTCAATGTTGAGATTTTCACCTATAATTTGAGTTAAATATTACTCATTATTGAGAATTAAGACCCTTATTAATGAAGCTATTTCTATATAAAGTTTATAATACCCCCAACGTTGGGTTCCTATATTTGATGTAATCATCAGTCTAAAATATTGATCTATTTCACATTAAATGTAGTATAAAAACATATGTCACAACCATCACTCCCTAGGAATCCACATAATCCAAAAAAGAGTTAAAGTGTGACCCTTAGATCCCACTTTCAATAGGTCAAGTATTTTTGACTAGAACTAATCGTATATCAAGACATATATAAGAAAGAAATTAACATTTATAAATGAAAACTATATATTTCCATGAATAATATAAAGAATATCTCAACATAATACAAACATACTTTTTTTAACATATAAATGTAACACACACATGTCCCAAAAAATATAATACTTTCATGAAAAAAATGAAGCTGATGGGGTTACGTTACTCCATAAAGAAAAAAATGGGATCTCCATAGGTATAAATATTTCTTATAAACAGAGGGATAAATAATATTCAAAAAAAATTCCCAATATAGTGACATGGTGTTGAGCACCTCCTACGATGAGTAAGCTATAGATTTCATACACTATTTGAGGATAGGTGTTTAAACCCTTAAAACAAATTTCATAGTCTATATAGACCACCTTTTCCATTTTAAATACCTTATATGTATAAAATTTACATTTAGTGTCATAAATTGTTTTTAATGATTTGATTTTATAGTTCATTAGAAAAAAGAGACTTATAGATCAAAAGTTATGTTTGTTTTAGGCTTATTTCTATTTTAACTGGAGATGGTCCACTATAAAGAAACTATGTGGAGGAATAAGAATTATGTTGTTCCCAAACATTATAAAATTGGGTGATGTTAATATTTCCCAGTGAATCATTATTTTAAACACTAATGGGGTGATCCCTTTATAACCACATTAAATTTTTTTGGTACCTTCACTATTTGCAGTGTAGTGGTGGGCCTTTCATTGCATCCTCTAGACTTTTATTTTAATCCTTTGTCATTTGTGACATGTATTTGAAATTAAAATGCACCTGTATGAATTTATTATTTTCATAGATCATTTTTATTTTTGAGGTAATGATTTCTTATGGACATTAATATCTTATGTGGCTCAAAACACCACATTTCTTCAGCCACCAACCTCCAAAATTTACCTATAGAAAATCCTTCAAAATGTATTTTAAGATACTAGGAATTTATCACTAGAATAAATTTCATGGAGTCACATCATTTTTAAAAAAAATTGGTGAGATGGATTTTGAAGAAAAAAATACATAGGTAACTCCAAATCCAAGTCAGAAGTGGTAGGGGAACCCGCACAAAATCACTTCATAGAAATGTTCCCTCTGCATAAAAACTTTATTACCTTATCTGCATAATCCCTTTTTATATGGTCCCATGTAAATATTTAACATTTTTCTATATTTCATGTAAACCTTAAACCAATATACCTCTTTCGGACCCCATTCAGTCACATAAAACCCTTAATATTATATCAAATTGAAGATTATTGATATAATCATTTATCTATTTCTAATGGTATATATCTATATAACATTTGACATTGAGAAACCTACTACATGAAGGTTCCCTACCAAGGATATTCATAACCTTAAATGACACAAATACCTTTCTGAAACTCTTTTACCTAGGTAAAATTCTTAAAATTATACTTTACCAAATCCACCTCCAGGGAATCCTAATATACATGGCTATTTCATTATGCATACTCATGTGTCCCATTTTGAACATTTATTCCCTTAATAATGGGTTACCCATTGGTTTTTATCCACAACAAATAAGGACCTTAAGGGAAAATCAATCATGTATCCCCTTGATAACGAGGATCCCTACTCTTGGGAAACCATTGGGATCTATCATAGCTCAAGATACTCATCCTGACTACTCTTAACCACTCCCCATAGATCTCAATTTTATAGTTTGTCTTATTATATATAATAAATGTGTCAAGGATATATTGGGGGATCTAAACTAGTGTAATATCAAACCAAAAGGTCCTCCAACTTGGTTAAGCTCCAACCCACCTTCACCCAACTAATCTATTAGGTTAAAATGGAAATGGACACTCATGAATAAGTCTCAAACCAAAACAATTCTTGGTACTTTTCTTATAGTAGTCCATTCCATATGATTTTAACCTACTTTAAAGCAGTCTTAGACATATAAACTTAAAGTAAAAGATGTGTTGGTCTTGGTTTTATAACATTTAAAGGAACAATAATGGTCATGGTTGTATGACTTTTAAAGGAACAACTATAGTCCTTGTAAATAAAATATAAATGAAATACATGCCTTATTAAATGGAAACCAACCACAAGGTTTTTAATTCCCTTAATGGGAATATATAGGAATCACTTCTCAGGGTCCTGATCCCAAATCCACAACACTTACCACCTCTATGGGTAGTGATAAATTATAGAGTTCCTAGTGATATGATTGAAACCATAGAATGTCCAATCAATTAAAGAGAATATGGAGAACCTATCATAAATGTTATCAATGAATTTATGGTATCAATCAATCACATACATAATAAGGGTAAACTATATTCTTACCACGAAGTATTTCATAGACACGTATTAAATCCATTAGAGAGTACCATATTATAAATTAAGCTCATTTGTGGGAACATTTGACCTAACATTTTACGAGTTTCAATGTTTAACATCATAAGTTCCTTTAAATCACCTTAGAATCCACTCACAATTGGAAATAGGGTAATTAAAAACACAAACATAATTTTTTTTAAATATAAATTGTGAACATGATATTAAATCCTTCACTTGTGGAAGGTATTGATTAACTATGCATTATTACTTGTGATACCACATTGATGGATTCATTATTTCTTTTTTATCCTCACACCATTATCCTATAGAAGAAAAATGGATTTATTTATGGAAATTATGAAAAATATCAACATTATTTACTATTTTTTTGGAAACTATGTGACATCCCGAGTGGTCACACATCATCAATTGATGGCACCCAAGATGTATGTTACTGCCTTGATGGAAATCATGGATCCAAAACCATGATTAATAATTCCCCTAAACCAATATATTTAAAGAAAATTATTGAATTATATAATGAGGTAATAACTACACAATGGTATTATCACCATGCTTTAGATAGCTCACAAAATCCTTGAGGAGTTGAATCCATGACGACCACCACATCAATGACTGAACAGTGGGGGGAAGTCGACCCCCATCACCACTTTGAAATTGTTCAGGAGTCTCTCCCCAAATAAAAAAAGGCCTACATTTGATACTAATAAAATTATTAAAGGGATATCCCTCACATTAAAAATATTATCATAGATTCAACCATGAGAAATCTTATCAACTAAGGTACCCGCCACTACCACACTGACCTAAACTATTTAGGATATATTGTTAAGACCTCAACCATAATTGTACAGACCATGGAACCTAAGAGGAGGACCCATAGAGGATACAAGACCACCAAATCCCAAGAAATAATCCCTACCTATAGTCCTACTAATATCCATGACACTCATTGGTATATCCTAAATGTATACTAGGTATGATCACAAGTTACCATCATAAGGAAGAATCAAATTCTATTAAGATAGACCTCAATAATTACCCCAATAAACACCTCATTATAAAGGAAGATCACCTACTCTAACAATGTTTCTCTTCATAGTGATATATCAGGAAACTCTATAGATCCTCCCCAGATCATTTATTTTTTCTTCCTTACAATAATTACATATCAAGAAATTCTCAAGGCCATCCCCAGGGCATTCGTTGTAAAGGTCCTCCCCAAAATGACATATCGAATGACTTTATAGGACCCCTATAGAAAAGTTGTCATATATTACCTACCCGTGATGACATGGATGCCTATTATAGAGGGATTAATCGTGGTAATTTCCTAAAAATGTATATCCATGGAGGTCCTCCCAAAAAACAAAAGTAAAATATTGATATAGACCATCCCCATATAAAATACCAATCTAGTAGTGGAGATCCACCCCACGGTTAAGCTTAGTCCAATGATCATAAAAGAACTCCCCATGATTCAAATTGTGAATGTTCTACTTGTAATGAACAATAAAATATAAATGGAGTTATTTTCCATAAATAATCTAAATAAATCAGCAACCACGATGGTCCTCTACATTGTGATCTAGAAAAAAATGACATTTAGGCCCTTCCCAAATTGTATATTAATAAATTGACAACCATTGTGGTCCGTCATATGAATGTTATCATGGATGTAATTCTAATTATGATACATCCCATCCATATGAAGGTTCTCCTTGTATAATAATCATCTCAAATATTTTTTTTAATGAGAGTCACTTTCAAATACAAGGTCAACAACACCGTGAACTCCACTATCATCTGAAAATTAATCATCCTGATTAATGAGTGAGTGGAAGAAACAATAATTTTTTGTTCCTTATCTAAATCCTGCATTCCTAAAGCTGGTTAGAGATATTAATGATGATTCCAGTCCACTCAATAAGGAAGTGGTAAAATTAATTTTTCAGTTGGGATAGGTTGAAGAACCCTTTGACAAAGATGAGTTATGTTCTAATATTTTGTGAAAGTAATTGGATAAAGATAAGATATTTTTCATGTTTTAGACCATGGAAACACTTTATTATTTTATTCTAGAAATCATTGAAGAATAATACATACCCCACATTCATTACAAATTGTAGGAGAAATTACAACACCTCCAATCTAGAAACCTACCATATAAGGGATATGTCAACCACATCAAGGTATTGGATGATTAATGTCTATAGGTTGATATAGATACTATAAAAGTTGCCTTGAACCCTAATTTGACCAAACAAAAAGATTCTATTCAAAAATATTTCTTTAATGGACTCCAGAAACTTCACGAAATTATTCTGGAGGCTTCTCCACAAACTTGCATTAGAGTCTTATGTGAATTTGAGTATAAAATTTTGGTTATAGAAAAATTTGGTCACAAATTCCAATTAATATCAAGTTATATCTATAGGTATATGTGGTTTTGTTTAATGATTCAATTATGTGTGATGAATATGAAACAAATATTAATTAAGAGTGTTGAGTGTGAAAAGATACAAAAACATAATATTTTTGGTTATTCTTAGAATAAAAGTGTGTGTTTATGTGTATGTGGTATTGAAACAAGAAATATAATACATTTTTTATTTAAATTTCCAATGTTTGAGATATTTAGGTTAGTGATCACCATCATGATACATTTAAAGATTATTTTAAAAATAATTATTTCAAAAACATCACCTTTTCCCTATACTCCACTCTCAAGGTAGAATTATACTGACACATGAAGTCAAGACCCCCCATAAGGTTTCTTTCATCCCTCATGAGTAGTGACCAAAGATTATTTTCTATGATTATGTGGGTAACACATCCATTGAGTTCTCACTCCTTAAGATATAAGTTTCATGATTTATTTCATTGATTAGGATTCAAATTTCGTTACTTCACCCTCTACCTTTTATCATTTAACTATCCTTCAAAAGATAAAATCATTATGATCAAATGAAATAATAATACATCATTTGGATTATAAATGTTATACAACGTAAGAAATTATTATATCCCCTTTATCCCCCCACCTATAAGATTATCCTAACATTCTTATAATAATGAAAAATAAAGGAAGAAGAAGAATCCCTTATATAAATGTGATGCTTGACCTCTTCTTCTCCCTGGGATATTATTTCTATAACTCCACTTCTAGTGGATGGATGTAATGGATGAAGGTATAGAATCTAGATAGTGGTAATAAGGATGAATTTTGGAGTGGGATGGTTTATTTATGGTGGATAATGGAGATATCTATTAGGGGTGTTTAATGAAATATAAAATGTTTGATATGATCAAGTCTCAGGATCCACCCTCTTTATGGGGTAATTTTCCAAATTTCCCTCCCTTCCTTGGGGTATCACCACATGTATTAATCTCTTTGGCTTATAAGTGGTTCTAAGTGATAGTAATTGATAGAATTTGAATGTAAAAAAGTATTAATTGCCGTATCTTATCACTCCCCAATATCAAAGAACATCTATAATTTTCTCAATATTTTACCAAATTCGGGAAAATAATTTTGTGTGAATTGTTACTCCCCCTTTTCTTGTTTCCCACATTTATGTTTTTATGGATAAAATATAGCTTGATGGTCCCCACATAAATAAGTTTTCATAAGCTACTTCATAATTCTTTGTAAATTTTACTAGGTATTAGGTTCAATATAGACTCACTTTCTATGGTTGGGGATGTGTTGGAGCTTGTTAATATATTTGGAGAACTTGAAATTACTTTTTTCTATTTTTTTATCATGGGTCTGTTTTGGTTGTTTCAAGTCTCAAGAGACTCACCTACTTTCTAAAGATAGGGAACCTCTCAATATCATGGGGGTGGTGATTATGGAATAATTTTTTATATGAGAGGATGAGAGTTCAATGTAATTCCCCTTGATTTATTTCATTTTATTTTTATAAGGAATTTAACCTTTTGGTTTAGTGGGTGTTTTGTTTTGAGATTTGGAAGATGTAATGGGAATCTATGGGTTTGAAATCCTCTAAAAGATTTTTTTAGATGGGGTATGTTTTATTGGAGGTTTTAGGAGTTTAGAAAGATCTTGATAGACCTGAAACTATTTTGGAGCCACATACATGTATTCACATCATGACACAATGTGTCGCACTATGAATCATCAGGTTATGGATATCAGAAGATGATTACCTAAAATTTGATGGAGTGAAAGTGTCTTTCATGGAACTAACTTCCTCAGTATAGTGATTTAGGTGTTTTAAAAAAGGGGACTCACCCATAAATCTCTCATTCATTCCCCTCTACATTCATATCAGGATTTTGGCAATTTTCAGCTTTTAAGAGCTCCTTTGACCTCATTTATTTCCAAATAGAAGTGTCGTTCGACACTATGGAGTCCTCTTAGAAATAATAACTCTAAAAATTAAATATATCCATTATTCCTCTTTTATTTGTTGTTTTTAACAAATTTTATGTGAATTGGGATAGGTTTAGGTTTATATTATATTGAATCATAGTTGAATCAACCAAAATGGATTTGGATTTTTTAGGCTAACATAGGGGACCCCTAATATGCCATCTTCACATTGTTGGAAGTGATTTTGGAAAATCTAAATCACTGATGAATTTATTCCCAGGTATTTTTTTGAAATTAGGTTAAATTATCCATTTAAATGGTGATATTAATTGGGGATTTGGGGTGTCTTTAGGTTGGGTGGGTGTTGGTAGTGAACCACACCCTTTTTCTTAAAGATTAGGAAACCAGATGATTCCAGTGAGTTTTTAGGTTATTAATATTATAAAAATTAAATTATTTATAATTTATTATGGATATATCTTAGCATGAGAGAGGTTCCTTAGAGTGTTGATAAATCTATGTGGGCTTAAAATAGGCTTGATTAATCTTAGTGGTGGGAAAACTTCTATATCGATGTAGGTGGCGCCCATTATACAATTTCACATATATATCTATACATGATTATGCACGCTTTGATAACAACATGGGTTTTGTGATGGGGTTAAAGGACCATTATAGTATTTAGTCATGATGATGGTGTGGTTTTGAGCATCTCAGGATGATACTATGTTCACTTAGTACTTTTATTAATTCTGGACAGTCTAATAACTATGAATCCAAGGGGTGAGGGATCTAGTTGATATGATGAGATGCCTCTAAGAGGTATTAGAATATGTTATAAGATGTGGGTTAGTCTAAGCCGAGTTCATAGGTTTTGTGGGAAGGTATTATAGGCCTCAGGAAGAGTTTTGATGGTAAATATATATTTATTTAACACGTGTGATGAAAAAAATCCTTCCTAAGATCGGATGTGATTCATGGAATGTTCTTGGATCAAGAGGATTCCTTTGGGGATTTGATTATATGACTATGATGGGATTACTTCAGGCAATGAGATAAGGTATCTCACATATAAGATGTGTGATGGAACCCAAGAATGGGTCATGGGAATCATCCGGGACTTGAAATAGGCATTCTAAGGGGGGGGGGGTGGGAATAAAGATATATCGAATGGGATGGTCCTTGGGTAGTGGGATTAAGATTGATGAGTAATTGAAGAGGTTAGGACGAACCTTGGGGTTTTGGTTAGAGAATCCTTCAGGATATTATATCACTATAGGGTGACAAACACCTGATGGTATCAACAAACAAAGTCCATGAATAGCCTCCATGACCCATTGGATGCCTGATGGGTGAGTTGTGACTTATTGTGATAAGGGTATAGGTGTCAAGAGACTAATACCGTAGAATAAGCTGGTGAGATGTGTGATGGCCTGCAGTCTCTTTCTATATCTTATGTGCCTAAAAGACCTCCCAAGAGTCTGTTGGGATGGTTTTGTCTTATTGGACCTCGCCAAAGCCTATGGGGATGGTTCTGTGCTCTTTTGACCACTCTAGAGTTCATTAGGAGGGTCGTTTTGATGACCATGCTGTGCTCATTCGGGTATCAAATTGATTACCTTCTCATGAATGGATTGGGACTGTTTGAGGACCATTCCCTAGAGAGGGTATTGGGTTGATGACCTTTAAAGACATGTCTTGGGTTATCATGCATGAATTATAAATTTCCTTGAGTAGTCTTGTGTTGATGTCTACTCTAGGTGATGGTTCATGGTTGGATGAGAAATGAGACCGATGGAACTCCCATCAAGTGAGAAGGAATGAGTTGAGGTTTATGAATGTGTAACTATGCCAAATGTTCATTGGTATTGGGTTGAGGTTCCAGATGATTCCCTATCCTGAGTATTTGGGTATGAAATGTGCATCAGTATGATGGCATGAGCTAACTAGTGGATTCCAACATGGAATTGAACTAGGTATAGTTAGTGTTTTAGTGGCCTGGGTAGCACTAAATGACATAATGAGTGTGTGTACCTCATTGATTTCCATGGTACCCTAGTTAGTGCATAATGAATTTAAAATCATGTTTATTATATTTATTTTATCTATACATACAAATGAATATGATGATGTATATTAGGGGTTTTTGGTGAGACCCTAATGAGTTATATTCTCACACCCTACATGAGAATCTTAGTGCACATACAGTCTTTATGATTTCATTTTAGGTCAGATCATAGGACGTACAATGGATCGGGTTACTGTATATTGTTCATATTGGAGATAGGTTGTGTGAGGCCCGAGGTTGGTAGTAGGTCCAATGTGCTTGCATTTTATTTTGGTTTATTTTTTATTTTTAATCATCACTGTGGGAAATTGTTGTTTTTTATGTATGAAAAATAAACTTGTTATTTTATGTGATTAGTGGTTCATTTATTTTTGTACTCTAATGTTATGGATGTGTAAAATGCATGGTTATTTTTTTATTGTTGTTGTTTTATTCACTATAATTTGAGGGAATAGTATCCCCACTGTATAGATTAGACACTTATATCTAGTTGAGAACCTCTTGTGTATTAGGAGGTGCACCTATAGTCTTTTGACATATCTGTTCTAGGAACTACTGAGTATACCATGTTGGGGTATTAAAAAATGGTATCAAGGAATTATTTTATTTAAATATTTGGGTAAATGGTAGATATGTTATCTAGGAATGAGTCAGATCATGTAAAGGATATATGACTAGTTTTTTGACAACAATATTTCTGATTGAAAGCCCAAGTCACATGGGTATGGTATTACTGTTCATGGTTTTCAATGTTACAGTCATATGATCTCAACTTGAGAGTGAAACTTGAGTTTTGTATCTTTGATTTATTATAGTTTATGACTCCAAACTCATTAGCTAGAGGCTTGTGTTTAGATCTTGTCCCATTTGAAATTGGATCATTTACATGAATCATGATTAGGAATGTAGGATTTACTTGAAATATGCAAGCTTTCTGATGGTTGTTAATTGATGGGAGGTATAACTATTTAAATTATCAATATATTATATGCCACTTTACTATATAACATATTGGTGGGATTCTAAACTACTTGTTAATAATGAATTTACTTTTAATGGAAGGTAATGTATATCATATATAAAGAGGTTTTTTAGTAATGGAAATAATGTCGCTTTATCAAAGGATATATGGAGACACTTCATGGGATGGTGAAGAAATTTATTCCCTCACATTGAATCGATAAGGGTATGGAATTAATAATAGGCGATTTATGGATTTGAATGGGTTTACCTAATAATTATTGATCCTTATGGGTCATTAGGTTGCAAGTTTAGTAACTTAAATCATCGAAAAAATTATATATTGGTTTCCTATATAGATTATTTGTGGCACACTACTTCACCACATCAGGTGGTTCTATAAGAAACATGATGGGTTTAGGAAAAAGAAATTTGAAATTACTTGGCATCTTATGATGAAAATAACTTGCATGGTTTTTCGTATTAAGGAAAGTTTTGGATTGAAGGACCAAATGAGTTTCTAGCACTATAGTTTTTGGGAAGCACTTTTGAGTAGCACAATGGGAGTGTGGGTAGATGCTCATGGTTGTTGAATGAAACTCATGTGGTGGATGGTCATACGGTTATCCTTGTAATGGGAGATTCCTTTATCCTGTTAAGATAGTATGATATTCATGTAGGGTATATTCAACTCGTCATACAAGTTATCCTATGTTATATAGTACATAACTAATTGGAGAATGATTCAGAATACATGATTAGGCTATATTGGAATGTGTGGAATTTAGGTTCAATTGAGATTGGAGTAGATCATAGACACACACCTTTGAGTGAGTTCTAAGGGGATCACTCTTCCTTGGGTGATGAAGAGTGAGTGTTGGCAATAATTTCTTGGAAAAGTACTGTTGTGGGAGGGAATAGGCATGCTTGGAATACACAGTTCTATATTGGGTTGTTAATCAGTTAACATGTTGGGTGAAGGTCCATTGAGAATTTTATAGGTTATAGAGAAACCTAAGTGGTGTCATATTGGAAGAGCTATTCTGGTTTTGGTTTAGGGTTACTCTTGGAGTGAGGTGACCAGTGCGTTTGGTGAGAACATGGATTCCATAATAGTAAGATGTGACATCAAAAGAGGATTAGGGTACCATGGTATGGTTGAACTGAGTGGATGAATTCACATGGATTTTCATGTAAGTTAGGTGTTATAGATTTATGGGAGAGAGTGTGGCTTAGGAGGAGTAACACATAAGTGTTGATGGGACAAATTTAGTTCGATGATCAATGAGAAAAGTAATGGAATCCATATAGTGGGGAGACCACTATTAGATATTGGAGGACTTATTCCAACTAGGTCGAGAATGGGTGGTTGAAATTATTTGTTATTGCTTAGGTATAAGTGATACAAAAGCATATAGTTATTGAATTTAGTAATGGATAAAGTGTGGACCATGGAGTTTGGGTGTTGTTTTAGTTGGAAATGATAACAATACTCCTATGGCAGGGATCATTGTATTGGTCATGGGTTAATGGACCTCATGTTGGGAGGGTCATGGAGGTAGTGAGACTTGTCAGTAGATGGTTGAGATGACACTGGGGTTTTTGGTGTGTGGTAATATCTAGTAGTATCTGGTTTCTTCGGTATTATGAGAATTTAAATTCAAATCAGTATTTTTGGAGTCAGTTCATTGGAATTGGGATTGAGGTGGTTTTGATTTGATCTGAGGGAAATTCATGGGGTAAGCCATGATTAGACACATGTGTTAAGGGGTAAAACTACAATTCATATCATGGTTAAATGAATGAATCATGTTTTGTGGAATGGTTTTGGGGGTGAAACCATTTCATCCCATGATTAATGGGTTGAATCAGGTGAGAAAACATAAAGATGGTTTTAGATGGGATGAAAATCATTAGGAATAATAGGATGGTTGGTACCAAAGTTTAAGGAAAAATAAAGACCTTGAGGGGGGGGGGGTCATGAGTGAAATTAACAAGTTTGAGGTAAGTGTTTCTTTTGAGGATGTGATAGTGGGCCTGAATGAGCATTTTGGGAAATGTATTCCAGAGGACGTCTGACAGGTGATATTGTATAAGGTTGGAAATGGTGAAAGAGAAATATTGTTGGTAGAATCTTATAGAACACATTTAGTGGTTCAGTTGTAATACTCTGATATTTTGAAATAATAATATATTCAATAGCATATACAACACACAACTTTGATCTTAAACAAACCAAGAAATATTATTATTTAAATATGACCATTATAACCTATCTGTTGAATTTTTAGTAATGAATAATATTAAAAAAATTATGAAATATATATAAAGGACCAAATGAAGACAAATTTTTTAATTAATACTTAGGAAATAAACTCTCAATTTTTAGTAACAACTTTTTTTTCTTCAATAAACGTATTCTTAAAAAATTATTTTTATTTATTTTTATGCATTGATAATATAATTAATTTATGCCAATTATAGTAAGGTTATATTATAATAATTATATAATTTTCAAAATAATATATTAAAATTATCTTAGGTTAAAAAATTTATATTTTTCTAAATATTTGTTTCAGTAGATAGTGAAAAATATCGTTTTTTGTTAAAATGTCATTTATTTTCAATAAATAAAGTAATTTTAAGTATGATTATATTTTTGATTTGACATTAAAGTTACATATGATAATTTCATTCATAATAACATAATTAATTTCATTTTAATCCCCAATTTTCATTATTTTTTATAAATATATTTTTATGCTTAGAAACAAATTTTTTCTAAAAATTGTTTTTCAGTGCATACTGTGTTTCATTGTATTTAATTAAAATAACCCCTAATTATGAATTATTTAAATAAAATTTATATATTATATCTCTATATATATGAATTTAAATTCATATAATGATGAATACTGGTCATAGATTTAATGTAAAATCATTTTTTCCGGGATAAAAGCATTTTCCAGAAAAAATGTTTTTTATCACACGTTGAGTGTTAAATTTTAAATTAAAAATTTACACTTATGTAAATTTAATAATGAGAAATGGATCCCATATTTTCAATTATGAGGACCAAAATTTTTAAATATTATTCTTATATTTTTATTGATTTTGAATTGTAACCGTAGTAAATAATTATCACCACGATAAGGGTAAATCCGACAATTAAGGTTAAAAATAATATGATAAGAACTAAAAATTGTCACTAACCCTTGTATTTATATTATTTTTTGTGTGTTTAATTTTACATTTTGATAAAATTATTGAATATATGGCCTCTTGGTGACATATTTCTTTGATTTTTACCTTTACAATATTTAAGTAAAAGATAAAGACAAAACTGTCACTTTATTTCTTTTAATAACTATAATATTTTTCGACAAGGTTAAAATAATGTATGTTATGTTATAAATAGTAATTTTAAATATAAATAATTTTTTTAACATGTAAATTTATTAATATTTTTTATAAATGATATAATTACCTTAAATTCTTATGCAACATTAGCATAATATTTATTTAATTAATAGAAAAATAAATTAAATGATTATAAAAATATTAAAAGTTTTATAATTAGAATGAATTATTGTGTTAAATTAATTATTTAGAAACATATAAAATAATAGGGATTTATTAAAGGATTATATTCTAATTTTTTTTTTCATTTTTTGAATGTCTAATTAAATGAATAGTTCCCAAATTGACATTAATGATATTTCATAATAAATAATATTTAATTAAATGATATAAAATTAGAAAAAAACATATACTCATAAACTATTTTAGTATTAGATTTTAAATATAAATAACGGTCTATGTATAGGCCAAACTATATTTTATAAAAGTGTAGAAATCTTTGTTATCATTATAATGGTTAAAAATGGTAAATGGGGATTGAAACAAAATGATAATACTAAAAACATTGTATAAACTTTTAAAAATTTTATTTTATGATATTAGTTTGATCTATAATTATTATATATTCTAAATATATCATCTTGGATCTGATTTTTCATGATGAATAATTTATATTAATTTAATTCTTTAATAAATCACAAAAGTGCCCCTCCCATTAGTTATTAAAGGATACCTCCTCTCCTATTTTCTTCACACATCATGAACAATATTTTTAACAAAATACCTACCCAAATAACTTCATAATATCACTCTCTATGTTCTATAAGTCTTGGTTTTAGAAGAACACAAGCATTATAGGGATAAATAAGTAAAGCAAATGAGGTTGTTTGAAGAAGAGGTTTTCCTTTTAAACAAATGTTTTAGTTTTATTTATTATTCTACCTCCTTAAAATATTTTTCAAACATGATGAAATAATAAAACATATATTACATATACTAATATATTTTTATACTAATGTAATACCCTATATTCATACCCCCTTCCATCAAATGGAGAAAAAAATAGTCCTTCGTGTTTGTGGCAGACTACTGCCTCACGAACTAATGCAATTCATTTTCAATCACCAACCATTTGAGATGGTTATAATGATAGATTTAAGGATTATATATGATATTAATGAAATAGTTAACATTATTTAAATATTTTATATCATCCACTTTCTTACCTTTCATCCATTTAAAAATGATAATGTCCTTCGTGCATATGTGTGGACTACCACCAATACAAAGCAACATCATACATTTTTCATCAACACATCACATAGATTTTTTATATAGATAAATATATATTATAATTTAATGAAATAATATTTTATTTATGATAAAATTTTGATTCTTTAAATATACAATTATTGTTAATTTCCTTTCATAATGATTATTGAAAAATTGAAACATTACTCATGTGTATGTATGGTCTACCATCTCCAGGATTGTAATGTAGTTCATTTTTTCATAACCATTTTGAGGGTTGGTTTTAAAAATATAATCTATTTATAAAAATTAATACTATTTCATGATTATTATTCTATAGTTGATGTAATAGTGACCACTTTTACCATAGGCAACATATAAAAATCAATTTTTATATATAAACCGAATATCTTAAAAATGTCTGGTGTAATCCGTTTTAAATACAAAATGGTAATAAATAAAATAAAAGTAATAATAAATGTGAAAAAGTTTATTAATAAGTAAAATAATTAATATAAGTTTATTATTCAAGAATATAAATAATATACGTGATGATTCAGACGCAAGCTAAGGGTTTTTGAAACAATTTCCCTTCACTGAAGAATATGTTAAAGATATACACATAATTTATTTTATATGGTTTATATAATGAAATTTTACATGTTATATCATTAATAATTAATAATTAATGGTATTTTTAAGTATCAATTCAAATTATCTCATCCAAGTGTATTTTACTTAAATGTTACCAAGTGGAAAGGGGTTTCTTAACTCAATTTTCATTTGTTGGGATATTCTTCGACTTCATTGATTATTTTATTCCATGATTATGAGTGATATTTACTATGATGGTATTAATTTTTATTTTAAATTATTTTATGTGGATTTAAATTTTTTTACACATAATCTCATCATTGATTAATTTTCACTTCAATAATACAATCCTTGAAAGGATTTCTTATCTCACTTTTGTTTCCATGGGACATATGTCGTATTCACCACATGATTCTTTCATATGGTGTATATACTAAAACTTTTATATGATATATAATTATTAAATTTATATTCATGTAATTTAAAGAGTCATTTTATTTTATTTCTTTCATGGGGATGATGATTCAAAAGTTACAAATGTAGTAAGGGTTTATTTTTCAATCTCATCATTATTCGAGGTTGTTTATTTTTAAGTATCAATTAGTGTAATTAAATGATATTTTAATTGTAATAAAATATATTTATTATTATAGTTTTTTTAAATTATAACATTTCCTTTCATTTTCATATTTTTACTACTCAAGATATCGAAATAATATTTTTAAGGAAAACCGACTTTGTTTTCTTTTCGGGTGGGAATCATTTTCTTCCATATCCATATTTTCCATAATTTTTTTAAAAAAATTGTTTTCACTATTTTAATATGATTAATTAAAGACATTTTTAACCATGTTTTATTTTTTACAAAATGTTTTAAACAGAACCCTCTTGTTCTTTTCCGAATGAGGTTCTTTTGGAATTTTTACCAAAACTGTTAAAGGAATATTTTTTTTTAACATAATGAACATGAAAAGAATTTCCCTCCATCATGACCAGTCAATGAATTTTATTTTCCCCTTATAGGTTTCCATTAATATTTTCAAATAAATATTTTTTCCTAATAATATAGAAATATTTAGTTTTTAAAGTTTTGTTTTTCAAAGTAAAATGTGTATTTTCCTCAAGAATATTTTTAATGAAATTTTATGGTATTCTTATGAATCAATAACAATAAGATTTTTTTAATTATAATATAATGGGGAATTTTTTAATGATCCCATACTTATTATTTCTCTTGATGTCTTATGATCAATTTGATTGGGGAAATATTACCATTTCGTATGCCATTTTTTCAATATGAATGTTAATATTGAATATGTATTGCATTTTTATTCTCAAGTTTAATATAATGAATGAATTGTAATTATTAAGGGATGGAAAAGTACCACCATATATCTTGATGAATCATAAGGTAACATTAGAAAAACTAGTTTGGGTATTCGGCCGATACATTACCCATTTATACAAGATGTCTTAGCACAAGTCATTGATGATAAGTTTATGATGTACCACATTATGTATTCCAAAATTATGAGATTAGTTATTTATGTCCATGTGATTATTTTAATAGTTATGTATCCATGGATAAGTTTGAAGCTCAAGTGATTATTTATATTAAATTATTTTATCATCATTTATTCCTTCCATATTATTCTTTGTTCTCATGTTATTAACCTTTACATATTGATTATGAATTATTTAAAGAATATTAATTTCATAATAAGAAACTCTTAAATACAAATTTCACTTTACCTTATTTTTTCCCTTTCCCCAGGATATGAAAAGAAAATTATTAAATGAGTTCAAGGATGCAGAGTAATTACACTCACTATGTTATATATGTAATTTTTCAATATAAAATGGGAATAATATATGCATCTATTTTACCATGATTACTATAATATTTTTTCTTTCAGAATGTGGTTACTTATATATAGTACCAATTTACAAAAATAACCCCTAAATCTAGGCTACTGGAGTTGGGTTATTTACATTGAAGTATAGATGGAGGTGCATTT
Source organism: Viscum album (assembly GCA_963277665.1). NCBI lineage: Eukaryota > Viridiplantae > Streptophyta > Magnoliopsida > Santalales > Viscaceae > Viscum > Viscum album. The sequence goes on from OY728125.1 coordinate 607,496,426, forward strand.
TTAGTAAGTGATTCGTAGGATGGGGAGAAATATCCTTAAGAGTTGGCATTTGTGAGTAAGAGTATTATGGATTGGAGAACAATAATCCTTATGATGAGTTGGTTTAAGAATCTGAGGTGTGTTTGGGTAGATAAGTGTGGTGAGAACCATCATTTTTTTGGTGCTAGTAATGAGAAGGTGGCTCGACTCTATATAAATAGTGTTTTTGGTGTTTGGAGTTATGCAACAAAAGTGTGTTTGAAGTTATGGAGTGGAACACAAAATGTTTGTGGTTAATTGATGGACCTATAAGGCCCAGAGATGTGTTTTTGTGGTTTACCATGGCTTATCAAGGATGATAAGTGTTATAGTGGTTTGTTTGTAACACCCCATGGATTTTGGGACATTGTATTTTTAGAAGGAGTTTGAACATTTGGTATAGTGGGTGGTTTTGTATTGAGATTCAGGACTTCTAATGGGAGTATGAGGGTTTGAGTAGCAATAAAAGATTTTTTAGGTGAGGTTGGAGTTGTTGGAGGTGTATATAGTGTTTAGGAGTGATTTTTGAGAGAATTGGGATGGGCTTTCTATTGTTCATGATTTTCAACTATACATTAAAGGAATGACATACTATGGCATGCCATGAATCATTAGGGTAGGGATGTCGTATGGTACTAGCCTAAAATTTCATGATACAAAATTTTCTTTTACCACATGAAATTCATAAGAATATAACTTTAGGTGTTTTAAAATATGGGGATCATCCGAGAACCCCCTCATTTATTCCCCTCCACCTTCTTCTCTTGATTTTTGTGATGTTAGGCATCTGTGGGATCCTTCCATTTTTTTTCTTATTAGATTGAATTCCTATTTGATCAAATGGACTCCTTTTGTTCATTCTAACCCTTAACTTTCCATAAATACATTATTTCTACTTTTTTTTTTGAATTTTTGTAAATTGATCTAGGTTTTGGTGTTTATTCCATCGGATCATGGTGGTATCAATAGAGATGGATGGGGATTTTTCTCATCTTGCATCGAGGACATCCTGAGATGATATCCACATACAATTAGAAGAAATTTCAATAACAGTACACCTCACCATGGTTTTTATTAGGGTTTATGGAAAAATCAATCGAAATTTTCAATTAGATTGGAGATATTAATTGGGGCACTGGAATGGATTAGGTTTAGGTGTATGTTGGGAGTGGACCACACCATATTGATTGATTTTTCAATAAGAGGATGATTTAGATGAGTTTTTAGATGATTATTAATATTCAAATAAAATTATTTAATTAATTATAATTTTTTATAAGTAATTATTCATGTATCTTGGAATGAGGAGATCTTTCGAGATCATGGTTGATGCTCGGGGTGCTTGGATGAGGCTCTGTGAGGGGTTAACAATGGTATAGAGGTCGATGGATCCTACATTAAAATTACATATGTATATATATACATGAGTTTTCATTATTGAATAACTATAGGGGGTTTTAAATGAGTTCTAAATATGGGTAGAGTCCTTAAGAAAGATGATGAGGTGGCATTGATCCCCCGTTATGAGTCCAAGTGCTCACAATACATGTAGTAATTTGGGTCACCTGACAACTATATCTCTAATTGTCAAGTGGTTTGGTTGAGCTAATGAAATACCTCTGGGAGGTCTTGGGATGTGATAAGAGATTTAGGATAACCTAGAATGAGTTCCCATGGATAGTGTGAAGGAGTGAGAGGATTGGGGCCAAGTGTTGATGGGTGAGATAAACACATATCTCTCTTATGATGAATAACTCACTCGTTTGGCTAGATGTGAGTTTTGTTTAGCACGTGGAGTGAGAGGAGTTCTTCATGACTTAGAGTATATGACAAAGATGTCTTTCCTACAGGTGACTAGTTGAGGGAAATCTCTTAGGAAATGTGAGATGAGACCAAGGTATGTGTCTTGGTAATCATTGAGGATTTTGTAATTATCATTCCAAGGGAGAATTAGAGAAGGATGTCTTGGGAAGACCCCAAGATAGAGATATTGAAAGTTATGGGGGATTAGAGAGGATGGACTACACCTTTAGGTCTAGTTCATTGGATCCTTCGGGTTGTGATGCCACCTTTGGGTGATAAACTTGTGATGGTATAAATGAGAAAATAATGTGATGGATTTAGAGGACCTAATGGATGCCCAAACTTTTTATTTGGGAAATGTTGTAATGAGGGGATAGATCTCGTGTGACTAGATCCTCATGATTAATTGGTGAGTTGTGTGAGGTCTTGTAAGCCCTGCTATTATTTTATGAGGCCTTTTAACCTCCCAGAGTCTCTAGGGATAGGTTAGTGTCAGTGGACATCACAAACGTCCATGGGGATGGGTCAGTGTGCTTGTAACCTCACTAGATTCTACAGGGATGAGTTCATTTGATGATTGTTCCCTGTTCCTTATAGTATTAGGTCATGTAACCTACAATATGTGGCTTGGGTTAGTCTGATGACCATGCACTAAGGTTGGTATTTGGCTGAGGACCTTTATAGACATTTATTGGGTTAGTGTGCATGAATTGTACCTTTACTTGAGTATTCATGGGTCGAGGAATGCCTTGGGGGATGTGTAATGATGTAATGCAAGATGAAATCATTAGACCTCCTAGATGTGAGAAGGGATGGTTCAGGGCTTATATGTGTATGGCTATTTAAAGTATATATAGGTATTTATTCAAGGTTTTGGATGTTTCCCTACCCTGAGTCTTTAGACATGGGCTAGGAATTGGTATGATAGTATGATGAAACTGATGGATTTTGATATGGCATCAAATCAAGAATGGTCAATGTTAGGATGTACTGGTTTTCACCCAAAATCCTAACAAGTGTATGTACCTCATTGAGTGCCATAGAAGCCAGTTTAGCACATTATTATTCCAAGATAATGTATAATATCTTTATTTTCCAAGAGAATACACAAAGAAGACAACATATATATTTCAGGTAATTGGTGAGACCCTACTGAGTTATATGATCACACCATACAAAGGTATCTTGGTGTATATACAGACCTTATGTTTTCATTTCATGTCAATGAAAAGGACGTGACGTGGATAAGGTAGGTGCAACTCAAGCGTATCGGAGACATGATGTGTGAGGTATGGGGTTGGTAGTAAGGCCTATGTGGATGATTTTTATTTTGGTTTATTTGGTATTTTGGATCATCCTATTTGGAGATCAGTGTTTGTTATGTATAAAAACATCACTTGGTACTATATATTATTTATGGTTAATTTATTCACATATTATAATTTTATGGATGTGTATGATTCAAAGTTATTTTTTTTATTTCACTCTAATTTGATGGAATAATTTTCTAACTGTATAGATTTAGACATCGAATCTAGTTGGCATCCTTTGGTATATGGGGAGGTGCACTCGAGGTGTTGTGACATATCCAACCCATGCACTATGAAGTAACCTAGGGTGGGGTTTTAAATTTAGTGTTTTTTATGTCAATCCTTTGTAGGTTAGAGTTCCTAATGCATAATATGACTCAATTATTCATGATTAGATTAGTTCACATTAGGATCACTATTCTATATCTATCATGCATTGATCTATACTCATTTTTAGTCAATAAATACTTTTTTATAAAGTTAGGTGGTTACTAGGAGTTTACTAGCAACACTTGCGTTTCACATTGGCCAAGAGGATAGTAGGTTGGGGTCATCTCACCCTTGAGGGTAATTATTTCTCACCCTGAAACCCACTTAAATCTTTAATATATATTCATGAATCATTCCAAAATCCCAGTTTGGGATTGGTTACCACCATGAAAGTTATTGATTAAAACTATGAATTTAAGTGAAAATATATATGTACTAGAAGTCTTCTATATTTATCTTATTAGCTGGTTATACAATGGTTTAAAACTGCATAACTGGAACTCTAAAATTTAATATTTTTTAGGGATGCAGTGGGTGTTTTAATGTTAGGATTGGTCAATTGAGAGGGGATTCCTATGTATCCTTATAAAGGGGATCAGAATCCCCTTAGTTTGATTCCACTTAATAGGACATGTCACCCCTTTTAAGGCCACTTGACAAGGACCAATGTGGTGCCTTTTGAAGGTCACAAAACCATGAACATGTGAAGTTCCATTTAATTTCATTCTCCTTGGACTTAAGTGGTGTTGGGATTGAGTGTCATAGTGGCATCCTATGTATATTGGTTAATAGCAACTAAATCATACGTAGTTCAAGTTGTATAGTTTAAGGTCATGTTATTGGACCATACGATGCAGTTTGACATCATGTGGTGAGGATGTAATCTATGAAATTAAATATCATGTAGCTAAGACTGGAATCTCAAACTCATCACCTAGGTTATATCATGCTCATCACATAACACATACCATTCTCATCACATAGGGAGGTTTGATTATCCCAGGATTACCACTTAAGGAATCTTATGGTAGTCACATAAGTGGCCCTATGATCATCACATAGAGTGATATATAGGTTAAATACTGACATGGATGTGGTAACAATTTAGAGACTATTAGGGACTTTCATGGTTTAAATTCTAGTGGGGAGTAGTTTTGGGAAACATCAAATCTTATGGGAGTGATGTGACAATAAGGTTTGGGGATGTTAGGATTGAACCTCAATGAGATTTCCTACATATGTTGTTAAAACTGGAATCAAAACCTGAACAATTCAAGTTAGACAGTTTATGGTCTTATAGTTGGAATGGTCTATACATTTTAATGTTATTAAATAATATAGTTTTTGTAATGAAATGGAAGACAATAAGTTATTGAGTGGGGTTTATGCACTAGGATTCCCTTTTTGGTTTATATTTTCTATTGGTGAATCAACATGAGAACGTATGATTGGAGATAACACCAAGTAATAGGCCCCGATTCATACCTAAGTGTAGGTAAGATAAATTTGGTTGTTACCCATATATTGCCCAGATATTCTTGACCTACTAGGTGAATCAAGTGTAGGCAGTGGGGGTTATGAATTGCACATTATAGGAGGACCATATGCCCATATAGAGGTAGGTACTTAGGTATATGGATTGAGTAAAAGAGGGTTCTTGGTATGAGTAATGGGTGAATGGGAATCAATGTATGATGCATAGTAGAATGGGTGCTCAGGTAGGAAGGTCTAATAAAATGGCCACCATAATGGGAGGATTAGTGAAGGACCCCGGGACACCCTGAGAGGGGAGGGGTGAATTAGGGTGACAAATTTTTCTTCTTAAAGTTGTGGATCTTGTTCCCACGTTGGTAGGAACTTGTTGAACATGTAAGATGAGAAAGATCAAAAAACAAACATGAACATACACAGAGAAGACATAGCCCTTTTTACTTGGTTCACCACTAAGGGCTACGTCCAAGGAGCATACGCCGACAAGTTGTCGGTCGTACCAAAAACCACTAAGCTTCACTAGCTGGAGATTAAAATTGTTCGGGCACAGTCACTCTGTCCCAGGCTCACTGCCTTTACAAAGGTTCTGAGATAGCTCACTGCTTCCCTCGGGTCACTCCCGTTGACTCCCCCTGGCTCACTACCGTTGGTGAAGTCACACTCAGTTTATAGACGTGAAGGTCTCTTCAATTGATAGTCATGAAGTTCATTGTCTCCTGTTCAACATGAGACTTTTCTTGCATCAGAGTCCTGATTTTAATGCTCTGTTAAGATCCAAATTCCAACCACTGATGAATACCCCCTTTTCCCTTGTCCACAGGGAAAACAACCTTTGGAAAAGGCCTTCGCAAAGTACCCTACTCCGCGAGGCTCCCAATATTGAAAAGCTCAAACAAGCCTTCGCGGAGCCCCTTCCATTTCACGAAGCTCAATCGCGAAGCTCAATCGTGAAGCACTCTCGCGATGCTCCGGCCTTCGCAATGCTTGGCTATCGCAAAGCTCCTGCCTCTTCATGATGCTCACTGATCCAACGCGGGGCGCCCGTCTTTCGCGGAGCTAGAATAGCCGCCGCGAAGCTCCTCTTTCGCGAAGTACGCTACCTTCGCGAGAGACCTTTGCGAGCCGAGAGCAAAGGAATTTCTCTGAAATTCTCTCTACTTCTCTTGAGGGGGTCAGCCTCTATTTATAGGCGATTCCACCAACCCTCGTCCCTTCCACACGAAGTCAACGCCACGTCATCTCAAATCGCGAAGCTCCAAAGTTTCTGCCAGAATTCTGTCTAAATCGCGAAGCTCCACGACAATCTTCCGTTCGCGGAGCTTGACGTAGTCACGAAGAATCACCGTCAACATACCTTCACGACAGCTCGACGAATCTCCCTTCGTGAGGCCCAACATTCCTTCGCGCCTTCACCGCGAAGCTCCCTCGCAAAGCCCTTCATCGTCGCGAAGCTCTCCAGCCGCTGCCGTTCGCGAAGCTTGACGTAATCGCAAAGGCTCACCGCCTCCATTCTTCTGGTCTTCGCGAAATCCAGTCCATGCATCCCATCTTCGCGAAATTCATGCCTTTTCCATATTAAATCATGATCTTCATGGAAATCCTATTTTCGCGATGCTCACCAATTTCCAAATTTTGGACCCCAAAAATCTGGAAAACACTGGAAAACGGCGCCACCTTCAATACTATTGTGTGCTTGAACGGTATGATCTCTTTGCTTGAACACGATCCAAACTTCCATTGATGATTGAAAACAAACACAAAACACACTCCAAATCATGCATAGAAGACCATGGTTCCAACAATCTCCCCCTTTGGGTTTGTTGGAAATCAGAAGAAAAATTCAATAGATCTCCATCTATGTGAAAACCAAACCAATAAAAAAAAAACAGGAATCATCCTAGCCAACACTCTAAGTCTACGTGAGCAATGCTCGGTGTAGAAAACAAGAGAGGAGGCTTGAATTGGGTTCCACTATTTTCCTTCTCATTCTTCTCATCATAGAAGTTTTCTTGAATTTATTCCTTCTCCTTTCTCCCCCATTGACAATAAATCCAAAGACCAGTAAAAGTTTTCACGTTCAGCTCAAACCATACTCCCCTTGGATAGTATCTCCCCCATAAAACTGCATCATATCCATAAACAGATTAAAACATTTATAACAAATGGGGAGAGGGGTAATTCCGTAACCTCCTTATTCACTGGGAGGTGGTCGAACACTGAGGTTCAACCGATGCTTCTCAAACACAGCCGCTGACAATGGCTTTGTCAGGATATCAGCCACTTGCTCATCTGTTCCCACATGATCCAATCTAATCACGCATTGCTCAACTTTCTCTTTGATAAAGTGATACCTGATTTCAATGTGTTTTGTACGAGAATGCTGAACAGGATTATTCGTAAGATCAATTGCGCTCTTATTGTCACATTAAATCACCATTGGTTGCGTCACCTCATCTCCAATGTCAGTTAATTGCTACTTCATCCATAGAGGTTGAGTGCATGCCTTTGTGGTAGAGATATACTCGGCTTCAGCAGTACTAAGAGAAGTACTTTCTTGTTTCTTGCTCAACCAACCAACACATTTATGCCCAATATAGAAAGCTCCACCACTAGTGGACTTTCTGTCTACTACATCACCAGCCCAGTCAGCATCAGAAAACACTGATAATTCACTGTCCCTGCCTGCAGCAAAAAATAACCTGAAGTTATGTGTACCTTGAATGTACCTCATGATTCTTTTTACTGCTGCCATATGTTCCTCCTTTGGATTAATCTGAAAGCGGGCCGCAAGGCATGTTGCAAAGACAATATTTGGCCTTGGCACTGTCAGGTACAGTAGGCTTCCAATGATCCTCCTGTACATGGTGGGATCAATACAGTTCCCATCCTCATGCTTTCCAAGTTTAGTTCCAACTGCAATCGGAGTTGACATTGGTTTGGAGTCTTTCATATTGAACTTCTTCAACAGCTCTCTTGCATATTTTTTTTGAGAAACGAACATGTATTCCTTCTTTTGAATCACTTGCAGCCCCAAGAAATATGTGAGCTCCCCAATCATAGACATTTCAAATTCTGATTTCATGTGGTTGGAAAATTCATCCACTGATTTCTGCCTGCTGCCACCAAATATGATATCATCAACGTAGACAAGAACCATGAATTGATCTTTTGGATAATTCTTCACATAGAGATTGTGATCAACTCCTCCTCTTTTGAATTCCTACATCTTGAGATATGAGTCCAGCCTTGAGTACCATGCTCGTGGTTCCTGCTTCAAACCATATAGAGCTTTCTTCAGTTTGCAGACCTTTGTTTCATCAGTACCCAAAACAAAGCCCACTGGTTGTTCAATGTAGAATTCTTCTTCGAGTACACCATTCAAGAATGTTGTCTTGACATCCATTTGATATACTTTATATCCTCTTTGGAGTGCCATGGCAAGGAAAATCCTGATTGACTCCAGTCTAGCCACTGGAGAAAAGGTTTCTTCAACATCAATGCCTTCAATCTGGGAGTATCCTTTACATACCAGTCATGCCTTGTTTCTGATGACACTTCCATGCTCATCAAACTTATTTTTGAAGATCCATTTTGTACCAATCACATTGTGACCTTCAGGTCTCTGGACAAGATCCCATGTCTGAATCTTGTCAATCTGATCTAATTCATCATTCATAGCTTTCACCCAAGATTTATCTTTTGCAGCTTCTTCGAATGAGGATGGCTCTACAACTGATAGAAATGCAGATTGCGTGGTATTCCTCATCCTTCTTGTTTGAGTGGGTGCACTCCTGTCCCCAATTATGTTGGATGGATCAATCTCAGCTCTTCAGTTTCTCCTGCGAGGTTCAGTAGTATTCTCTTCAGCCATAGTTTCTTCTTCAGATTCTACTTCTGAGTCAACATCTTGATGTGACTGCTGAGTGTTTTGAACAGATTCCTCTATTTCTGCATTTGTATTTTCTTCACGTTCACATTCTTCCTGACTTTCTATCACATCAGCGTATGACGTCCTTGAAGCATTTGTGGTTTTCTCTTCAATTATCTTAACATCACTACTTTCCACAATCCTTCACAAACGCTTTTTGAAACATTTGTAGGCTTTGTTGTTCATTGAGTAACCGAGGAAAATTCCTTCATCTGTATTGTCGCCATATTTCCATTGATGTCCTTATTTTTTCTTGATGAATCATTTACTTCCAAAGACACGAAAGTATTTTAGAGAAGGCTTCCGTCCATGCCACAATTCACATGGTGTCTTCGTCTCACCCATATAAAGTCCTGTTCGATTCTGAATGTACACCGCAGCTTAAACAACCTCTTTCTAGTAATGTCATGGAATACGACTCTCAATCAGCTTGGTTCATGCCATGTTGTTCAGCTATCGATTCCTACGTTCAACAATTCCATTTTGTTGTGGAGTTCTCACAGCAGCTACTTCATGCTATATCCCATGCTTTTCAAGATAATTCTCAAATTCAATGGATGTGTATTCTCCTCCATTGTCAGATCGCAACACTTTGATTGTTTGTCCAGTATCATTCTCGGCGATTTGCCGATATGTTTTCATGCAGTCAAGGACTTGTCCTTTCCTGTGAATGACCATCACACATACCATTCTACTTTAGTCATCTATGAAAAGGACAAAGTACCTTTCTCCATGAGTTCCGGAAACATTTATTGGCCCACAAACATCTGTATGGATCAGATCAAGAAGGTGAGACGCTCTTTTCTTCTTTGGCCGATATGAACTGCAGACCAGCTTCCCACGGAAGATTTTTCATGCTCACGCTTCAGGTTGGGAATGTCCATGACAATTTTCAATTTTGATATTTTCTCCATGTCTTGTTGATTGATGTGTCCCAGTCTCCGATGCCACAAATTGTTTTCTTCTTCAATAGTCATGTAACATTCATTTTCTTCACTATCAACCTGATACATGTTTCCTTCTGTTCTTCATCCCTTCATAAGTGAATTTCCAGTCTTTCCCTTGATAGTGCAGCCTTTCTGATTAAACGTGACTATAAGTCCTGAGTCACATAGTTGACTCACGCTGAGGAGATTATGACGTAGGCCATCTACGTAAAGGACTTCGGTCTTCTTTATCTCTCCATTAGCTAATTCGGTACTTCCACTCCCGTTGATTTTCATAGCCCCATCATTACCAAATCTTACTGTACCATCGACATTCCTTATGATATTCGTTAGTAGGCCGACATTACCTGTCATATGAGATGAAGAACCGCTATCCATAATCCAGGTACTGTTGTTCTTTGTAGCTTTGAGGGCCACCTCTGCAAGGTTGGATTTGTCAATCTTCTTCCTTTCCTTCCCTGAGACATTAGATCGAGTATAGAGAACTGATGGTCTTTCAATTATCTCTTACGCATACCCATGTTCATCATAGTCAAAGTCTTCTTTGAGAGGTGAAAACCTGTTTGAAAGAGCAACATTGTCTTGCTGACGAGACTTGACTTGTCTTGAACTTTGGTATGAGGTGTCCATTTCCTTTCTCTGCCTACAATTAGCGGCCTTATGACCAAAGTTAGAACAAAAAAAACAATATCCATAGAAATTATTTCTTCTATAAGAATTAGGATATGAAATTGTTCTCCCTTTTTGAGCTTCTATATCTTCTCCATTCAGATAGCTTCTTGCCTCTTCACAATATGACATGGTATGGCCCAGATAGCCACAGAACTGACACTTCATGAGAGGAAATGTCTTCTCACTTGAATTTCTCCTCAAACCTTCTTCCTTGGGAGAATAGTAAGACTGTCTGTCATTTCTGAATGTTTGAGGATAATTTTTAGGTCCCCTTTTAGTTTGGATTGAGGGTTCCTTTTTCAGCACTCTAGGCAATGTTTCAACATGTTCAACTTTCATCTTATCTTTCTTTTGGATCTTTTCACTTCCAGCAGTTGATGTCTCAGCCTCACAGCCAATTCCACTCTTTCCCATGCAAGCGGGTCATTGATCACTCAAGATTTTTCCAACCCCATCCGAACCACACTTGGCTCTTGCTAGTAATTCTGCATCTGAGAATCTTCCAAACTGTATTTTCTTCCTCGATTCTTTTGGAACTAATTCAGTCTCCAGTTTACTCCTTAGAGTAACTACTTCCTCCTCAAGAACATCAGCAGTCTTGGATTTTTCATCTAGTCTGGAGGTGAGGTCATTGATGACCTTTGCGTGTTCTTCAATTCTCAGCATCAGATCTACTACATCATCATTACTTTCAATTATTTTAGACTGTACCTTCACAAATTCTTCCAGTCGTTCAATTTCAGCTTCAAGTTGATAAACTTATTCAGTTGATTCATCTACAATTGATTTCCACTTATTGCAGCTCTTACATTTAATCTTGAGCTTACTAACCGCATAATTAAGTTTCATCTCAGGATCTACACAAGTTCTCAGTTGTTTTTCTCCTTCAGTATCTTCTGGATTTTCGACAGTGGCCATCATAGAAGAATGGTTCCCAGTTTTGAATTCTGGTTCTTCTTCATCACAGAATTCATTATTATCTTCTTCCTCTTCACAGAAAAAACTCTTCCTTTGCATTTTCTTACCATATTTGAAGTCTCCCTTTTTGAAGAACCTTCTCTGAGGATTCTTGAAGTTTTCATCCTCACTATCTTCATCATTGACCATTTTAAACACTGGGAAGCAATGTGCCCAACTTTTCCACAATGGAAACACGTGAGAGGTAACTTACCTTTGAATTTCCCTTTCCCCTTCTGGAACTTCTTTGCAATGAGAGAAATAATTTCTTTTTCTTCGTCATCTTCACCACTACTATCCTTTGAGATTTTAAATTTATCCATGGCCTTGAATTCCATTTCCTTGCTCACCCGAGTCGTAGCATCTTCAGGTTGGACTCTCATTTCATATGCTACCAAACTGCTCAGTAGATCATCTAGAGAAAGTTTGGAAATATCTCTTTCCTCAAGGGCTGACACCGTCGCATTATAAAGAGGTGGAAGTCTTCTCAATATTTTCTTTACAATATCAATGTCTTTGATTTCTTCTCCTAGACCCCGAATAGCTCCAAACACTTCAGTAATTCGATTGAAGAAAGAGTCTGCATTCTCCTCTGGATGCATCTTCAGATCATCAAACCGATTGTGCATCACTTGTAGTTTCGCCTCCTTCACTTTGCTATCACCTTCCTAAATATTCTCAAGTTTATCCCACATGGATTTTTCGGAGGTGCAATTCATCACCTTTAGGTAGATCTGATCAGAAAGGGCTGTAGTGAGTGCATTCTATGCTTTAGCATCTGCATCAAGAAGTTTCCTGTCTATTTCAGTCATAGCAAGGCCTGTTGGATCAGTGAATTGTATTCCTTGCACAGTAGAAAAGAGAACTTCCATTCCAAGAGATCTCAGATGAGATCTCATTCTGTTCTTCCAGATCTGGAAATTGCTTCCATCGAAGGGAGGGACTCCCCTGACATTGACCGTGTTGTCCATGACAAAAAAAAGTCAGATTCAACACCAGCAACCTTCCTCTGATACCACTTCAAAGACCCCGGGACACCCTGAGAGGGGAGGGGTGAATCAGGGTGACAAATTTTTCTTCTTAAAGTTGTGGATCTTGTTCCCACGTTGGTAGGAACTTGTTGAACCTGTAATATGAGAAAGATAAAAAAACAAACATGCAAATACATAGAGAAGACATAACCCTTTTTACTTGGTTCACCACTAAGGGCAACGTCCAAGGAGTATAAGCCGACAAGTTTTCGGTCGTACCAAAAACCACTAAGCTTCACTAGGTAGAGATTACAATTGTTCGGGCACAATCACTATGTCCCAAGCTCACTGCCTTTACAAAGGTTTTGAGATAGCTCACTGCTTCCCTCGGGTCACTCCCGTTGACTCCCCCTGGCTCACTACCGTTGGTGAAGTCACACTCAGTTTATAGACGTGAAGGTCTCTTCAATTGATAGTCATGAAGTTCATTGTCTCTTGTTCAGCATGAGACTTTTCTTGCATCAGAGTCCTGATTTTAATACTATGTTAAGATCCAAATTCCAACCACTGATGAATACCCCCTTTTCCCTTGTCCACAGGGCAAACAACCTTTGGAAAAGGCCTTCGCAAAGTACCCTACTCCGCGAGGCTCCCAATATTGGAAAGCTCAAACAAGCCTCCGCGGAGCCCCTGCCATTTCGCGAAGCTCAATCGTGAAGCTCAATCACGAAGCACTCTCGCGATGCTCCAGCCTTCGCAATGCTTGGCTATCGCGAAGCTCCTGCCTCTTCGCGATGCTCACTGAGCCAACGCGGGGCGCCCATCTTTTGCGGAGCTAGAATAGCCGCCGCGAAGCTCCTCTTTCGTGAAGCACGCTGCCTTCACGAGAGACCTTTGCAAGCCGAGAGCAAAAGACTTTCTCTGAAATTCTCTCTACTTCTCTTGAGGGGGACGGCCTCTATTTATAGGCGATTCCACCGACCCTCATCCCTTCCACGCGAAGTCAATGCCACGTCATCTCAAATCGCGAAGCTCCAAAGTTTCTGCCAGAATTCTGTCCAAATCACGAAGCTCCACGGAAATCTTCCGTTCGCGGAGCTTGACGTAGTCGCGAAGAATCACCGTCAACATACCTTCACGACAGCGCCACGAAGCTCCCTTCGCGAAGCCCAACATTCCTTCGCACCTTCGCCGCGAAGCTCCCTCGCAAAGCCCTTCATCGCCGCGAAGCTCTCCAGCCGCTGCCGTTCGCGAAGCTTGACGTAATCGCAAAGGCTCACCGCCTCCATTCTTATGGTGTTCGCGAAATCCAGTCCATGCATCCCATCTTTGCGAAATTAATGCCTTTTCCATATTAAATCTTGATCTTCATGGAAATCCTATTTTTGCGATGCTCACCAATTTCCAAATTTTGGACCCCAAAAATCTAGCAAACACTGGAAAACGACGCCACCTTCAATACTGTTGTGTGCTTGAACGGTATGATATCTTTGCTTGAACACGATCTGAACTTACATTGATGATTGGCAACAAACAAAAACCACACTCCAAATCATGCATAGAAGACCATGGATCCAACAATTAGGTGAACGGTTTCCCAAATATATAAGCACAGTGAACATATATAATAGTTAGGAGACCTAAGAGAATCCATAATCAGGTAGGATACATCATAAAATTCATTCTCATATAGGAGACTTAGGTTAATCCACACTAAGGTAGGATCCCTGTGTAAAGCTATGGTCGTAACACCCTGAAATTTTATAATATATATTTCTCATTAAATAATTAAAAATTCTTTAATATCTTGCTTTACATGAAACATTGAGTTTATATAAAGCATAAAATTCTATTCAAACAATATCATGTTATAATTATATAATTATTAAAATCATCATGTTAATATTATCTTAGGTTTAATTTTTAAGATTCTACTAAGAAGCATATTTTCAGTGAATAGATAAAAATACCTATTTTTGTTAAATGATCATTTATTTTCTTTAAATGAAGTAATTTAAAAGTCCCATTATATTTTTACATCTGATCCATTTTATTTTTAGTAATATATTTAATTCAATTAGGATATTCTTTTTACATGATTTTTATATAATTAAATGTTTAGGCTTAAAACACATTTTTCTGAAAACCCATTTTCATCTAATTTTACCTTTTTATTTAAAAATTAATTTATGAATGTCATAAGAATAGAATTTGATAAAATAGGTTTCATATTTATAATCAGGTGTTTCAAATTTGATAAAAAATTCACAATAATTTTTAGGTATTATAAATATTATTCATTGTAAAATGTATTACTTTGATAAGGGGAAAACGGGTAAAACTAGGTTAAAACATTGGGATAAGGATTTAAAAACTATCTAATACTTGATTTTATATTATTTTAGGAGTGAAGTTCCAAAATTACCTTCAATGTATTGAAAATATGACCACTTGGTACCATTTTTATTTGATAATGACCATTATATTATTTTACAAATAGAATAAATAAAAAATATCATTCCCTTGACTTTAATATCTCTAATTTTTTTTACAGAAGGATAAAAACTGGATTATTTATTCATAAATTCTTATTTTAAATATTAATTAATTTTTTATCATGGTAATTTATTTAGAATTTTTATTAAGGAAATAATTACCTAAAATGCTTATGGTATGCTGACAAAGTATTTATTCAAATAATTGGAAAATAAAACAAATGATATTAAAAATATTAAAAATAATACAATCTGGGTTAAGTATTTAGTTAAAAGAATTATATATATATTATTATAACATATTTTGGATTTTTTAAATTATTATATTCTAATTCCATCTTTGTCTTGATGTCATTATGGTCAAATTAAATTAATAGTGTTAAAAATGACATTAATGATATTTTATAAAAATTATATTTTATTAAATTATTCAAAATCATAAAAATATTTAATTTGGTAAATGGGGATAATATATGGTCTAAAAGTTTTATTAATTTCCATTTATGAGCCAATTTTCTCATTATAAGTAAAATTATACTCCAAATCTATTTTCTTTATTTCAAAAATCCACTTTATGTTTAAGTGGTAACCTCACATTCAACCATATTCAAACCAAACCAACCAAATTTAAAAATTAAAATTAAAGATAGAAATGAAAAAAATAATTGATAAGAAATTTTATGTTTTAAAATATCCAGAAATCGATCCCATCACTACCGAATTACCTTGGGTCACGAAATCAAGAGTGGAGATCCGTGCCCCTGACAGTTAAGCTCACCTTCGTCATCTCCACTTCTCATCCTAAAATTGAGAAATATATATTAAAAAACCCTATGAATTTATCTTCTAAAATTTATATCCAAGTTTTAATGGTTTTTTCTTTTCAAAAGGCTAAACCTGGGTCCTTTTAGAGAAGATCTATAGAAAGTCTACCAAAGAAGTGGAAATCGTCCCTACAGACTCTTTCCAATTTATTTCTTCTTATAATTAAAATAAATATATTTTAACAATAATTAAATAATAAATGTATCCTAAATATACTGATATGTTTTTATTATTATGTTAGAACAATTTTTCATTTATTTTCCATCATATGAAAAGCGAAAACTTCACTCATGCATATGTACGACTTACAGTCACCACGCAGTGATGTAATTCATTTTTCTTTACAATTTAACTTGGATGGTTATAAAGATTTAACTAATGAATATATAATATATATATATGATATATTTATTCTTTTATAATTATAATATCATGTATTCCTTCTTACCTTCTAATCCAATAGAAAATTTTAACGTCGCTCGTGCATATGTGTGGACTACCACATCCATAGAGAAATGTGATTCATTTTTCATTTACGCTTTACATGGATGGTGATAAGGATATATTTAATTAATATTTTTGATATATATAATATAATAATTATTTTTTGAAGTGTAATTTTTATCTTTTTTTATTCCATCTATAAAAAATTAAAAATAGTGTTCATGTGTATGTACGACCTACTGCCTATATGAGCGGTGTAATTCATTTTTCAATGTCTAACTTTTATGGATAACTCTCTCTTTATCTCCATATATATATAATGAATTTTTATGAAATTAATATCATGATTAAAATCCATGAGTTGATATAACCATGATCAATATACACGGACTATACTGTCAAATCAAAACATACATGATAAACAAAGTAGTTAATTCCTGAAATAATGATAATAATAAAAATGTAATAATATGTTATTAATGGATCATATATTATATTATAGATATGTATATGGTCATGGTGTTTAGTTATAATAAATCTAATTATATGATACAGGAGGTTAAAATCACTTACGACACAATTAAAACTCAAGATAAGAGATTTAGTCTCAATTTCAACTCCATTGAGACATATTTGGAATTATGAAACTGTTTTATTTTGTCCAGTGTATATAATTCCCCTTTTATGTATCTACCATATATATATATATATATATATATATATATATTTATGAGGATAAATTATTTAATTCAAGTTAATCCTTTAAAGAGTTATTATTTAAAAGTTACCAAAGAGGTGATAATTTTTTTTACAATCTAATTTTTCTTCAAGATTGCTTATATTTTCATTGAAGTAATATTATAATAAAACCTTCATAATCTCTGATAAATTTATTGTATTATGTATATTTAAGGATTTTTTAGGTTCTGTTTTAACTTATCCTCTCTTTGACACTTGAATCATGAAGAAAAATTAGAAGAAAAGAAAATCTTATATCTCTTTTGATTGGGTATATTTTTCTTCCATATTTTTCAAAATTGTGTTATAAAAGTCCTTTTTATTTAATCTAATTAATTAAAAAGAAATTATTATGCTCTATTTAACTATTTTCATGGTTTTAACTTTATTTTTCTAATATTTTTTAAGAGTTTAATTTTTTACTTTCTTTACAAATAGTCAAAAGGAATGTTTCTTTTTAACGTATAAGGAGTTAACATATTTTCCCACCACCCTAACTATTTTACCCTATTTATTTTCTTATATAAGTTTTCAATGGATTTAAAAATAAAAAACATTAATGAAAAATTATTTTAATGTTTTCATTCAATTTTATTTATTTATAAAAGGATATGATTTTAGTATAAAACCAATATTTCTAATGAATTAATGGTTATCTCTCATATCTTGATTAATTTTATGGTCATTAACTTTCTCTAAAAACAATAAATTTCTTGTGATTATTGTACGTTAAATTTTTATTAAATATATATATTCACTGTATCATGGATGTGATTATTTACTAAAACATTCACCATTTCTATATATAGTTTTATATAAAGACCAAGACTTAACATATATAGACATTATTTCTTTTTAATGAATATTAATTATTTTACGTAAACACATTACCATGAACTGTAATAGTTTAGTGTCGTTGGAAACATGGAAACATAAATGTGCTCCATAATCTCCTACTACATTCTTGAATGATATTATCATTCGTAGATATATCATGCATTATACATATCCTTATATCCTGGGGAAATGACTCATAAAAAATGGTGAGATTAAATTCTTAGTAATGATAAACAATGGAGATATGTAAACATGAAAATATCATAAGGGCATGAGAACATGATCATAATCATTTTAAAACCATACCCTACATATCAAAGATCAAAATCATGAGTCATGAAATAATGATTGGAAATTAACAAGACATGAATCATAAGGTAATGAAATAACATTAGCCATATGAGCATAAAAATGGAATAATACATGGAATTTTTAGCAAACACATAAGAATATAAAATCATTTCCATATTATTCAGTGATCAATTATATGACCATCATAGTGGAAAAATTACTTTACCAAATTGCGTTCACACCCTATTCTAGCCCTGTCTTACGAAACCAGATCGACTTCCTATTCAATTCATGTCTTACTAAACCAGGTTCACTCCCCATTCCATCTCCATTTGTCTCATGATATATAAATCTTTACCCAATGCATTGGAGGGAGATATTGGTCCCACCCATCACAAAATGATATTATACATATGTTTTCCACAATATCATATAAATTCAACATATCAAAACCCATTAAACGAAATGGATATCATAAAAATTTTACCATATCAAAACTAGAAGAAAATAGATAGGGTTCATAATCATTTAACCATAAAATTAATCCAAAAAAACATGTTTCATAAGTATTTTATCATGATATAACCGAGGGGAAGAAATAGGTTTCATAAACACCATGCTATAAAAAGATATCCCATTCAAAGAGATAATATGAATGGTATCCTTGGATAATATCCCTATTAAGTCATAAGTAACACCAAAATTGTCATATTATATGGAAAATAAGTTTAAAATATCATTTAGAACATTTATTAAATAAAATATTGTTTATTCTTTGAAAATTTCATTAAAAAAAATTTTAAATCCCACTTTATTTGAAAATAACCTTTAGAAAATAAAATATAAGAATTTATTAAATTATTTTCACTAACCTCATTAAATTATATTCATGTCATACATGTTAAAATGAATATTCCTGTCACATTTATTGTAAGAGCCAAACTCGCACTATTTTGGAAAATGACATGATGATTCTTCTAAATTTTTTTATAAAAGTAACATGTAGGTAATGATTTTAAAAAAAATCCTAAGAGATTAATAATTTTTTTTGATTAAATTGTTATACAACAATGTTTGTGAAGAAAAAAATTTCAACCGAAGAGAGAGTTGAATTCATATTTTCTTAAGAGAATTTTATTAATAAAATTATGTACCAAAAAATTAAAAAAATGGTACTATTACTTGAATATATCATCTATAATTATATTATAATAAAATTAATGACAATTATTGAGAGGTATATTATAAGGTTTCAACATTGGAGACTTAATCTTAGAAAATCCTGATAACTGATGAGAGTGTTAAAAAAATCATTACCACTTTGGTAACAATGAATCATAAACCTAATGAAGAAATAACACAAAATGAAACTTAAAATATCAAAAAATATGAATAAATTCATGAAATATATTTAAAATGGTACATATACACTAGTCATGATAGAATATAGGTGCATAACAAAATATATGTCCCAAAGAATCCAAATTGAGACAACAACCCCTTACCATTTTGGAAATTTTGAACTATAAACCCCATAAAAGAGTGATCCTATAATAGATATGTAAATAAAAATAATTTTAATTATAATAATCATAAATAAATTCATTGTCATTATATACACCACATATAATAAATAGGTGGATAATATAGCATGTGTCTCATAGAAGTAAAAAGGGAGATGAAAATTCCTTACCATATGTCTTGATTTCCATCACACTCATTCAAACCTCATGTGTAATAAATATAGGTTTATTATAAAATTATTTTAGAACCATATTAATATATATATATTATACCATATAATATTTTATTATGAAGGTTTATTAATCATTTGTTAACCCTTCCATGTTAACGTTACGTTTTAGTTAATAACCACTATTTTTTTGTATATGTTTTGATTTGTTATATTTTTATTTTGTTACATTTTTCAGGAATTAATAATATTTATATAAAAAAATGAAATAAATATCATATATATTCAGTATATATGTATTTATATCAATCCATAATATTTATTCATTGGAATGAAATACACCGTTCATGGAGATGGTAGGTCGTACGTATGCATGAACAAATTTTTTTTATTTTCTTATCGGTTTGAAAGAAAGAAAATTAAATGATATATTATCATTAAATAATATTTTATATGTCATATATATAATATATGTTTATTAAAACCATACTTAATACATTCCATGTAAATAGTGAATGAATCACATCGCTTCGCTAGATGGTAGTCCTCCGTACACACGAATGATGTTATCGTATTCCCAAAAATGAAAATCATAAAGGAATCTGTGATATAAAAATTAAAGAATCATAATGAAATCAAAAATATCAAAAATATAATAGAGAAACTATAAATAAATTAATACAATCATCATTTAGAGGTGGTAATGAAAAAACAAACAACATCTCTTCACGAGGTAGTGGTTTTTCATAAAGACGAATGATGATTTCGTAACATATTTGATGGATGTTTTTGTGGCTGTAGGTCAAAAAATTAACATAAAAAAATATCATTATATTTAAGGTATGTTTTTTATATAATCATTATATTAAACAAATTTAATGTATTTTTTGATGAAATAAAATAAACATAATTGTTGATGAACATGATCTGTTATTCGAGTATCCTCCATAGGTTTGCACTGAAGGCATTAGTAGGATAAATTTATGCCAAAAATAAGGATTATTATATGATATTAGTGAGTTTTTTGATGTTATTTGGGCTTTTATTTTCTGAAAAAATAGGTCTTATGGTGTTAAGAAGTGAGTCAAGGGTTTTTCCTTTTATGAGTGGGGGAGAGGACACACTTGGCATTTTTGAAAAAATTTAGTGCTCCCACATTTATAATATTTAACAAGGGTCTAAAATTGAAAATTATCAAACTTTAGAGGTTTAATGGTCTAAATATTTCCATAAAATATTTTTTATAGGTTTATAATCTAATTTTACCCTTATATTTTTAGTTTACCCTCGGTAAATCCATTTTACCTTAACAGTGGTAATTAATTTTTAATGCATTCACCATTAATTTTGGTAAAAAATTAAGATAGAATTATTATAAATTATAAATTATGATGATTAAAAAAAGGAATTAATTTTACCAAATTCCATTTTTATAAGTGGAAAAAATTAATTTAAAATTAATCTCACAAACATGATGAGAAATTGGGTTTTTAGAGTGAAAATGATAAAACATTTACGACATTTTTGTATCCAATTTTGATATAAAACTAATTCCAATGAAATATGTTGGATTAAATGAATTATAATTGAACTAATTATAATATAAAACTATTTTAAAATATAATTTAACTTTATGAATAAATTAAATAAAAAATCAGTTTTCAATTAAAATCAAGTATTTTTCACTATTCAAAGAAATGAAACTTTTCACAAAATTCAAAAAATTAACCACAAATTAATTTTAAAATTATGAATTCAAAAGTTAGGTTTATTTTATGTAATTAATTTTCTAAGAGATTCAAATTATAATTTTATTATATTTCACAAAAATTCAATTTTGTTTTGAGAAAATAGTATTTTTGAAACATATAAAATTTACAAAAAATTATTCCTTTTATTTTCAATATTTTTTATTTATATAACACCATTTTTAATATTATTTAAAAATTATTTATTACTATTAATATAACTAATTTTAATTTCTAGATTATAATGGTTGTGTTTAAATATTATTAATAATATGTCATTATTAAAACTCAGTGTCTCATATAACATAAGCTAAACTAGTGTTGAATATATAAAATGATTAACATAGTGTTAAATATAAAGAAATACATTGAAAAAATATAATTTATTTGAGAAAATAATACATAAAAACTCAGGGTGTTACATTATACCCCCCTTAAAATGAATTGCACCCTCAAAATTCATCAGTCTGATACAAACAATGAGGATACTTAAACCTCGTATTATCCTAATGTTCCCATATAGCTTCCTCAAACAGGTGGTTTCTCAAGAAAAATTTTCTTGGTGATTAGTCTTGTTTCATATAATATTCCCTATACAATATATAATCTCATCCGGCTATTCCTCATAAGGAAGATCTTGCTCTAGTGGTATGACTTCTATGTTTAGTAAATGTGAAGGGTCATATGTACTTCCTCAGGTTAGATTCTTGGAACACATCCCAGACTTAAGATAGGATCAGTTGAAGTTCCTAGTGATAAGATATAGTATAGATATGATCACTAATTTCAAAGGGTCCGATATCACCTTATCACTAAATTTTATTTTTAGATCATGATGATGATTGTTAGCATAAATTTTCTTCCAAATATAAGATACATTAATGTGTACATGAATGGATTTAACCATGTTTACCATTTATTCTTCTATATAAGGTCCCAATATCTTTCATTCACTAAATTAATTCCAGCACGTTATATATCAAAATTTCTTTTCATATATGGATACATAAGAAGCCATAAAAATGCTTGAGTGAACGCTATTGTAGTAAGAGGATGGATTTGATTACTTCCACCTTTGAAATCTAAATAAAAATATATCAACATATCATATAGGGGTTGAATATTTATTTCTGAATCACTATATTCTTGAGGATGGTAGGAAGTACTAAAAATTAACTCCATATCAAGAGTTTGATGAAGAATTTTCCAAACATTTAAGGTAAACCTTGGATCCTATCTCAAACAATAGAATGTGGTACTCGATGAATACTTACCACTTATTTATTTTATATAATTGAAATTTGATCTAAAGATAAGTCCTCTCTAATAGGGATGAAGTCTGATGACTTAGTAAGGTGATCGAGTAAAACCCATATAAAATTATGGCCTTTAGACATTTTGGGAGTCCAGAGAAAAAATACATGGTGGTGTTCTCCCATTTCAATTTTGGTATGGGTGATGGATGAAACATCCACATAGAACTTTCTCATTTATATTTAACTAGTGAAAAAAGAAACATTGAGATATAATCTCTATGAAAACACTCTTCTTTCTATCCCACCATAATTATTCCTTAAAATCATTATAAATATTTTTACTTTGAATATTAAAAGAGAATTAAGAACTATGATCTTCATTTAACAACACCTTCTTCAATTCTGGTATATAAGGAACACATACATGGTTCCTGCACCTTTTCATTTAATCATGATCAAGGTTAAACTTAGGAATATTTCAAGCCATCCTTTTCACCCATAATTCATCCTTTAGTGCCTCATTAATATTCACTTGGGTAAATAGTTGGATATTAAATTGGGAAAGATAATATTTTCTCCCTTTCTTCAGGATTTATAGATCGATCCTTTTTAAATTGTAAAATAATGGGTCTTTTTTTATCCTCATAATGGATAAGCTAGCATGGTCCTTTCGACTCAAAGCACCAACAACCTTGTTCACTTTCCAAGTGTGGTAATGTATTGAGAAGTCCTAATTTTTAATCATCTCTTACTATATTCTTTTGTTCATATTTAATTCCCTCTATGTGAATATATAATTTAAACTTTTATTATTGTTATATATATCAATATTTTATCCATAATGGTAATTACTCCATATATTTAATGAAAAAACTACCATAGTTAACTCCAAATCATGAGTTGGGTAATTTTCTTCATGAATCTTCAATTTTCATGAGGCATAAGCTGTAATCATGTAATTATGCATAATAAAACATCCCAATACCTTCTTCGATGCATCACTATAGATTATAAACCCATATCCACTATAGGGTAATGTATGAAGAGGTGCACTGGCTAACCTTCCCTTTAGTCCCATAATTTTTTCCCCACATTCATCTATCCTAAGTAAATTACATTCCTTCTCAGTTAAATTGGTCAGACGGTTATATAGTGATAAAAACTTCTCCATAACCCATTGATAATATCTTGCTAAACCAAGAAAAATATAGATTTAAATAACTATAGTTTGTCAGGTCCAACATTCAATAGCCTCCATATTTCATGGACCTACTGATATACCCTCTCTTGATATTATATGACAAAAAATGAAACCTTTTTCAGACCAAATTCACACTTAAATTTTTTATATAATTTATCCATCCTTAGGAACGTTAGTACAATTATTAGATGATCTTCATGCTCTTACATTCCTTTTGAATAGATAAAAATGTCATCTATAAATAATACCAAAAACTGATCATGGTATTCTCTAAACTATATATTCATTAAATCCATGAAGATATCATGGGAATTAGTATAACCAAAAGACATCACTATATTTTCATAGTATACAAACCTTATAAGGAATTTCATATTAGGTATATCCTCATTCTTGACCCTTAAGTGATGATATCCAGAATGAAGGTCAATGATGGAAAATTATTGAGCTCCTTATAGTTGACCAAACAAGTCATGAATACGGGGAAGAGGATAATTATTCTTAATTGTGATCTTTTTTATGTTCCTAGTAATAAATTTATAGTTACATTGATACATTTTTATTTTTCACTAAAAATGGTTATCCCCAAGGTGACACACTAGGATTAATGAATCAATTTTCAAGGTTCTCTTGGAGTTTCTTATTTAATTCCTATAACTCAATTAGGTCCATTTTATATAGAGTATTTAAAATTGAAGTTGCATCAATTATGAGTTCTATTGAGAAATAAACGTTATGTTTTGGTGGAAGAGTAAGAAATTCATTCTAAAAGACACTAAAAAATTCTCATAATATAGGTATATCATATATTTCAGGTTCTTCCGTAACCATCTGTGATAAAAACCCTTTATGAATGGTAATTAATACCCATTAAAATTTATGTAATATCCCTCAAAAGTTAATAATTATCATCAAATTGATAGAAGATCATAGGTTGGTTTGGAATATAAAATGTGACTTCCCTTACTTGAAAATTGATGTGGGATTTTTGCAAAGAAATCCAATCCATGCAAATGATACAGTTAAATTATATTAGATGAAGAATGTAAAGACTTGGAGGAAGCATATTCCCAACAATTTCAACCAGGGAGGAATCATAAACTCAAGAAACTATTATCATACCATTATGTGTTTTCAATATTAATTCAATATCTAATAATATTGGTAGCATCTTGTTACCCTTATAAATTTCTTTTGGTTTGAAAGAATGGGTAGATTTAGAGTCAAATAAGACATTAATTGTTCTAGAGTTGATGGTATGTGTACCTTTAACCTTGTATTTATTAGAACCATCATCAGAAATGGTGATAACATGATATTTCACCTTATACCTTAGGTTAAGAGGTTAATGATATACATCATCATCGTTAACCCTAATGTTTAGGCCCCGATTAGCATAATTTCCCTTCTCCTTATACGTGAAACACTATATTGTGGGTGGTTCCTTCTTTGCATAATTATCTCTATTCAAGTAGTTAAATAATTTTTTTCCATCACTTCGGAAATAAATTTCCCAATTACCTTCCATTTAAAACATAGAAATTTTTTTAGTCCCATTAATAGAGTTTCCTCCATTCTTATTCCCGCACTTTGAGTATAAAGGAAAACTCATCCTCTTATCTTCATGGTTTATAGATTTTCCATTAAACTCTATCTTCCTTTTCTTGTCAAAACCATGAGATTGATACATAACTACAACCTTAATTTCCACCTTGATAGCACAAAGAACAATCCCTTCATAGATAATAATGTGTCTTATGTACAAAAACATTCAGAGAATTGGTTTTAAACCACTGAATAATCAATCAACCTTGATTTTAGGTTGGATGAAAATACCTGAAGCATACATCGCAAGTCCTGTAAAAGTTTACGTATAGGTAATAATAGATTCATCATAATTTTTCTTTGTCTCAAATAAATAATTCTCTATCTTCAAATTAATAATATGAGTAAATTACCTATTGAAAAATAAGTTAGAGAACTCACCCCAATCCATGGGGTTGATTCATCCTATTGCCGCATATTCTTGGTTAGAGTCCACCATTGATCTGAGTCACCTTCCAAATGATAGATAACCAAAATGATATTTTCATGTTTTAGTCACTAGGGAATGTAAAATTTCTTTTTAGTGAAACTAATACATTATTCAGTGACTAGTGTATTAGAAGAACCACTAATATAAGGTGGACATTAACTTATGAAGGACTCAATAAAATGTCATTCCCTCTGTTGTTCATTTGGAAGTGCAACATGATTCATATATTGAGAAAGTTGTGTGAGTATAACAATGAATTTTTTAATTCTAGCTCACTTAACATTTATATTATCAAGAGTAAAATCATTGAATTGTCCATATAATCAATATTAGCATGATTTCTTCAGGTTCCAACCATTGACTAAATACAAAAATCAAAGTGTTAGAAATAATAATCATAGTCGAGAACCGTATAATCTTTGAAAATAAAATATAGGATGTATAAATCCTGAAAGAATATTCATTAATCTATGACATATTATGTTTATCAAAGGTCATTCATAATAATAATCTATTTAAATCATTCATGATGGCTCATAAAGAGTTTTTTAATTCCCAAAGCATGTCCCCTGAGAGTGTCAAACTAGGTGTTCACTGAGGTTCGTTTTCATGCACCAGTTCCTGATCAAGTCTAGATCAATATAGTGTTTTTGGGGTTTTTACCCCTAGACAAATTTCTCTCATATCCACATCCACTCTTATTATCTAGATATGGATACATTTATAGGAAACCACTCACCCTATCTTTTACCAAAATTCTAGGACATTTTACTATACTTTTAATCATCCTTAGACATATTCATAAACACATACTAATTGATATCACTAAGGTTTTATCATCCTATTTTCAAAGGGTTGACTAAAATTTTTCTCTTATAAAAACTATATAAACCTAGGAATAACATTCAAAAACATCACTTCATGTTTGACAGATATTCATTATTTTACAAAAACACACATATGAGAACCAAAATAGTTTAGTGCATTTGGAAACCATGAAAAATAAATACTGGTCCATAAGTGAGTAACCTTGTATCCCATTATGTTCTTAAAAACATGAACCCTTGTTAAACACATATCATACATAATAAAAATATTCATAACCTTGGTAAAGGAAACATAATAAAAAGTTGAGATCTGATTCTCAGTAAGGGTAAACAACGGATATATGTAAGCTTAAAAAGATCATAATGGTATGACAACATGAGAATAATCATTTGAAAACCATAACCTACATATGAAAGATCATAATAAAGTGTCCTGAAATAAAATTGGTAGTTTACAAGAGATGGATCATAAGGGGATCAAAGAACATGATCCATGATAGGATACCAATGAAATATGACATAAAAGTTTTACATATTCATAAGCATAAAAAATCATTTCCATATTAGACATGTATCACTTACAAGACCATCATAGTGATCAAATTACATTACAAAATAGTTTCACTCCCTATACCATCCCCATCATTCTAAACTGTGCTCACTTCCCATTCTAGAAATGTCTTAATAAACCAAGTTCACTCCACATTTGATCCATGGCTATCACATGAAATATAAATATTTAATCAATGAATTGGAGGGAGATATATATCCCACCCATCACAAAATAAAATAATACATTTGAATTCCACAAGTTGATAAAAATTTATTATATCATAATCCATGAAATGAAATGGGTATGATAAACATTTCAACATATCATAACTTGTGGAAGAGAGATCTCTTTCATAATCATTTCATCATTGAATAACATGTGAAAAGAAGAAGGTATCATGTATAACATGTGCAATAAAAATAGGTTACCTAAAGATCATTCTATCAAAACATAACCCTTTAATAGAAATATTATGTGTAACGACCTGAAATTTTGAATAAATCTTGTTTCCTAATTTTGTGTGTTATTTTATTTTTATACCCAACAAAACTGTTTCAGTTGATAAAATGAGTATAATTAAAATAAGACCGTTGGATTTTGACTGTTATATGACCATTGGTCAATATGACCGATGGAAACTAAACGTTTTGATTATTTTCTCTAAATACAAGTAATCTTGGTTGATTAATATAGAAAGAAGATTCTATGGCCACACCAAGTAGTCTTGGACCGATCGAAGCCCATCTGACAGAACATGGGAAGGAGGTATCACCACTAGGCTTTGCTCTGGACCAAACCCAAGCCGAACTTCATCGTGTGAAGATAGAATGGAATCACCTACGCGAGAAGTTCAAATTGATAGAAATTACAACTCATGCGATGTTGGCCGAGCCTCCCTTGGATCCTCTCACCTTAGAACACCTTACACATAAGTCCTATGCTGGTGTGATAAGGGGCTGTGTAAGGAGACAGTAACTGCCTTGTGTAATCCTTTGTTTTAAATAAAAATTGGGATTTATTCTTATGATGAATTTTATGAATTTTCAAGTGAACGGATAAATATAGTATGCATATTTTTGATGAATTTTAGAAAAAAGCATATTTTAAAAATGTTTATGTAAACCTTAAATAATTAAAAATGTGTATTGATTTTCAAAAAATGGTCTTCTACAATTATGTTCAGTACGAAATTTAGAGTCTAATAAAATCAACTTAATTTTTTATGAATAGTAAATTAAGAATAGTGATTTTATACTTAGGATTAGTAATGTGACCAAATGGATTAGTAATATCACTTAAATAAAGCATTTATATAATCTAGGCACCTTGATTAAGTAATGTGATTCAATAAAATGGTTAAAAAACGGTTTCATAAATTATTTGTCAAGTATTAGTTTTTTTGGGTGAATAGTGTTTTTTAATTAAAAATTTAATTAAAAATATTTAGAAAATTATTTTTATAAAATGGATTTTATTTTTTAACTCAGAGCATCGATATTATGTTAAGGTAATTTTTGGGGATTTTTCGGAAAAAAATGAATTTTCAGTGAATAGTGTATTTATTTATAAATTTAATTAAAAATATTTAGAAAATTATTTTTATAAAATGGATTTCATTTTTGAAATCATATAATCGATATTTGGTTAAGGTGAAATTTTGGGATTTTTCTGAGAAAGTTGAATTTTCAATGAATAGTGAAAATACAGTTTTTAAGTTTTGGGTGTTTAATGACATCATTAAATGAGGTATTAAGTATGTAATAAATATGGTCGACTTATGAATAGTAAGATAATGTATGAGGTGTCCCAAGTGGCCAATACCATGGGGAAATACCATGGGAAAGCCCATGGTTTTGCCAAAACCACCAATGAGGTGTCCCTTGGCCATTAATGCCTTGTCCCCTCACTTTCCCTATAAATACAAAGCCATCCTCTCATCCATTCGACTCCCAACTCTCCCTCAATGAAGCTCTGGTCTCATTACCTCCCAAGGAGTCCTCCCAAGGTACCCCCAAGCCCTCAAGGTCCCAACCTTTGAGTTTTAAGAGTTACATTTCAAGGTAAGGGATCCGACCTCTCTCTTTCTTTTCAAGTAATCTCTTTTATGTCATTCCTTTTATGCTCCATGTTCTTATGTTAGAGGATGTTATTTTATATTAATTATACTGTACTTTTTATTTTCATATGATGAGATACCCCCTATGGATCTCATCATTTCATTTTATGAAATTTTATGTGGCGCCGTTAGGCTGCCAAAATTTTCATAACAGATTCTTTCACCCTTCTGATTTTCAAGTACTATTTTCTTGTCAAGTCTTTCAAGTTCCTTTTTATTATTTTGGGGTATTATCTCTATATATATCATACTGAACCCTTATGTTCATATTATGAGAGATCTTATTTTGATCTTGTCAATTCATTTTTGGTTGAAGTTTAAGTGACGCCCTTAGGCTGCCGAATTTTTAAGGGATTCGTTCTCCTTTCTCATTTTTCAAAGATATAATTTCATGTCAAGTATTTCAAGTTCCTTTTGAATTATGTTGGGGTATTATCTCTATATCTATCATACTTATCTTTTATGTTCATATTATGAGAGACTCTATTTGATCTCGTCAATTCATTTTTGTTGAAGTTTAAGTGATGCCGTTGGGCTGCCGAATTTTCATAAGATAAATCTTATTTTTGTCTTCCTTTCATGTTATTAATTTCATATGGTATATCTTTCAAATTTCATTACCATGTTCTCAAATCCATTATATTCTGTCCCTCTACTGTTTTATGGTTCATTTATGAGTGTTTGACCCATGTCCCCTCTCTTTTCAATGTTTTCTAAAACCCCGAAACATAGCCGTTATGCTGCAGAATTTCCATCTCAAAATGTCTCTCTCTTTTTCTAAAGTACATTAATTTTATTAAGTGAATACTCAAAGATATTTCTTAAAAAGGGTTCTTCACATATATACCAAAATTTTTTATTTTAAATTTTGGGATTTAAATACATGAGACCCGCTCTCCCCTTCCGTGGGTTTAAAGTGACGTAAAGATCATGTCTTTAAAGAAGTTTTTAAAATGTTATGATTATGAAATGAAACCAATTTCTTTTAGGCTATATGGGTTTTTTATGAAATGATTTATCATGATATATGTGGCTCACATGATAATAAAGGAAAATTTAAGGGTGGGCCCTGATAGCGCTCCAATGCACGGGTAATGATGTAACCACTAGAGATTACAATTTTCACGATTTCTTGGTGAATAACCTTGGTAATTTTCAAATGACACCTTGGGGATGGAACTTGGTGATATGTTCATGATTGTCTATGTTAAATGATGTAGACACATCTTAAAGTTATGAAAATGTTATTTTTTTATGATATGCCACATGATTTCTTTCTCATGCCTTAAAGTTCTTTTTCAGGACATAGTTGATGTATCTCAAGTTCACATGTTAAATGTTTCTCTTGTTTCCCTTAATGGGCCTTATGCTCACCCTTTCTTTTGATGTATTTCCCAGGTTATGAGATGCAGTAATGAACCTAGGATTAAATTAAGTAGAATCATTTCAAGTGTTTAAGAAGAATGTTTTATGTTGTTTTCATGTATTTTGTTCCTGGTTTCCAAGACACTAAACTTTAAAGATCCTCAGTTTTGTGTAATGTAATGAAAGTTTATGATATAAAAAGGCGGGATGCTATAGTTGGTATCAAAGGATGGTTTAGTTATTTGTGGAAATTAGGATATGAAAACTTTAGGAAGAAACCTATAGAAAAGTTTAAATATTGGAAATCTTCCGGGTATTTTGATGAGTATTGAGTAAGGGGTTGCCAAGAAAATACATCCCTCTCTGGATACGAGAAAGTAGAGGTGGCTCTGGCATAGATGTACATAGGGGTAAAACATGAAAATACTACTTTGAGCTAGAATCGAACAGGAACTGGTACACGACAACGGGCCTTGATGCACTCTTGGTTACGACACTCCCGAGGGATATTCTTTGGTAAATTCATAAGCTTAGTATGAACCATTATTAAAGAAACAAAGATAAAATAAAATAAAGATTCACATAAGAATATATGATCATGGATAAACTAGTTTTAAACCTAGGGGATCACATGTTATGGTATACTTTTCTTCTACAAGTTATCCTTATATGATTTAAGTTCCTTTTCATGATTATTGGCTATGTATTTAAGCCCCTAATTATACTTTCTCTTCTTAGTTAATGGTGGGAAATGGAAGAACATTTCCCAACAACCAATGTGATAAGAAATATGATGATTTCCATATTAATATGATAGAGATGATTAGTAGATTAAAAGATGATTATTATTTTGGAAGACGTTCACTATTTTGGGGACCCTATATGATCGAGGTAAATAGCTTACTATGGTATTTTTATTGAGGAGTAAGGTTGAATTATATTTTGAAGAATCAATGAATTTAATGTGGACTTATAGTAATTTAGGTTACTTATGGAAATGATTAACCTATCTTGGGGTCAATATGTTTATTTTAGCTACTTTTGTTATAAGATATTATGAGTGGTTGATGTTGTTTGGAGATGAATGAAAAAGTTTACCTTGGAATACTATGTTATTAAATCCTTATTGTATTTGGGTTTCAATCTTAGTTTGGTTTATTTTGAGGATTTTTAAGGAGAATTATTTACGGAATGGTCTATGATGAACTTTGGGTAGTACCGTGTAACTTTGATTATTTAAAGTAGTTTCCCTTCCTCTGGGGTTCTTTATTTTGGAAGAGTTGTTTTATCTTACCCTTTCTGTTTTTGGGATAATGTTTAAAGATAGAAGAAATAGATAGTTAATATTTGGTTGATTATGTGATTATCTATAAGATGATTCTTGTGCATTGTTGAGACCAAGTAGTTTTGAATGCTCATCGTTTAGAGAAAAGATTAGTTTTGGTAGAAACTTATTAAAGGATGAAACTCTACTGGAAGGTAGGTATATTTCCTTATGTTTTTGTTCTATATAGTAAATGAATTCCTCAAAATTATGAAAAGGAACCTAAAACAAAAACGTTGTTGGTTTAGGTTTCCTACTAGGTAAACAAAGACCGTTTACACACATCATATGTTTGGGATTTTCTCGTGGTTAACTTTCTCCTGATCATGTTTTCTATCATTGTCCCTCAAAAATTGACCATTTGTTTTCTCCTCCATGTCCATGTTTTCTTACATGGAATCCTAGTGCGGGTTAACTCGGGTGGCCTTTGTACTTCCTTTTCTTTCTTTTAAAGTAATAGTGTTACTGACTCTTTTTCCGATGTGGGACATTCAATGAAATTTCAAAACCCAATTTTAAAAATTGCGAGGACGCAATTTCTCAAGGGGGGAAGATTGTAACGACCCGAAATTTTGAATAAATCTTGTTTCCTAATTTTGTGTGTTATTTTATTTTTATACTCAACAAAACTGTTTCATTTGATAAAATGAGTATAATTAAAATAAGACCGTTGTATTTTGACTATTATATGACCATTAGTCATTATGACCACTGGAAACTAAACGTTTCGATTATTGTCTCTAAATACAAGTAATCTTGGTTGATTAATATAGAAAGAAGATTCTATGGGCTCACCCAGTAGTCTTGGACTAATCGAAGCCCATCTAACAGAACTTGGGAAGGAGGTAGCACCATTGGGCTTTGCTCTGGACCAAACCCAAGTCGAACTTCATTGTGTGAATCTAGAGCGGGATCACCTTCGCGAGAAGTTCAAACTGATAGAAATTACTACTCGTGCGATGTTGGCTGAGCCTCCCTCCGATTCTCTCACCTTATCACACCTTACACTTAGGTCCTATGCTGGTGTGATAATGGGCTACGTAAGGAGACCGTAACTGCCTTGTGTAATCCTTTGTTTTAAATAAAAATTAGGATTTCTTCTTATGATGAAGTTTATGAATTTTCAAATGACCGGATAAATATAGTATGCATATTTTTGATGAATTTTAGAAAAAGGATAATTTAAAATTGTTTATGTAAACCTTAAATAATTAAAAATGTGTATTGATTTTCAAAAAATGGTCTTCTAGAATTATGTTCAGTACAAAATATAGAGTCTAATAAGATCAACATAATTTGTGATGAATATTAAATTATGAATAGTGATTTTATACTTAGGATTAGTAATGTGACCAAATGGATTAGTAATCTCACTTAAATAAAGCATTTATATAATCTAGGCACCTTGATTAAGCAATGTGATTCAATAAAATGGTTAAAAAATGGTTTCATAAATTATTTTTCAAGTATTAGTTTTTTCAGGTGAATAGTGTTTTTTAATTAAAAATATAATTAAAAATATTTAGAAAATTATTTTTATAAAATGGATGTCATTTTTGAACTCAGAGCATCGATATTATGTTAAGGTAATTTTTGGGGATTTTTCGGAAAAAAATGAATTTTTGGTGAATAGTGTATTTATTTAAAAATTAAATTAAAAATATTTAGAAAATTAGTTTTTATAAAATGGAGTTAATTTTTGAAATCATAACATCGATATTTGGTTAAGGTGAAATTTTGGGATTTTTCTGAGAATGTTGAATTTTCGATGAATAGTGAAAATACAGTTTTTAAGTTACAGGTGTTTAATGACATCATTAAATGATGTATTAAGTATGTAATAAATATGGTCAAATTATGAATAATAAGATAAGGTATTAGGTGTACCAAGTTTCTAATTCCATGGTAAAATACCATGGGCAAGCCCATGGTTTTTCCAAAACCACCAATGAGGTGTCCCTTGGCCATTAATGCCTTGTCCCCTTACTTTTCCTATAAATACAAAGCCATCCTCTCATCCATTCGACTCCCAACTCTCCCCCAACTAAGCTCTAGTCTCATTAACTCCCAAGAATTCCTCCCAAGGTTCCCCCAAGCCTTCAAGGTCCCAACCATTGAGTTTTAAGAGTTACATTTTAAGGTAAGGGATCCGACCTCTCTCTTTCTTTTCAAGTAATCTCTTTTATGTCATTCCTTTTATGCTCCATCTTATTTTGTTGGAGGATGTTATTTTAGATTAATTATAGTGTCCTTTTTATTTTCATTTGATGAGATACCCCCTCTTACTCTCATCATTTCATTTTATGAAAGTTTAAGTGGCGCTGTTAGGCTGCCAAAAGTTTTGTAACAGATTCTTTCACCCTTCTCATTTTCAAGTACTATTTTCTTGTCAAGTATTTCAAGTTCCTTTTTATTATGTTGGGGTATGATCTCTATATCTATCATACTGAACCCTTATATTCATATGATGAGAGACCCTATTTTGATCTTGTCAATTCATTTTTTGTTGAGGTTTAAGTGACGCCGTTAGGCTGTCGAATTTTTAAGGGATTCGTTCACCTTTCTCATTTTTCAAAGATCTACTTTCATGTCAAGTATTTCAAGTTCATTTTTTATTATGCTGGGGTATGATCTCTATATATATCATACTGATCTTTTATGTTAATATTATGAGAGACCCTATTTGATCTCATCAATTCATTTTTGTTGACGTTTAAGTGACGTCGTTGGGCTGCCGAATTTTCATAAGAGAAATCTTATTTTTGTCTTCCTTTCATGTTCTTCATTTCATATGGTATATCATTCATATTTCATTACCATGTTCTCAAATACTTTATATTATGTCCCTATACTATTTTATGGGTCATTTATGAGTTTTTGACCCATGTCCCCTCTCTTTTCAATGTTTTCTAAAACCCCGAAACATAGCCGTTATGCTGCAGAATTTCCGTCTCAAAATGTCTCTCTCTTTTTCTAAAGTAATTTAATTTTATTAAGTGAATACTCAAAGTTATTTCTTCAAAAAGGGTATTCACATATATACCAAAATGTTTTATTTTAAATTCTGGGATTTACATACATGAGACGCGCTCTCCCCTTCCGTGGGTTTAAAGTGACGTAAAGATCATGTCTTTAAAGCAGTTTTTAAAATGTTATGATTATGAAATGAAACCCATTTCTTTTATGCTATATGGGTTGTTTATGAAATTATTTATGATGATATATGTGGATCACATGATAATAAAGGCAAATTTAAGTGTGCGCCCTGATAGCGCTCCAATTCATTGGGTAATGATGTAACCACTAGAGATTACAATTTTCACGATATCTTGGTGAATAACCTTGGTAATTTTCAAATGACACCTTGGGGATGGACCTTGGTGATATTTCCATGATTGTCTATGTTAAATGATGTAGCCACATCTTAATGTTATGAAAAATGTTAATTTTTTATGATATTCCACATGATTTATTTCTCATGCCTTAAAGTTATTTTTCATGACATAGTTGATGTATCTCAAGTTCACATGTTAAATGTTTGTCTTGTTTCCTTTACTGGTCCTTCTACTCACCTTTTCTTTTAATGTATGTCCCCAGGTTATGATATTTAGTAATGAACCTAGGATGATCTTAAGGAGAAGCCTTTCAAGTGTTTAATAAGAATGTTTTATGTTGTTTTCATGTATTGTGTTCCAGATTTCCAAGACACTAAACCTTAAAGATCCTATATTTTGTGTAATGTAATGAATGTTTATCTTATAAAAAGGCGGGATGCTATATTATGAATGGTATACTGGGATTTTATCCCTATAAAGTCATAGATAACCTCAATATATTTAATCGTATATGGAAAATATTTTTGGAAGATCATTTAAAACATTCCATGAGGAAAATATCCTTTCATATTTGAAATATTATTTTTATTAAATAACTTATTTTTATAGAATTTTTATTTCAAAATAACCTTGACATCATACCATTTAATATTTACAGAAATGATCTGCTGTGATGTCAGAAAAATCAATTCACACCAATCACATTAAAATGACGATTTCATTCACATTTTAAGTAAGATCTATATGAGAATTGTTTTGAAAGAACCATGAATATTACTTTATTATTTATATAAAAAGTAAAACATAGTTAAAAATTTACATTAAAAATCATAAGATATTAATAAAATATTTTTTAATTTTTCATAAAATAATGTTTTTGATGAAAAAAAAATTTCCAACTGAAGTGTGAAATAAAGTTAGATTTTATGAAATTTTTCTCCTAATAATAATAGGTATAAAAGAGTGAAAATTTGGTAAAATTACATTATTATATCATTAATAACAAGAGGCAAAGAACATTCATGATAATTCTTCAGAGGTATATCACAAGGTTTAAACATTGGAGACTTACTCAATGATAATCCTGATAAATGATGAGATTGTAACATAAATTATTTTCCACTTTGGTAACATTGAATCATATGCCCCATAAAGTAATAAAATAATATGAAACATAAAATATCATGGTGAGGAATAAATTCAAGATATTACATGTCAAAGGGGATTTATATACACCTCATTAATTAATATAGGTTCATAACATAATGTACGTCTCGAAGAAGGAAAATTGAGACCAAAATCCCATACTATTTTGGTAACATCTAAACTACAGAACCCATGAAAGATAGATCCAAAAATTGATATGTAAATAAAAATAATTTTTTATAGAATAATCATAAAATACCTTCATGTTCATTATATACACCACATAGAATAAAGAGGTGGAGAATATAGCATGTGTCTCATTGAAGTAAAAAGTAAGATGAAAATACATTACATTAAATCTTGAATTCCATAGTACTCATAAAAACCTACCATATAATAAATATCTAAGTATTATAAATCTATTTCAGAACCATATTCACATATATCATACTGTATATTATTTTATTATGACCTTTTATAAATAGTTTATTAACAATTCCATGTTAAAGTTATGTTTCGGGTAATAACCACTATTTTTTCATATATATCTTGATTTGTTATATTTTTGGTTCTATTAATTTGGTCATGATTTTATCATATTCATAATTATAAACATAAAATAAATATCATATCTGTTTTTATATATTTATTTATATTAATCCATAAAATATTAGTGATTGGTAATGAAATACATCATTCATGGAGACGGTAGGCCATATATATACTTGAACATTGTTTTTTCATTTTATTTTCAAGTTGAAAGAAAGAAACATATATGATATATTTTAATTTTAGATTAATATTTATTTCATATATATATACATCACATATTTTCATTGAACACATCCTTAATACATTCTCTGTAATGCATGAATGAATTGCATCACTTCATGAGGTGGTAGTCCGCATTACACACAAACAATGTTATTGTATTTCCACAAAATGGAAAGCATAAAGGTATATGCTATATATAAATTCCAGAATCATAATAAAATCATAAATATATTAAATATCAGATATAAAATATAAATCCATCATTATAACCATCCTTGAGAGGTGGTAATGAAAAAACGAACCACTTCAGTTCGTAGTGAGGTAGTTCGCTGCACACACAAACAATGATTTTATGACCCATTTGATGGAAGTGTGTGGGTTTGTAGGTAATAAAATTAATAAAAAAACATATAAAAATATCTATGTTACTAAGGATATTATATAATAATTATATAAAAATAATTTATGGGCTTTTAAGATGAAACAATTTAAAAACACTCATTGATGAACGTTTCCACTTGTTCAGGCATCCTCCTTAGATTTTCACTAAAAGTATTCCTAGGATAGGTTTATTCTAAAAATAGAGAGTCTTAGATAATGGGAGGGAGGTTGGAATGAGATTTGGGCTGGGATTGGATGAACCAAAGAGGTTTTAATGTTTGAATAAGAGAGGCGAGGGGATGACCTTTTATAAGTGGGGGTCATGACACACATGGTATTTTTGAAATGAATTGGGTGCTCACATGTTTTTCATAAGTTACACAGGTTAATAATATATATTTATCACACATAAGAGTTTTAATGGAATAAAAATTTCTATAAAATAGTTTTATATGAGTTTATAGGTTAATTTTACCCCTATCTTTTTAGTTAAACCCTCAGTAAACACATTTTTATCATAACGACAGTAATTAATTTTTTCTTCATTCACTATTCATTTTGATCAAAAGTTTAGTTGGACTTATTATAAATTAGAATATATTATTATTACAAATATTAAATCTAATTTTAGAAATTATATTCTTATAATTGGAAAATGAATTTAAATTAATTCCACAAGCATGATGAGAAAGCAAGTTTATAATGTTTAAATGACCAAAATTATATGAAGTTTTTATATCCAATTTCAATATCAAATTGATTTAAATGACCCATATTGGATTAATATATTTATAATTGAACTAATTATAATTTAAAAACAATTTAAAATATAATTTAACTTTAAAAATAAATTTTAAAAAAAGTAAATGTTCAATTAAACTTCAGTATTTTTCACCATTCATAAAAAATGGAACTTTTCAGAAAAATAATTAAAATTAACCCTATAATAATTTTGAGATTATGAATTAAAAAATGAAGCTTATTTTATAAAATAAATTTTATAAAGTTTTAAAAAATCATTTTTATTATAGCTCAAAAAATACATAAAAAATCATTTTTTCTGAAAAAATAGTATTTTGAAAACATATAAAGACATTCCTGAAAATTATTGATTTTATTATGAATATGTTTTATTTTTTGAAAACCATTATAATTATTATATAAAAAATAGTTATTAATATTTATATCACTATGTTTAAAATCTATTTTATTATGGTTAGACTTAAGGAAAGGGGGTATATCTTATCTTTCTTAAATGAATATTCAAATATCTATCCATGAGAGGATTAAGAAGAAAAAAAGTAGGATGTGGAATTATATAAGAATGTAAGGAATGTTCATAACTTAAAACATGATCATAAAATAATAATAAGGTTCAAGAACAGAGTATGTGTTCCACCGATACCATATTTGAAGAAGGAGCTTTTGGATGAAGTTCATAGTTCGTCATTCTCTATTCATATATGAAGTATGAAAATGTATAGAGATATGAAAGAGTATTTCTGGTGGGAAAAATGAAAATGGATATCAAAGAGTATGTATACTGATTCTTAGTGTGTCAAGAAGTTATGTTTTATAGATATCAGTCTAAGGGGATGTTACAACCATTACCCATACTAGAATGGAAATGGTAAAATTACTAGCATGGATATTATCATAGGATTCCCCAAAAAATCTAAAATAAACAATACTATCCGAGTTTTATACAACCACCTTATGAAATATGTTTGAAATTCAAAGGTAGTTAAGAACAAAATCATTTTTTGGCTGAATTTTATTAAAAATATAGATTCCTCTCAATCATTCATATGGATCCTTATGAATAAATATATGGAAATAAGTGTATAGATCCAACTTGTTAGGGAAAATTCAATGAATGAAATTGAGACCAGATCTAGTCAAGGAAATTGAAGATAATATTAGATCTATTTAAAAACATATACAAGAATCTTAGTTTCAAAAAAAATTGAATTTGGTGACAAGGTATTGGTATAAATATACAATTGGAAAGTGTTATGATATTTGGAAATTATGGTAATCTGATCCCTAGATATATTGTTCCCTTCGAAATTCTTGATCATACTAGGAAAATAACTAATTTCTTGGTACTGCCACCAAATATCTCTCAATTTCATGATATGTTCAATGAATCTCTCGTGAGGAAGTAGATTCCTGATCATTCACATGTATTTTACTCATAGGTCATACCACTGGTGAAATATATATCTTATGAGGAATAATCGAAAGAGATTCTATATTGTAGAGAGAAAGTGCTACAAAACAAGACCACTCACATAGTCCAAGTTATCTGGAGAAATTATAATATTGAGGCAGTTACATGGGAACTTGAGGATGATATTTAGAAGAATTATTCTTAGTTTTTTGTTTCATAGTGATGGAATCTAAATATTAAAATTATTATATGGGGATAGAGTGTAACACATCTAGTTTTTATGATCTATATTTCTCTTTAAATAAATCTATCCTCTTGGATATATTACTTTACATGAAAAAATGAGTATAAATATACTAAAAAACACTGTTTAAATATTATTATATGACAATGATATCATTTTTTATGTAATAATGTCAACATTATCATTGTTTTAAGTATTTGAAGTTTTCATAAAATAATTACTTTCGATGAATAGTAAAAAATATTAATTTTTTAAAGCTATCATTTAATTTCATTAAGTAAATTAATTTAAAATTAACATTATTTTTTTGTTTATAAGGTTAAATTTATTTTATATAATATAATTATTTTCTTTACAATAATCATTTTACATGATTTTTATATAAGTCATTTTTAGGCCTAAAATTGATATTTTTTGGGAACTGTTTTTTTGTCGCATGTTGAGGGCTTATTTTTAAAATGATTTTTGAAACTTATAATAATTGAATTTTATAAAATAATTTTATTATTTGGAATAATAAGGTTAAATTTTTTAAAATAATTTTCATTTATTTTTGGTTATTCAGAATAATAGTTGTGGTAAATTTTGTCACCTTGGTACGGGTAAAACTGGTAAAACAAGGCTAGAATTTTGGGATAAGGAATTAAGTTTTTTTTTTCTAAAACTCAAATTTAAAATATTATAAGAGTGTAGTTCATAAATTATCATCCAAGTCATGAAAAAATGGATACATGGTGTCATTTTCCTTTTATATTGACCTTTATATTATTTTAAGAAAAGAATAAATACAAAATATCAGTTTCATGAATTTAATATCTCTAAAATTTTTACATAACTATTACAATAAAATAATTTTGGATATAAAATTTTAATTTAAAGATTAATTATATATTTTATCATGGTAATTTATTTTTAAATTTAAGTGATGAAATACTTACCTTAAATTCTTCTGCAATGCTGACAGAGTATTTATTCAATTAAGAGAAAACAAATAAATTCTTTTAAAACTATTAAAAGTAATAAACTTTTGGTCAATTATGGAGTTCAAAAAATTTAATATAATAATATAAATTATTATGTACGTGGGAAAGTATTATAGTTTATTTACATCTTTTATTGGTGTCTTTAATGTCAAATTAAATGAACAATATCAAAAATTGACATTCATTATATTTATGAAATTAATAATTTATTAAATTATTTAAAAATCTTAAAGATAGTTAAAGTGGACAATATAGATAATATATGGTCTAATATATTATCCCCTATCTATTTATGATCCAATTATCAATTTATAATTAAAACTATAACCCTTTAATATTTAAAAATTCATTAGTATGATTAAGGTTAAAATTAGTTAACTAAGGGGTTAATCCAAAATATGTGGTTTAAAATGATATATAAACCTATATAAATTATAATTTATGATTATATTAAGTCCATATACCATTTATATTCAAATATATTTAACTTTTTAACTACTTTATTATATTTATATAGAAATTATTTTATAAAATTTTCTGAATTTTTCAAAGTTCCCCTCCCCTCACTTATAAAAGACACCCCTTCTCTATTTAATTTACATCACATAGAGCAATATAGTTCAACAAAAACCTAGAAATTTATAATCTAAAAATATATATCCAATTTATAGAGGTGTTTGATTCCAAAAATAGCAACCCTATGTCCCTTAATAATACAACTATAGGAAGTCT
The DNA here is from genome assembly GCA_963277665.1 of Viscum album. Taxonomy (NCBI): domain Eukaryota; kingdom Viridiplantae; phylum Streptophyta; class Magnoliopsida; order Santalales; family Viscaceae; genus Viscum; species Viscum album. Next base: position 607,538,309 of record OY728125.1, read on the forward strand.
ACTGAAGAATATGCAATTATCTTTACCGACTCATTGAAATTTATTTCTTCATTTAATTTCTTTAAATCAGTTGTAATCTTAAAAAAATAATATATAAAATATCATTAATATATTTAGATGTTATTATGATTGTTTTATAACCATTTTACAGGTATTTGCAATCCTGCTAAAAGTGAAAATGTCGCTTGTGCATACATACAACTTACGTCTCCATGTAGGGGTGTAATTAATTTTTCATCATAATTTTACTTTGATGGTAATAAATATGGAAATAATGAATATATATGATATTTATGACATAGTTATGACTTTCAATTATAATATTATATCTACCTTCAATCCTTGTAATCTTCAGAAAAATGATAACATCACTCATGCATACTCGTGGACTACCGACTCCAGAAGGTGTTGTGATTAGATTTTCATTTATGATTTACATGTATGGTGATATGAATATATTTAATGAAAATATATGACATATATTATATAAGAATAATTCTTTAAAATTTAATTATTATTTTACTTTCTTTCATTCCATCTATCAAAAAGTGAAAACAATATTCATGCGTACGTACGATCTGTTGTCTCAATGAATAGTGTAATTCATTTTTCTATATCTAAATTTTATGGATGTATATATATATATATATAATGAATATGTAAGATATTTATATAATTTTTAAAATTCTATATATGATATAACCAGGATTAATAAATGAGGACCATAAATTTCAAATCAAAACATTTATTAAAAAATTAAAAAATTAATTACAGAAAAATTGATTATAATAAAAGATTGTTAACAAAGGGTTGATAAGATGTTATAAATAGATCATATATGATGTTATAGATATGTATATGTTAATTTTTTGTATTTATAATAATTATTAATTTATTATACATTATTTTAAAATCCCTTACAAGGAAAATCAAGCTTTAGGAAAGGGATTTTGTCAAACTTTATACTCTATTAATACACTTTTTGTATTACTCACCTAATTAATTTTTTGAGGTGAATATATGAACTGTTTTATGTATTTAAAATGAATATATATTTATTAAATATGATTAACGATTTAATTTAAGTTAATTTTTCAAGGGGTTACAATTTAATAGTTATCATAGAGATAAAATTTTATTTAAAAATCTCTTTTTATTTTTTAATCTATTATATTTTATTTGGAAGAATCTTATAATCCATCCTTCATAAGCTCTAATTATTTTTTATCTGATGGATATTTTAGGATTTTATATGTTTTCTCCCAAATTTTCTTCTATTTGACACTTGAATTAAGGAAATAATTTTATAAAAGGAAATGTAATCTTATATATCTTCTCATTATGTATATTTTTCTCCCATTTTCATATTTTTCAAAATTATTTTAAAATATTCAGTTTTATTTAATAAAATGTTTTATCAAGGACATATTATTTTATCATTTTATTTTTACATGGTTTTAATGGAATATTTCTAATGTTTTCTGAAAGGGCCATTATTTTAGTTTATTTATAAAAGGTAAAAAAGAATGGTTCTTTTTAAAATATACAACATTAATGGATTTTCCAACCATTATTACTATTTGACACTAATTAGCTTCTTCTATAAGTTTTCAATGGTTTTAAAAATAAAACTCTTTAATGAAAACATATTTTAATGTTTTAATTCCTTTTTAATTATTTCCCAAATTGATATGATTTTAGTATACAACCTATATTTATAATAAAATAATTTTCATCTATCGTATCTTGATTAATTTTGTGGTCATTAAATTTCCCATGAAATATTAAATTTCTTGTGTTTATTGGGAACTACATTTAACATAAATATCGATATTCTTTGAATCCTGGATTTGATAATTTTCTAAAGTGTATTAAAATCTTATATATGGTGTTCTACAATGAAATATAATTGATTGACTAAGAAAATGTTAATATTATATATTATTTACACAATACAAATATGTTTTGATTAGATATATTTATTATGAATTAAATTGATCATTCAATATATGAAAAATGCATTGGAAATGTAACAATTGGTGGGGTGTAGTTATAGATTTCTCTATGATGTATTGACAAGTCTCATGATATAGAATAGTTGAATAACATTATTAAATATGGTCTTGGAATATACCTACCCATCAATTACTTTATCATATTGCAAAGAATTATAAGTAATGATACCATGATGTCTTAGATCATAGTGACCAACATTAATCATTTTATTCATTGATAATTTTGTTAATATTATACATGAGATTACTATATTTATATTATCCATGGATTAATTTTGTACTCAAGTTATAGATTAAATATAATGTGTTTTTAGTTATTTAACTTTCCATATTTATTATGCCTTATTTACACATAACATCTTCTATTGTATATAACCCTTACTGTGTATACTATATTACCAATTATTTTTTTCCTTTTCCCGAGATATTAAGAAGGATATTATGAATAATATCAAGGATGATATAATGTTTCTTACACTATTTATTTAAAATTTCCAATTTAATATGGGAACAATGTATGTATTTGGTTCTCCAAGACAACTAAACAGATCAGTCCTTTGGGATGATATCCATTATATGTTGTGCCAATGTAATGAAGAGGACACCAAATATGGGTTACTAGAGTTTGGGTTGTTACAATAGTTAGGTAGGAGACTTGGGAAATGTTGTTCTTAGGTAAGAGTCACTGAGGTTGACTAAAGTCCATGGTGATCAAGTATATGATCCTTGATATGACTATGATGCAAGGATCCCTAGAAGGGGAGCTCCAAAATAAAAATAATTTATAGATACCAAGCCATTGTTTCTATGAGGTTTAGACTAAGGAGACGTATAAATGAAATATGGATTAGGTTTGTAGAGCTTTGACTACTGCTTCCTATTCTAAAAAATATTTTTAAAATGGTGGAATTGTGGTCAATTTGTTAACCATGGGGGATCAAGACTTGATGATTCACATAGGGGACCTGATCACACAACACATGCATGAAAATGAGATTTTTTCTTAGAGGTATGTGTATAAACATATGAAAACAAGGGATCATGTATAGGTAGAATTGGGTTCAATTACCTTATTATTAAGAATAGGTTTGTGTGTGAGTAGGGAATGTGAAAGGCAAGACAAGCATATAGTGTTCACATTAGTGTGAAACCATAATTTGGTAAAATTATTTCAAAAATTAAAATACTATAACTTTTGAACTGTGAGTCCTTTTTGGCTCATTGAGTATTCAAATTGAAGGACATGAAATTAAATATGCCTCTAACAACTATGATACCCCAAAGATAGTGTTTTCAAAGGCCATAAAGTGCCCATAAAATCATTTAAATTAGGTTTTATGGTCTTGATACCTCTTTTCACATACAATGGATAGAATACATGGCCTACTACTAATTGGAAGTTATAAACATGATGTCATTAGATTGGGGATTTTTTTGAGGAATGTCCATCCCTATGTGTGAGAGAAATCAAGGGTCACATAGAGATCCCATTGACATCTTTTTTTATACATGGAGATACTTTTTTTTTCTGAACTAGAGTTTCATTTTCTAAATGAGGACTATATCATAGATTCCATTAAAAAGTTCACGAAACACAATTTTTAGTGAAAAAACAATTCCCCATTATAATTATATTCATTTGTAATGAAAATAATTAAATTCGTTGTTAGTACATGGTACATTACCTCAAAAACCGAATATATGGTAGGCTTTTGGAGATGGTCACTAATGAGAGGATGTTTATTGAGTGGTGGGTAGAAACTCAATTTATTTGGGTACCATGAGGGTAACCTCAACTGAAGGTGTTTAAGACATAAATAGGAGTAGTTTAATAAATGTTTTGACATCCCAGTGTAGTTTTAGTTGGTGGAGACCCACATTAATTTCTATGGGGAATATTAGGATAGAAGGGGGGAGATAATCAAAGAGCCATTTGTAACTCGATCCATGATAGGAGATTAAGTTATCACTATGCACCCTATGAGAAAACACAGTGGTTTATAGTTTTTCAATAAGGGTTTTCTATGTATATTAGGCTCATGCGTGGGAGAAAACAAAATGGTTCTATCATAGTGAATAGTTGTTAAGTAAGACCCATCATTAATCAATAAACACGAACACTAGGAACTCTAATATATAATAGAATGTTTTTATGGGAAGAAGGTCATATGGAATATATCACTCTAAATTGTTTACGGTCTTTTAGGATAGACCATATGTACATAGAAGAACCATCAGAACCTATGCATGTGAGTAAAATAATGAAACCCTAACTTTTTCTTAGGTCAGTGTACTGAGTGAGTATTGCTTGATTGTTTCTGAGGCTAAAGAGTGGTCTTTACAAGCATTATGTAATTTAAATTTTTCCATAACTTTTCATAAATTATCTATTAAAAAGGTTAAAAAGACATAAATCTACTTTTTCTTAGGCCACCCATTATATGTTTTCAACCTGAAAGGTTTTGTGCCATTTATTTTTTAAAATGATCAATTTTCTTCCTAGTCTATGTGAAGTGATTTTATAATGATTAGAGACTCAAATTTTTCCCAGGTCATCCATTGCAAGTTTTTAATAATGTGATTGGTGTGCATCCATCCTTTGGTAGTTTAAGGATTTGTATATGGGACCAATGTTACTAGAGTTTAAGGTCAAATAAATTTGAACAAAATATGTGGCAGTCTATATAAAAACATGGGTGAAGTAAACCTAACATGAATAGAGATCATAATACTAGTGTAGATGACCTCACAGAAGGGTGCACACTGTTTAAGGTCATAGTGATGGACTATTGTGTCATGTGTTTTAGGGTCATTCGATAAGAAACATATACCCGATAAGAAATTTCTAAGAGTATAATAGAATCCAATTACTTTGTGGTTTCAAATAATAATGTCTTAACTCAATGCATTTGGGTCTTCATAGGAGTGTAATGTTGAAATATTAAAGGAAACATGAATAAGGTATCATAATCATTTTTTAAAAGTATGTAAGATCCAAAATTTTGTAACATCGAGGGTATTTAAATCCACTTGAATAGTTGGGTTATGGAAAGGGTAAATCATAATATAAGAATGTTTGAGTTAATGGGAAATTGAGATATATGGGAAAAATCTGACATTAGTAATGGATAAACTATCACTGCATCGTTACAATAATAGTGCATGGGGAATAAGGGGGACCATTCCTCTAAGACAAAAACATCACCATGGGGTTACTTAGTTTCTAAAAGGAAACTGTTATAGCAACCCATGATTTTCATACATAAATATTACATTTATTTTGATGAATAATAAATACATTTGAAAAAACAAATTCTAAAGACCATACATGTATAGTGTAACTGGAGACCAGATACACAATATTATTATTTCATGAAGGATCTTGAAAATATCTTATAATTAACTTCCCATTTAGTAAATTCTATAGACATACCCTATTTAAACCTTTATTCATAACATAAGGAAAGGAATCATAAGTATAGGTGATCTTGGATGCCCAATAATGGTAAATATGGGAGAAATATATCAATGATCATATAAAAGAATATTATAAGATGATGATATGCGAACATGAATATAAATTACAATATTCATACCCAATCTATCAAAGATTATAAACATGATTTATGATATAAATCATTATCATTTCACAATACATTAATATTAAGAGTGAGAAATATTTATAAATCTATCTTGAAACATAAGTTCATGTCATAAAAGAGTGGCTCCATCATAGGTATAAAATCATTTCATATGTCATGTTTAAATACCAATATAATAAAATATCATTGTATTTGGAATACCTACCTATTTACCATATCATAATTGATTATAAATCCCCACATTCATCCCATAGTGGATCAAACACATCAACTTTTTTCCCATAACGTTTCAAGAACATCAAATTTCATCCCATCATTTTCACATGAGATATTTAACACTACCCAATGAATTAGAGGTCTATATAATTACAGGAACACCCATGGTATAATTAAAACCATATATATGCATGCCACAAGATCATAGAACACTCATCATATCATCATCTCATGACCCATGCAAAGAAGACGAGTTTCATAAACATTTCAAAAATTCATAATATCATAATCCACACAAACTAAATTGGTTTTATACAAATATTATCATCATAGTAATAAAACCACCATATAAAGAATACTGATGGTATAAAAGATCATATCCCATGTAAAACAAAATTACCATCAATTGATAGATGGAAATTCTTTTAAAATAATCATAAGAATATTTTCTGAGGAAAATAACCTTTCCACTTTAAAATCACAAATTTAACATTTAAAAATTTACTAAATATTAATAAAAATATTTTATATGAAAATTACCTTGAAAATTTATAAATTATGTTTCAAATCATTGAGTGGTTACGATGGTGAGAAATTTCATTCATACAGTATAAGTTAAAAGAGAACATTCATTTCACACTTTTGTAAAAATTTGAAAATTATCACGTTCGAAAAATGAAAAGAAGATTCCTTTTAAGCCATAAAAAAACAATATATTGATTGGTAAAAAAATTCAACAATCATTGTATAATATTAAAAAAATTATATATTTCTTTCTCAAAACATGGATATGAATGAAAAATGATTTTTGACCAAAGTGGTCTTCCTTATAAATATAATTTTGATATATTTAGTACTTAAAATGAGTAAAATTATGGGAAAGAATCATTTTACATAAGTGTCTAAATTATAAGATAATTCTTTTGAATATTGGATGGTGGATCATTAAATTTTATAACCAGAAATATAATCATAAAAAATCATAATAAACATGGATATTGCAACATAAAACACTTAACACATTGGTATATGTCATGTCAAAACATCGGGAAAGAGATAATCCTATATGGGTATGTATATCCCCAAGATTTTTATTAGGGTAATTATAAAATACGTTAATGGTAATTATATACACCACATAAAATAAATAAGTGGTTAATAAGGTATGTTTCTCATATAAGTAAACGTGAGATGAAAATAACTTACCTTGAGTTCCAATTGGATTGATAATAATCTAACATCTTGTATAATAAATTTTCATTTATTATAATTTTATAATCTAATAATTAATATACTTAAAATATCATAAATTTATAACTTATAATATTTAAACAACCATAAATTAATAATTATTTATAAAAATCATCCTTTATAGGTGCTAATTATTTCATTTTTCATAACAGTTTTTGTTCAGAAGTTCTGATTATTCTACTTTGACCATGGTTCCATCATCTCCATGAATAATCCAAGAGGTTTTTTGATGTTAAAATTGTTTTAAATTTGTTAATAATATATAAATTCAATAAGTTTTTATGTGATGATTTTAGAGCAAGTTTACAGTTCAAAAATAATATTTTCATTATTTAAATTGAGCAGACACAATGTCTACAAAATTAAAATAAATATAGAGTTGAATTTTATGATTTAATTTTAATGAGAAGTATAATATGGATTGATTTTTCAAATGTAATTTTTATGTGTATTTATATTATATATGGCCATGTATTTTTGTTGTGATTTGATTAAAAATATGTGGTCAAATATCATCGTATGTCCTACTCAAAAATTAAGCTTCAACCAAGGCATCCAGCCAAAGGGAAGCCACACCCACTGCATAGGTGGTATGATAAGCTATCAATTCGACTGATAGAGTTGAGCCAAGATACTCTCATAAGAGCTACTACTCATAATCACAAAGAGGAGGGGAATAAGCCACTGTGTAGGGTGGTATGATTGCAGAGTAGGTGGTGGACCAAGACAGTTCCATGGTGTTATTTTTACGGGATCGATATTCAATTTCTAGACTACTTTTACCACATCATATATTATACTGGAGGGGAATATTTCTTCCCATTTTGATGTGAGATAAAATATTAAAGCTTAAAAACAATCACAACCATCGGATCGTTCGATCTTATTTCTCGGCCTGTACCGGAGTGTTATGTTCATTGAATCTCCAAGAAACATCTATAGAAGGTCCAACCAAATTTTTTTATCATAATTTGAGTGTTTCAAAAATTTAAAGATGATGAAAATCAACTAAAAATTTGTTTTCATTTGAAAAGGAGTATTAAACTATGAAGATAATGTATCGAGAAAATATAGTTTTCTTGGTGATGATGATTTCAATTTTCATGATGAATAGGCTTTTCACACTTGAATTAAGGAAGTATGCATGTATTAAGTCATTGTAATATTTTCACATGAATACCTTGACATGTGTTCAATTTCTATTGAATCTTTTTTAATATTTGTGAGTGTATTTTTCATAGTTTTTTTGAACCATTCTTGTTTACAAATGTTAGACATTCACACAACATAATTTTCAAAAGGAAGAAGAATCTTGTGGTCCTCTTGATATGTGAACCACACACTCAAGAATTTCACAAAGAACCTAGTTCCATGAAACTATTTGAGATGCATTCTACTCTTATATTTTATCACCTATTTTGCACAAACATTTTTGAAAAACCATTAACCAGTGAAAATATTCACTATATTTCACAAAGTAGAAAAAAATTACCACATGTGAAACTCATATACACGAGTTTTGTGAAGAGTATAGAGGTATCACATATATTGATATGTGACGAGGTTATGAATTATTCACGAATATAGTAATGTGTGAGTTGAAATAGTCTACAATTTATGTGAAGCATACTATGTGTGAATGTGTAGCACACACAAGGCAGAAGAAAAGCATAGTGCATGTGTATTTGTTTTTTCATACATGAGTATAAGAAGTAGTGTGAAAATTACACATGCTAAAATAATAGAGTGAGGAGGTATGTGAGTTCTTTTATAATTCATTATTTGAATGCATTGAGAAAAAATAAGTGGGTGTGATGTGAAGAAGGAAATGTATGGGTGAATACAAGCACCGATTCATAAATATTTTAGAATACATGCAGGATATCATACAAGGGAGATTGTATGAAATGTGTAGTAAAGATATTTTCATGCAATATGAATGTATGAACTTATCATATTGAGAAAATAGTGACAAGTCTTGTTATAATGGTATATATTTAACCAAAAGATTTAACTGAGTGGTCTTGAAGTTTAATAAGGCCAACAAACCACTACATCAGAAGTCAGTGGAAGGTGAAGACCTGTTTGTAAAAGGTAGTAAAGATTCATTGAAGAACCAGTTGGATGCTAGTATAAATAACATAATCTTTTCAGAAGATAGAACAACTAGAGGGATTCAATATAAATAAAATTTATGGGATCCTATTTGAAATACCCACTTAGGATATAATACACTGTAATAATTTGTGACCAGGAATTATGAGAGTTTTTTTGTCAGGAATTTCAGGAAATTGTCTGTACTGGTAAACACATTACTTATTACTAGTAGATAACTTTTTTCTCTAATTATCCTGAACACTACAAGGCTATAGTCACCCACATTGAGGGTGAACCTTGTAAAAATCTATGTGTACGTTTTCTGTTCATTCAATTGTTTTCATATGAGAAGTGTGAAACTCAATAAAACTAGGAATCAAGATATTAACTAGTCACAAAGTTTTATTTGAAAAGAATAAATAATAAAAAATTTCATCACTAATTCACCCTCCCCCTCTCAATGATATATCCAAACATGGACTCTTAATGTTGTATCATATGTGTGGTTCCTTTTGTAAGGATCCAATATTTATTAATGGTCTAATGATATAGAGTTGGAATTCAGTAAAAAAATGGGGGATTTAATTTCTTTAATGGAAATAAACAATATGGATGGAATAATAGAAGGCTTACATATCTTTTTTCACAATTAATTGATGTTAGTGATGTTGTAACACCTGGTTTTATTCTACCAGGAGTAGATGCTCCAATAAAACATGAAGATAAGAGAAATATTGAAATAGATGGGAAATCAAAAAATGCTATTTTTTCAACCTTATCTAATAAAGTGTTCACTAATGTAATGGGATTAAAAATAACTAATGAGATATGGGATAAACTAAAGAATACATATAATGGTAATTTGAAGATCAAAGAATCCAAATATCAAATATATAGAGCTATGTTTTAAGATTTTAAAATGGATGATGATGATATTGTTGATGACTAATTTACTAGGGTGAATGAGAATGTAAGTCATATCAGGGGTTTTCGGGATAATTTTGAAGATTCATCCATTTCCAAAAAATTGATCGGTTGTTTTCTTAACATATTTGATCCAAATATTTATGCCATGGAAGAATTTTTAGATTTATCTCTTGATGAAGAACATAATACACTTATCAATTACCAGATGAGAAAAGTTTCTATGTTCCAAAATAATTCTAAAAAGAAAATTGATTTCCAAGTAATGAAAAGTCTCAAGATGAAGGAAAATAATGATGAACCATTCTTATATTTTTATAAGGAACAGGTCAGTGATATGGATTGTAATAGAGTAATGGCCTTTATTTATAAAAAATTCAGAAGAGGAAGAGAAAAACATAACGGTGTACTTCCTTTAATGTGATTTATTTTTGGTTGAATTGGACATTTTAAAATTGATTTTCCGTAGAAATATTTTTATGATTTTGAGTGTGATTTGGAAAAATAATACTATATTAAAATAAGAACATAAAAATATATAAATGGTGATAATTGAAACAAGAAAAATTACTCAAGGATATACAAGAAATATCTGATGAGTATGAGAGTTGATGAAGACTCTTTGTCATGGAAAGAATCAGAAGATAAAGGTTCAACTAAAAATTATAATACCTTTACTGTACAAGTTAAGAGGAAATTAGATACTTTAAGTAGTGATGAGAAAGAAGAAGATATCTATCTTGATTTAATTCTAAGATCTGAACTTGTAGCATTTTTGGATAAAAACACTCTATAAGAAAAAATAATTAAACTTATAGAGAGATGAGAAAATAAAATAAAATAGGAATGATAATGATCTTTCTGAATATATCCACACTTACAATGTGAAAATTGTCGATTAGGAGAACATATTGAAAGATCTTAATGAAAAAATAATTAAAAAAGCATAAGAACTGGGTGATACACAATCTAGGTGTCTTAAAATAGAAAACACCTTGAAAATGATTAATGGTGATTTTGACAAAGCAGTTGATGTTCAAGATGAATCACTCATAGATATAGTGATGTTCAGTCCAAAGAAGAAGGTACATGTTATTTATGATTTTACTAGTGATACTAAATCTGTTTCGTCTTGTGATGCAGGTTCTAAGATGAAAACTGGAAGAATATGGACTGATGATGATAGTGAGAACATAAATAAGTTAGGAAAATAATGTTCCCCAGGACTGATTAAAAATAATTATAGGAGTGAATCCAAATAGTAAGTAGTTTGTAACCAACAAGAATTTTAGGATTTTTGAAGATAAAGTCTCAGAGGTTACTTCTTGTGTTGTGGTAAATTTGGGAAAAAATCCTACAATTTCTAGTTTTATATGTCACTTCAAAGAGAGAAATTTTTAAATGAAAATTAGAAGCTCTATGAGAAGAAGGAAAAATATTGGAATGTAGAATATTTTCACTGAGAATCTAATAAGTCTATCTACTCAAAATAATCTTGATTGTATAAAGGAAATACTTAAAATTTATGACCAAAAAGGTCATTGTGCTAAATCTTGTATGGAAAAATTTCCATGATTATTACTAATGGATTCTAAAGTAAATAAATAAAAAAGAAAATAAATGATCTCTAATCATTTTATTCAAATAAAATCTTATCATAATGGGAATTATATGAATACTAAGAATGTAAAAAAGGTTTCCTAGTTGTTTGGACACATTAGTTGTAACTATATAAAAATTTAGTGGAAGTTGATAAACATGATAAATCTAAAGGAATGAATGTGGTTGTAGAAAATGAGGATGAAAAGGTTATTCAACACATAGAAGAATAAGGGAAGAAAAATGATGGTCAAATCAATGATATTCAAAACATAAAGAATAATTCTAATAAATCTTCCCATATTGAGATTGGAAGAAAACAAAGGGTCCAATTGAGGGGAAAATATTAGTATGAATGTTTTTCTGAGAAACCAAGAGGTCCCTACTTATTCACTATTATTTAATGTGTTTTGAACTAACAATGTAGGGAATTGAAATTCATGTTTTAGGTCGTAATTCTTGAACAACCTGATGAGATTATACTTCATGGATTCTACTGATTTTCATGAAATAAAAGGAAAGTGTGAATCCCTTATGGGGAAAATATTGAAAATTAATATCAAAAAAATCTTTATACAGATTTAAATATTAACTATAAAGGTACTCAAATCACAATTTTCTCTCTTATTATTAATTGAATTATTTTATCAATTAAGTGGGAGTGTATGGTTCATGAAAAAATGAAACATAGTTGGAACTTCATAATGTGTTTGTTAAAGTACATAAAAGATTTAACATTTCATTGATAAATATACTTATTTAAAACCCATTGAATGTGACTTGAGATATTCTGAGCATGAATTCACATACAGAGAATTTTATGGAAAACTCAGAAAATCTTGGTTATATCTCTCTTTTTTTCTACATCAGGTTATCCCATTTAGTCTTATAGTTGATTAACTAATGGGTCTTTTCTAAGAAAACTCTATGATAATATTACTCTCTGTAAAGTGATTATGGAATTTTATTAGTTTGATTTCCAATAATAAAAATAATATATCATTGAATTTTATATAAAGTGAGTATTGAAAACAAATTCAAATAGAGATATTGAAGAATCCAAGTGGTTTTACTAATTTGAAATTATTATCAATTTGTTAATAAGATATAAAGTCAATGAGTTTTATTGTGATTATTGAAAATCTAGTTTTTAGTTCAAAAATACATGTGTCATTGTTTTAGTTGAGTTTACACAATATCTATAGTGTTGAAATAAACGGGGGGTTGAATTTTATGATTGAATTTTAATGGATGGAGAATATGGATTGGTTTTTCATATAGAATTTGGTTTTGTGTTTTTTATATGGTTAAGTATTTTTATTGAGATATGATTAATAATATATGTTCTAATATCATTGTATTTCCTACTCAAAAAATTATGATTCAACCAATCTATCTACCAAAGGGCATCCACATCCCAGTTTTAAGTGGGAATCCAATCCCTAAAGTCAGATGGAAGAGTTGAGCAAAGAGACTTGTGTAGGATATCTTACTCATAAGTACATAAGATTGGTGGTGCGAGCCACTGTGAAGGGAATCATGGAGTGGAAGAAGGTGGTGTCATTGGGCGGCACCATGGTATCTTGTTTATGGGACTGATATCCAATTTTTGGACCACTTTCACCACGTCTAACATAATATGGGATCAGAAGATTTGTTCTTGTTTTGATGTGACATACAATAATGTAGCTTCAAAAGAATCACAATCAACCGATCACTTGACCTGATTTATCAATTCCATTTGATTGACTTTTCTATTCCATTTGATCTTAATCCAATATCATCAACAACATTAGCCCATGCCTAGATGTTCTATTAATTGAATCTTTATGAAATGTCGTCAAAAGGTCCGGCTAAGTTTTTTTATCATTATTTGAGTGTTTTAAAATTTTGAAGATGCTCGAAATACGAAGAGAATATTTTTTTCATGTGAAAACTAATATCAAAACATTGAGATAGTTCATGAATATTATACGGTTTTCTTAATGACTATGATTTTAGTTGTCATAAATAATAGGCTTTTCGCACTTCAATTTAGGCAGTACACATATATTAATTTGGTGGAATATTTTAATAAAAATATAATGATGTGAACTCATTTTGTTATTGAATTTTTTTTAAATTTTTGATAGTGACTGTTTTAGAGTGTTTGTGATCCTCTTTGGTTTACGAAAGGTGAATATTCTCACAACCTCATTTGGGAAAAGAAGAAGAATCATGTGATCCTCTTGATTTTTGGACCACACACTCTAGAGTTTCATGAAGTACTTGGTTCTGAGAAAAAATTTAGGAAGCATGTTTCTCTTATGTGCGATCACCTGGTTTTCACGAATGTTTTAGAGGAACTGTGAACCGGTTCCAACATTTACTTTGTTTTATGAAGTAGAAAGAATAACCACCTGTGAACCTTATATACATGAGTTGTGTGAAGAAGATAAAGGTACCACATATATTGATATGTGAAGAGTTTCATAATTATTCATGAAAGGAGTAATGCATGAGTTGAAATAGTTATGAACTTACCCAAAGTATACTATGGGTGAAGGTGTAGCGTGAACAAGGTAGAAGAAAATCATAATGCATGTGAACATGTTCTTTAATACAAGAGTATAAGAGGCATTGTGAAAATTACACATGAGATAAGAATATAGTGAGGCATTACGTGAGTTCTTTTATAATTCGTTATTTTTATGCATTGAGAAACAGAACGCTGATGTTCTAAGACAAGAATATTGAATGTGTGGATACATGCATGGATTTATAAGTATTTTAGAACACATTCATGCTATCATGAAAGTGAAACTGTATTAAAAGTTCAGTGATGCGTGTCGCATGAAATATACTTGCATGATCTAAGAATATTGAGAGAATAGATAAAAGTGTTGTGATCAAGGCTGATAGTTAATTATAAGATTCAAATAAGAGGAGTTGAAAAAGAAAAAGGCCAACAGAACATTGAATCCAATGTCAGTTGAAGTTTAAGGCCATTTCATAAGAGTTAGAGAATATTTATTGATGAAAAAAATATATTATTTTATATGTAAAAACTTTTTTTAGGGAGATATCTCAACCGGTAGGAATTAGTATAAAGAAAAATGGTGTGATTCTAGTCTAAATATCACATTAGGATATGAAATATAGTAATCATTTGGTTTCATGTATTATTGGAGTTTGTTTTTCAAGAATTTCATGATATTTTTTGTACTTATAATCAAATTAATTGTTACTAGTAGAGAATCCATGTGTCAGATTATCCCAAACAGAAGAAGGACATAGTCATTAACATTGAGGGATAACCTTGAAAAAATATATATATACTTTTTTAGTGCTTTTATTTTTTTTCATACAAAAAAAGTGAGACTCAAAATAATGAGGGATTGGGATCTTAACCAGTTTCAAAGGTTTATTTTAAAAGAATGAATTTTAAAAAAGTACATCACTGATTCACCCCCTCCCCCTCCAAGTGATATATCCAAACCTAGACTCTTCAATCTAAAATGATAATAATGATATTAATATTATATGTACTCATTATATATATATAGTGATCAATAGATGATAAATACTGAAAAATGAATTACACCATTCATGGAGACGGTAGGCCGCACATACGCTTGAACAATTTTTTCACTTTTTGATGGATGGAAAAAAAGAAAAGTAAATATTAATTAACCTTTAAAAATAATTATTATATCATATAAATTCATTAAATCTATCCTTATCACCATCTATGTATAGAATAATTAGAAAACGAATCACATCATTTTGTGCAGGCGGTAGTCCACACTTACGCACAAGCGATGTTATTGTTATTCAATAGATTAGAAGGTAAGAAGATTGATTTTATATTATAATTAAACAATTTTAATTATGATATAAATTTAATATATAAAAATTATACCCATTATAGTAACCATCTGTAAAATATGGTGATGCGAAATAAATCGCATCCCTATGTGGTGATGGTAAGCTGTATGTACAGACGAGCGATACTTTCACTTCTTATTTAATGGGTAAGAGTGTGGATAATAATGAACCCATAATAATAATATAATTTAATTATTTTTAGTATAATTATGTTATTTTTTATGGAAAATAACACAGATTTATTGGAGGTAAAAAAAAATATTGAAAAATAATGTGATCGGTTAAGGCGATTACATCTTCTTTGAAAGAACTTATTTAAATCTCCTATTTAGGTTCTCAGGGTTGGTATTTTGGGATGGAAAAACCAATAAAATGTGGATAAGTATGTTTATAAGATAGTTTTCTAGTATTTTATCTTGATAGAAGGATCAATGTAGTGTAAATAATAGAAAGTATGGGTTCCCTTTAATAAGTAAGGGGAGTGTAACTTTTGAAATTTCTTAAAATATTACAATATAAAATGACCATTATAAATAAAAATGATTCCATGTGGATAGATATTATAATATAAGGTTATATTTTGTTTAAATACTATCAAAAAAAATATATAGGTTTTTGTGGTGTTCTAAACCTTGTCTTTTGATTTAATCCCTTTGTTAACCTATTTATCCTTAACCATGGTAACATCTTTTTCACTCTTAAAGGGATATAATTTTAATAATAAAGTAAAAATTGAATCATAAATGGATAATGGAAGAATATTTTGACAAAATATTATCTTATTTTTATATTTCAATATATTTATGATTTTTAATGAATTTTAAAAAATGTTATATTCATACATTATCAAAGATTTCATTTTTAAAACTATTCGTTTATTTCAACTTTAAATACACCAAGAAGAAGAACGAATTAAAATTTATTATTTTCACACATACCAAATATGTAATATGTATCTATAAAATTCATGGAACTCTATAATTTACTAAAATTATATTACATTTAATATTTTTAAAATAATTTTGTTTTCAATTAATTGATGAAAGACTGTGTCAATGTTTCATAAGAATTTAATGTAATTTTTTAATTTATAAAAAATATAAATAAATTACATCATGAAAATAATTTTTTTAGTCTCAAAATAACTATTAATATTCACTCACAACTTTTTTTCCCAATGTGAACACATAAGATATTTTTTATAAGTGAGATTCATTTTGTCTTTTTCATTTCTTTAAATATTTTATATGTTTTTTATGGAAAAGTTTCACTGGAGAAAATAAATGTTGACACTATGGTGATAATTTTATAATTTACTTAATTAAATAATAATAAAGTTAAAAAATTATGGCCCTACC
Organism: Viscum album; assembly: GCA_963277665.1. NCBI lineage: Eukaryota > Viridiplantae > Streptophyta > Magnoliopsida > Santalales > Viscaceae > Viscum > Viscum album. The sequence goes on from OY728125.1 coordinate 607,555,238, forward strand.
AATTATTGTTTTCCTATGTTAACTTGATTTCCCCTTCTATAGTGGTGATAATTTTCTGCTATTTTTACTATCCATTATGATCAAATATTAAATTTACATTATTAAATAAAATTAATTTTATTTCTTTAAAGTAAGAAAAAAAATTCCAAACTAAATATATATAAATTTTTAAAATTTATTATATAATTATATTTGAAAGCATGACAAAAAACTATTTTATGAAAAAATGCATTTTAAATTCTAAAATAATTTATATACGAAGACAAAATATAATATTGATTCATATTTAATTAATTATGTTATTACTGAATAAATTATCCTTACATTAATTTAAAAATAAAATTTAAAATATTATGGGGCTTTTTCAATGAAAAGAAATGATAGTTTTGCAAAATCAGTAGTTTTCACTATTCACTGAAAAATATATATTTGAAGACAAATCCAAATATTTCTCCCTAATTTAATTTTGAAATTATGATTTAAAAAAGGAATTTAATTTTTTAAAGTAAAAATTCTATAATTTTATAAACTATTTATTATTTTATAGCAAAAAATTCAATAAATATCATTTTTGAAGAAAATAAAAATATGAAGCATAAAACGACATCACAAAAAATTGAATAGTTACTTCCTAGGAATTATTAATTATTTTTATTGAGAAGGAAATTTATAAATTCCATAATGTATTTATTTCAATTAATACCGCCAATTTTAATGACTAGGATATAACAATCACGTTTAACTAATAATATTTTTATAGTATATTCTTGTTTGTTAAAACTCAGAGTTACATGTAATGAAATATATCAATGAAATAAAATTTATTTAAAAATAAATATATTCTAAAATAAAAGTTTGTTAATTTTTTTTTATTCAGAATTCAATTGGAGGGGGGGTGAGTTCAAATTTTTTAAAAACCCTATTACTAGTTTTTGTGAAAAGGGAACCAAGGGGATTCACTCAAGGTTATGGATTTTCATGAGGTGTGTCTATTATTTTAGAATTTAGTTAATGATGATTAAAATATAACAATAATGAATTAGGTTGTTGAAGAAAATGGTATTCTAGAAGGTTTTTAGAATAAGAAATATTATTCCACTTTGTATTTAACACATTTTTTGGAAAAGGGATATGGAAAAAAATTTCTTTATTACATGATCACTAAATTGTGTGATATACTATTTCTGATGAAATGGGTCATGGTGCACCTTTTAGGTCATGATTTATTTTGGGGGGTTTTTAATTTTTTCACAATCATTCATATTGAGTTCACCATTCTTATCTTGTACCCACTTGTGATAGGTCAGTTTCCAATGGGGTTTGTTTGTGGAACTAAAAACACCCAATGGTTCTCATATTTGTGATGAATCATGGACCTACTATCGAATGGCATGAAATCATTGTGTATCTTGGCCAATGATACTTAAGAAATCACATTGGTCAAGTGGATGATATTTCAAGCTCATAAAACCCTTTTTTGTAGAACTATTTCCTGTTATGGTACTCTCTTATAGATTTAAGATATGTTTGTTAATCCTTTATTCATTCCCAAGTATGATGTGGATCACCTAGAATTAATGATTAATTACAAGCATTCATTCAGAGTTATCTTTATGTATTCGAGGATTTTATTTATGGGTATATCTATATGTATATGTGGTTCTCCATAAATATTACCCTTTTACAAACAGACTAGATATTATTTGGTTGTTCATTAGGTCAATACAGGTTTTAATCCATGTGGTGAGGTGCTCTAGAGTTTACTATCATCTAGGGATATGTAAGTTACATTGATATTAATATTAGACCCATAAGATGGGATTCCTATGAATCCTTGTGAAATTAATGGTAAACCACATATTTCGGTTCCACTTAATAATTCACATCACCTTTTATGGTCTTATGATGAGGACCAAACCTTACATATTAAATTCATGGGGCAAGCACATCCAGAAAATAGATTCCTGGACAAGGATGGTGTGAAACATATGTCGGGGAGGCCTGATGGACCTGGGAGGGATGTAGTATCCTTGTTACGGGAAAGATCCTATTATAAATATGGACCAATAGGGATGGTGATGAAAGGGACCTAGAAGGAATACGACCCTATGGGTTGGACGTAACTCTACTTGGAATGTGGCATAGAGAACATTTGGGTAAATTTGGGTGTTGTGTTTGGAAATTTGGGAGGCATCCTACAAATCCTGGTTAGTTGGTAATAAAATCTCACATAGTTCAGTGCCATTTAATTGGACACATCACCTTTTAAGTTTGTGTGATGAGGACCAAACCATGTAGTTTAAAGTCACGTGGCAAGGAAATCCAGGAAAAATATGTCTGTCCAAACATGGTGTGGGACTTACACTATGGAGGACCGTAGGACCTAAAATAGATGTGGTCTCCCACATGGGGGCATGATTTTATTTGGAATAAGGACCAATAAGGAAGGTGATTAAAGGGTATGAGAAGGAATATGGCCCTATAAATTTGATACAACCCTACCGAGGATAGGACCTAGAGAACATTAGTGTGTGTATGGGATGTTGGGTTTGGTCCTTAGAGAGGATTCCTACATATCCCAGTTATTCAGGAATCAAATCCCACATTGTTTGAAAATGGATGAGGATTAAATCTATATATAAGGCCTACATGAATAGATTATAGGGATTCCATTAAAGGAGAAGGACCATTTGAATTGATATGTTTGGGGATTATACAGTATAGGAGGTCCAAGTTTTTGTTTTTCTAGGTTTTGTACCATATAGGTGGCCTATTGTTCTAGAACTATAAGGAAAGTCCTATCTCAGGGTGTTATTGGGGGTTTTTTGGGCTTAAACTTCAAAGGATTCCAGTTTTAGGTTTTGGATCATGAAAATAACATGATCACCACTAACCTCTAAGCCCAGTTGAGTCATGCTCATTATGAGAAACACGAGGAAGTACTATATCTGAAAATAACTCGATCCACTATTCCCTTTGGGGGATAGATACTAGAACCTGAATGGAGAGGGAGATGGTTTTGAGTGTTCCCATATCCTCTTTTATCTTGGTAACCTGGATAGTCACTTATAGTGATATATGTCTCTATGAACCTAGTTTGTGAAGATAATCAAGAGTGCCACCTCTCATAAGAATGACTAGAGGATTACTGTAGGAAGGATTCCCAAATGGTTCCCGGGGAAGAGAGAATTATCCAACACTAGTCCTCATCGAATGGAATGTTATGTAGTTCCCATCATGCCTTAGAATGTGGAAGTTAACGTGAGCATGTCCATGGTCAGGACCCTTGTTACCTTGGGAATGTAGACCTGATAACATCTTAAGGACCCCTTGTTGAGGAGGTTACTCACATGTCTCTACTTAACATAGGTATGTAGATGTGATAGGAAACACTAATGTACCTAATTATTTTACAGTACAAATCAGGGGGATTTGGAAGAAACCTTGGCCTGATTCCATTAGAATGGTTCGTAGAGGGGATAAAGTGGGACAGGTTTGAAGCAATGGGAGTTATAGAAGAGAATACCCCAAGATTAACCATTCCACATAGTGGGTTCTTATATAGGACAGGGTACCCTCCGTATAGCATACTAACCTATGGGATAGGGGGATGTGTTCATAGTACTTTGATACATAGTTCTAGGTTCACTCCACATTGCACTTTTCTATGCAGGATGGGGTTCTGTCCATGTAGAATCTTCTTATGAGAACTCATGTTCCTCTTATGTAGGGTATTTCTACCAGGTCCGGGGTTCCATTTGCATAGTTTTTATTATGTAAGGTGGAATCCTTCAAAGGATCCATCCACATATCCTGTACGAAATTGTTTCTGCAGAGGCTTTTTGGTTTGAGACCTGCTGAGTGAATTTATTTTGTTTCTTAATGATTTTAGATGGGTTTACCGGCTTATAATCAAAGGATCAAAGTTTCACCTATCGCCTAGACTCTCCCTATTCTCTCCTTTTTTTCTCCTCTATTTATATTTCCCTTTGGTTTCTTTTATAGTGGAATGGAGTGATTGAGTACCGGGATGGACGGTCATCCGTGGTGCGTCATGATGATTTCTTTTCCAGAAGCCCAATGTGGATTCCCAGGCCCTTAAACTATTTTAGGTTCAAGGGATAGAAATCATTTTTTTTCTTGAAATTTATTTGGTTTTATTCATGGGAATTAGAGGTACCATCTCATCCCAAAAACGATTTCAATCATAAGATGACTCACTGAGTCGTGGAATACCATAAAGAGTGATGATCCTATAATGGGTTTTCTATGTAGATGATATTCCTCCTTCATAGATTGGAAACATTTATCATTTTCATAAAAATATTATTTTGGGTTTATTTGTATCGTTTTCCATGTTAATGTAATTCTTTTCTTATTGGATGAAGAATTTTCATGACCCAAAAAATTCCACCCATTGGAACTGACATTGATTGGGATAAAGAGAATGTTGTTTCGATGAAGAAATTGGTCCAAATTTGAACCAATTTTAACAACATTTAATTTTATAATTTTCACCAGACCTAAGGGACTCAGTGAGCATAGATATACTATTTCTATGATTACACATAAAACATAAAAAACATCATGTATCTTTTGTTACTACCCTAATTTTTTCCTAAGTCCACTATGGTATGGGTTTAACAGGGATAACATGGATTTTTTAGGCTTCCGTTTGTGGGTTTTTAACCTTAAAAGTTTTCTTCCTTTTTTGAATTTTTCCTTTTCATTTCTCAATTATTTCTTAAACCATGAATGGAATAGGTCTAGTGAGATGGTACTCAACTTTTATATTGGGTTCCATTTGCATGTTTTCAACCTGAAGAATATTTTGCCACATTTTTAGGCAATTTAAAATCTTGAAAACTGAACTAATGAAATTGATGTTTTATGTTGAACATCTTTTACCATGAATTATGAGGTGATGATCCCAATTGATGTTTCTGGTTGAGAATTTACCAATATTTTTCAAACACATGAAGGGATATTTATACCTTGATTATTTGATTTCTAGATCCGAGACATGATATGGGACAAGTATGATAGGATCAATTTTAAAATAAGTTTCCATCATGATGTATTTGGGGAATATACTGATAGGGGAGGTATCTCCTGAAGAATAATTTTCCATTGGTTGATAGACCTTTTTTGTGGGCAACTAATGGGGAGCCTAATGGGGTATATTGTCTATATCCAAACAAATATATCTTTAGGAAAGTGACCCTCCATTTTTGATTCCTAGATAATTTGTGATAATTCATATTTATCAAGACCAGAAGAGGTGGATTTTAAAGGGGATGGTGTCTAAATAATAAGAAGGAAATTTTTATCGGCACTATCTATGAATTAGAAACTACCCCTACAAAAATTTGGCATCTGTAAAAAGGAGGGTTGAAGCATGGTGTAGCTTAATGCTATGTGACTAGGATATAGTCCATACAGTTTATCATCTTATAGAAAGGACATTTGGGGGATGAATTTTAAGGTCTCTTATAATTTATTGAGAGATTTTTTATTCTTATATTTCATGGAAATCTATCTAAGAATATTTTATCATCTATAATAATCAAGGGCAAAGGATGTATCCTTAAATCTGTGGGTCTCCAAATATGATGAGTGGTAGAGTAAGAAAAACTTAATTGGGGAATATATAGATACAAGAGGACACTCACAAGGATGAAATTTACTTTGTCTAGTAGATATTTTTTTTGTTGGTGACAAATGCCGAGCCAACTAGGGTATATTTTGAATACCAAAAGAAGATGTCCTCAAGAATATAATCCTCTATTCAGGATTTCCATTGAGTTTTTTTGAAGATTCTGACTTCCCTAGACACGGAGTTTTATTTATTAATGGAATGTATCTCAAAATTAAAGGATATTTTTATCTATAGATTTCGAAATAATGGGTATAAATATTCTCCTTAAGTAGGTCTGACTGATACATAAGAATAAATAATTAATTTCATTATGGAAAGGACTAAGATGTATTGATTGAGAATCAACAAGTTTCTTATAATAATGAGAATCAATCCATATGTATTTTGGGGTGTTTCCCACACACATTGATCAACCTATTATATGGGTAGGGGATATTTTTTTCCTTTTAATACAGGATCACGAGTGGGGTGAGATATTTATTGGACCCTCCTACGATGATCTAGATCATGTATATGAGGGAGATGGAATTTTTGTTGTTGTGGTGGTCAGATTGAGATATAATATCAAGGTGTCACTACATATCCCATCTAAGTGATAATTAGGACAAACATAGTTCTTATGTTGGAAGTACCCCATGCAAGTTTGACCCATACATAGGAAAATGGGTAACATTTATATGTTTTGTATAGAACTTGGATTGAGGATTCATTCTTTACTATGTATCCTGTGATAATAGGAATAAATCCAGACGATGTTTAGGAAATCATGTTGTTTAGTGTCATGAGACTAGGATGTCAGCCACATAGTTTAATGTCATATGGTAATGAAATGGTTGTACAATTTATTTTCATGTTTATAGGATGGTATGGGGATATTTAAACATCATTTTTTAATATTTTTTTGTACATTTTATTATCATGTGACTAGGATGATATGGAGTCTTACAATTTTAGGTCATGTGGCTTGGACCATATTCCATGGAATTGACAAATAATAAAAGGCTCATTGGGATGGGATGTTAGGAAATTCCTCCTAAGTGGGGGGGGGGGGGGGAATGTAAACCATGATTCTAGGGGTTCTAAGATAGGGAGAAATTATATGGGGAAAAATTCCATTAGGGCATACAGAGATAGAAAAAGTATATCCAAAGGATGTGTTTTTCTTTGGTTGAAAGGATATTATTTCTGGTAAAATCATGTATATCCAACCAGGGAATATTATTCATAGTAAAACAAAGGTGTCCTCAGAACACTTCCCCTCCATTTCTAATGTCCTGAAAAATATTGTGAATATACAAAATTGACCTAGAAAAAAAGTATTGTAAATTAAATGATTGTATCCAAATATGTAAGAAGAATTAATCCCATGATTTTCCATGGAGTTTGAATTCACCTACATAGTTTTGAACCATATGTAGGGGTAACCATTTTTGTTTCCTTGACAGATCCATGAATGAGGGAACACAAATTTAATATCTTTTACATAGAACTTTGTTTGTATGTAGGATATGGGAACATTTTTTTGTTCCATTACCACATGTCTAGGACTAGTAAATGAGGCCTAAGCATCACTATGAATCAGGTAAAAATGAGAATCAAGTCACACATAGTTCTTAAGGTACCATATAGTTTTAATGTCGTGCGACAAGGACATCAACCATGCAGTTTAATGTAATATGGTATGGATGTTGGTTACTCGAAGTGAAAAGATATGCCTTGATCATGTTGATAATACATTACAAAAACTCCTAATCCCATGTGAGATATTCATTGTGGGGGAAACAAGGGATGAAAAAGGTTTGTTCCACTACATAGTGGTGATGTATATAAGTATTTTGATTTTATGGTGGCCGGACTAGGATTTAAGACTGAGGATTCACTATGTACCTCATTAAAGTTAGAATCAAGTTGTATGTTTTTCTAAAAAGTGTTCTTATGAAGGCATGACCTATACACATGGAGGGATAATTTTTATTAAATGAGGGTTGTAGTTTTAATCGATATTAGAGATCTGGGTGTCACTATGTATCCTATGTGAATAGGAATAAAGCCACTCAAAGTTATGGAATCTCGTGTTTTTTATCATAATGTGGTGAATATGAAGGTGAATCGGCATAAAATAAGGGTAATGTTGAGTTTGGAAGCAATATTGGAGATCTAGGCATCACTAGGTATCCTATTTGACCAAGAATCAAGATACACGTAGTTCTGTATGGGAACTCTCAATGTAGGTTTGATCCATATGCAAAGGGGGAAAAATTTTCCATTTACAATTTTAATTTCTTTGGATAGACATAAAATAGGTGATTTGGGCATCACTATGTATCCAGTATGAATAGGAATCAAGACACATGATTTTATAGATGTAAACTCTCAACATAGGTCTGATCCATCTTTTGAGGGGGTATTTTCCCCATTAATTATTTTGATTATTGTGGTTGGAACTGAAATTAGAGACATAGTAATCACTACATATCCTGTTTAAATAGGAATAAAGAAACACATAGTTCTTAATAGGAACTCTCTATATAGGTATGACCCATACATATAGGGGACATATTTCCCCCTGATTATTTTTATTATCATAGATGGACCTAGGATTGGAGATCTAGGCATCACTATATATCCTACTTAGATAGGAATATATCCATACATAGTTCATTGATGAAGAGACTCCCTGTGTTGATATAAATCTCATGTATAGACATGGGAATTTAATCTTTCTTCTATATAGATCTAGAAGATGTGTGATGAATCACCAATTTTATGATGATTCGCATGTAGTTTATCTTCATGTGGTGATGGCGTTTGTATCCTATAATTATGGGAAATAAGATTTTTTAGATCACTGAGAAATATAATATATACATGAAAAGAGGCCATGAGGCTAATGGTTGGTAAAAAAACCATCATATGAATGGTGGGAAATTTGCGGCTTGTCCTAATTTAAGAGGTCTAGGTATTACTATGTATCCTACAATTGAAGGAATGAAGACAAATGTTGTTCTTGAATATGGCATGGTAAATGACCAAGGCCATGGGATATATGATTTCTAGTGAGGAAAATATGGTTCAGTGTAGTTTAGCATTGTACATCAAGGACATTGGTGTCATATTGTTAATTTTCATGTGACATGGACAAAGATGTCATTCTTTTCAAGGTCATGAGAAAAAGACCAGACATGTAGTTTAAAGTCATGAAACTGAGGAAATTAATCCTAAAGATTAAAATAATGTGTTCATAATGATTTTCCATGAAGCTTATCATCATGAAATTAGGTAATTTTACCATACAGTTTAACATCATGGGATCTGGATGTTTTAATATGTTACTACGTGAAATACTTCTCAGGAACCTCACATTTGTGGGAGCCATGGTAACCTGTCTGTCTATTGAAATCAATGAATATTCTCCATTAGAGTAAACATTGTGTATTCCATAAGGTCCCTCCAATGTCAGTTCCAACATTATAGGTTTATTTTCTAGTATCATTGGAGTTCTGAGGACCAACAATGTATCTCCTTAGAGGAAGGATTGGTGCCAAACGTTTTTTTGAAGGATCATGTGATTCAGTATTAGTATACTTCCAAATGATACAATGTAGGAAATTTATTCTCATCTAGTCAATATAATTCATTCATAAATTTCTAGGATTTATTATCTATGGATAAATGATTAAAAATTACAATGATGAGAGAGGGAATTTGAGCTTTGATAGGAAGGACCACCTCTGCCTCATACACTAATGAGTATGGGGTCACCAATGTGGCAGTGTAGTGTGGTCCGGTAACACCACAAGGTATTAGGGAGGTTTTATAGAAAATTATTATTATATTAATCTACCATCTTCTGGAGTATATTCTATAATGTCTTATTTAAGTCTTCCATCTTTTTTTTAGCCACTGCATGGTAGTGGGTTAAATTATTGGACATGATTTTATACTTTTGATATAGTTTCTCCAATTTAGTAAAACAATAATTAGTGTTGTTATCAATTAGTATAGTATAAGGGACACAAAATCTAGTGATGATGTTGGATTTTATAAATCTTACAATTTTCCTTGCCCGAAATTATATGAGGGGTATGACTTCGACCCATTGGTAGAATAATTAAATTTTAGTGAGAATGTGCTTGAACTATGTGGCTATAATAGGGGGATATGGTCACACAATGTCAATTCCCCAAACAAAAAATGGCCAGAAGTATTTGGCTACGTGTAGGAACTCTGGGTATAGGTGAATGAAGTTGGCATGAAATGGGAAGAAATGACACTTTCTGGTAATTTTTTTATAGTCATGCATTATAATGGGCCAGTAGTACCCAAGCCTTCAGATTTTATGGGAATTATTAAATCTTGACTGGTGGGCACCACGGGGTCCAATATGCAGTTCCTTTATGGAAATAGTGGAATATTCTCCATAAACACCCATGATAAAGTCCCCATCAATGTTTTGGTTATAAATTACCATTTTATGATTTATGCAGTAATATAAAAAAATGTTAATTTCTCATCTTTGGATTTTCTCTTTACCAAATCTCTCTGGTAGTAGTTCTACAATTTGAAGGTTATCTACAATGATTTTCATCTAGCCAGTGGTATGACCACATGGTTCAGGGATGGGATTAACTTCATTGATCACTTCTATGTATGATTGAATAAAGGTTGATACCATACCTTAGTTTCAAATATTTATAATTGTTTCATCTCGGTCTAGATATGCTAGAGCAGTTGTTCATTTTCTAGGGAATATTCCTAGGCATTTTGTGACCCTGGGACATGAGTTAATGTATTATCCAAATGGAATTCCCCCATTAGTCTTCATATGTGGGTTATTAGGAGGATTATATTATTATTTATGATGACATAATCACCATTGATATGCTTTATAAACAATTCTAAATTTCCCTTTATCTTAAACTGATTCATTCTTACATGAACTGCCAGCTCTAGCCTTGTAATAAGAGCCAGATCTTATGATTCATTGTTCATGCACCCTTCTCATAGAAGGAAAGAGTAGTGTAGGATTTTCTTTAATAGAGAAATGAGAACAACTCCCTGCCCCACTTTGTTGAGCTTGGGGTCTTCCTTCCTCCTCCTTGTTGGGATTTTAGATGTATCGTTGAAATACATCTCCCATATCTAGGGGTACTCTTGAATAGAGAGGAACTCTTCATTAGTAAATTAAGTATCCAATGAATTAATTATGGGTGAGGGATCTTCTTCTAGAAAATATTCTAATGTTTACCCATTGACAACTTTCTGAGCCATGAATTGAGTGTCAAACTACTGTAGGATGACTACCCTCTGTGAAAGATACCCCGTCAAGATCGAACAATTGAGAATTTGTTTGATTAGGTTTGTATGAGATACAAGACATACCTCATGATGATGTATGTGATTCCTTAGTTTATTTACTTCAAATATTGGTTCTAGATATCTCTTCTTAATATTTGAATAATGAGTCTCAACATTAATCAGGGTTTAACTAAGGTAATAAAGGCTATTTTCACTGTTAGTGTCATTCTTTTGCATATGGATGGTTCCCAGTGATATCTCTGAGGCTTTCACAGAAAAAATAAGCAATCTTCCTTCTTCTGGAAGTATCATCACTAGCAGGATCATGTGATAATTCTTATGGCTATCAAATTCTTCCTAAAAATCATCATTCCATTGATATTTTACACCCTTTTACATAAACCTAGTGAAGGGAAGTCATTTTCATATAAGTATTGATATAGATCATTAGATCTAGGCCAAGTTTACATGAAGTCCTATAAAATATTTGAGGTTTCAAGGAGGTGACATACTAAAGATTCCCTTCATCTTCTCAGTGTCAAATTCAATGCCAGGGAAGTATATGAAAAAGCTGAGAAATTTCCCTCAAGTAACGCAGAAAGAAAATTTCATATGGTTCATTTTCAAGTGGTGTTGTTACAATTTGTTGAAGGTGGTTTCAAGGTTTTTCAAGTGGTTAGATCATTGTCTGGATTTATCCACCAAATCATCAACATAGAATCCTAAAAACGTTACCATGATTGGTTTAAGGATGGGATGCATGGAACATTGGTACGTATCTCCAAAATTCTTCAACCTAGAGGGCTTGATATCTTGATATAGCACCAATGAGTAACTATGTGATCGGTACTGAGTAATCATCATTCTGATAATGCTGATTGAGATATCTGAAATCAATTCATACTCTAATTGGAACATTCTTAATTTTGAGAAGGACAATATTTTCTATCCATTTCCTATATTTTACCTCTTGAATGAAGTTGGGTGTTATGAGCTTTTCAACTTCGACTTCAATTTTAAAAGCATGATTCAGGTGCGTCCTACTAGCCATATATTTATATATGCGGCGGTCCTCTGGTAATCCTAGGTGATGAGTGGCCACCCTTGGATCGAGGATCAACAATTATATGTAAATCTTAGAGAAACCATCCTGAAGCTGATTTAGGATGGATGTACACACCTCTTTCTCTTCAGAATACATGGAAACACTGATCAAATTTGGTCATGGGTCTTCTTCTATACCCAAATTTATTTCTATAAGTTCACCAATGGTCAGAGAGACACCCTCCTCAAATTATATAGGGGTGTCTCAGAGGTCCTCCTCCTCCTCCTCGTCATCCCCTTCTTTTCCTCGTTCCCCATTAGGGTAGGTAGTGGTGGGGTATACTTTCCCGAGTTTGGAGGAGAGTCAATATCATGACATTAAAAAGATGAAGTGAATTTCTATGACTCAACTAACTATTTGTGATTTCCATGAATCTCAAGAGGGGATGGAGAAATCATGTCTTCATCCTATTTGGGTGATGATGAAACCTTTTTTTCCTCAGTAGGTGAGAATGGACTTCTTCGAGATTTGGGGATGGAATGGAGGAATTTTCCTCCAAGATTTTACCATTTTTTGGGGAATAAAAAAAACTAGCATTGATGGACTTAGTGCACATGATAGAAATCATGAATAACACTTAATATGCATATAAAAATTGATTCATATGCTCGACCTGATTGATGGGTAGCATTTATTCTTCACCAAGATATTTAAATGGGTTGACCAAGATCATTTCTAGACCATTTGCAGTGGTGAAAAATGCAACACCATCAACTAAGGGTTTATTACCTAATCTCTGATAGAATACTTCATCAATATAATGAAACTGATAGAATTTTATTTAGGCTTTATCTGCATGCAACATTCTAACATTTCAATTAATGAAGTATTTGATGCATTGATGGTATGATGAGGGGATTGTCGCATGTTTATGCATTTTTTTCCTTTCTAGAATGGAATTGAAGGTTGTATAATATCAAATGGCCAGAAATGTTTTGTCATCAATGTGGTCTAAGAATTGGTCCCTCAGCTTGATTAGACCCGACATCCTTTTCTCACTTTTTTTCATAGACCAGTTGTGTAAGAGTGTAAGATTATAGGTTATATTTGTTGTATCAAATCTTATGAAGTTTCTCCACTATAATGATATTAAATAAAGATCAATTTTCAATGATATCTTTGCAGACATCACACCATATATTGAAACATGCACATCAAGGGTCTAATATGATCATGTGTAATGGAATTTTCATCTTGATCTGTAAAGGTGATGACCACATGACATTTTTCAGGACCAGTATCTATCCAATAGACCTATGTAGAGACATTGTCAGCTTCAAAATAATGCAAGGATTAGTAAAGCCTCTATGAGTTGTCTTTTGATAATCTCAGGGAATCCGGGGTTGATATCTTTTTTGGTACCAAGGCTAAATGTTTTAGGATGTCATACTTCTGGTCTAAATTCCTCTACTTCCCTATCTGGGGATTCTTTTTCATAGGAACTTTAGTGGATGGAGTGTTTGATGTAGATGGATCAGTACTAAAAACAGGAGTTGGAGGTACACCTGTCGTGATGGGTTGGGTCGAGCTGGTCTTACTACATGCTGATGGTGATTTGAATCCTATACCCCCTATGATTGATATTCTAGAGTAATCATTAATGTGGGTGTAACAACCCAAGATTTAATGAGGATTATTATTTTTAATTTCATTGATATATTGTGCTGTACTTTACACCGAGATTATCTAGCACTATATGCAACACCATATTAGCTTGCAGTATACGCAACACTATTCTTAGATTGTTTTATATACAATTTCAAGTTCATTTGATAGTAGTCATTCTACGCAATATTGAGTGTATATATATATATATATTCAATGTATAAATGAAATATTGTTGAAATATTTTATATGAAACAACGAAGTAGTCTTTCAAAACACGCAACCCTGACTTGGCTTATATTACATGAAATCGCGACCTTCCACGATAGCGTGTGTTGTACGCAATACCGAGTTTCACTAAAAAAAGATATACAATTAAAATATTATATAAAATAGCCATAATACCGAATTTCTGGAATTTTATAAATTTTATCATTCAAAATGGACTTCATTTTTGGATTCGGAATATCGAAATTAGCCTTGGGTGAGTTTTTTGTATTTTTCTGAAAACTTTCAATTTTTTATGAATAGTGAGAACACTGGGTTACTATTTAAAAACCGACTTTTTATTTAAATAATTATTTATTTTATTTAAATTTATTTTAGGTCAAAATAGATACATAATACCTATATAAGTTAAATGAAATTAATTGGAGTCATTTTATAATAATTGTAGATATATAAAAAGTTTATTGAACTTTTCACCGTCTTTTACCCACCTCCAAGGAGAATTTGGAAATTCACATAAAACATAATTTTACCGCTTCTGTGAGGGGAATTTTGAAAATCTAAGAGACACGGTTAATATCAAGCACTAAAATGTTGTTCAATGGGATGAAAATAATTTTTGGTGAATAGTAACTTTTTACTTTTATTTACCACGGTTAAAAGTAAATAGGGCAATTAAGGGTAAAAATGATATTATTATTACCCTAACACATGCCATAATTCTATTGGATAAGTGTAATTAGACAAAAAACAACTTTAGGAGTAAAATATGACCATTTAGGTCCACTTGAATTAGATTCGGACACTTATTATTATTTTATTTAAAGAATAGTTAAAATAGTTAAAATCAAAGTTTAATAACTAAAACATTTTTAATATAGGGTTATACATAAGATAAATTTGACTATAAATATTCATAAGAAAAATACAATTATTTCCTACATAATTTAATTTTATTTAAAAAATTTAGACATTAATTAATTTAATTTATTTATGACACAATGATGATGGAGTAATTACATTATTAATGAAATATTAACTTAATTGATGTTATAAATACCCAAATAAATGTTATTTGAGACTTTTTATGAATTTAACTAATTTTATAGGTTAAAATTACATGTTAGTAGTGATTTAATTAACCTTTTTAGAACTAATAATGTTATTATGATTTTCACAAAAATCAATTACCAAATATTGTCAAAATTGACATAAAATAGTTTTTAAAACAAATATTATATTATTAATTGTTATTTTATTTCTAAAAAACTATGGTTCGGCCAAATTAATTAGATAAGGTTATGTATATTAATAATAAACAACCTGGGTTTTTTTGGCTTGTTATAGTACGTTTATTAACCTTATAGTGTAAGTAAACAAGAAGACACGGTAAAAGTAAAATTATTTAACTTAATGTTAAATCTAAATGATAAGGTTAAAATAGTTACCTAAACTTGTCCAAATTCTATTGGATGAGAGGCTTTCAACCCATCCCCACCTGATCTTAGAAATAAATCAATTTTTAGCTATTAAAAACCGAATATGACTTTATAATAAAACAATATTTTTAGTTTTTCCAAAGGTGCCCCTCTCCTCCCTTATAAAAGGACACCTCCTCCCTCTCCTCCTCACACAACTTTGAGCCATCAAGCTCGGCCAATACATGAAATATTATCTTCTAAACTTCCCTATAAACATCATATAGGTCCTGGTCTTCTTCAAAGACCAACTCTAGTGCCCTAAGAGGAGGTTAAGAAGAGGCGCGTAAAAGAAGAGGTAATATCCATTACCGATCCTTTCCAATTTCTTTCTTCTTCAACTTCTTCATCCTTATTTTTTTAATTATAAAGTAATAAAATAAGTATTACATATATACTGATATGTTATTATAAATATGAAACAACCCTATTTCATCCTCTATCCATCCTACGGAAAACAAAATCACCGCATGTGCGTACGTACGAAATACCGTCTCCACGCCATGGTGTAATCTGTTTTCGACCACCACCTTACTTGGATGGGTATAATGGTGTAAATAAATAACTATATATGATTATTGTAAAGTTATATTGATTATGAAATATTATACATACACTTCAATACAATTCCATGATCATGGGAATGGTATCATCACTCGTGCGTACGTACGGACTACCGTCTCCACGACGCGATGAGATTCATTCTCCATGTTAACCATTCATGAATGATTATAAAGTATATATAATAAGTAATCATGAAATATATGACATAATAATGATACTGGATTTATGTATATATATATGTATGTCATCTACTTAATTCCATTCAATTCAATAAGGAAACGAAAACAGCGTTTATGCGTACGTACGGCCTACCGTCTCCATGAATGATGAATTTCATTCCATTTATAAATCTATCATATATATATGTATATGCTGAATATATATTATATATAAATCATTTTTTACATTATGGAATTAATTAAATCAGGATATATTTAATAATATCAAGAATAACAAGTCGAAACACGTACAATAAATGAAACGATTTTACCCAAATCGCTGCTTTTACATTGAATTTATAAAAGAACGGGTAATATAAAGTCATAAGTAAACCATATATGATATCATAACAATGAATATGATTATGTAATAACTCAATAACATTATTTAAATCATTATACAGGAGGTATGGATACATACAAAGCTTATCGGACATAAGGTAAGGGATAGTTATTACAATCTCATTCTTATCTGAGATTGTTTATTCGTAGGTATTTACTGGGGTTATGTTTATTATCTATGTCCATATGTTCTCAAAATGCTTTCTTAAAATATTTAATTTTATTCCATTTATGCTTAAAGTAATTTTTACCATTTTTACTTTTACCACATCAAATGGAAGGAATCTTTCTTTTGTTTACCATACGATATACTTTTTGACTTTTCTGTAAAAAATACGAGAAAAATGTTTTTTATACGGCATGAATGAATTTTTATGGTTTCTTAATGCCTAATTTTCAAAAGGATTAATCTACATGATTTCATGACTATTTTCAACAGAATAATTTTCTTTTAAAATTTCTTGGCATTTTGTGAAAAGAAAATAATTTTGAAAAAGAAAGTTTATTTTCCTCAAGAATTCATTTCATATGTTTTGTCAAAACTATTTTCCATATAAGATTAAATTATCTCATATGTGTATGTTTCAAGTATAATGTCTCTATGATTTAGATGGTTTAACTTTTCTTATGATGAAATATCCATTTTTTTTATTTCGATTACGTGATTTTGGGATGATGTTTATGAAACCCATTTTATTCTTTGGGTTATGATGGATGTTTTAAGTTTATTTTGTGGAACAAGTAAGAATTATTTCATTATGAGATGGGTGGGACCTATATATCCCTAAAATGAATTGGGTAAATATTTATATCTCATGGGATAGACATGGATGGAACAGTAAGTTAATCTGGTTCCGTGATACAGGACTGGAACGAGGAGTGAACTTGATTCAGAAAGGGATTTTTTCCACTAAGATAGTCTTGGCAGCAATGCCTTGGATACTATGGAAATCATAACAACTAATGAATGGATGACACAATTACATGTTTTATTTCCATTCTATTTTTTTCAAAATTGATGTTCCATTATGATACATGCCTTACGTACTTCCCAGATTTATGTCTTTTCTCAAGATTTTAATGTTTAAACATTATTTTCAGGTTTTTAAGTTCAATGGAATATGGTTTTTTTTATTTTCTCCATGCTTACCCTTATTGAGAATTTGAGCTCACCCTTTATATGTTTTCTTTTCCCCATGATTTCAAGAAAGTTTTTAGGTAAGAAAAAAAAGGGGAAGATCTTTATGGGAGATATTGAAGATCTTTATCCACGATTAGAAGATTTTGTTTCGAGTTTCCAAAGACACTAAACTATTACGATCCTTGAGTTTTGGTTTTTATTATGTATTAAGTATTCCGAAAAAGTAATGTATTGTCCATGTAGGTGTTGTTTTGGGTCTCTACAGTTGGTATCAGAGGAAAGGTTTAGTTAACCTTTGGAAACTAGGATGCGAAAACTTTAGTGAGATCCCTAGAGATATTTCTATGGTATGTCTAGGGATGTCCCTAAGGTTAAGTATAAGTATAGGTTATAGTCCTAGAATTGCACTAACGATCTTAGAATTAAACTTAAGATGTTAGATATGGAAGGTAGTCCCCTTTTATTATGTTCTTTTCCCTATCATGATGCTTTCCTCACACTATTCTTTTTGGGTTTTAGACGATGGTTGGAACCCGAAGGAATCGTGTTGATCAATGTAATGGACGATGCAATGATTGTCCTCCTGAACAAACCAATGTTACGGGAGATGGAGTACACAATATTATTTCTATACTTACAAAAGCTATGAATAATTTTGGACTTCCAAATGAGTAGAGAAAGGAGCAATATTTTGTTGAATCCTTCATGAGGCAGCGTCCACCATCATTCAGTGGGCCATCTGATCCATTAGTGGCTGAACAATGGATCAGTACCAATGAAAAGTTATTTTCGGTTCTAAAATGTTTTGAGCATGATAAATTCACCTTAGCAGTATATCGTTTGGAAGGTTATACTGATCAATGCTGGAACATATCAAGAATACGAGGCAAAGAGATGAAATTGAGTCCATGGAATGGGACGAGTTCAAGAACTTATTTTTAAATAAGTACTTCCATCATATTTTTCGAAAAAAGATGGAGAAGGAGTTTCTTGAACTTAAGGAAAAGGATGATGAATCTGTTGGTATATACAAGATGAATTTTTCAAGGCTTTCAAGGTATGCATCTGGATTTATCATTAAACCTGAAAGTAAAGTTGATCGATTCTTCAGTGGATTAAGACCACATCTTCGAAGGGAATTAGCTATAAGAGACTTCAGTAGCTATGAAGAAATTGTGATTTGTTCTGTCAAGGTAGAAATAGAAGTTGGTGTTACATATCCATCTCATGGTTTGGACAAGAAACGAAAGATGGAGTTCAAGGAGAAATCTCAGAACAATGGTGAAAAGAAGATGAATGTTTCTTTATGCTCAAAGTGTGGAAAGAAGCATGTTGGATATTGTCTTAAAGGGACTAGAAAATGTTTTAAGTGTGGAAAATAAGGTCATCAAGCAGCTGAGTGTTGAATTAATCGAAAAAGGGTTGCGAATGATGTGAATAAATAGAAGACTATAGAGAACGCACCACCAACACTTCAATGCTTCAAGTGCAATGAAATGGGGCATTATTCTAATCAATTCCCTAATCCAAGGGTAAATGATGATCGACATGAGAAACCACTTAAGGAAAAGGACAAAGGGAATTCACATGCGATCACTATTTGTGATGTTGAATATGATAACGATGTGGTGGAATGATTAAGTGTTTATGTAATGGGATTCCAAAAAAATGTTGTATCGTGGAATATTGGAATATTTTTGTATTGGTCTATTGTGGTTTTCAATAATTTTATGGTACCGATAACCATGGAAAGTGATTGAGATATTTTTAGAAAGAAGATGATATGAGCATAATGAAGGGATAAAGAGAGAATGAAATGTTTGACAGTATTCATGAGCTCATGAATGATATAAGGAAAAAGTTATATCATGGTTTGAGTATATAGAATTTTTGGATATTGGTATGTGGAAAGAGTTAACTTTTTACAGCATTCATGTTTTCACTAAGATTCAATGGGTATTCATTTTTCAAGAGAATAAATGATTAAGGTATTCACATGTTTGGAATGTGACCAACAAGATATATGTTATATGGGGATAAATGATGGTATTCAGATGCTCGGTAGATGACATTTCTAGTAATCATTTTCTTTATACTATAAGATTGGATAGAAGTATTTTGGATAAGCATAAATACTGGAATGGATTATGTTGGAAATAAGTTAGTATTGATTAAGACTATAAATTTTTCGATATTATTAATGGAATGTTATAATAATATATTTTTAGAAAAAGGATAACCTGCAGGACGGGCGACAACCCATCGTGTCGGACAAGGCTGTGGGAATTGAACACACATCCAAAGTGTGACATGCCTTTATCGCCTACCATTGGCCTACAGGAAGTCCCTGGTTAGTAGAAACTAGTTTTATTTTATTAAGCAGTATGATATATGAAGTATAAGTCCATTTTAGGAACCATACATGATTAATCTCACTATAGATGGAATTACTTATATTTGATAAATTTTTCAAACCATTTGTTTGAGATAGATGGAATGACCCATCATTCTATCACATGATCTTCTAACACATCACGAATGGAAAATTCAACTTAATTTCTTTAAGAGATGAAGTGGAAATTGTTCAAGTCATGAACAACGGTAAGATTGTATCAAAATCAAGTAAGTGTTCTTTTGATTCGAAAATTCTTCAACATTAAGGAAATGATCTTGAAAACCAAAAATGTTGTCCTAGTGCCCTCATATTTGATGAATCATATGGTACCTTAGATCATCACAAATTTTGTTCTTTGTTATTGTTGGCTTTTTCATAGCCATGTTCTCTACCACTCAACATCAGAACATGATGGTTAGATTTCTATTCCATATCCATATTTTCACCTATGTTCTCTTATGTGGAAACCCAATGATTAGTTAATTTGGGTAACCGTTACGTTTCATACATTAGTTTTTAAAGATAAGTTTTGGTATTCCTTTTTACTATGTGGATTTCTATTAAAGAAACTTGCGAGTAGTAAATCATTTATAACCCCATCAAATTTCGAGGGAGAAATTCAATTTAAGGGGGGTAGAATGTAACAACCTGGGATTTTATGAGGATTATTCTTTTTATGTTCATTGATATCTTGTGTTGTACGCTACAACAAGATTATATTGAGCTATATGCTACACCGTATTAGCTTGCAGTATACGCAACACTATTCTTGGATTGTGTTATATACAATTTCAAGTTCGTTTGATAGTAGTCATTCTAAGCAACATTGAGTGTGTATATATATATATATTCAATTTATAAATGAAATATTGTTGAATTATGTTATACAAAACAACTAAAGAGTCTTTCAAAACACGCAACCCTGACCTGGATCACATTACATGCAATCATGACCTTCCACGATAGCGTGTGTTGTACGCAATACCGAGTTTCACTAAACAAATATATACTATTAAAATATTATATAAACTACTCGTTATACCCACTTTTTGGAATTTTATAAATTTTATCTTTCAGAATGGACTTCATTTTTGGATTCGGAATATCGAAATTATCCTAGGGTGAATTTTTTGTATTTTTCCAAAAACATTCAATTTTTGATGAATAGTGAGAACATTAGGTTACTATTTAAAAACCGAATTTTTATTTAAATAATTATTTATTTTATTTAAAATTATTTTAGGCCAAAATTGATACATAATACCTATATAAGTTCAATTAAGTTCATTGGAGTCATTTTATAATAATTTTAGATATATAAAAATTTTATTGAACTTTCACCGTCTTTTACCCACCCCCTAGGAGAATTTGGAAATTCACATAAAACTTAATTTTACCACTTCTGTGAGAGAAATTTTGAAAATCCAAGAGACACAGTTAATATCAATTACTAAAATGTGGTTCAATGAGATGAAAATAATTTTTTGTAAATAGTAACTTTTTACTTTTATTTACCACGGTTTAAAGTAAATATGGTAATTATGGGTAAAAATGATATTATTATTACCCTAACATATGTACTAATTCTATTGGATAAGTTTAATTAGACCAAAAACAACCTTATGAATAAAATATGTCCATATAGGTCCACTTAGATTAGATTAGGACACTTATTATTATTTTATTTAAAGAATAGTTAAAATAGTTAAAATCAATGTTTAATAACTAAAATATTTTTAATATAGGGTTATAAATAAGATAAATTAGACTATAAATATTAATTAAAAATATAAAATTATTTTATACATAATGGATTTTTTTTTATAATTTTTAGACGTTATATAAATTAATTTATGTACGACACAATGATGATGCAACAATTACCTTATTAATGAAATATTAACATAATTGATGTTATAAATACCCAAAATAAATGTAATTTGAGACTTTTTATGAATTAAAATAATTTTCTAGGTTAATATGACATGTTATTTGTGATTTAAATAACTTTTGTCGAACTAATAATGCTATTATGGTTTTCACAAAAATCAATTACCAAATAGTGTCAAAATTGACATAAAATAGTTTTTAAAACAAATATTATATTATTAATTGTTATTTTACTCCTAAAAATCTAAGGATAGGAAAAATGACTTATATAAGGTTATATATATTAATAATAAACAACTTGGGGTTCTTTTGTCTTGTTATAATAAGTTTATTAACCTTATAGTGTAAGAAAAAAAGAAGACACAGTAAAAGTAAAATTATTTAACTTAAAGTTAAATCTAAATGATAAGGTTAAAATAGTAACCTAAACTCGTCCAAATTATATTGTATGAGAGGCTTTAGACCCATCCCCACCATATCTTATAAATAAATCAATTTGGAGCTATTAAAATCCTAATATTACTTTATAATAAAATAATATTTTTAGTTTTTCCAAAGGTGCCCCTCTCCTCCATTATAAAAGGACACATCCACCCTCTCCTCCTCACACCACTTTGAGCCATCAATATCGGCCAAATCCTACCAAATTGTCTTCTCCACTTCCCTATAAACATCCTAGAGGTCATTTTCTTCTTCAAATACCAACCCTAGTTCCCTAAGAAGAGGTTAAGAAGAGGCGCGTAAAAGAAGAGCTAATATCCATTACCGATCCATTCCAATTTCTTTCTTCTTCAACTTCTTCTTCTTTAGTGGTTTCATTATAAAGTAATAACATAAGTATTAAATATATACTGATATGATATTATAAATATGAAACAACCCTATTTAACCTTCTATCTATCCTACGGAAAATAAAATCACCGCGCGTGCGTACGTACGGAATACCATCTCTACGCAGTGGTGTGATCTGTTTTCGACCACAACCTTACTTGGATGGGTATAATGGTGTAAATAAATAACTATATATAATTATTTTAACGTTATATTAATTCTGAAATATTATACATAGACTTTAATACAATTCCACGATCATTGGAATGGTATCATCACTCGTGCGTACGTACGGACTACCATCTCCACGGTGCGATGAGATTCATTCTCCATGTTAACCATTCATGAAAGATTATAAAGTATATATAATAAGTAATCATGAAATATATTAAATAATAATGATTCTGGATTTATGTATATATAAATGTATGTCATCTACTTAATTCCATTCAATTCAATAAGGAAACGAAAACAACATTCATGCGTACGTACGACCTACCATCTCAATGAACGATGAGTTTCATTCCATTTATCGATCTATCATATATATATGTATATTCTGAATATATATTATATATAAATCATGTTTTACATTCTGGAATTAAGTAAATCAAGATATTAGTAATAATATCAAGAACAAAAAGTCAAAACACGTACAATAAATGAAACGATTTTACCCAAATCACTGCTTTTACATCGAATTTATAAAAGAACGGGTAATATAAAGTCATAAGTAAACCATATATGATATCATAACAATGAATATGATTAAGTAATAGGTAAATAACATTATTTAAATCATTATATAGGATGTTCAGATACATACAAAGCATAACGGAAATAAGGTAAGGGATAATTATTCCAATCTCATTCTTATCCGAGATTGTTTATTCATAAGTATTTATTGGGGTTATGTTTATTATCCATGTCCATATGTTCTCAAAATGTTTTCTTAAAATATTTAATTTTCTTACATTTATGCTTAAAGTCATTTTTACCCTTTTTACTTTTATCACATCGTATGGAAGGAATCATTCTTTTGTTTACCATACGAGGTACTTTTTGACTTTTCTGGAAAAAATATGAGAAGAATGTTTTCTTATACGACATGAACGGATTTTTACGGTTTCATAATGCCTAATTTTCAAAAGGCTTACTCAACATGATTTCATGACTATTTAAAAAAAATCATTTTCTTTTAAAATTACAAGGCATTTTGTGAAATGAAAAATATTTTGAAAAAGAACGTTTATTTTCCTCAAGAATTCATTTCATGTGTTTTGTCAAAACTCTTTTCCATCTAAGATGACATTATCTCATAAGTGTATGTTTCAAGTATAATGTCTCTATGATTTATATGGTTTCAATTTTCTTATTATGAAATATCCATTTGTTTTATATGGATTATGTTATTATGGGATGATGTTTATGAAACCCATTTTATTCTTTGGGTTATGATGAATGTTTTACGTTTATTTTGTGGCAAAAGTAAGAATGATTTAATTATGAGATGGGTGGGACCTATATCTCCCTCCAATGCATTGGGTAAATATTAATATCTCATGAGATATACATGGATGGAATGGTAAGTTAATCGTGTTTAGTGATATAGGAATGGAACGAGGAGTGAACTCGATTCAGAAAGGGACTTTGTCAACTAAGATGGTCTTGGCAGCAATGCCTTGGATACTATGGAAATCATAACAAGTGCTGAATGGATGCCACAATTACAAATTTTATTACCTTTCTATTTTTTCAATATTGATTTTCCATTATGCTACATGCCTTACATACTTCCATGATTTATGTCTTTGCTCATGATTTTAATGTTTAAACATTATGTTCATGTTTTTAAGTTCAATGGTATATGGTTTGTTTTATTTTCTCCATGCTTACCCTTACTGAGCATTTGAGCTCACCCTTTATATTTTTTCTTATCCCCATGATTTCAAGAAAGGTTTTAGGTAAGAAAAAAAAGGGGAAGATCTTTATGGGAGATATTGAAGATCTTTCTCTATGATTAGAATATTTAGTTCCGAGTTTCCAAAGACACTAAACTGTTAAGATCCTTGAGTTTTGGTTTTTTTATGTGTTAAGTATTCCGAAAAAGTAATGTATTGTCCACGTAATTCAAGCTTTGGGTCTCTAGAGTGGGGATTCAGACATATACATGGATATTTTTCTATTCCCTCTGGACTCACAAAAGGGAACCTCTATGAGCTTTAACAACATTGACAGTACATTTAGTGATGTGGCTATAATTTTGGTTCCTCCCATGAATGCACCTTCAATGGTATCCTCATCTCCCATGGACTATTCCTCTAGTTACACAATCAGGTGTGGGTATTGAGGTTCATAGACATAAACCTTGTAAAATAAGGGATCAATTAAATTAATGAAATTAATGGAATAAAATATTATATCTTCATTTGATGATGAATTGTCTGGATGATCATTTTGGAGGTACCATTTGGTGAGGTGGTGTGCGTTGATTCAAATATATGGGAATAAAGTTTGAGAGAGTTAGATCTGACTTTGGCCTTGATGTAGGTTCATCCTCTTATTATATCTCCTCACCTTTCCTTTTAAGTCGATTTTTAATGGCGGGATTTTAGAGGTTTGTTGGGATAATAATGTTGGTTGTGTTATAGAGGAAGCTTCCAGGGGTGTAGTTGGCAATTTCAATTGTTCCTAAAGAATATCACATGTTTGGTTGATTTTATTTCAAGCCATCCAACTATATAAATTCAGTAGCTTTATTCTGATGACTTATTTCCACTAATATCCTTCCCTATAATTAGTTACAGAAATATACACTACTTTTGTTGGTGGATTTCCAAACTTTACTTTACCAGAGTCCACAATTCTTCACAAGTTGTCTTTGAAGATGAAGCATTCATGAAAGGTGTTCCCTAATGAAATGCATAAGGGAAAATAATTTTTTTGATCCATGATACCTACCTGGTTAAGCCTATTGGGATATGGACGTTAGAGTAAATCATTTCCCATAGTATCTATAAAGTATCGCCAGACATGATCATTTTAGAAAGTAAACATTGTTTCTTTTCTACTCAAATTGATTCTTCCTGGGTCCCCTTCACTTTTATTGGAAAGGTGAGGGATTATTTTGATGCCCAGGGGGATCTGAATGATATGGAATGGGTTTTGGAGTTGGGTCCAGTATAGAGGATTCCTTAAGTGTGATGAACACTTCCTCTACCTTTCCATCTCTTTTCCTTGGGATTGGTGGAGTGATTTGGGACATGAGTTTAGTCCGTTGTATAGAATATTCCATTATTTGGGAAATGGAAGAAAAATATCAAAATACATATGAATATTTCACTACAATAAGTGGAGTTATCTACTCTTTGTTAAGGCCTTATATGAAATTATTAAGTAGATATACTCGGGGAAGTCGTGAGTTTAAGGAGTAGGTCACGCCGTTCCATATGGAAGTGAAATCCTAGAAACTATGATTCTCCCACTATTTTGAATTCAATAGGTCAAGGATCTATATATTTTGTAGTGTTGAGATAAACTAAAAGTGGAACTATATTTGTATGTCTTTCCATCCCATGATTAACTGATCTAGAAAATTGGTACACCACAAAACAGTCGATCCTTACAAGGTTCGAACAAAGCATCCAATTTACACTACTTCTTGTTTCTTAGGAGGTCCTATCATGAGAGAAAAATTGGACGCAAAGTGATACAGATGTTGTTATAGGCGAACTGATCCATAAAATACTAGAAATTTAGGATTCCCGAAAGTTGGTTAGGGTAGAGTGTTTGTCACCTAGTTAGGGCATGGTTTCAATTCTGGATATATTGGTGCACTCCATTCCTCCACCTCTTTCAATCAAGATTATAATGACTTGATGTTGTCAATAATCCCTATATGAATATTTGGTTTAATAAGATCTTGGAAATATACTGTAATAGGAAGTTCCTGACCTGTAATTTTTACCATTATCTAGGGATGATATCCATCTGAGATATATTTTGAGGACTTTCCTAAATAAATTATAGTTGTCTCACTAATGGAGGGAAATATTGATATTCTTACATGATAAAGTCTAGGTAAATTGATGGACCAGGAGTTGATTTTGGTGGATGTCCCGACCCTACTTCATTAATTGGAATGAACCCTTGATGCTGTGGTACACCTATTGATAGTGTACACTATGGTTCTACCCATGTATCTTATTCGACAGGGACGATACCTCAGAGTAATTTTGTGTTGAGTCTTCTAAACCCTTTCATTTTATCCTATTGTAGAGATAATATCTCTCTAATTTCTGGAAGCTCTTCCTCATAAAAAATATGAGGGTTTCATATGGACATGTCTTTATTAATCTCTTTGGTAGAGATTCTATGAAGAGGTAGTGAGATATTGGTTGAGTGATAACCCAAATTTAGTGCCATTATTTTGATTCCAGGTATGAACACCTTCATTTGTATTAGTGTGGATTATGATCCAAATGGGATCATTCTCTCCTTGATCCTATACATTCACATTACTTTTAGTTCCATATACATTATTGATTTCCATGATTTTTATTGATTCATAATGCGTTATGGGCGTCTCATAGGCCGTTGAATGATAGGATGGTTTTTTGTTCCCTTTGTTGGACCTTTCCCTTTCTTTCTCGGATCTTATTTGAACTTGTTAAAGAGTGACTCAGAGGGAACCTCCATGAATAATGTTCATATGCCTCCCTTCAGGGGGGAAATGGGATACGAGACAGGGAGATCAAGGCGACCTTACTTATTGGTGTCCTCCCTAGATGTGAAAATACCGATTTCTGTTGATGGGGAGGTTGAGGTAAAAATGACCCCATTTTTATGGGTTGGGGTTGGTCCCATTGTCCTGTTTTTGTGCCTCAAATTGATTTTCCTGGCCTCATATGTGAATTTTGTGTCAAATATTCCCCCATTCCTATGGTCTAGGGTTGATCCCATATGGTGGTGGCTATTTCTACTATCACCGCTATCCAGATCTGGTGAATCCTTGTTCGAGTGTGATCTAGGTACCGTGAAAAGACTTCACGTGAATTTTTTTCTTCCTAATACATTAGCTGTGCATAATGATTTGATTCCCTTAATAGATAATCCAACATAATGTTATTAGTTTCTTGGTTTAGTAGTTTTTTATGGATTTCTTTCATTGGGCCTGAAACTTTTGGCACTTATTCAAGGTAAGTTCTTGTTGAGTGTGATGTTCTTCCTGAGTAGGGGTTCTTTATAATTTCTACCTAGGAGTAATGAAATTATATGATTTCATTTATAGTGGGTTATTAGGAATGATGCATGGGGTGAAATTAAAAGATTCATGTTCCCCCATCCTCAGATATGAACACCTGGCGGGGGGTTGGTAATTTGAAACCATAACCCATTCTACTCATTGAGGAATGTCACTTGAATATCATTCTACCACATCTCTGATCATGGTCATCATAATGATGGGAGTAATTCCAAGACAATTTGATAAAGAAGATATCCCAGTAACTTAAAATGGTCTGTATACCTATTTTAAGGAAAAAAATTTGATTTTAGGTGGTGGAGAGTTTTCTATAGATTCCAATGGATTTTTATGACAATTCCATTGGAATGTATAACAGAGAAGTGGGTGAGGTCCAAAACATAATGGATATATCATCCCTGGATAATTTTCTTCTCATGAAAAATATATCTTTTTTTTACTCTTCTAGAGACTCCCATACTTGATCAGCCGAACATGAGTGCTTCATGATTGTTTTTACACAAACAATGGGGCTAGTGGGGGCCTCATTAGCATGGAAATGGAACATAGGTGGATCATAGGATGATTATTCCCCATTCCATCATATGGTTGAGAAATATTTTTTTAGTCATTGATAGGGTGTCTAGCATGTCTAGACCCATTTTTTCAAGTGCCTCAGAATATGAGGGATTTCTTGTATTTGACTTGGTAAGGGGATGACGTTCTTACTAAAATAAAATTTCACTATATGGAGGACCTATAAAGTGAATTACATCATGGTGTGGACTACCATCATAGCTAAATAGGTGACTACAAGGAGAGTTTATATATAAAATACCTTAGGGAGGACCTTTAGGGAGAAACAAAACAAGGGGATTAACTCCTTGTAATAATTAAATGTCAATGTGGGGAGGACCTTTATAGCAAATTCTATCATGGAGAGAACAACCAGTATAGATTTATTTATAACTAAAAGGATAATTTATATATTTTACACCCCTGGGAGGATATTTAGTATGATCAGTAGAAATGGTAGTACCGTTTTGTTGAAATGAAATTTCATTACTGGGAGGACCTTCGTAGTGAATGCCATCATGGCGAGGACTACCATTA
Source organism: Viscum album (assembly GCA_963277665.1). NCBI lineage: Eukaryota > Viridiplantae > Streptophyta > Magnoliopsida > Santalales > Viscaceae > Viscum > Viscum album. Next base: position 607,584,347 of record OY728125.1, read on the forward strand.
TAGATCGACGTCCAACTACTGGGAGAATTTCTACAATTTACACCATGGGGAGGACCTTCATGGTAGAAAATATAAAGGGGAGGACCTTATTTATATAATTAAATGTCACTATTGGGATGTCTTTTACATTTAATGGCATCATAGAGAGGACTACCATCAAAGCTCGATGTCCAATAGTAGGGATAATTTTTGTAGAGTATACCCTATAGAGGACCTTCAGGGAAGCCAATATTAAGAAGGGGAACCTTTTTTTTATTGATATTATGGCCACAATAATAGGTAACATGTAACTCATTAAGAGATAGTCTCTCACGACTGATCAGTTTGTGCCCATGAAGGAATACATCATGGTGGATGTTCTAGGGAGGAATTTTAGAGCTATTGGAAACAATGCTTCTAGGAATAACTTCACAACAACTATAGATACTTATATAATTATTTAATGAATAAAAAGGATCATGAACCACCAAGGATAGATGTTTTACGACCATAATAACTCTAGATTATAGTAAATTAGGCTTATGAATTTGGTCTTTATTTTCCAGTTTCCTTTGGCAGGATTTAATTTTTGGAGCTCTCTTCCAGTTGACTGGGGACACATACTATAAGTGACGAACATCATATATCAGCTCCTATTCAACTGAATCACATGGTTCTTTTGGTATGTTCTAGAAATATTCTAGAGTTTTTGTTGGGATATATTCCTTCCCTATACAGGCCACCAAAGTGGACCAGTTACCCCCCCAATTGGAGTGGGTATTTGTGCCTAATATTATTGTCAGTTTATCATACAATATTACCGATGAACCTACAATATTGGAGTAGGGATGCATGTATTATCTTAAGTGACCATCCCATTCTGTGGACGATTTACCTCACCTGAGGAGGTAGGGTTGTAGGCCCAACTCCTAGATATTACCGTTGACATAATCAAATCATGGAAGGTTTCTAGGATATGTTCAATAATTAACTTCTAACCATTCATCATTTCTAATATTTGATGAGAAAAATCCTTAAAGGGAACAAGAATATACATTAATTTTATTTTATTGGTAGGAATTTGAGTACTTCCTTGTTTTTTGGTCGAGATATGTCAACTAGATCCTCTAAATTCCACCATATTTTCACGACAGTCTTAATGTACCAGATTAGGTACTTACATATAATTATTTATTTTCACTGTATTTGACTAGAAGTCATGATGTACATTAATAGGAATGTGAATCTACTTCTATTTTTCCACTATTATTTCATATAGGGATTAATATGAACGAGAAGGAAATTTCACCATCTCATAGTTTTACACCATATTTCAATGGAGGGATTTATGTGAATGAGCAAATATTTTCATCTTCTCGTAGGTTGCCACCATATTTCACAGGTGGGATTGATGTGAAGGAGAAGGAATTTGTGTCTGATCATAGGTTTCCATCATATATGAATGGAGGGATTATTCAATAAGAATAAGGATGATGTCATGTTTCAGATTATTTTAATGTTTCCCTTCATCATAAATCCTTGGACTCAGGACTAAATAACGTTTTTTGGGCCCAATGGGGTGGAATCCACTTCTTTTTGGGGATTTTAGGTTGCAAAAAATTGATAGGGATGACTACAAGAATGGTCCCTTAGACAGGACCCCTATGTTGTTAGGATGAAGTTTTTGTTGATCACTTCGTCATCCTTCCATATTTAAGGGAGGAAATCGTTATCACATCCTGGGGATAGGCTCCAGAAATGGTTTGAGATGACTATTGGCGCCTTCTAGTACTGGGTCATCGACCTTTGTTGGGAAGATGTCTAGAAATACTTCATTTGTTTAAGGGCCTATCTAAATTCCAATTGGGTTGGAAGAGTTACATTATGGTGGTACTCATTGACTAGTTCATTTGAAAACCAGTGTCGAAGATACTGGGTGGATGATTGAATCCTCCATTTGGTCGAGTACCCAACTTGTGAAATTATTTATGTGCATGTTAGTGAGAACTGGTGATATGAAATTGGATTAAAGATATTTATAGAGAAAATTTTCCAGAATATATGCGAAAAACACGCATAATAATACCCTGTCAATGTATCTTCTCCATAAATGAGCACATACACCATTAATAACTTTGTTTGCACCTATTTCTGTTTGATATTGAAAAGGTCCTGGCCGGTTGGTGACACCATCATCTTGGTTAAGGATTCACCTCAGTTTTACCATTCTGTTTCAAAATAAGTGAATTGGGGAGTTTCATTGATAGGAATAAAGTTTTTTGAAAAGAAATAGGCAATCTATCTTTTTTAACATGTCAAGGATATTCCACAATAAAATAATATCACACAAGGTTAACCATTTTGTTTCTGATGAAATGGGTCTTGGTGAACCTTTTATGTTATGATTGATTTTGGGGGCTTGAATGTTTCACAATAATTCATATAGGGTTCACCATTCTTATCTCACTCCCATTTGTGATAGGTTAGTTTCCAACATGTTTTGTTCATGGAACCGGAAAAAATCAATGGTTCTCATATCTGTGATGACTCATGGACATAGTTTTCAAAGAAAAGATCTTGTTTGGTAACTTATCCAATGATACACAAGAACATTAATTGGTAGAGAGGATGAGAATTTAGGATCATCACACCCTTTTGGGGGGAACTATTGTTTATAAAAGTAATCTCTTATGGATTTAAGATATGTTCATGAATCCTTTGTTCATTCCCAAGTATGACGTGGATCACACTAAATTAATTATTAATTATAAGCATGCATTCAGAATAATATTTATATATCTAAGGTTATTCATTGATGGGGATATCTGTATGTATCCTAGGTTCTCCATCAATGATACACTTTTACAAACAAACTAGAGATTCTATGGTAATTCATTATGATGATGTTTGTTTTAAGCCATGTGGTGCGGTGCTATAAAGTTTTCTGTCATCTAAAGAGATCGAAGTTTCTTTGAAATCCTTATAAAACACATAATATGGTATTACTTCGTATCCTTGTGGAATGAATTAGAACAGACATTGTTCAGAAAAACATAATAGGATACATCAACTTTTAAGGTCATGTACTGAGGACTAAACCATGCAGTTTATTTTTATACAGTAAGAACATCCATGAGAATGATTCTTGGTGAAGGATGATGTGGGACTTATGCTAAGGTCCCCCAAGGGACATGGAAGAGATGTGGTCTCCTAGGAGGGGGTATGATCCTATTGGGAATGTGGTCAAATAAGGATGGCGATGAAAAAGACCTAGAAGGAATGTGGCCCTCTAGGTTAGACATGACCCTACCAGGAATGCAGATCACGAAACATTAGGGTAATTTTTGGTGTGGGTTTTGAACCTTTGGGAGTATTAATATGTATCCTGATTGGTTTGGAATCAAATCCCACATAGTTTGGTTCCACTTAACAGGACACATCAACTTTTAAGGTCGTGTGACAAGGACTAAACCATGAAGTTTATAGTCATGCAGTAAGGATGTCTAAGAAAAAGATGTATAACTAAGGATGGTGTAGGGCTTATATCAAGGTAGCTCGAGTGCCCTAAATGAGATGTGGTATCCATGGTGGGGTCATGATATTATCCGAAATATGGTCCAATAAGAATGGTGAGGAAATGGGCTCAGAAAGAATATGGAAATCCGAGTTGGATATGGACTAACCAAGGATATGAAACATAGAACATTAAGGTGCACTTGGGATGTTGGGTTTTGAAATTAGGGAGGCTTCCTATGTATCCTAGTTAGTCAAGAGTTGTATCTTATATAGTTCCAAAAGGTATGGGGATTAAACTTATGGATGAGGCCCACTTGAATGGTTGTTGGGAATTACATCTATGGAGATGGCCCATTTGAATGGATTTGATTGAGAATTATACCATATAAGAGGCCCAATTTTATTTTTTTATGGTGCTTATACCATGTAAGAGTCCCATGGATCCAGAACCACGAGGAAGGTATCATCATAGGGCATTAGTGGGTGTTTTTAATGGGACTTAAACTTTAAAGGATTCCTATTTGATGTTTGGGATCATGCATGTCATTAATTCCACTATCCTCTAAGCCCATTTGACTCATGTTGAGTGTGAGAAACAAGATGAATTAGTAGATCTGAAGATCACTTGATCCACTTTACACCATGGTGGTAGGATTATAGAACCCAAATAGAGAGGGGGAGGGATTTGGGTGTGCATGTGTTCTTCTTTATCTTGGTAACTGGGATGGTCACATCTATTGATCCATCCACCTATGACTGGGATAGAATAGTGGAGCAAGAGTGTTGTCTGCCTTAATAAATTCTAGGGGATTACTTCATGAGTGATTCCCTACTAGTTCCTATGGAAGAGAGTAGTATCCAGTATAATCCATTATTAAAAGAAAAGGACAGTGGTGCCCATAAATCTATAGAATAGGGAGGTTCACATGGGCACCTCTGAGGTCATGAGCACCTACAAGGTTGGGACCCTTATTACCATGGTAATGTATATCTAATAATACCCTAAGTTACCCCTTTTTGAGAAGGTTACACACATTAATCCACTTAACATTAGTATGTAGATTTGATTGGACTCACTAATGTTCCCAATAATTTGATCGTACATATTGGTGGCTTTGGAAGAGGTCTTGGCTTGATGAAATTAGAATGGTTTGTGATGGGGTCAAAGTGAAGCCGGAGTGAAGAAATGGTAGTCGGACGGGAAAAATCTCCAAGATGCACCATTCCATATAGTGGGTTCTAATAAGGGAAGGGGTTCCCTTTACATATCATACTACCATGCGGGTGAGGGGAATGTCCCCGTATTGTTTTTCTACATGGCTCTGGGTTCACTCTGCATAGTGCTTTGCTATCCAGGATGGGGTTCTGTTTTTTGTAGTGTCTTATTAGATGGAATCAGGTTCCTCTTGTGTAGGGTATTTCTATGTGGGATAGTGATCCCTTTTCATAGTATTTTACTATGTAGGGTGATAGTCCACAAATGGGTCATCTGACTATGCACTGTGAGATTGTGTACACATAGGGTTTTTTGTTTGAGGATGTTCTGTTGAATTCATTTTGGTTCTTAATACTATGTGGTAGGTTTACCTACATAAAATTGACGGATATCCATTTCAGTTCTCATCAATAATCTATTCATTCTCTGTTTTTTCTCCTCTCTTTCAGCTAACCTGGGGGTTCCATTATAGAGGAACAACGGGACCAAAAATTAGGATAGGCACTCATCCATATTGGGATACTGGGATTTATTTCACTAGATCACAATGATGACTCCTAGGCTCACAAATGATTTCACTTACAACATTTAAAAATCATCGGCCCATCCCAAAAATTATTTATTATTTATAGGGGTGGTCATTCACGGGAGATGAAAATCACCATTCGACACCGCATATGATTTGTTTTCATTCTCAGGTGTCAGTGGTACCATCTCATCTCATGAATGATTTCATTCGTGATATACCTTCATGATTGGTTGAACACTATGTAGAGTAGTGGTTCATATAGTGGGTTTTCTTCGTAGATGATAATCCTCCTTCATGGCTTGTCCTCTTTGATCATCCTCTTCAAACTCATCTTTTGGGTTTATTTCTATCCTTTCCCAATTTCATGGAATTCTATTCTTATTGTATGTTGAAATTTAGGGACCCAACATCTACACAATGTGAAGAGGTTGTCATTTCATGAAAAAAATGCACCCACAACATAGTTCAACCTCATGTGGAAGGGGTATAAAATATAATCTATATTATTTTCCTATTATAGTGGGTTTAGAAAGAGTATCTTAGTATTTTTTGGGGCCAAGATTCAATCACCAAATTTTATATGTATTTTTCTTTTAGTACTCTAACTAATGTATAAACCCTGAATGGGAATTAATTGTTGAGTAGATACTTTGATTTGTTTACTAAAAACACCCCTTACGGGTTTTCAATATGAAAAATTTCGTTTCTATTCCATTTAAAATTTAAGTCTCTTTTTATTTAGACCATGAAGGGATGATGATTAATGTTTAAGTATGTTGATTTGGTGGATCACTGGTGGGTTGGGGATAAACCGTGATATCTTTTTTATGAATTATTATTTTTAATTCAACCCCTTAGACTAATTAATGTCTCAATACTCTCATATTTGTTTCTATAACTGTCACCTGAATTATGTAGTAAATATAGGTGCCAATGAGCCTGTACCCTAGTGGTACATGCTCCTGCTTGGTATCCAAAAGACCCAAGATCAAATCCGGGCATGGGCGAATTTCCCAGGTACTGTAGCAGTACTGTAGCAGGTACTGTTACAGCGGCGGCACTGTAGCAGTGAAAACACTGTAGCAGCGGAGGGACTATAACAGATACTGTAGCGGTGGAGGTACTGTAGCAGGAACTGAAGCAGCGCGGGTACTGTAGCAGTACTGTTCACTGAGGGGTCCTTTGGGCCAAAAAAATGGGCTTTCAAGCCTTGTATTCAGGCCACTTGGCCTTGGGCCTTTGGGCTATGTAATGGGTCTCCCTCTACCCAGTCTAAAGAGGTCTTTGCTTTCAAATAATAAATTGAGGCTTCGGCCCCAACCGTTAAAAAAAATGTAGTAAATAAAGGCACACAAAAATTTGGATTTACAAGATTTAGACTTAAAATCTTACTCTTTTCCATGACCAGATTGACTACCTCATATAGTTGGTGAATTAATCCTTTTAGGAACTATGAATTTGGACTTCTGTATGACCCCTCTTTTTGGTACGTAACATTCCAAACTTTCTCTTAACCTCAATATACTTCTATAGTCCACAATTGATCTACTTCTATAATTTTTTATATAATAGGACACATCCTCCTTTTTCACTTCTTATTCTTCTTCAATACCATAGTGTGTTCTCCTTACAAGTAGAGGATTAGATTTTATCATGCTTTGAGAAGATGAGTTTCTTTAAGAGATATAAATGTTGAAAAAAATCATCATATTCTCCACATTCATATTTTAAATTCATAGAATCAAGAATATTTCATTTTCATAATTAATTTGGAAACTCATTAAGGTTGAAAATAACTAATCCTTATTTTTTTAAACTAGAAAATAATTCCTAGTTTTGAATGCTCAATAAATATTACTAAAATTCTAGTTGAGGTTTCCCTTTTTAATCCCCTTAAGACTTGGGTGTTTCCATATTTGAATCTCCATTAAATCAAATTTATTTACATCTTTTAAAATCTATATTCACATGGGTATGGACTGATGTAGATGACATGGATGTATTAGATGATCGTGTGGAACTCATCACATCAATTCATCTAATATAATCACCTCCAGTTTGATGCTAATTTATTAATATTCCAACATTGATCACAAACCACTTCTTGTGATTTTTATTCATCGATGTACATTTAAAAATCATGTTTTCATTTAATTCACCATTAAAATCATAATATTTGATTATGAAATTATTAGTTTTTTAGATCTTTACGAATACAAAAATCTCACAATGTCTTTTACTCTTTCAAATAATGGAGTTACTATTCCATAATATAGACTAACTCTTCTAAATCCCATTTTAAATTTGACAATGTCACTCTTTACTATTTCTAACTCTCATTTAAGTTTTACGAACTTGTAGATGATTTTTCTAAAGTCAAGTTTCACTCTTCCAAAATTTGGTTTACTCTTCCAAATCATAAACTACTATTTCAAACAAAAAATTTACTCTTTTGAATCTTGGGACATTGTAAACTTTTTATTCCAAAGTCAAAATGATTCTTACAAAGTCACAATATGAAATTTACGAAGTTGTACATATCAATTTTATAATTCTGATCTAGATTCTAGATTTCTCTAAAAATGACTTTAGTTTCACTAAAATTATTTTGGTAAGTTCCACAGATCCACAAATAAACTCATAAGATCATTCAAATAGTCTTTATCAAATGTTACAGTTACATATATAATTGGTTCTCAATGAATGAATTTTACAACTTCTAGAAAGCTACCACCTTTGAGATTTTAGTATTCAATATCTCCATTTAGATAACTAAATTCTCATCCTCATTAAAATATATTGTGGAAATTAATCTAATCCTTTTACTACTTGTCCATAAATTGAAGATAAACTCAAATAATCATCACAAATCAAGGATTCTTGAACTTGTGTTTTCATGTTCTTCCAACAACAACTCCAACTTATTCATTATTTCCTTTCCTAGTATAATATAAGTGGATAATTAATCTCCTAATATCACCAAAACATATTGATTTTTATTTCATAATCACGAAGTCCATCCTTATTTACAAAACATATAATCCACACATGGTCTCTTCAATCCCCCCTTTGTATATGTTGTCCATACAATAAAAACCCTATAAAAATATATGTGTTAGATCTCATTTATTCTAACCACTATTGAAAATAAATGAAAAGAAATATATGTGTTGTTCTTATCATAAGAAAAAATTCTCCATTTTCAATCAATAATTATAACCCAATTCACATGTTGATAAATTAATGGCATAACACATTCCATAGTAAAGAGTCTTTTTTAGTCAACTCTAAGTCTACTTGGGAAAAGCTGATATAGAAAAAAAGAGTGATTTAACAAATTCATCATGGCCATCAATCAACTAATCCATCTGATACCATTATAAATTTTTCCTTTTGGGGATATTTGAATATTTTTATGATGAAATATATATATTTCACTCATCTTCAATAAATTCATCAAAACAGTTCAAGTGAAAAGCATAAAACCCACAGTTTTTACTTATCTCTTCTATAAACCATCACCCCTTACCAAAAAACGTTGATATAAAAAACCAAGGGTAACAAGTGTGATTTTCAGAACTTATTTCAAATTTATCGTGATCTGTTCAAAATTCTATATTTTTATGAAACCATTAAACCTTGATAGCCATCTCTCCATAGAAACCCCCTGACAAGGAATGCATTTATCTCTTCTTTATCATTGGTTTTAGAACATTCTATGATGGTAACATTCTTTCTTTGTATAAATTGTTATTACTACCTCATCTAGACCCCATTTATTTCATTACTTCAATTCCCTTCATGTTAGTACTCATAAACAAAAAATATAGGATAAAGAGGGGTTTTTATTACTCTACAGTAATAAAAAAATGGTTGATAACTATCTATTAACCAATATATTTAATTCTTTCCAACTTTAACATTATGATAACTCTTTATACTAGATCCCATTTTGATTTTCAAATTCCATTCCTCCCTAGACAACATATAATTTATCTTTTCGTTGTACTTATTAATATGTATAATGAGTTTTTATCTTTGTAAACAAATAAATTTCTATTATTGGTGTTTTTACCACTCCTTTTATCTTCCTTAATATTTACTATTGTGATATTGTGACCGTTATAAAATATTTTACATCATGACCCACCTAGATACAAAATTAATACAGATTATTTCCAATAACATTCAATATTCCATTAATTGGAATAAACTCCACCTTTTCATCAGATATTATGCTATTATATTTATATTTATTCTTTTAATTCATGGGAGTATCTATTTTAACTCTTATATTTTTTACTAACCTTAAGGATGGATTGTATTCTTTTAATACTTTTTTCTATTCCACATTGGGTCTTTTATTCATAGAATTACATGAGTTTTGATACATTTTTTATACCATAACACAAATTCATTATGACCAATTTCATAGTAGTAATCACTTACATCTACCAAGAAAACAAATATTTCCATAGTGGACATGTTATTCCCTTTATGTGAAATATAATTTTGTTAGATAGTTTATCTCCTTTATTTGACTCTTCCCCTTAAAATAGACCATTTATTTTCTCCAGTGTTTTAAAATTTTCTCCAACATTATATAGACCTTCACTTGAACTTACAATATCACCAATAGTAATCACCAAGTCTCTTTTTCCTCTAAAAGTAGTCTAGCTTGATTTAGTACATTGCTATTTTGGGAGTTTTTCGTAGGGTTTTAGGATCCTTTTGGGGAAAAACATTCATACACATTCTTATATCCACTATTAACATTGTGATTATCTTCTCATAATTTTTCCTCATCCATATTGTTTTATTTTTTTCATTAAATCCAATAATGTCCATGAAAATAGATTTAGTACAATAAATAAATTTAGATATAGGTAGAACCATTTTCAAATATATTTTTATTGGTTTATTAAGGGATGAATTCAATATCTTATTTCCACTAGAATTAATCTTCATAGATCTATGAATCTCATAAACCATTTGTGCGGAAACATCATTCTTATTCATAGATTAGAAAGTTCTAGTTTATGATAACTCCAGCTTCTTTAATTTGAATTCTAATTCTAGGAACTTCATGTTAAAGGATTTATTCTCATGCTTATTATATTTAAGTAATTATTCCCAATTTCACATCAACTTATCAATATAAACCTCATGAATTTTTTTTCCTATTATTCATAATCAAGATCGTTAATCCTTTTGGGTTTGGTATCCGATTAGACAACCTAGACACAAATAACAACCTTTAAAAGTTTTATCATATATTTTCTTCTTAGATACTTTAATATTTTAGTTTTATCATAAATTATTTTTTAGAGTTTTTATTTATACAATGAGAAATATAATTTTTGGATCAACATAACTTGTACCTTAGCATCCACATCTTTGATGATATCTTTGAATTATTGTATTTTTATAACCATGGATTTAGGAACTCCACTTCAACAAGTGAAACGAAATGCATGCAACACATGCACCACAACTCCTCATAATTGTGATCTCCCTGAAGCATTTTTAGTGAAAATTGTGGAGGAATACACCCTAAATTTAGGTACAGGATAGATCCAGAACCCCTACCTTTTACATGCCACCTATAAGTCATAGATAAATAATGAATCCAACAACAAAATAGAGGAATGTTATTCCACCCACCCAATGCTCAAGGAAAATATGTATTTTTTTTAAAACTCAGGATTCCACGGGACACATTAGAAAATCAAAAAAACTTATAACTAACCAGGAAGAAATCTAGGATAAAACACAACCACTAATACTAAACTAAATAAAACTATTACCAAAGAATTAGAATCTATTAATCCATTGTAGGGAACTACACCCTCAGTATAGGTTCCCACCAAAATGAAGAAAGTCAATAGCCTCACTAAGAAGATTGCCGTACAACAATCTGGGATGGAGAATAATAACCATTATACAACCATCTCCACTACTACAAATTTCTATTTTAATGGGTCTCAACCTCTTGAAAGTAGTGATTTTATTATTTATATGATGTCGTGTAACATGTAATATAGAAAACAAATCCCTAAGGACAAAAAAACACAACCTACTAATAAAGACACATATTTAGGGACAAATAATGAAATAAAAATTAAAGATAATGAACTACATTATGCTCCCTCTACTCAAACTAATTCTATTAGTAGTTTTGCTGATTCTGGAAAAATAAATCTTAATCCCAAGGCAGCCTAGGCCGAATCAATGTATTGTAATACTATTGTCATGGCATCTGAATCTATTGAACATACTCTATCGAAACATGACACTATGCTCATGCAGGTTATAAATTATCATATGAATCAGAAGCAGTGAAAACCATTCAATCTGGAAACTACCAAAAAGCATAACACATACACTTGAAAGGCTCTAGGTGTAAATTATCAACCTATAGATAATGAGGAATGCTCTATAATGTCTAGAAATTCTGTTTCGAACCATAATTTCAATGCTTTTTTGCTGGGTTCTAAGATAAATATAGACTCTTATATGAGTTATCCAAGATCAGAACCTAAAAATAATAACACCACTATATCTTGTATTAAACAAGATCACAACTCTAATAATATATAATAGGTTAGAAGGTCTTCCAGAAACAAATTCTTTGTAAAAAACAAAAAGAGGAGTTCTATCTTCAAACACAAGTCTTAATGAAGATCCTTTTTTTGAATTTTCAGGGTATTGCTAACTCTGAAACCTTCATTGTGTTAATGAGAATGATTGAAATTCATTATCCTCTCTTATTTTCTATGGTAGAGCCAAAAATTACGTATTACTCAAAGTAATCTTATTTATGTCAAAATAATTGTGTGTTTACTGATTCAATCATGAACAACTTCAATGTTGAATATATATGATTTTTTTCATACTATTCTTTATAGTATATTAGTGTTTTCGATATCTCTGACCTGATTTATACTTGAAACATTAATATAGATGTCAAATATATTTTCTTCTCCTTTTTTTATGCTAAGAAGAGATACCAAGAAAGGATAATGCTTTGGGATGATCTCTCTTTTCTTGGAAAGAACATTAATGCTCCCTGGTTTATTATGGGTTACTATAATTCCATTCTCAACTCAAGTGAAAAAATTGGACCATCTCATGCTTCTATCTCCACAATAGAATTTAAAGCATCAATAGATGAAAACAATCTCATTGAAATTAATCTCACTGGTAAAAAATAAACTTGGTATAAAAGGCACTACAATAAAGTAGTTGCCTCCAAGTTGGATCGAGCCTTTATGAATATCCCTTCTTTAGATAAATGGAACACTATATACAACAAAACTCATCATAGGATGAACTCTAATCATCACCCCATCCTGGTCAGTGTCTCCACCAAATACATGAAACCCCATTTGCGTTTCAGAATTAACAATGCATGGTTCTCGGATGATGAGTGCTCAGATATCATCCAAACCTATTGGTCCTCAATGTCTTGTAACAATGATGTATCTAAATGTAATCTAAATCTAAAACATCTCAAAAATCTCTAAAAACTTGGTGCAACTCTGAATCCAAACATATTAATAATGACATCATGAATCTTGAGAAAGATCTCAATGATCTTCAAAACAAAAACACCAGTTCTGACCTCAACAATGAACCTACTCAAGAGATAATCATTGAGGTCAAACTCAACTCCTTTATCACATTCAAAGAAAATATTAGAAAACAAGATTTAATGTTAAATGGTTAATAGATGGTGACAGAAATACTAAATTCTATAACTCTATTCAAAGATTCAGGAAGGCCTACAGGCATTTAACCTTTTTAGTGGATAAGGATAGGATCATTTAAAATGAAGATGAAATCAATCATCATATCATCTCCTTCTATGAATCCATATTCAATGGTCCTACTATAGAAAAATACCTCCTACTTGAAGTCATTACTCTAGTGATAACTAGTGAGGATAAAACTTTTCTTCTCAGCAACCCACTAGATCAGGAAATTAAAGACATTATGTTTAGTCTGAATCCCAATAATGATCCAGGTCCATATGGCTTTAGAAATGGTTTCTTCCAACATTACTGGGATGTGATTCAGAACGACATTTTTAAACTTGTAAAATCCTTATTCTCTAATGGGGTTCTTCCTCATGCTCTGAATGCCCAGTTTCTCACTATGATCCCAAAAGTGGATAACGATTCGGAGATTCATCTCTTTAGACCCATTGCTTTTATCTACAGTCTTTTTAAAATTATCCCCAAAATAATTTCAAACAGAATTTCCACTCTCACAGACAAAATTATCTCCTAGAACCAATTTGGTTTTATAAAGGGTAGATCCATTCAAGACTATATTTTCCTTGAATATGTTTGTGTCAATAATATAAATACAACTAATAGAGGAGCAACATAGCTACTAATCATGACATCATAAAATCCTTTGACACTATAGACTGGAGTTCTATTTTCAATGTAATTCAAGGTTTTAGTTTTAAAGCCTCTTTTATCACTGCAATCAGAACTCTCTTCAACTCAGCGTCTATCTACATATTGATCAATGACTTTACTCAGTCATATTTTAAGTGCACTGAAAGTGTCAGGCAAGGTGACCTTTTATCTTCCATACTCTTCTCGAAAGTATTATAATACTAGATTCATCTTATCATCCATTTGGTGGACCAAAACAAACTAAATCCCATACATGTCTCTAGGAGTGTGAACTCTCATACTCATATTTTTTATGGTGACGATGTCATCCTTTTCCTTCAAGGTGATAAAATAAAAATTCTTAATCTAAAACATGTGCTCTCACACTATGAAGTGGTATTTGGTCAAACCATCAGTTGGAACAAATTCTGTATCTTATTTGGAAAAAACATTCCTCCAAGTAGAAAATGCAACATTATCAGTTCCCATGGTCTGAAAGAAGGTACACTCCCTTTCACTTATCTTGGTGTTCCCATTTTTTGGGGAAGACCCAAATCGTGTCACATTGGTACTATTGTTGACCATGTTTAAAACCAGCTATCTTCATGGAAAGGAAAATCTCTCTTTACGACATGCAACATGTGCCTTGTTAAATTCTATATTGTCTCTAAGATGATTTATTCCATGATGTTCTAAAAATGGACTGCTGATCTCATTAAAAAAATGAAATCCACCATAATGAATTTCATCTGAACAGGTAGAATTCTGGAAAGAAAACATATGACTGTCCCTTCGTCATCTTGTTGTAAGACCTTTGAAAATAGTTGTATTGTTATAAAAAATTTCAAATACTTCAATGAATCCCTTCAATAAAGACTCACTGGGAATCTTTTTTATAATACTTCTGAAGCTATTACCTTTCCTTAAAATAGATTCCATGACAAACTGAAAATGGGAAATTCAAATTTCATTAATTCTTCAATATAGCCTTCCAGAAAATACTCCTTTGTGAAGATTATGAATAATTTCAGATGGATGGTCTCCAGAGACTCCTCCATGAAATTTTTGTTGGATAACTAGATCGGAACACCTTTAATTTCCATGATATATCCCGATAGAGCTACCAATAATACCAAAAGCTCTATCAGAGAGATTTTAACCTCTCCTCAACATCATCTCCCTAGTACCATTCTTAATGTTATGAAAACTACTCTTTAGCTCACACTAATTTTTTCATAACTTGGTAACCTACTCACAATGACATTCTTAACTCAGAAAATTTCTACAATCATTATATCTATAACTCTGAGAGCGATTAAAACATGTTAAAACACTTCAACATACTTTGTATTAAACCTTTAGCATTTAATATCATTTGACATCTTGATCAATACAGATTTACCACTGAAATGTGCCTCCAATATTTTGGAATCCAACTCTATTGTAAGTGATAAATCTATAATCAACATAGATAATATGCTATCCACCTATTTATATCTTGTGATACTTCTACTATTAATTGGAACAATATTCTTGACATTTTTGACTGCAAATGTTTAATTCAAGATTCCGTCAAAGCTCAAATCAAAAAAAAACGTGTAGAAATGGAAGGCTCTCAGCAAATTAGGAACCTCTTCCTTGTTGCGGTTGATGAGATCCACAATGTGATCTGGTATGATTAGAATACTATTATTCATAATAATCACTCATTAAATCAAAATTTAGGTAAGATTAATATCCTCATTATAATACCTAAAGATACCTTGATAAAAAATGGACATTTCCACAACACCATGCATGACTTTGCGATTCAGAAACTTTTAAGGATTATCAGCAATTTATGTCAGCCACATCGCACTCTGAAGGTGTTCTGGAGGACCCCCATACCTGCATGGATCAAAATAAATATTGATGGCACCTCCAATGTAAATACATGTCCTACAGGATGTGGTGCTATTTTCAAGAATCACCTCATTCAGATTCTTGAATTCGTCATGGGTAATTGTTTCATTGCCACCTCCCTTGAAGCCGAGATGCTGAGATTGACTCATGTTGTTACCTTTGCCAAGCATTTTGGTTGGAACAACCTATGGATTGAAAGTTACTAGATGAATATCGTGCAAGAGATTTCAAATGGAATAACACATCTTACATAGGCAATTACTATCATTTGGATTGAATTCACCCGTTCACACATCAATATTAACTATATTGTCACCCATGTTTATTGAGATGCAAACATAGTTGTAGATAGCCTGGACAACATGGGAGTAAATCAAGACATTACTAGGTTTGAATACCATCCCAATGCTCTTATTTCCTTTCTTGGAAAAGACTATAACATGATATCATACATTAGACTCATGTAATATTTATTTTAATAATATTTGTGCTTTTGTCATTTTGGGCCAAGGCATCACCATTTTTTTTAAAAAAATCTAACCATCGATTTATCCATGATTTCATACTCCAACTAAAACTATGACTTGTTATCCTATAACATTTTGATAATCCATAATATGAATACAATAAACTTAATACGAATCATATTAAATTAATATTTAATTTTCTTTTATAAAATTTTATGTGATTCACTTACTATAAATTCATCAATGATTGAACTTGACTCATAATAACAATCATGACTACCTAATTTGGATGAAAAATTACCAATTTTTCTATCTTTATATTGTGATTTCACTTCCTTCTTCTTCAAGATATTCCTTAACTTCGTTGCCTCTTTTTTTTTTGTTTATTTTTTTGAGTTTTGGTCAAAACATCAATGTTTCTACTGATAGTGAAAAAATTATTTATATCTCACTAATGCATCTTGAAATATGTAGTTATGTTTGGATATTTTTAGAGGAAACCTGGATTAGATCTAGTACCAATTGAAGTGCCTAGTTTTAGTGAATCACTAATGGGGGGGATAATTGATATCCTTTTATGAATTAATATTTTTAATTAAACCACATAGAATAATTAATTTTTTTACCTTATAGTATTTGTTTCACTTATCCTCAATCATATTATATAGCGAATAAAGTCACAATAATAAAAGGATTTAACATTTTTGACCTTAAAAGACCACTCTTTATTGAGATTGGTTACCCCCAACCATATATTCTTCCTCTATTAATGTACGTGGATACAATGACATGGTATCTAGTTAGGATTACATGAAATCCCACATATTCTTTAGAATTTCATCACAGGTTCATTATACTACATTTCATAGTTACCATCATCTAATTGGTTGTCCTTTATTGTCTCTCATATCTCAGTCTATAATATTAGATTGATTTCCTCACACACTCAGTGAATGCATAATTTCACGTACCATTAAAGTAGGTCTTGGAATTGTTACATATTTTTTCAATGGAACATTCCCACTTTTCTCTTACACTAATTCTTCTTGAATAAGTCGTAGTTGATCAAACTATTTAATATGACTGTACTATAGGCATCCTCCACCACCTTCTTCTTCTTCTTCATCAATACCGGTTGGTATTATTCTTATAGGTACATGTTCCATTTTATCACATGTTCAAATGGATGTGTTTCTTAAATAAATATTAATATTTAAGTACATCATATTCTTGTCCATATTCCTATTGTATATTCACAAAATCATGAATAATATATTTCTGTAACTAATTTCGAAGCCTCTCTTTGTTCCGTAGTATATAATACTTATTTTTTCAAACTAAAAGACATTTTATAATTTTTAATTCTCATTAAATATTTTTCAAATACCAGTTCATGTTTCATCTATGATATCTCATAATTATTGGATATTTTAATATTTGAATTTACATGAAATAAACTTCATATAAATCATATAAAATCTCTATCCATGTGTTCATGATCTCATGCAGATGATGTGGTAATATTATCTTGTAGTATCGAACTCATCATAAAACATCATATAATCTCATAACCTATGGTTTGATAATGATTTATAAATATTACATATTGGATCACAAACCTCTTATTGTGATTTATATTCACTAAATATCATTTAAAAAGTAGTGATGAATAATTCACCACTTTAATCCGAATATTTCTTTATGAAATAATCATTTTTTCAAAATTTTAAAAATCCAAAAATCTCAAAAATTCTTTTACTCTTCCAATGTATGGAATACTCTTATATATTATATAATTACTCTTAAAAATTCATTTTTTAGTTTATCAAAGTCACTCGTTATTTCATTAAACTCTCAATTTACTTTTTAGAACATGTAGCGGGCTTTTAAGAAGTTCATTATTACTATAATAAAGTTTGTTTTACTCTTTCAAGGTTGCAGAGAACTCTTTCAAAATCAAATTTTACTCTTCTAAGTCAAGTAATTTGTTAATTTTTGAGTCGAGAGTGAAAACAACTCTTACAAAGTACATTTCTCAATTTTATGAAGTATGGTTTAACCATTTTCAGCTTTATCTATAGATTATAAATTTCTCTAAAATGAACCCATCCCCACAAAAATAACCTTGAGGACTTCCTCAAATCCACTCATAAACATAGAACATAATTCAATGATTCTTGTTCACATGTCACAATATCTTTTATAATAGGTACTCATTGGATGTATTTTTAAAATTCCAACTAGATTTTACCATTGGTATTTTAATCATTAATCTACCCATTTAGCATAGAAATTATTTAGAATTATTGAAATATATTATCGGTAGTACTCTCAACCATATATTACTTGTAATTAAATTGAATACCAACTTAAATAATATTAAAAAAATTAGGTTTTCTTGAGTTTGTCTTCATAACTTCTTCATGAAATAACAATAACTTATCTATTATTTTTCTTCCATACTAAATTGAAGTAGATCAATCATCTTCTCATTTCACAAACACATATGTAAAATCATATCATCATTATGGAAGACTTTTTTGAAAAAACACTACAATCCAAACACCATCTCTACAAAGGTCATAAAACATTGACTAATAGTGGTAGAATCTTAATGTCAGACAAAATTTATAAAAATTTGAGGCATTCTATATAGTAATAATGGAATGGTATACCCAATGTAAATGTGTAGCCCAATTAAGACATAGACAACCTCAAGGATTGGTGTGTATATTTCTAAGCTCAAGATTATTGAACTAAATAAAGGGATTTATGTTTGTATATGGGCCTAAGATATAAGATCTATATGTCACTAAATTTCCCAGAGTAGTAAGTATCATGCCACACATAGTTCTTTTGACTAGCCTTTTCATAGATTCAACTTATATGTTGGGAACATGTATTTTTTACTCTGGTAGGAGAATGAAACTATGAGAAACACTAAGGATCATACCAAGGATATGTGATCCAGTTTAACTTAGGAATGAATCAATTTATCCTATTATAGGTATATGGAAAGAAGGAAAACGTCTGAAACATTTACATGGATTGGGATCTAATGCAGGGAAGTTGGGTCTTATAGGAAAAACCACTCAAATCAGTTTAAATTCATACAGGACGAACCATAAATCATAGAACTTAACATTAGGAAATAAAGAGTTGAGTATTATATAGTTTAGGTGTATATGGTGAGTACCCTTATGTTGAGTGTTCTATGCATATTTATCACATATTAAAAATTATATGGATCCATCTTAGTGATCATCACATGGAAAAAACCCTAAGTGATTGATGAGGGCCCAATGACTAGGATAGAGTGAGGGTTAAAGTTAATACGGTTTATCAATGGACCTAGGATAGTATATCATGGTGTCACTATGTATCTTAATGTATTATGAACCAATCCACATGTAGTTATGATATATATATATATATATACATGAATTATTTTGGTCATAGGTTAGGATAACAACAACACTAGGGTAATAAAATGTAACCATAGCCATAATATCTCCAATGAAAGATATATATCAAATGTAGATTGATATTATATATGGTACATTTGGTTTTATAATAGGTTTTTGGATAAAGAACTATGTAATGGGGGTTATTACATAGATATTTTTCACATGTAAGGAAACATGATATTACTGGATGGACATCAATGAGCATTTTAGGGTCATATAGTGAAGATCAATGATGATTATAGTTTAAGGTCGTGAAGCTTTGACAAAAGTGTCACATATTTTATTCTCATAGGACTTGGAGCCTCCCCAATTTAATTTTGAAATAATAAGATCATAAAACATAGTGATATGTATAATACATTTGAATATAGAGAAATGTAGATAATTTAAATAATTTCTTTAAATGTTCGAGTTAGTGATTATGGAATAATTATTGGTGTAAATAGATTGACCTTTATTCATATAGGACCATCCTCAAACATACTAAAAATAGTTCATGGAGACTAAGGGCGATTTTCCTCTGAGAACAAAACATCCCCTAGGGGTTACTTAAGATTTCAAATGCAATGGTTCTATTCACTATTAAAAAGGGTTTCTGTACATATCAATCAACCACTAAGATATTAACTTCTATGAAATGGTAGACTAAAAAGGGATATATCAACTTAAGGCTAAGGGTGATAATGACTCATAAATAAAAGGTATGAAGTAGGATGGGTGGAAGATGACATGTCTAAAAGGTTTTAGTATACTCTGTATCTATACCAAAATGTGCTTGACCTTTTATTTGAGAAAGTGGAATAAAACCTGATTGAATTAGAAGGTAATTTAATCATAATAAGAAATAATGCAAGGAATAAAGATGTAATATGGGGAATCTTGTTCACTGGTTATATAAACCTCCGAGGAGGGGGTTTGTATCTTTAAGATCATCTATGAATGAACAATCTAAGTAGTTTATGGTCATATGGGATGGACCATGTAATACATCAATATTTTGAAAAGAATATTGAGTTTGATAGTGTACATGACACACAAAAACCAACCAAAACAAACCATGACATATCATTATTTAAATACGACCATTATAATTTAGATATAAAATTAGTGGGTATGAACATGATTTACTATTTTATGAAATATATCTTACTTTTTACTCAATATAAATGTATTGATAAATTCGACGTAAATAATAAAACAATTTTTAGTAAATTCATTTTATTCTACAATTTTTTTTAAATGAGTCATATTTATTTTTGTGAGAAAATATTAAAATTAATTTCTGAATTTTTATGAAATTTTGTTTCATTAAAAATATATAATTATTTAAATTAGTATTCCAAATTATATTAGAGTGATGTTTTGGGTTTTTTTGGAAAATATTTATTTTCTAGTGAATAGTGAAAATACTCAGTTTCATTGAAATATATATGTTTATTTCATGAATTTACAAGGTCCCGTTTTATTTTAAAATGGTTTCAAAGTAGAATTAGTTATTTTATATTCTAACTAATCCAATTAAGTTCAGTGGTATTAATTTTATGGTGGAATTAATGTGTTCTGATCAGGGTAATTACATGAATAAAGTAGAGATTTAAGTGCCACTTGATCCATTATCCCCCCATATGCCTACTTCTAGAGGAAATAATTAAATATGAATGATCTATTGAATATATTACCTAAAAATTAATTGTAGGGGAATTAATTTTTATGATATCTCAAACCCCCTTATTAGGAATCCTCCTCCCTGTCCTTGGGAGATTGAATTATTGTACATGGAAATGGTGAAATACTTGCAAGCTTGTTATGATTGGAAGGAATATACCTTTCTTTATCTATAAATTAGTGATTGATGGAAATTATGATTCTCCTATATGTCATATGTTCCTATATTATAATGTGATGATGGTTGAATTTGTGATCTTGGTGGTGTTTCCTTAATCTTAATCAACTTAGGAGTAGATGTAAAGGCTGTGAATCGATGGGACATTAATAGTTCCACCCATAGACTAGAGAAATCAAAATGAATTAGGGATTTCATAGTGACCATCGAGGTTGAATAATGTCCAAAATAAAACTGATAATGGGAGTGAAAATATGAAAACTACCCCATCCATATGGGATGGGATAATAACTTCATGGAGGGTATCTACCACATAAATATTGCAATTCACCACGTGTAAAATATCCCTAATGTAATATTATAATTAAACTTTCTATATTTCCATTTCCTAACTAAAAAATGAGTGATCTAGATCTCATTAGAACGAATGGGAAGAGAAATTGGAATGATGCTACTTTGGATATCATATTCCATCAAATATAAGGATGTTAATATTCTTGAAATGGGTGGATGATTGGTTACATTCATCCACTCATGACCCAACATCCTCTCTAGTTTCACCTGTGTATGTCAGCCTTCTATAATGTTCATCAGAGTAGTAAAAGAATCTAATACACATAGGAAACCACCTCCTGATTCATCCTAAAGTGAATTTATTTAATTAGTGGTTGTTGTCATGCCATTGGTAGTAACTATTGACAATCAAGTAATGATACATTCACATGAGATGGTTGATATGATCTAAATATGACGAGGATGCTTGATTTTTCCTATGTGGGTTGAGAATTCTCCCCCCATGGGAGAGTTTTATCCATAATGGGTATATCCCCAAGCATACAATCATACTCAGTGGGTATAATTCTAATAAGATGTTTATTATTGACACTCTCAAGATTATATACTCTAGACATGAGTTGATTAATCTTGTCTTCCATTGATACAAATTTACCACTTTTGGGGGGGTGGGTGGGATGTGGATATGCCCACCCCTATTACTTTTTATTTGGTGATAGTTCTTTGAGTGGTAAATAGTGAAATAATTAGTGGATAACCTAATTCATAGGATTTCATTTGATGTTAGGTATGAATTCATTCCATGTGTATCTTTGTGTGAGTGGAATTAGCTATGTGTAACTCCTATATGTAATGTTTTTCAATAGTATCACGTTCATAAACATCATTTTTGTCAATAATGATTTCATATACAAATATTTGATATGTGGTAAGAGGCATAGATTTCCCAAAATAAGTTATTTCTATAATTTTGTTGTATTAATTATTGATGTACCATATTGGAGATAACTATGGGGGAGAAAATTCTCCCAGTCCTATGAGTTAGGGTGTCCCTTTCAATTTTGAAAATATTACTACAATCAAATCTCCCTTTGCTTCCTAGGATCATGTCTTACTGGGTGAATAATATTTCACGATGCTATTGGGAATACCTATATGTTGGTTGATTAACTTTCACAATGGTGATGGGTATATTGAAGCTGTCACCAAGGATGACTAAGACAAAGTCAAAATTACCTACCAAATAGTTCTCTTGAATGGTCCATGAGATATTATCGATTTATGCCAATTTTTTTTATGGGGTCATAAATAGTTTAGACATTGACTCAATTTTGAGTAACAATTGTTATATTTTTAATGGGTATATCTTTCTAAGAACTATTGTCTAGAAGACTAGGAAAGGGACAACCTCCAATGTGAATTTTTTTAGAATTGGGGTCACAAGACGGTGACCGATACCATAATGAATTGGACCACTCCAAGGAAGATCCTGGGATTTTTTTTTGAAATTTTGGATGACATCCTCTACCTAACTAATATAAATACGGTAATAATTGTTGGAATCCTGGAAAAAGCATTAAAAATGATTGGATCTGGCCATAGGGGCCATGAACGTCTCGGTGGGATGTTTTTAATTGAATAACCATTTGGGATTCATCTCCTAGGGGATTTTGTGAGCTACCTAAAAAGTTTTTATGGATCTATTGATATGGTATTAATAGAACAAGGAATTCATCAGCTAGTACAAGATATTTTGGGTTTGTGAAAATTTACGTTGGGGATCCAAGGCTATATTATCCATGCTAACTGAGGCATATGTCTAGTGTATCAACTGGTTGTGTATGATTAAATGAAATTTCATGTGTCTATGAACAATATTTCTATAAATCATGATATTTGATTGTGTATATAGAATTTAAATTTGGATTTAAATTAATTCGTAATTGTCTAAAAGGAGTAGATAAATAAGAAACTCCTTAATGAAACAGTACAAGTAAGAGTTAATGGATAATAAATCTCTTTCATGGGTAGATGATTCACCTTGGGCTGACAATTTTGTTTCGAACATTAATCCATGGTGTAGATGAGAGATTGATTTCTGATATGAATCAAGTATTCATGGTTATAATGTTTGAAATTAGGTTCACCATTCTTTCTCTGATACACATTGACCCACACTTATTTTTTTGCCGATGTAGACCTTTTTACCAAAGGAAGAAGATCACTGAGACTTTTATAGAAACACATGGGTTACACATTTGTTGAGAGGATAAGATTTCATAATCATATCAAAATTTTAGGAGAAATTATTTCTTACTTGGGACTATATAAAATAATTAAGGTATGTTGGTGAATCTATCCCAAATCCTGGTTGATATTGGTTACCACCAAACCAGTTATCTATAAAAACCATGAATTGAGGTGAAAATATACTTGAATGGGCACATTTATAAGGTTACATAACATTTATTTGAATGTTTTTATGATGAAAAAATGTGTAACAATGATGATTTTTTAATGCAATTGAATATATGGGTTATTTAAAAGAAAAATCATAACATAAGAATATATGAGTTAATGGGAATTAGGGATAGGTTGGAATAAATTAATCATTGGTATTGGAGAAATTATGAACACATTGTCAATAAAATAGTGCATAGGGATTAAGGGGAACCCTTACACTAGAAAAAAATAACTCCAAGGGGATATTTAGTGGATATAAGGAAACTATATTACTAACCTTTCAATGGGGGTCTATTTAGATAAGTAGACAACCCTATTAAAAAATTTTTTGAAAGGGGGAACCAAGAGAGTTTTCACAAGGTTATGAGTATCCATGTGGATTGTCACATATCAAGTAATTTATTTGGTGATGATTTATACATAAAAGGAATGAAGTAGGTTTACATATAAAAGTGTATTCGAGTCCCCTAAAGGTTATTCCACTATGTACTAAACACATTCTCATGGATAATGTATATAATATGAAATTAATTGAGTCCATGATCACTTAAATTAGTGGTCTAATCAATGTGAATATGTGGGCTTGTGATGAATGAAAATGTTTCCATGGAATAATTTAAGAGCATGTGTATGTGTAAAAGAAGATATACTCTAGATTTTTCCCAAACTAATGGGTCTAGTGAGAAAATCCTAGATTTATCAAGGGATATGTTTTAGTCCCTAAATGATTTTTACATTTTATTTTAATTCTATTACTATTGCCTAATCCATGATTTGGAATTTATTAGAATGTAGAAATATGAATTTGAATCAATATTACTTTTACGAGTTTTTAAACTAACATGTTTTTTGTCTCTTTGATTTTTGAGTTTTAGGGTCCTGAAATTTGGATCATTAAAGGATTCATTGTAATATCGTTAATTTTTTTTACCAACAATAGATAATGTTTAAGTTCATATATCTTTGAACAAAAGTTCATTAAGTCTTTATGGAATTAAGGCAAATACATTCCTGACATAAATATAGTACCCTACATTGACATATAAAAGCATAAGGACATGTGTAAACCTTTTTAATGTGATGATTCATGGATTGAATAATGTGATGAAATTTTGTGGTCAGGCCTCAAAAAATATATACATGCATCACTAAATTTCATAGGGTTATAGGATTCAAGACAGACATATTTCGTATAAATAGTTTTCATATATATAATAATCATATAAAGGATAGCGTATTTTTTACTCTAGTAGGGGACTGAAACCAAGATTAACTCCATGAATCATATCCAAAATTTAAAAATTTTGGGTAGCATTAAGAATGGTTAAATTTATCCTAGTGTGGATTTATAAATCAAATTATATTTAAGACACTTTCACATAGATCTAGCCTTAAGGTAGGAATGTTGGGTTATGTATTACTGACCACTCTATGTCATTTAAGGTATTAATAGATGAACCATATGCCATAAAATTTAACATAATGAAATAGGGACTTTTGTGTTTTTAGTTTTTTCATACAATGAAGAAATTCTTATAGAGATTTTTACAAAAATCTGTATCACATATAAAAAATGATATGGCTCTACCATTTTTCTAATACAATAGAGGAAACCTAATATGAATTAGGAGGGCTCAGTCACTAGGATGGTGAGATGGTTGAAGTGAATATAATTTATGTCTTGGAATAGGATTGGTTCTCCTAAAATCACAACATATCTTGAGGTAGTATGAATAAAGACACATGTAGTTATGAGATATATGATGGATTTTTTTGGTTATAGATTAGTTGAACAATGACACTAGGGTTTGAAAATATAACTATATCCATAACATCTACAATGAAATAGAGGTCTAAAATGGTGAGATATCTTGCATAAGGGTAAAGGTTTTAGCATATATTCATGTATAAGGAACTATATTCCAAGGGTTATTACACATACTTGGATTATACATAAAGCAGGTAATTCATAAGGGAAAAACCTCTCTAAGTAGTTATAAGTTCATGTATGGTGGAACAATGATTCTTAAAGTTTAAGGTCATAATGATTTGGTAAAAGTTCCACACAATTTATGATCATGTGATTGCGAGACTCCAAAATTGATTTCGTAAAATATAAGGGGATAAAACACACACATAAACACACACAAACATAGATATATATTTATAATTCATTAGAATATAGGGAAATATGAATGATGTAAATCATGTGTTCAAATTTATGAGTTAGATATGATTAAATAATTATTGGTGGGAATAGAATATCCATTAGTAATGATGGGTCCACCCTCACATAGTCAAACAACCATCCATCGATATTAGATGAGAGATTTACTTTGGGGCCCAAAAATCCTCTTGGGATTACACAACATCTAAAATAATTTTTTTTGTTTGATATTTAAATGGGAGTTCGTTCAGATTATTCAATCACACTATTATCAATTTTTATGTAATTTGTAACCCATAGGGGTATTTAAATTCAATGTTTTGGGTGATGATGACTTAAACATAAAAGGTATTAGTTAGGTTGTATAAAATAGAGTATTTTCAAAAGGTTTTGGAATACTATGTAGCTACAAAATCATATGCTATATATGATATTTATACAATAGAAAGAAACCATGATTGAAGTGGAGGGTAATTTAAACCAAAAAATAAATTGATTGAGGTATCAAGATATAGTGGGGGAATCCTTCCAATAGTTATGTAAATCACCAAGGGAAGGGAAAATAAATTTAATCTTATATACGACTGATGACACCAAGTAGTTTATAGTCATATAGGATAACCGTATACTGAATAGTTTAGGGTTATATGAAAAAATAATCTTTTCATGTAGTTTAGGGTCTTTTGACAAGGACATTACATCACTATTTTTAAGGTCTTATGATAAGGAACTACATGCAGGGAACTTTTCATAGATATATCTCAAGTGAATAATGTGATAATATTTTCTCAATGCCAAGAAAGGATATTAAACCCAACATGAATGGACAATGTATTGTGAACCATGATGATGTTGGAGGGGGTGATTACGATTTGTGGATAGATACAAGATAAGTGATCTAGGAGTCGCTAAATATCCTTTGTGAATATAAATCAGGTCACACAAAGTTATTGGATTTAGATACCTGTGTATTTATTTGGATCATGTATAAGAGATGGGTAGAGATATGCCTAGATTCTTTTGTGGGAGACACATATGAGAACTCGATAAAAATCAGGAAAGGCCTTATCACTAGATTTAAACCGGAAATGAAAATAGAACTTGTAGCCAGGCCTTGGATAAGAGAGCTTGTAATGAATATATATCATTATATAGTAATAATAAAGACACACATAGTAATGAAAAGGGAAAAATTAAGTCATAGGTTGGGTAAACCATGAAATTAGTGTTGGATAATATAGATGTATCCATTGAATCCATATGTAATGAAAAGGGAAACCTATATAGATCAAACTCATATATAGGGGAGGGGATTTTTTTATCAAATTCATATGGAAATGATCCTTTTAATTAGTTTATATTCCTATGGGATGGACCACTCTAAAGAGATTAATTTTTATTGTGATAGACTGTTGTCATGCAGTTTAATGTCATGTGATAAGGACTAAGATGTAGTACAATTTAAAGGCCATTTTTCCAATATAATTTCCAACCAGTTTAGAGCCATTAAGAAAACGAATTTTTGATATAAATTTTAAAATCATTAATAGAGAAGTTTATTCATCTAACAGGGTATTATAATCATGTATATTTTCTATTAGAGTTATAATAACTTACATAAACATTGTATTCATCTCAATATTATACATCAGTTTGGGACTCGTGTCCTTTAAGGCCTTCAGGACACCCAAGGAATTTGGTCCAGTAAGGCTTTTGAGCTACCTCAAGGACTTAGGTCCACCTCAAGGCCTTCAGGCCACCTGAAATTGTGCTTAAAAAATGACTATATATACTATACAAGATATAGACTTCAAATGAGGATTCTGGGCATGCACATTCCCTAGAGTAGAAGCTAAGCAAATTTTTCAGAAAGAGAAGGTAAGGAATTTCCATCAGGACCAACCTGTGCATGCATGGTAAGCCTATCTGATCATGCCATGTGAAGGTGGAGAGCTGATATCAAGATGAAGATGTTGGGTAGGAATAGTTCCATGTATAGTCTGGATATTTACTAAGACCTACAGGTTATGTAATATCTAAACCTACTGGCCTTTTAAGGGTTCCCCCTCATCCCTTAAAAGGGGAGTTATCGAAAATCAATAAAAGAAGAATAACTTTAGGCCATTTGGGCAAGAAGGATATACTACGATAAACAGATGAAGTATAAAAAAATTTATCACACCTAATGGAATAAACCATATTTAATCTATAATCAAGAGATGGGTGAACCATATTGTAGAGACCAGAAGCTTAACGTACAAGGACATTACATTACTTTTGCGGAATACTTATTACATGACAAAAACACACACACAAGGACCGTAATTGTTTTGTGTCTTTGGAAACTCAGAACGTAATCTTTTAATCATGGTGAAAGATCTTCAACATCTCCCATAAAGATCTTCCCCTTTTTTTCTTACCTAAAACCTTTCTTTATATCCTGAGGAAAAGAAAACATAAAAGGGTGAGCTCAAATGCTCAGTAAGGGTAAACAAAAGAAAAATTAATCACATCATATTCATAAGAACATAAAATTTTGGAAATCTTAACCTGAAAAAGAGATCATAATATCATAACATGGGATAAATCATAGTAGTGAAATGAAATCCCAATAATCATAACTTAAAACAAGAAACTTTGTGGTATACACACATAATCATAGAGAATCATATCTTATTAGTCAAGACTCATTGCCAAGACTATCTTAGTGGACAAAGTCCATTTCTGAACCGAGTCACCCTCGTTTCAGTCCTGTTTCACTGAACCGGTATAACCTACAGTTCCAGCCATTTCTATCTCCTGAGATATAAAATCGTTACCCAATGCATTTGAGGGAGATATAGGTCCCACCCATCTCATAATGAAACCATTCTTATGTGTGCCACAAAAATCATAAATCATACATCATTGCATAACCCATGTAATAAAAATGGGAATCTTAAGCATCATGACTTCATAAAACAATTCATATAAGATAAAGGAATTCTTAAAAATAATTCCATCACAACATAATCAAATCAATGTAATAATAGGGATAAAAACAGAACCCTTTATTATCTTAGATGGAAAACAATTTTGATAAAACACTTGAACTCCATTCTTGAGGAAAATATCTCTTCTACTTCAAAAACACCTTTACTTTCTTAATATGTAATACAATTATAAACTAAAATAAGTTGATTAAAAATAAACATTTAAACTTTTAAAGGAAGATTCATGGAAATAATTTTTTAAAAATCCATTCATGCCGTATAAGTTAGAAAAACATTCTTCTCGTACTTTTGTCAGAAAAGTCAAAAAGTACCTCGTACGAAAAACGATAAAAGATTCCTTTAATATTTTTTACTAAAAACTCACCGAAGGGTAAAATTAGATTTAAAAAATTGTAGGTGGATGGAAATAATATAACATATTGAGGAAACATGGATGTGGATGATAAAATACACCCAAGTAAATTTCAAAGTATAAACAATCTCGGATAAAAATGAGATTGTGATATTTCCCTTGGCTTATGTCTAATATGATTTGTACGTATCTGAAGCTCCTGTATAATGATTTAAATAATGTCATTAACTTATTAAAGAATCATATTAATTGTTATGATATCATATATGGTTCACTTATGACTTTATATTACCCGTTATTTTGTAAATTCCATGTTAAAAAAACGTTTTGGGTAAAATCATTTCATTTATCGTAGGTGTTTGGACTTGTTGTTCTTGACATTATTATTACTTATATCATGATTTACTTACTTCAAGAATATAAAAAATTATTTATATATCATATATATTCAGTATATATATATATATATAATATATAGATAAATGAAATGAAACACACCGTTCATGGTGACGGTAGTCCGTACGTACGCATTAACGCTGTTTTCCTTTCCTTATTGTCTTGAATGGAAGTAAGTAGATGACATACATATATATATACATAAATCCAGTAGATTTAACATGTCATATATTTCATTATTATTCATTATATATACTTTATAATCATTCATGAATGGTTAATGTGGAGAATGAATCTCATCGCGTCGTGGAGACGGTATTCCATACGTATGCGCGCGCGGTGATTTATTTTTCCGTAGGATGGATAGATGGTGAAATAGGGTTGTTTCATACTTATAATAACATATCATTATATGAGTGATACTGATGTTATTACTTTATAATGATACAAATAAAGAATAAGAAGTGGAAGAAGAATGAAATTGAAAATGATCGGTAATGGATATTACCTCTTTTTGACGCGCCTTTTCTTAACCTCCACTTAAAGAACTAAGGATGGTATTTTAAGAATACCAGGACCTCTAGGATGATACTAGGGAAGTGGAGAAGATATTTTATTCAGGGGTTGGCCGAGCTGGAATGCTCAAATTGGTGTGAGGAGGAGAGGGAGGAGGTGCCCTTTTATAAGGGAGGACAGGGGCACCTTTGGAATAACAAAAAATATTATTTTATTATAAAGTCAAATTAAGTTTTCAATAGCTCCAAATTGATTTATTTCTAAGATAAGGTGGGGATGGGTCTAAATCCTCTCATCCAATATAATTTAGACAAGTTTAGGTTCCTATTTTAACCTTATAATTTATATTTAACTTTAAGTTAGATAATTTTAATTTTACTGTGTCTTTTTGTGTTCTTACCCTATAAGGTTAATAAACTTACTATAAGAAGACAAAAGAACCCCAAGTTGTTTATTATTAATATATATAACCTTATCTATGTAATTTGGCCTAACCTTAGATTTTTAGGAATAAAATAACAATTAATAATATAATATTTGTTTCAAAAAACTATTATATGTCAATTTTGACACTATTTAGTAATTGATTTTTGTGAAAATCATAACAGAATTATTAGTTCAAAAAACGTTAATTAAATCAATACTAACATGTCATATTAACCTAGAAAATTAGTGGAATTCATAAAAAGTGTCAAATTGCATTTATTTTGGTGTTTATAACATCAATTATGTCAATATTTCATTAATAAGATAATTACTGCATCATCTTTGTGTCATAAATCTAATAAATTATTTAATGTATAAAAATTACAAATAAAATACCATTATTTATTAAATCTTCTTATCTTTCTAATGAATATTTATAGTCGAATTTATCTTATGTATAACCCCATATTAAAAATTATTTACTTATTAAACTTTGATTTTAACTATTTTAACCATTCTTTAAATAAATTAATAATAAATGTCCTAATCTAATCCAAGTGGGCCTAAATGATCATATTTTATTCCTAAGGTTATTTTTGGTCGAATTACACTTATCCAATAGAATTGGTACATGTGTTAGGGTAATAATAAAAACATTTTTAACCTTAATTACCCTATTTATTTTTAACCGTGGTAAAAAAAAGTAAAAAGTTACTATTCACCAAAAATTATTTTCATCTCATTGAACCAGATTTTACTTACTAACATCAAACGTGTCTCTCATATTTTTTAAATTCCACTCACAGAAGCGGTAAAATTAAGTTTTATGAAAAATTCATTTTTTTAACTACCACTTAGTGGTTTCACTATTCATCAGAAAATGAAAGTTTCCAGAAAAATAACAAAAATTTGTCCTAAGGTATATATGATATTATGAACTCAAAAATGATGTCTATTTTACCAAATTCAAAACATATTAGTTGCATTAATTAATTTAAAAATTAATTCCCGTCGTCAAAACAAATAGCGTGTTTTTAAGAGATAATAACCATCAAAAGATTGACACTTGTTTATGTCTGGTTTAAATGTAGAATTACATCAAATGACCAACATTGTATTAAATTGTAAAAATATATTCTAAATATACTTTAAAATCACTCAAATTAATAATTTATCACTATTAATTATTTCTATTAAAAAAAGTTCTTTTTAATTAAAATTTATTAATTTTCACTATTCATCAGAATATGAAAGTTATCCGAAAAGTACCAAAATTTCACCGTAAGCTAATTTCGATATTAAGAATCCAAAAATGAAGTCCATTTTGATAAATAAATTTTTAAAAATTTCAAAAAGTGGTTATTACTATTCATAATGGCTAGTTTTAATAATATTTTAATAGCATATCATTGTATAGTGAAACTCGATATTGCGTACTACACACGCTATCGAGGAAGGTCGTTATTGCGTATAATGCAAGGCAAGTCAAGTATGCATGTTGTGCAAGCTCATTTTGGTGTAGCGTACAACACAAGACATTAATGAAATTAAAAAGAATATTTTTCATAAAATCTCAGGGTGTTACATTCTACCCCCCTTAAAATGAATTTCGCCCTCGAAATTTGTCGGGGTTATAAATGGTTTACTATTCGAAAGTTTCTTTAATAGAAACCCACATCGTAAAAAGGAATACCAAAACCAATATTTAAAAACAAAAATATAAAACGTAAAGGTCATCCAAATAAACTAATCGCTGGGTTTCCACATAGGTGAAAATATGGATGTGGAAGAGAAATATAACCATCATGTTCTGATGGAGAGTGGTAGAGAACATGGCTATAGAAAATCTAGCAATCACAAAGCCATAAATTTGTGGTGATCTAAGGTACCATCTGATTCATCAGATATAAGAGCACTAGGAAAACATTTTTGGTTTTCAAGATCATTTCCCTAAAGTTGTTGAAATTGGAATTAGAAGAAATACTTTCGTGATTTTGGTATAGTCTCACTATTTTTCGTTCTTTGAACAATTTCCACTTCATCTCTTAAAGAAATGAAGTTTAATTTGTCATTCGTGATGTGTTAGAAGATCATGTGATAGAATGATGGGTCATTCCATCTGTCTCAAACAAAAGGTTGGAAAAGTTATCAAAAATACATAAGTCCATCTATAGTGAGATTAGTCATATATGGTTTCTAAAATGGACTTATACTTCATATATCATACTGCTTAATATAATAAAACTAGTTTCTACTAAATAGGGACTTCATGTAGGCTAGTGGTAGGCGATAAAGGCCAGTCGCACTTCGGTTGTGGGTTCGATTCCCACAACCTTGTCTGACGCGATGGGATATCGCCCGTCCTGCAGGTTGTCCTTTTTATAAAACTACATTACTATAACATCCCATAAATAATATCAAAAAGAAAATTTATCCTTAAATAATACTAAATTATGTCCAACATAATCCATTCCAATATTTAGAATTATCCATAATACTATAGGCCACTCTCAAAATATAGTGAAAACGATTACCAGAGATTTAATACCATCGTTGATACCCATATATCATAAGATATGTCTTGTTGGTCACATTCCAAACATTCGAAGGCCTTAATCATGTATTCTCTTGAAAAATGAATACCCATTGAACCATAGTGAAAACATGAATGCAGTTAAAAGTTAACACTTTCCTCATACCAAAATCCTCAGAATTCTATATACTCAAACCATGATATCACTTACTCCTTATATCAATCATGAGCTCATGAATACTGTCAATCATTTCATTTTCTCCTTATCCCTTCATTATGCGCATATTATCTACTTTCCAAAATATTTGAATCACTTTTCATGGTTACCGGTACCTTAAAATTATTGAAAACCGCAATATACCAATACATAAATATTTAAATACACCATAAAAGTACCTCAACAATATTATTCATGAATACCAATACATAAACACTTCAGTCCATCCACTTCAATGATTGTCCTGGAATAAGTCCTTCCTCGATTTAGAAGTAACTTTTTAGGTTAGGGCATTGAGTTGGGTAATGCCCATGTTCTCCACAAATAAGACATTGAACTTCATAACATTCTATCACTCTATGACCCTTTTCTCCACACATATAACATCGGTCCCTCCATTTGAGGTATTCCTTAATGTTCTTCTTCCCTTCTTTAGAAATCTCAATCTTCTTTTCCTTATGCTCCTCAACATCCGAACATGCATAATAGTTTATCTTCCTCTTCTTTGATGAATTAAGAATACCACTAAATTTCACCTTGTTAATCATATATCACGATGACTGATTCAGAATAATCACAATATCTTTATCTCTAGGAATTACACAATTTTGTTGCTCATAGTCACCAATTTTTCAATTGGATTCAATGTTAACCGAATTCCTTCTGGTTCCCTCCATTAACTAAAACACAAAAAGAATCTTGTGAGAGGAAAAAATCATGCTAGGGAAAACAACATAGTAAAGGGGGAGTACCCTCAGTATATAACATCTTAGGTTAAATTCTAAGATCGTTAGCGCAATTCTAGGACTATAACCTATACGTATACTTAACCTTAGAGACGTCTCTAGACATACCATAGAAATATCTCTAGGGATCTCACTAATGTTTTCGTATCCTAGTTTCCAAAGGTTGACTAAACCTTTCCTCTGATACCAACTGTAGAGACCCGAACCTTAACGTACAAGGACATTACAATACTTTTGCGGAATACTTATTACATGAAAAAAACACACACACAAGGACCGTAATAGTTTAGTGTCTTTGGAAACTCGGAATGTAATCTTCTAATCATGGTGAAAGATCTTCAACATCTCCCATAAAGATCTTCCCATTTTTTTCATACCTAAAACCTTTCATTATATCCTGGGGAAAAGAAAACATAAAAGGGTGAGCTCAAATGATCAGTAAGGATAAACAAAAGAAAAATCAATGACATCATATTCATAAGAACATAACATTTTGGAAATCTTAACCTGCAAAAGAGATCATAATATCATAACATGGGATAAATCATAGTAGTGAAATGAAATCCCAATAATCATAACTTAAAACATGGAACTTTGTGGCATACACAGATAATCATAGAGAATCATATCTAATTAGTTAAGACTCATTGCCAAGACTATCTTAGTGGACAAAGTCCATTTCTGAACCGAGTCACCCTCGTTTCAGTCCTGTTTCACTGAACCGGTATAACCTACCGTTCTAGCCATGTCTATCTCATGAGATATAAAATCTTTACCCAATTAATTGGAGGGAGATATAGGTCCCACCCATATCATAATTAAACCATTCTTATGTGTGCCACAAAAATCATAAATCATACATCATTGCATAACCCATGTAATAAAAATGGGAATCTTAAACATCATGACATCATAAAACAATTCATATAAGATAAAGGAATTCATAAAAATAATTCCATCACAACATAATAAAATCAATGTAATAATAGGGATAAAAATATAACCCTTTATTATCTTAGATGGAAAATAATTTTGATAAAACACTTGAACTCCATTCTTAAGGAAAATATCCCTTCTACTTCAAAAACAACTTTACTTTCTTAATATGTAATACAATTATAAACTAAAAGAAGTTGATTAAAAATAAACATTAAAACTAGTAAAGGAAGTTTCTTGGAAATAATTTTTTAAAAATACATTCATGCCGTATAAGTTAAAAAAAACATTCTTCTCATACTTTTGTCGGAAAAGTCCAAAAGTACATCGTACGAAAAACGACAAAAGATTCCTTTCATATCCTTTACTAAAAACTCACCGAAGGGTAAAATTGGATTTAGAAAATTGTAGGTGGATGGAAATAATATTACATATTGAGGAAACATGGATGTGGATGATAAAATACACCCCAGTAAATTTCAAAGTATAAACAATCTCAGATAAAAATGAGATTGTGATTTTTCCCTTACCTTATGTCCGATATGCTTTGTACATATCCGAACCTCCTGTATAATGATTTAAATAATGTCATTAAATTATTACAGAATCATATTCATTGTTATGATATCATATATGGTTCACTTATGACTTTATATTACCCATTCTTTTGTAAATTCCATGTTAAAGAAACGTTTTGGGTAAAATCGTTTCATTTATCATAGGTGTTTGGACTTGTTGTTCTTGACATTATTATTACTTATATCGTGATTTACTTACTTACAGAATATAAAACATGATTTATATATCATATATATTCAGTATATAAATATATATAAGAGATAGATAAATGAAATGAAACACACCGTTCATGGAGACGGTAGTCCGTACGTACGCATGAACGCTGTTTTCCTTTCCTTATTGTCTTGAATGGAAGTAAGTAGACGACATACATATATATATACATAAATCCAGTAGATTTAACATGTCATATATTTAATTATTATTCATTATATATACTTTATAATAATTCATGAATGGTTAATGTGGATAATGAATCTCATCGCGTCGTGGAGACGGTATTCCGTACGTACGCACGCGCGGTGATTTCATTTTTCGTAGGATGGATAGATGGTGAAATAGGGTTGTTTCATACTAAAAATAACATATCAGTATATGAGTGATACTGATGTTATTACTTCATAATTAAACAACTAAAGAAGAAGATGTGGAAGAAGAAAGAAATTGAAAAAGATCGGTAATGGATATTACCTCTTTTTGACGTGCCTTTTCTTAACCTCCACTTAAAGAACTAAGGATGGTCTTTGAAGAAGACCAGGACCTCTAGGATGATACTAGGGAAGTGGAGAATAGATTTTGGCAGGGGTTGGACAAGATTTAATGCTCAAATTGGTGTGAGGAGGAGAGGGAGGAGGTGCCCTTTTATAAGGGAGGAGAGGGGCACCTTTGGAATAACTAAAACGATTATTTTATTATAAAGTCAAATTCGGTTTTAAATAGCTCCACAATGATTTATTTCTAATCTAAGGTGGGTATGGGTCGAAATACTATCATAAAATAGAATTTATACAATTTTAGGTTCCTATATTAACCTTATCATTTATATTTAACTTTAAGTTAGATAATTTTAATTTTACTGTGTCTTTTTGTGTTCTTACCCTATAAGGTTAATAAATCTACTATAAGAAGCCAAACGAACCCCAAGTTGTTTATTATTAATATATATAACCTTATCTAAGTCATTTGGCGGAACCATAGATTTTTAGGAATAAAATAACAATTAATAATATAATATTTGTTTTAAAAACTATTATATGTCAATTTGGACACTATTTAGTAATTGATTTTTTTGAAAATCATAACAGAATGATTAGTTAGAAAACAGTTAATTAAATCAATACTAACATTTCATATTAATCTATAAAATTAGTTGAATTCATAAAAAGTGTCAAATTACATTTATTTTGGTGTTTATAACATCAATTATGTCAATATTTCATTAATAAGATAATTACTACATCATCTTTGTGTCATAAATAAATTAAATTATTTAATGTCTAAAATTTACAAATAAAATACCATTATGTATGAAATCTTTTTAGATTCTTAATGAATATTTATAGTCGAATTTATCGTATGTATAACCCCATATTAAAAATGATTTACTTATTAAACATTGATTTTAACTATTTTAAACCTTCTTTAAATAAATTAATAATAAATGTCCTAATCTAATCCAAGTGGGCCTAAATGATCATATTTTATTACTAAGGTTGTTTTTGGTCGAATTAAACTTAACCAATAGAATTATGACATGTGTTAGGGTAATTAGAATAACATTTTACCCTTAATTACCCTATTTACTTTTAACCGTGGTAAAAAAAGTAAAAAGTTACTATTCACCAAAAATTATTTTCATCTCATTGAACCACATTTTACTTACTAACATCAACCGTGTCTCTAGGATTTTTGAAATTCCACTCATAGAAGTGGTAAAATTAAGTTTTATGAAAAATTCATTTTTTTAACTACCACTTCGTGGTTTCACTATTCATCAAAAAATGAAAGTTTCCAGAAAAATACAAAAAATTAGTCCTAAGCTATATCTGATATTATGAAATCAAAAATGATGTCTATTTTACCAAATTCAAAACATATAAGTTTCATTAATTAATTTAAAAATTAATTCCCGTCGTCAAAACAAATAGCGCGTTTTTAAGAGATAATAACCATCAAAAGATTGACACTTGTTTATGTCTGGTTTAAATATAGAATTACATCCAATGACAAAAATTGTATTAAATTGTAAAAATATATTCTAAATATAATTTAAAACCACTCAAATTAATAATTTATCACTATTAATTATTTCTATTAAAAAAAGTTCTTTTTAATTAAAATTTAGTAATTTTCACTATTCATCGGAATATGAAAGTTATCCGAAAAGTACCAAAATTTCACCCTAAGCTAATTTCGATATTCTGAATACAAAAATGAATTCCATTTTGATAAATAAAATTTACAAAATTTCAAAAAGAGGTTATTACTATTCATAAGGGCTAGTTTTAATAATATTTTAATAACATATCATTGTTTAGTGAAACTCGGTATTGCGTTCTACACACGCTATCGAGGAAGGTCGCGATTGCGTGTAATGCAAGGAAAGTCAAGGATGCATGTTGTGCAAGCTCATTTTGGTGTAGCGTAAAACACAAGACATTAATGAAATTAAAAAGAATATTTTTCATAAAATCCCGGGGTGTTACACAGATTCTTTCAAAAAAATCAGATTTTTAGCTCACGGCGTTCACCTGATAAAATAGACACTTGGATTTCCCTAGCTCCATCACCCCCTCATTTATTTACTCTTAGATTAAATATATTTTTTTGGAAAATATATCAGTTTTATTCCTTGGAAATATATAGTAGGGAGAAAATTTTAGATGGTCTCTCAAATATACCTCCTCAGGTCTCCATCACCCTATCCTTGGATACCTAACCTTCGTTTCAAGGAATGTGCCTTGATCCTTTTATCACTATGATATTGATGTTTACATTTCTACCCCAATGTTCGACACATTCTTCTATCAACATGGTAATATGGTTGAATTTAGGATCTAGGAAGTGGTTCCTTAACCTCAATTATCTTTGGTGTAGATTTTAAATCCATTGAAATATGGTACATAGATGGTTCCACCACTAGATTTGGGAACTCGAATGGTCTTAGGGACTATGTGGGTAAAGTATTCCCATTGGGTTTACCATTAATTGCTTTATGTAAATCCATGGTGTTACTAAGTTCTCAATACCTAATGAAACAAAAATATTCATATTTAGATGTTTTCATATCATGTTCATTGTTTTTTTGTGATGCGCATCAACCCAATGTTATTTTTGAGTCATTGAAAACCTTTTTTACAAACATAGGCGGTCACTAAGACCTTAACAGTAAAATTTGGGTTTCACATTGGTCAAGAGTATGGGAGTTTGAGCTTATATCAGGATTTATATGGGAATTATTTCCTACTATAGGACTCTTAAAGATTTATAACACATTCAAGAATCCTTTCCAAATCCCAGTGTGGTTTTGGTTACCACTATACTAGTGATAGATCCAAACAATGCATTGAGGTGAACATATATATTTATTAGAGGTTCTCCATGTTTTATCTTATTAGATACATATATTGTGGGTTAATGTTTCACTACCAAGAACTCTATAACTTACCATCATCCAGGGAGGTGATAGGTTTTATGGAGTTGTGATTGGGACCTTGAGGGAGGATTTACATATCCCTAAGAAGGAAATGATAACCCAAATCATTAAATTACACTTAATGGGACATGTTGTACCTTTTAATGTCACATTACATGGAATAATATGGCACCTTTAAGGCCTTGAAACCATGATCAAGTGGTGTTTCCATTAATGTTGTGCATCTTGGACCTATGTTGGGTTGGGATTGAGCCTCAAGAAGTCATCCAATGTATCCAGGTTAATATGAATCAAATCCTATATAGTTTTGGTTTAATTGAATAAGGACATGTGATTGGACCATACCATGTAGTTTGAAATCATATGATAAATACGTATGATATGTAGTTTAAATTCATATAGATAAGACTATCACATTAGGCTCATCACTTAAATTATTTCATGATCATCAAATAATGTGTCTTGTGATTATCACACATGGAATTTGGTTCATAAAAATCTTGTCACCTAAGGTATCATATGATTGTCACATAAGAGGCCCTACGATCATCACATAGGGTGATCTGCATGTTTAAATTCCAATAGGATGGTGGTAATAGTTTAGATTCTATTAGGTACTTTCATAGTTGAACGTTTAGTGGGGATTAAGTTTGGGGTACACCACATATCAAGGGTGATATAGGATGATAAGTTACTGGGATGTTGGTATTGAACCTCAAAGACATATCTTATATATCATATTAGAACAAGAATCAAAATACATGCAGTTTAATTAACATTGTTTAAATTCATATAGTTAGAGCGATCCATGCTGTTTAACATAACGTGGTAAGGATGTTTTTCATGTGAAGGGAGAAACAAAAAGGTATAGGGAGTGGATTATGCATTGGGATACCCTTTCTGGTTCATACTATCTTTTAGTGATTAAAACATAAAAGTTATGTAACACCATGAAATTTTAATATACGATTACATTTAAATAATCCAATCTATTTGATATCTTTCATTGCAGACAACACCATACTTAAATTAATATGTGATATGTTTAAATAAAATATAAATGTTTAAGTATGAACATTAAAACCAAACTATTGAATTAGTAATTATTAATATGAGTATCCTCTT
Source organism: Viscum album (assembly GCA_963277665.1). Taxonomy (NCBI): domain Eukaryota; kingdom Viridiplantae; phylum Streptophyta; class Magnoliopsida; order Santalales; family Viscaceae; genus Viscum; species Viscum album. The sequence goes on from OY728125.1 coordinate 607,625,072, forward strand.
CATGAAATATATGTATAAATAAATAACAAGGATACTTTAAATATCAATGAAATTTAATTAGTGTAACTAAAATGACTAAGAAAATCATTTATTGTTTGGAAAATTTATTTTCTAAAAAATGCCTTTTCATTTGATATAAATTTCTATTTCCTGAAAAATATGATTATTTATGATACATTATTTTTTTATTAATAATATTGTAATACCAATTTAGTTAATAAATGATATAATATAATAATAATAATACTTAATAATGAAAATTTCAATTTCCAATAAAAAATTTCAACATATTTTATGATTTTATATAAGAATAGAATTTATAAATTTTAGAATTTTAATTTGTAAAAATTAACATAAATTATGGAATTTTAATAACAATATTTTCTTATGAAGGATTTTTGGGATCATTTATAAAAGAGAATCATTTTTAGGTGAAAAGGGAAAAATACAATTTTTATAGATAACATGAATTTTATGAAATTATTAGTAATAATTATGATTTTTAAATAAATGAAACATTTTATAAGGCCAAATAATTATTTTATATCCGAATCAATAATTTTAAAAAAATCATATTTAATTTACAAAACAGATATTTTGTAGCTTAGAACAGAAGTAACATTTTCTCAAAAAGATCTTTTAATAGATTAATTGTTTTTATTTTAAATTTTTTTTATGACGTTTATAAATTGTATAAAATGAAATGAAATTAAAAATTATAATCAGTGGGTTTAAATTATCTAATAATTACTACTTTATTTTTAGGCATAAATATTATGTTACCTTAGGTAAAAACTGGTTTTCGAGCTTAAAAATGAAATGGTAATATAATAATTCAAGGGGAAAAGGGCTTGAAACATGATAAAAATAGGTAAAAAATTTAGTGTGTGAGACATTTATCAGACTTATATCTTCCCAAATCCATTATTTATAAATTTTTGAGAAACTTAGTATGTTTAACATGTTCTCTATTTATATTAAGAAAAAATATTTATGGAAATTCCATTCTCACCACTTATAAAAGGGGTATCCCACCACCCCTTGAAGGAACTCCTAAAAATTTGGGTTCCTATATAAAAAATGAAATTTATCATTCTTATATTACAATATAGAGTTATATTTATATTTTAGTCACAATATATTATCCTTTTTTATCCATTTCCAAGGGAGCTTCCAAGGAAATCTTAAAATGATCATCAACATGGTTAATCATTTTCACTTAAATTATTTCATTTCAATTTTTATTTTCTAATTATAATTTATAGATCACTATTTAATTATAATATTATTTTTTATATAATTAATTTTATTATTCTATTGTAATAATCATTAATAAGCTTTTCACCCTTTTATATTAAGGAAAAAACCGCTATTCATGCATTATGCATACTACCACCTCCATGATGAAAAATGTTTCATTTTATTTCATCACCTAAATAAGTTTGTATAATAGGTAAATTTAATAAATTATTTTGATATTTATATCATTATTATGAATATGAAATAATAAAACAAAATACTCCTCGCACTAATTCTAGGAAAATGAAATCATTATCCTTGTGTATGTGCAGATTACTGCCACTATGGAACAATGTATTCTGATTTTTATTAATTATTCACATGAATGATCATGGATATGGGATTAAATGATTAATATTATGTTTATGATATAATTAAGGATTTGGTACTACAACTTTTAGAACCTATAAATGATATGATCAACAAATAATTATCTTTAAATCAGTTATTTAAAACCAGCGAACTAAAAGGATATCGATCTCCTCATTCTAAGTAAAGAATTTATATAAATTATATTCACTTTATATTACTTAAAAATTATGATATATCAAACTAATAAACACTAAATAAGATCAATATTCTTATATTATAATTTAATTACAAATAAAAATCCGTATAATCATCTATTAATCATGGGAGGTTCATGCTTGGGTCAGTTTAACCACCCATGTGAACAATAGAATGAATTTTTATCATGGATAATTTTTAGAAATTATTCTTTGTTATAATATGATATAAATATTTAAATAATTTTCTATTTGTTCTTGTAATTTTATATCAACATTTTACTCTTTAATTAAGAAATTATCATATATTCATTAAGAATCATCAAAACCCGATCATCTCTAATTTCATTCTCATGGTCTGTAATCGAAACTACCATGGAATGAAATTTTGGGTTTTAAATTATCATGTAACATATATTACAATACCATATATGATATATTAATAATGATTTTTTAACAATAATGAATCCAAACACTATTTTTATGAAATTAGTTCAATGCAACAAAGATTACTTACACCTAGTGTTGAAAATATTTAAAAACTAACTAATTTTTGTATGTTTAAAACGATTATAAATTATGAGTATAAATTGGTATGGTTATTAATAAGGTTATTGGTTATGTATTTAATGATATTAATTTAATTATTCTGGACATTTTGTGTATGCGTAGAATGAATTAAGATCGAGGTAAGGGTTTTGGATTTGAATTACTCTCTTTGAGACATGTTTGGTGTTATGCACATAGTCTCCTTTACATGGTGTATATACTACCTATTTTAGATGTCATATCATGAATTATATTTTAATAATTTTATTTTATGTTCAATTATAATTCATATCTTTCAAAGGGGCATTGATTAAAATGTTACTCATTTTATAATAGTTCTTGTTTTCAAACATTAATTTGATGATACATGTTTGCATTATGCACTATGTTTTACATTTAATGGTATATTTATTGAACATGGATGTATCATTATCATATAATATTGTTATTCATGATAAATACTAATCCAAATCAGTTCCTTCTCATCAAATGGTTTTTTAATTAGTTGTTACCATAGGTTTAATGATTTTTGCTAACTCAATTTTCATTCAATGAGTTATGATCATCCTCTTTGACTAAAAAGTTGGGTAAATTCTACCAATTTATTATACTATGTGGTATTATATTTTTTTAATGTAAAAGTATACTACATAATACACATTTTTGAAAAATTTATTACTTTAATGAGTATATTTCTCATAAGGATTATTGATAACTCAAGCCTCCTTTCCTTGAGTTATATTGTTTCATTATAAAATTAATTCTTCCATTATTGGGTTATATCAAACTAATTTTTTGTGTATGGTAATTTCTGTATCTCTGTGGGAAAAAAAGATATTTTCGTACAAAATAATATTTTTTACTCTTTTTAGAATTTGAGTTTTGAAAAATATTTTATTTAGGATATTAAAATGGGGTTTTCCTTTCACTTTATTTTATTTCATATTAATATCTCCATTTTCCGAAGACAATACTTATATATTATAAAGTCTCCATTATTGTATATTATTTTTGAAATTATGGGTTTTTGAAAGATTTCACCTCACCTTTTCATAAAGGTTAATGTGAAAGTTACATGTTAATTTGTATTTAACAAAATGTTATTTTTTTTCTAAAAAATAAATTATGTTTTTTTCAATTTACTTTATCATTTTCAAAAGAATTTACCCTTAAGGGGATTTTGTTTCATGATTTATCCTCAATATATATATTTTTCATTTGGGTGATTGATCTCGTGGTATCAAACAATTTGATTCTTGATACCTTCAATTTTGATAAAATTCAAAGCATTCTTTTGTCAGAATGTTTTTGATTTATGTGTAAACCCTTCTATATTTCCTTTAATACACTAGGGATATGCTCCTAAATAACTATCCACCTTATTTATCAATAGTAATTATGATAATTTTATCCAGGAACTAAATTAACTTTATACACATTACCCTATATGGTGTGAACATCTCATTTTATAAAATTCTGATTGGTGGATGTTCACCTAGGAAGAACGTATATTTATTTTCCAAGGAAGTATTTACATCCATGATGATTATTGATTACTAGAATAGTTTTATTATATTTAAAATTATATATTTTTATTATATTTATAGAAACGTTTTTATTAAACTTGGGATTCTTTAGGGAATGTTATGAAATGTCTTATTGAATTTTATAGAGGATACACTGGACTTAAATACGTGACGGATGGGGCGCAAACTTATAGAGACCATATATACGTCAAATAGTATAATGAGAGAAAAAAAGTTGTTTTTTGGTGTATACATTTCCCCATATCAGTATAGTGTCTTGGATCACATCCTTGAAAACAAGTTTTTGATGTCTATCACTATACATTATATTTTTATGAGATCATTAATTATTTATTTCAATGTTTTCAATTATTTTCATGGATATAACATGCTCTCAGTTTTAGTTGATTATGGAATTATTCAAATTATTTATTCTTTCCATAATATTTATTCCATGATTCTGTTTTTGAAAAACTTAATTATCCATTTCCCTTACTGATCATTTTAGATCACCAATTCATATGTTTTCATTTATCCTAGTCATAAAAAAAGGATTACATAATATATATATATATAATAGGTTACCTTGTGTATAGGTCTTGTGGGTGATGTGAAAGACTTATTATGTAGAGACCCAAGCTTGACGTACATGGACATTAAATTACTTTTCCAGAATAATCAATACATAACAAGAACCAACACTCAAGGACCGTAATTGTTTAGTGTCTTCAGAAACTCAGAACATAATCTTGTAATCATGGTGAATGATCTTAAACATATCAAATAAAGTTCTCCCCCTTTTGTTTTCTTACCTAAAACCTATATTGATTTACTGGGGAAAAGAAAACGTAAAAAGGGTGGGCTCAAATTCTCATTAAGGGTAAACATAGAGAACATAAAACAATCCATAAACATTTTAATGTAAAAACTTGAACATAAAATCTAAACATCAAAATCATGAGGAAAGACATAAATCTTGGAATTACGTAAGGAATATATCATAAAGGAACATCAATCATGATAAAATAGAATGGGAAAAAAACATGTAATTGTGGAAAACCATTAAGCACTTGATATGATTTCCATAGTAGCCAAGGCATTACTGCCAAGACCATCTTAGTGGAGAAAGACCCTTACTGAATCGAGTTCACTCCTCGTTCTAGTCCTGAATTAATGAACCGGCTTAACTTTCCATTATAGCCATGTCTATCTCATGAGATATAAATATTTACCCAATGCATTGGAGGGAGATATAGGTCCCACCCATCTCATAATGAAATCATTCTTACTTGTGCCACAAAATAAACATAAATCATTCATCGTTACCCAAATAATAAAATGGGTTTCATAAACATCATCCCATAATAACGTAATACATATAAAACAAATTGATATCATTTAATAATAAGAAGAATCAAACCGTTTAAATAATTGATACATTATACTTGAAACATAAACATGCTAAATAATGTAATCCTAGATGAAAAATTGTTTTGATAAAACACTTGAAATGAATTCTTGAGGAAAATATTCTTTCTCCTTAAAAATCATTTTCTTTTCACAAAACGCCACAAAATTTTAAAAGAAAAGTATTTTATTGAAAATAACCATGAAAACATATAGATTAATCTTCTTGAAAACTAGGCGACATGAAATCGTAAAAATCCGTTCATGCTATATAAGTTAAAAAAAACATTCTCCTTGTACTTTTGTCAGAAAAGTCAAAAAGTTCCATGTATGGTAAACAAAAGAAAGATTCTTTCCATAACCCAATGTAAAAGTCAAATATGGGTAAACATGACTTTAAAAATAAATGTATGCATATTAAACAATTTATGAAAAAAAAATTTATGGACATGGATGAAAAATATAACCCCAGTTAATACTTACGTATAACCAATCTCAGATAAAAATGAGATTTGCAAAATTATCCCTTACCTTAGGTCCAATATGCTTTGTACGTATCCGAACCTCCTATATAATGATTTAAATAATGTCATTTTATTATTACCAAATCATATTCATTATTATGATATCATATATGGTTCACTTATGACTTTATATTACCCGTTCATTTTTAAATTCTATGTTAATCAGCTTTTTGGGTAAAATCGTTTTAATTATCGTACGTGTTCGGACTTGTTGTTATTGATATTATTATTACTTATATAATGTTTTAATTACTTACAGAATGTAATTAATGATTTATATATCATATATATTCAGTATATATATATATATACATATAATAGATAGATAAATGAAATGAAATACGCCATTCATGGAGATGGTATGCCGTACGTACGCATAAACGATGTTTTCCGTTCCTTATTGGCTTGAATTGAAGTAAGAAGATGACATATATATATATATAATAAATCCAGAAGATTTATTATGTCATATATTTCATCATTTTTCATCATATATACTTTATAATCATTCTCGAATGGTTAACATGGAGAATGAATCTCATCGTGTTGTGGAGACGGTAATCCGTACGTACGCATGAGCGATGAATCATTCCCATAATTATTGAATTGAATTGGAGTGGATGATATAATATCCCAGAATAAGTATGATGTTATAATAACTATATATAGTTATTCTTTACACCATTATACCCATCCAAGTAAGGTGGTGGTGGAAAAACAGATTACACCCCGGCGTGGAGACGGTATTCCGTATGTACGCACGCGCAGTGATTTCGTTTTCCGTAGGATGGATAGAAGGTGAAATGGGGTTGTTTCATATTTATAATAAAATATCAGTATATTAGTGATACTTATGTTATTAAATAATAATTAAACAACTAAAGAAGAAGGATTTGAAGAAGAAAGAAACTTGAAAGAATCGGTAGAAGAGATTACCTCTTCTTCGACGCACCTCTTTTAAGCATCCTCTTAAGGCACTAGAGTTGGCCTTTTGAGGAGACCAGAACCTCTATAATGTTTATAGGGAAGTTTAAAAGGTAAATTTTCCAAGGTTTTCTGAGCTTGAAGGCTCAAAATTGTGTAAAGAGAAGAGAAGAGAGAGGAGGTTCCCTTTTATAAGGGAGGAGAGGGGCACCTTAGAAAAAATTTAAAATATTTTTTTATAATAAAGTCATATTCGGTTTATAATAGCTATAAATTGATTTATTTAGACGCTAAAGTAGGGATGGGTAGAAATAATCTCAAAAAATAAGTTTTAGACAAGTTTTGGTTACTATTTTAACCCTATCATTTAGATTTAACTCTAAGTTAAATAATTTAACCTTTACCGTGTCTTCTTGTTTTAATACACTATATGGTTAATAAACTTACTATAAAAAGCCAAAAAAACACCAAGTGGTTCATTATTAATATATATAACCGTATATAAGTCATTGGGCCGAACCATATAGTTTTAGGAATAGAATACCAATTAATAATATAATATTTGTTTTAAAAACTATTTTATGTCAATTTTGACACAATTTGGTAATTGATTTTTTTAAAAATCATAACAGAATGATTAGTTATAAAAATGTTACTTAAATAATACTAAAATGTCATATTAACCTATAAAATTATTTTAATTAATAAAAAGTCTCAAATTACATTTATTTTGGTATTTATAACATCAATTATGTTAATATTTCATTATTAAGGTAATTACTGCATCATCATTGTGTCATAAATAAATTAAATTATTTAACGTATAAAAATTATAAATAAAATACCATTATGTAGGAAATATTTTTATCTTTCTCAAAAATGTTTATCGTCGAATTTATCTTACGTATAACCCTATATTAAAATTTGTTTAGTTTTTAAAATTTTATTTTAACTCTTTTAACTCATCTTTGAATTAAATAATAATAAATGTCCTAATCTAATCCAAGTGGACCTAAATGATAATATTATATTCCTAAGTTTTTTTTGGTAGAATTATACCTATCCAATAGAATTAGGACATGTTTTAGGGTAATAATAATATCATTTTTATCCTTAATTTCCCTATTTACTTTTAACCGTGGTAAATAAAAGTAAGAAGTTACTATTCATCAAAAATAATTTTTATCTTATTGAACCACATTTTACTCCTTGATATTAACCGTGTCTCTCAGATTTTTTAAATTCCACTCACAGAAGCGGTAAAATTACGTTTTATGTAAATTTTCAAATTCTCCTAGGAGGTGGGTAAAAGACGGTGAAAAGTTCAATAAAATTTTTTTATATCTAAAATTATTATAAAATGTCCCCAATGAATTATATTGAACTTATATATTTATTATGTATATATTTTGAACTAAAATAAATTTAAATAAAATAAATTATTATTTAAATAAATATATCGTTTTAACCAATAACTCAGGGTTTTCACTATTCATTAAAAATTGAAAGTTTTCAGAAAAATACCAAAAATTAAACCTAGGCTAATTTCGATATTCCGAATCCAAATATTAAGTCCATTTTGAAAAATAAAATTTATAAAATTTCAAAAAAGTGTGTATTACTATTCATAACGGCTAGTTTATATAATATTTTAATGACATATATTTGTTTAGTGAAACTCGGTATTACGTATAACACACAGTATCGTGGAAGGTCGCGATTGCGTGTAATGAAATCCATGTCAGGGTTACGTGTGGTAAAAGATTCATTTTTTGTTGTGTGTAATAGAATCCAACCATATTTCATTTATAAATTGAATATATATATATATATATACACTCAATGTTGCGTAGAATAAATTTTATTGAACGAACTTGAAATTTTGTGTAAAATGATCCAAGAATAGTGTTTCTTATACTTCAAGCTAATACGGTGTTGCGTATAGCGCAAGATAATCTTGGTACAACATATAACACAAGACATCAAATAAATTAAAAACAATAATTCTCAAAAAATCTCGGGGTGTTACATTCTACCCCCCTTAAAATGAATTTCACCCTCGAAATTCATCAGGGTTATAAATCATTTACTACTTGAAATTTTATTTCAAAAAAACCCACATTGTAAAAAACAATACTGAAACTTAATTTAAAAAACTAATGTATGAAACATAATTGTAACCCAAATTAACTCATCACTGGGTTTCCACATAGGAGAGCATAGGTGGCAATATGGACATGGAAAAGAAATATAACCATCAACTTCTGATAAAGAGTGGTAGAGGACATGGCTATGAAAAAGACAAAAATCACAAAGCCATAAATTTGTGATGATCTAAGGTACCATATGATTTATTAGATATGGGGCACTGGGAAAACATTTTCGGTTTTCAATATCATTTCCCAAATGTTGAAGAATTTTTGAATTAAAAGAAATACTTACTTGATTTTGGTACAATCTTACCATTTCTCATGCCTTGAACAATTTCCACTTCACCTCTTAAAGAAATTAAGTTGAATTTGACTTTTTCAAAGTGTTAGCAGATCATGTGATAGAATGATAGGTCATTCCATCTGTCTCAAACATATGGTTAGAAAAAATTATATACATAAGTCCATCTATAGTGAGATTAATCGCATATGGTTCCAAAAATGGACTTATTCTTCATCTATCATACCACTTAATAAAATAAAACTAGTTTATACTAACCAGGGACTTCCTGTAGGCCAGAGGTAGGTGAGAAAGGCTTGTCACACTTCAGTTGTGGGTTCGATTCCCGCTACTTTGTCCAACGCGATGGGTTGTCGCCCGTCCTGGAGGTTTTCTTGTTTCTAAAACTACATTATTATAACATCCCATCAATAATATAAAAAAAGTTCTATCCTTAAAAAATACTAACTTATGTCCAATATAATCCATTCAAATCTTTCGACTTATCTATAATACTTCTAATCAAGATCGAAGTATAAAGAAAACAATTACTAGAAATGTCATCTACTAAGCATGTGAATACCATCATTTATCACGCATATATCATACAAAATATCTTTTTGGTCACATTCTAAACATGTGAATACCTTAATCATGTATTTTCCTGAAACATGAATACCCATTGAACCTTAGTGAAAACATGAATTCTGTCAAAAGTTAACTCTTTACACATACCAAAATCCCAAAATTTTGATATACTCAAACCATGATATCACATTGTCCTTATATCAGTCATGATCTCATGAATACTATCATACATATTATTTTCTCCTTATCCCTTCATTATGCGCATTTCATCTACTTTCCAAAAATATTTCAATCACTTTTCATGGTTACTGGTACAATAAAATTATTGAAAACCACAATCGACCAATACATAGATATTCCAATATACCATAAAAGTAACTCAACAACATTATTCTTTAATACCAATACATAAACACTTCAATCCATCCTATTCAATTATTGTCATGGAATACGTCCTTCCTTGATTTAGAAGTGACCTCTTAGGTTAGGGCATTGATTTGGGTAATGCCCATGTTCCCCACAGATAAGACATTGAACTTCATAACAGTATGTCACTCTATGACCCTTCTCTCCACACAGATAACATCTCCACTCCATTTGATGTATTCTTCAAGGTTCTTCTCCCATTATTTAGAAATCTCAATCTTCCTTTCTCTATGCTCCTCAGCCAATATGCATAAAATTACAACTTCCTCTTATTTGATGAATTAGGAATACCACTAAAGTTATCCTTGTTAATCATATATCGCGATGACTTATTCAACATAATCACAAAATCTTTCTTTCTAATAATTATGAAATTTCGTTTCTCATAGTCACCAATTTGTCCATTAGATTCAATGTTGACCCAATTCCTTCTCGTTCCATCCATTGACTAAAACCAAAAACCATGGTGTAAGAAACTGTTAAAATAACATGGAACCACATAATCATAATAAGTCACTTATGTGATGTATAACATATCACAAATTCTTTAATCCATGACACCCTAGGTTTACCCTAGGTTATTCATGATTGTAAAAATAATTCTTGGACTATAACCTATATTTATACTAAACCTTAGGGACATCCCTAGACATACCTTAGAAATATCTCTAGCGATCACACTAAAGTTCTCACATCCTAGTTTCCAAAGGTTGACTAAACCTTTCCTCTGATACCAACTATGGAGACCCAATCTTGACGTACATGGACATTACATTACTTTTGCATAATAATTAATATGTAACATGAACCAACACTCAAAGACCGTAATAGTTTAGTGTCTTTGGAAACTCAAAACATAATATTCTAATCATGGTGAAAGATCTTCCACATCTCCCATAAAGATCTTCCCCTTATGTTTTCTTACCTAAAACCTTTCTTTATATCCTAGGGAAAAGAAAACATAAAAAGGGTGAGCTCAAATTCTCAGTAAGGGTAAACATAGAGAACATAAAACAATCCATGAAAATTTGAATGAAAAAACTTGAACATAAAATCTAAACATCAAAATCTTGAGAAAAGACATAAATCTTTGAAGTACGTAAGGCATATATCATAAAGGAACATGAGTCATGATGAAATAGAATGGGCATAAAACATGTAATTGTGGAAAACCATTAAGCACTTGATATTATTTCTATAGTAGCAAAGGCATTGCTTCCAAGACCATCTTAGTGGAAAAATTCCCTTACTGAATCGAGTTCACTCCTCGTTCCAGTCCTGTATCACTGAACCGGATTAACTTGCCGTTCCAGCCATGTCTATCTCATGAGATATATGTCTGTACCCAATGCATTAGAGGGAGATATAGGTCCCAACCATCTCATAATGAAATAATTATTACTTTTTCCACAAAATAAACATAAATCATTCATCACAACCCAAAGAATAAAATGGGTTTCATAAACATCATCCCATCATAACGTAATACATATAAGAAAAATGGATATCATTTCCTCATAATAAGAATAAAAACATGTAAATAATATAGACATTATAATTGGAACATAAACATACTAAATAATGTCATCTTAGATGGAAAATAGTTTTGATAAAACACTTGAAATGAATTCTTGAAGAAAATATCATTTCTCCTTAAAAATCATTTCCTTTCCACAAAATGCAACACAATATTAAAAGAAAAGTATTTTATTGAAAATAACCCTGAAAAATTTTAGAGTAAGATTCTTGAAAATTAGGCTATATGAAACTGTAAAAATCCTTTCATGCCATATAAGTTAAAAAAAATCCTTGTACTTTTTGTCGGAAAAGTCAAAAAGTTCGTCGTATGGTAAATAAGAGAAAGATTATTTACATAACACAATGTAAAAGTCAAAGAGGGGTAAAATGACTTTAAAAATAAATGGAAGAATATTAAACACTTTATTAAAAACATTTTTATGGACATGGATGAAAAATATAACCCCAGTAAATACTTACATATAAGCAATCTCCGATTAAAATTTGATTTGCAAAATTATCCCTTACCATAGGTCCGATATGCTTCGTACATATCCAAAACTCCTATATAATGATTTAAATAATGTCATTGATTTATTACAGAATCATATTCATTGTTATGATATCATATATGGTTCACTTATGACTTTATATTACCTGTTCTTTTTTAAATTCTATGTTAAAGCATCATTTTGGGTAAAATCATTTTATTTATCGTACGTGTTTGGACTTGTTGTTCTTGATATTATTATTACTTATATCATGGTTTAATTATTTCAATAATTTAAATAATGATTTATATATCATATATATTCAGTATATATATATATATAATAGATAGATAAATGAAATGAAATACACCATTCATGGAGACGGTAGGCCATATGTACGCAAGAACGCCGTTTTACATTCATTATTAAATTGAATTGAAGTAAGTAGATGATATATATTTATATATATAAATACAGTAGCTTTATAATGTCATATATTTCATTATTATTCATTATATATACTTTTTAATCATTCTTGAATGGTTAACATGGGGAATGAATCTCATCGCGTCGGGGAGACGGTAATCCGTACATACGCACGAGCGATGATATTGTTCCAATAATTATTGAATTGAATTTTAGTGGATGATATAATATTTCAGAATCATTATGATGTTAAAATAACTCTATATAGTTATTCTTTACACCATTATACCCATCCAAGTATGGTGGTGGTGGAAAACCAGATTACACTATGGCGTGGAGACGGTATTTGGTACGTACGCACGCACAATGATTTTGTTTTTCGTTGGATGGATAGAAGGTGAAATGGTGTTGTTTCATATTTATATTAAAATTTCAGTATATTAGTGATACTGATGTTATTAATTTATAATGAAACAACTAAATAATAAGAATTTGAATAAGAAAGAAACATGAAAGAATCGGTAGAAGATATTAGCTCTTCTTCAACGCACCTCTTTTAAGATTCCTCTTAAGGCACTATAGTTGGTATTTTGATGAGACCAGAACCTATATATTGTTTATAGGAAAGTTTATAATGGAAATTTTCAGGGTTTTTCTGATCTTTAAGATATTAAATTTTGTAAAGAGAAGAAGGAGGAGGTTCCCTTTTATAAGGGAGTAGAGGGGCACCTTAGGAAAAACTTAAAATATTATTTTATAATAAAGTCATATTCGGTTTATAATAGCTCAAAAATGACTTATTTCGAATCTAAAGTGGGTATGGGTCTAAATTATATCAACCAATAGTTTTTAGACATGTTTAGGTTACTATTTTAACCTTATCATTTAGATTTAACTCTAAGTTATATAATTTAACCTTTACCGTGTCTTCTGGTTTTCTTACACTATATGGTTTATAAACTTACTATAACAAGCCAAAATAACCCCAAGTGGTTCATTATTAATATATATAACCTTATATAAGTCATTTTGACAAACATTAGATTTTTAATAAATGAATATCAATTAATAATATAATATTTGTTTTAAAAACAATTTTATGTCAATTTTGACACTATTTGGTAATTGATTTTTGTGAAAATCATAACCGAATTATTAGTTCTAAAAATGTTAATTGAATAAATAAAAACATGTCATATTAACCTATAAAATTAGTTTAATTCATAAATAGTATCAAATTACATTTATTTGGGTATTTATAACATCACTTATGTTAATATTTCATTAATAAGATAATTACTGCATCATCACTCTGTCATAAATAAATTAAACTATTTAATGTCTAAAAATTATAAATAAAATACCATTATTTATGAAATATTTTTAGATATATAATGAATATTTATAGTCAAATTTGTCTTATGTATAACTCTATATTAAAAACGTTTTAGTTATTTAACTTTGATTTTAACTCTTTTAACTCATTCTGGAATTAAATAATAATAAATGTACTAATCTAATCTATGTGGACCTAAATGATAATATTATATTCCTAAACTTGTTTTGGTTGAATTATTCCTATCCAATAGAATTAGGACATGTGTTAGGGTAATAATAATATCATTTTTACCCTTAATTTCCCTATTTACTTTTAACTGTGGTAAATAAAAGTAAAAAGCTACTATTCACCAAGAATTATTTTTATCTTATTGATCCAAATTTTACTCCTTGATATTAACCGTGTCTCTCGTATTTTTGAAATTCTACTCACAGAAGCAGTAAAATTAAGTTTTATTTAAATTTTCAAATTCTCTTAGGAGGTGGGTAAAAGACGGTGAAAAGTTCAATAAAATTTTTATATATCTACAATTATTATAAAATGACTCTAATGAATTACATTAAACTTATATAGTTATTATGTATCTATTTTAAACTAAAATAAATTTAAATAAAATAAATTATTATTTAAATAAAAAGTCGGTTTTAACCAATAACTAAGTGTTTTTCATTATTCATTAAAAATTGAATGTTTTTTGAAAAATACCAAATATTCACCCTATGCTAATTTCGATATTCCGAATCCAGAAATGAAGTCCATTTTGAAAAATAAAATTTATAAAATTTCAAAAAGAGGGTATTACTATTCATAATGGCTAGTTTTTATAATATTTTAATAACATATATTTGTTTAGTGAAGCTCAGTATTGTGTACAACACACACTATTGTGGAAGGTCGCAATTGTGTGTAAAGAAAGCCAATTCAGCGTTGCGTGTCGTGCAAGATTCCTTTGTTGTTGTGTGTAATAGAATCCAACCATATTTCATTTATACATTGAATATATATATATATATACACACACACTCAATGTTGCATAGAATAAAATCTATCAAACGAACTTGAAATTTTGTGTAACACGATCCCAGAATAGTATTGTGTATACTGCAAGCTAATACGGTGTTGCGTATAGTGCAAGATAATCTTGGTGTAGCATACAACACGATACATCAAATAAATTAAATAGAATACTTCTCATAAAATATCAGGGTGTTACATATTATGGATTATTTTATTTCTTATAGAGTGAGAAAATTTCCATTAACTAAGAATTTGATGAGTATTATTAGTTTATGTTTTTCTTAAATTTTTTAAATCTATATACATGAAATGATCCTTGAGATATAAGAGATGTAATTATTTGTTTTTTGATTTCATAATTAATGGTGGTTACCTCCATTCTATTTCACTTTGTAACAAAGTGATTATGTAATGTATGTTTCTATGGTACATGATCTATGCGTATAGGTTTGGGGTGTCACAATTAATATCTATGGAGAATTTATATACCTTTATATATTAGGATATTTACTGAGGATAATATATGGGTTTTTAAGTTTGGTTTTATCACAATTTCATAGGTATCAGTTACCCTTTGGGACAATATCCGATCTAAAGTCAAGATAATAATGTATATAATATTTGGGGATTTGGATTAGAGAAATTTAGTGAAAACCCTAGGGAAAAAGTCTATGAATGAATTCTACGTATAGGATAACATCATAATTTTTTGATAAAGTAGATATTGTGTAGTCATCCCAGTAATTACATCCCTATCTGGATACTATAAGTTGACACGGAACCCGAGAAATATATACCTAGGGGTAATAACCCCATAAAGGGAAGATTGGGTATTAACTCTGTCATCACCTTGTGCATGAAAAATATGTATAAATACAAACCTAGTTTGACACCCATATAGGATATGATATGGGGAATTTACACTCTATTTAAAAACTATTATGATGGATTTAAATATTTTTATGTTTTATAACATAATAGGAATGTGTCCATGGGTATGTAAGATTGAAACATTGAGATTCATAAGTCACGGTACATACTAATTTCTACATGCTTTTCGGGAAAAGAGATATGTTAAATTTTGTGAGTATAGATTACAATGATTTTTTGGGTTTATAATATTTTATTATATTTTATGGTAATTTTGGATCTCAATTTCTAATATTATGTTAAGATGTATGAGGATCTCAACTCTAAGTAACCTAGGTTGAAACAATAATTATATAGGTTAAACTGGGATTTATATTGGTGGCACAAAGTATAATACAAGTTTAGATGTAAGAACTATAGGCTAACATGATTGTTTTATAAAGTGAGACATCTTGAGTCTAAATTTTCCAATGATTACTTATGGAAATTGTCTTATAGTGATAATCAATCATGGTAACTCTTATGGTTTTAGAAATGGATGGAACAATAAATAACCATGGGTGCAAGGGGAAATAATGAGATTATCTCAATGAAAATCCCATTATAATTAGTAATATAGTGAGACACCTTGTTATTATACCAAGGAAACTATAAAGAACTTAAATTGACAACATGAAGATAGTTTAAATATCTAACACACCAAAGAAGATATGGATGAAATCTTATATAATTTAGGGTGACCATGATGATTAAGGAAAGAAGATTCATTTTCCTACATGTAAAAACTATGGGAATAATCAGGGGGGAAATTTCCTTAAATGAAAATTCAAATTCTATAAGTGTGGAGATGATGTTCACAAGACACCCAAATTTAAGGTAAATTGAGAGGATACAAAAATCCATTACTTCAATTTCAATAGAATAGGGCATTATGTGAATCAATATCCAAATTTAAGGGACCATAAGGTAAATAGACACCAACGACTAGAAAACAAAGAAATACTAAGTCACTACAAATAATGTAGTAGATAGTGAGTTCTCACTCTTGATTTTCTAGTTTACTTTTTCATGCATTATTTCACCAATTATAGGATATTGAGTTATAAATAAAACCCATAGTGGTATAAATATCATATAAACCCATGATCATCTAGAGGTTTATGATTTATTATGAGTTCCTTATATATATTATTTTGATCTTATGAGTCAAATTCAAAGGATGAAATTTATTTAGGGGTAGATACTATTACACAGTAAATTTGTTATATATGATTACCTTTAAATAATTCTATTTATTTAATATCCTTCTCCATATGCAACACTGAACATAAACAAAACTGTGATATATTTAGATAAAATATAAATATTTATGTATGAACATTAAAACCTATCTTTTGAATTAGTAGAAATGGATAGTATTAATTAATTTATTAAATATATGTATAAAAAAGAAAGTATACTTATTATATGAATGAAATTCAATTCGTTTAATTAAATGACTACTATGATAATTTATTGTTTTGAAAAGAGTTTTTCTAAAAATTACATTTTTATGTGATATGTATTTATATTTCAAGAAACATATGATTGATGATGATGAATTTTGTTAGATATTAATAATTTTTGTTGAAACCATTTTATGTTAAATGATATGAAATAAGAATAATAATAGTCAATAATAAAAATATCACTTTTCAATAAAAAAGGGTTTTGATTATATTTTGCAATTTTATTCTGAAATTGAATGCATAAATTTAAGAATTTTACTTTCAAAAAATTAAATTCATTTTTTAATTTATAACTACATTATTATCTTAATATTAATTTTAGTGATTTTCGAAAAATAATGTTTTATGTGAATAGTGTAAAATAATGTTGTTACAAATGACATGAGTTTTATGAAAATATTAGTTTATATTCATGAATTGGATATTTATTAAACATTTTTCTAAGACAAAATATTTATTTTATATGTTACTTCATAATTATAAACACTTTTCCTTTAATTTACAAACCCATATTTTATATTTTTGAACATAAGTAATATTTTCTTAAAAAAAATTATCTGATTATACATTTTTTTAAAATTAAAATTTTCCACTTTTATAATTTGAATAAAATTAAATGGAATTGAAATTTAGAGTAGTACTTACAAATTATCTACTAAATACGACTTGATTTTTAGTAAAAAAAAGAATGACTTACCTTAGGGGAAAACTAGTTATTTTGGTAAAAGCTAAAATGGTAAAAGTAAACATTTATGGGGTAAAGGGATTGAAAAATTATAAAATCCTATCTATAATTGTGTTAATCAGGTGTGTACCTACCTTGTATCTTCAGCACTCCATTATTTATCAATTTTTGAGCCACTTTTCAATATGTTCTCCCTTTATATTAAGTTGAACTATTTACAAAAATGTCATTCTTACCACTTGTAAATGGGTCCTCTCACCACCCTTTCATGGAACTCCTTAAAATTAGGTTTCCGTATAAAAAATAGACTTATACATTTATCTATAATAATATTTCAGTATATTTATCTTCTCATCATAATATATTATCTTATGTCATCTATTTCCAAGTGATTATCTAAGGAAATCGCAAAGTGCTCAACGCAAGTAATCATTTTTACATAGCTTATGTCTTTTCTATTTCTATTTTATAATTATAATTTTAAAATAATTATATAATGAAATTATTATTAGTCATATAATTTATATTAATAAAAATTAAATCTTCATTCATGTGTTGTGCGGATTACTGCCTCAATGACCCAACATGTTTTAATTTACATCACCACCTTACAAGGATTTTATAAAAGGGAAATTTAATAAATAATTTCTTTTATTTTTATAATTATTATGATTCTTAAATAATAAACTATATTACTTCTTCCTCCAATTCTATGAAAATGACATTGTCATCAATGCGTACGTGTAGACTACCGCCTGCATGGAATGGTGTATTTTTTTTTATTACAGCCTTACATGGCTAGTCATAAGGATGGTATAAAAGGTTGAATATGATTTTTTTGATATCATTAATCTTATGGTATTAAAAATTGGAGAAACAATTAATTATATTATCAAAATAAGATTATCCTTAATTAAATCATTTAAAACGGACGAACTAAGAGCATGACAATATATTCTTTCTAAGAAATGACTTTATATAAATTTTATTTTCCTTATAATAAATTATAATTATAATATATTTAAATAGTAAATACTAAATAATATAATTATGATTTTTTATAATAATTCTACAACTAAAAAACTTCATAATCATTCATTAATCTTGGTAAGTTCATGTTTGGGTAGATTTAATCATCCACCTGAACAATAATATGCATTTATATCATGGGTAAATATTAGAACTTATTTAATGGTATAATATGATATAAATATGTAAATTTGTTTGTTCTGGTAAGGTGATATCAACATCTAACCCATTAATTAAGAAATCACCTCTTGTTCATTAAGAATCATTGAAAAAAGATCATCATTGATTTTATCTTCAATGTTTGTAACAAAAAATAACATGGAGTGAAATTATAGATTTATAAAATATAATGGAACATATATTTGATTAAATTATATTATATAAGAATAATTTAATTTTTAATAATAATTATTACCAACACTATTTTTATAAAACTAGTTCAAAGCATAATATATTACTTACACTCGGTGATGAAAATAGGTAACAACAAACTAATGTATATATGTATATAATGATTATAAATTATGAGTATATATTTTTATGGACCTCAATAATTTTATTGGGTATTTATTTAAAAAAATTAATTTAATTATTCCTGAAATTTGTTTCTAGGGCATAATAAATTAGGACAGAGGTAAGGGTTTTAATCTCGAATTCCTATCTTTGAGACATGTTTGGTATTGTTAACCTACTTCCATTTATATGGTGTATATCAATAATATTTGAGATTTAATATCATGAATTATCTTTTAATAATTTTATTTTAGGTTCAATTACAAGTTATCTTTTTCAATGGGTTTTGGATAAAATGATACTAAAGACACAAGGGTTCTTGTCCTCGAACATTAATTTCTTTATACATCTTTATGTTATACAACATCTTTTACTTTTAATGGTGTATTAAATAACCATGGATTTGTAGGTATCACATAGTTTTATTATTCATGGAAAATACTAAGTAAAATCATTTTCATTTCATAAAATATATTTTTAATTAGTTGTTACCCCAGTTGTAAGACTTTTGGATAACTCAATTTTGATTCATTGAGTTATAATCATCCTCTTGGACATAAAAGGTTGGTAAATTATACATATTTATTATATTATTTTGTATTATTCTTTTTCGATGATTTTACATTTCTAACACATAATTATTTTTTTTGAAACCTTCATTACATCAAGGAATATGTTTCTCTTAAGGAATAAGGATAACTCAAGTCTCCTTTCATTCAGTTATATCGATTCATCATGAAATTATTTCTTCTATAATTGGGTTCTACCACTAATATTTTATTATATGTTAATTTCAGTACCTATTTGGGGAAAAATATATTTTGATACAAAAGAATGTTTTGTTACTCTTTTAATAGCGTCATTTTTTAATAATGTATTTTTCAAGATATTAAAAGGGGGGGTTCCATTCCCATTCATATATTTTGTATTCATCTACTCATTTATACAAAGTAAACCTTATTTATTATAAATTATTCATTATTGGATATTATTTTTGAAATTAAATGTTTTAAAAAGATTTAACATCACCTTTTCTGTAACACCCCAAGCTTCCACGGTACGTTTCCCTTCGAATAATGCAATAGCGTGTGTTGTACGCAACCTCGAGCTCTAACACACACCACAACTAATTAAACTAGCCATTGTGAATAGTAATACCTACTTTTTGAAATTTTATAAATTTTATTTATCAAAATGGACTTCATTTTTGGATTCCGAATATCGAAATTAGCCTATGTTGAATTTTTGGTATTTTTTCTGAGAACTTCTAATTTTTTATGAATAGTGAAAAATACTTAAAAACAACTTTTTTATTAAAAATAATTTATAGTGATAAATTATACTATTTAGTGGTTTCAGAGTATAATTAGTATATATTTTTACCGTTTTATCCAATGGTGGTCATTAGAATTAATTTCACTTTGAAATTGGACATAAACAATTGTCAATCTTTTGATATATATTGTTTCTTAAAAACACGCTATTTGTTGTGACAGCGGGAATTAATTATAAAATTAATTAATGCAACTTATATGTTTGGAATTCTGTAAAATAGACATCATTTTTGAATTCGGAATATCAATTATATCTTAGGGTGAAATTTTGGCATTGTTCTGAAAAACTTCAATTTTTGATGAATAGTGAAACCACTAAGTGGTAGTTAAATAACTGCTTTTTCGTTTAAATGAAATATTACAACTTCTGTGTTTTGAATTTCAAAAATCTGACATACATGGTTGTCATTAGGATGTAAAATGTGGTTCAATGGGATTAAAATAATTTTTTTGGTGAATAGTAACTTTTAAGTTTAATTAATCGCAATTAAAGGTAATTAGTGAAATTTAAGGTAAAAATGATATTATAAAAATATGAAAATACCCTTACACTTGTCCTACCCCTATTGTATGAGTAATGGCCGACCAAGACAATCCATGGGTCAACTTGGGGACCCCATGGAGCCACTTTAGTTGGAAAATGACATAAATACCTTTTATTTAATGTTAAAGTAAAAAATGACACAAACATGAAATGTTTTACTAAAACAATTTTTACATGGGGTTATACAAGTCATATTTTTGACTATAAATAGTCATTGGAAAGCTAAAACTATTTCCCACATCATAGTAATTTTTTTATAATTTTAGACATTAAATAATTTAAATTATTTATGACATCATTATGATGCAGCGATGACCTCATTATTTAACGATTTTAATACAATTAAAAGATAATGTAAAATATAAGGCTTACACTTGTCCAAAGACTATTGGATGGGTATATTTCAAACCCTTATCACCTTATCCACGAATTATATAAGTGTGGGACCTTTAGAATCCAAAAAGCATTGTATAATAATGTAACATTTCAACCTTTCCAAAAGAGCCCCTCCTCTCCTCTTATAAAAGGCCCCCACCTCTACCACCTTATTCACACTTGAAAGCCTTTTGGTTCGGCCAAAATCTGACCCAATACTCTCCCAACTTCTCTCCCTTCATCCTATAAGCTTTACTTTAGTCAGAAAGCCATCCTAAAAAGTCCTTTTGATCAAATGAAAAGGAAGAACCCGAAGAAGAGGTAACGTTTTCATCACACTCTTTCAAATTTCGTTCTTCTTCCACTCCCTCTTTGTTTATTATTTAAATTCTAAAATTAAAACTCCAGTATCCTCTATATACCATGATGTAATTATAAATATGGAACAACCATATTCAGTATTCTACCCATCATTTGAATGAATGTCACCATACGTGCGTACGTACGGCTTACCGTCTCCACGTCGTGGTGTAATTGTTATTCAATATATTATTATTTAGATGGGTATAATAATGATATGTAATTCATGTAAATAATAAATATAACATGATAATGATTCTTTATATATGATATAATATCCAATTATATATTATTTTAATATCAAAATAATGATATTGTCGCTCATGCGTACGTACGGACTACCGTCTCCACGAACGCGATGAGATTCATTCTCCGTCGTATCCATTCAAGTATAATTATCATTTTATGATTTAAAAATAATGTTTAAGGACATGATATCATTCTGGATATGAATAAGATACAACCTATCCATGAAAAAACATGACTTACGTAACAAAACATATAAAAGAAAACGAGTAAGTTGACACCCGAAACAATGATAAATCTAAGATATTGTTAACAAAGCAATGCTAAAAGATCATATATGATATCATATGAATGGATATGATTCTTGTATAATTTAATAACAATTATTTCACCATTATAAATGAGGTTAACCTACCCCAACCAAGGAAAAGTACAAGGTAAGGGTTTACTTCGCAACCTCTTCATTATCCAAGGTTGTTTATACAGAATTATCTACTGGGACCTCGTTATCATCCACATCCATGTTTCTTAAAAATGTCTTTAAAAACATTTTTACTATTAAATGGAAATTGGGTTAAAGTAATTTATACCCTTATACGTTTTTGAAAGGAATCTTACCGTCGTTTTCCAAACAATGTACTTTTTGACCTTTTTGACAAATTTAAGGTAAGAATGTTTTTTTAACTTATACGGTGGGTGCGGCTATTTTCCACCATTATAACTTCGCCGAAGCTTCCCTTACAAGCTTATAAGAATATTTTCAAAGTAAATGTATTATTTTATAATTATGGGACTTTTAAATGATTTCAAAAAAAAGAGAGATATTTCTCTCAAATAGCTTTGATTTCATCCATGTCAACATCCTTTGATGGGGTTTAAGTTTAATTGAAATTGATTTATGATACAAAACTTCCATTGAACAGTTTGTGAAATATTTGACTGTGGATGTGTTATTTTTATACCATCCATAGTTTATGGAGAAATTATTGACATTTCGTATGCTAGTTTTAATACGAATATTTATGTTATGTTTAAGCCTATTCATATGAGGAATGTATTGGACTTAACAAGTGACGGGTGGAGCCCACTATAGCTCCTCGATGCATCGGCAGGTCTCATGAGACAACTAGACGTGGAATTGTCCGAGGCCCTTTCCCAATTTGATTTATGGTTTTGGCCAAGGCCTTAATCATTTTAGACGTCTTGGCCGAGGCCTTGACAAAATGTTTCAGAATGTCTGGCATTATACATTCCCTCATTATGAAAGTGGTTATTGATAGTTCATGTGATTATTCGTCTAGTAGAATATCCATGTGAGTAAGTAATGACATTATTTTATTTTACTTTTTCCATATTATACTGAAGTTCAAGTTCAATAAGGCTTTTGTTTTAGTTATACATTGCCTTAAATTCTTATGTTTTCTTATGAAAGTTTCCGCTATATTGTTATCCTTACGGAGCATTTGAGCTCACCCCTTTCAATGTTTTATTTTTCCCAGGATGTGAAGAAGTGTATTATGACTGACTTGCAAGAAAAGTCAGTGAGGATATGAGTGTGGACTAGGGAGACCATGTTATTGTAGTTTTCATTTTTATGATGTAATGTAATGTTTACGAATGTATCTAGTGTTTCCAAGGCTACTAAACTAATCCGTCTTTCGAGACTTGATCTTTTGTGATCATTCCAATGTTATGTAATAATGCACCGACTCTAGGTAACTGGGGTCGGGGCGTTACAGTTGGTATCAGAGGAAGTTTAGTACAAACCTTGGAAGCTAGATTTAGACAAACTCTGATTAGAGCACGTAGACCTAAGATGAAATTTGAGGATTAGTATAGAAGAACTTCCTAAAATTTTGGTATTGTAGAGATTTTGTGAGTTTTCCGAGTAATACATCCCTGTCTGAATATGAGTAGGTAGAGGCGGCTCTGGCACAGATGTACCTAGGGGTAAAACCGAAAAACACCGCTTTGAGCTAGACTCGAACAGGAACTGGTGCACGACAACGGGCCTTACTGCACTCTTGGTTACGACACTCCCAGGGGATATGCTTAGGATAATTCCCATTTTCTTTACAAACCACTATGAAGGGTTACAAGTATATACTTCCTCAAAGAAAACATTTTCATAATTATGGATTATATCCATAATTAGTTCAATTTATGTTAAGTGTTTTACAAGTATGGAATTATGTATTTTGATTCATAAACTAATCTAGTTTATGCCATTATTTAGAAATGGCACCTAGTGGAAGGAATGGAAACCGTATCAATGCACAAACTCCATGTAGGGATTGCCCTCCTGCTCAAGATAATTATGGTAGAGCTAGTGATACAACTGGTGCTGATCAGCTTCTCACCGTACTGGGAAAACTCACGCAGGTTATGAATAATAACCTTACTCGTATGGAGCACCCTGATCCGCAATGTGGAGGATCAATGCTAGACCGTTTCATGAGGAAACAACCACAAACCTTCAATTGGAGTACAAATCCTATAGTAGCTGAGCAATGGATAAATTACATAGAGAAAATATTCCATGCCTTGGGGAGTAGTGAAAGGGAGAAAGTTGTCATGGCAGTTTACCGCCTCACTGGAGATGCCGATCAATGGTGGTCATTAATTCAAAAAACAAAGGAATATCATGAATTAAAAAACATGGAATGGAATGGGTTCAAAGAGTTGTTCTTAGAAAAATACTTTCCTCGAGACCATCGAGCGGATATGGAAAGGAAATTTCTGAGTCTGAGGCAGAAGGAGGATGAGAATGTCGCAAAGTATGAGGCTAACTTTACAAGGTTAGCGAGGTATGCTGCAGATTACATACGTAACCCAAGAAGTAAGACTGATCGTTTCTTTGATGGGTTAAAACCATTTCTCCGTCGAGCTTTAGTATCACAAACCTTCTCTTCATACGAAGGTATTGTCTCATGAGCTATCAAGACGGAAAAGGAATTCTCTAAGTCTTATGACTTTAAATCAAAGCAAGATAAGAAGAGATCCACTGAAAACTCTGGGAAAGGAAATAAGGAAACAGGGAAGAAGGGTAGAAATGAATTTCCACCCTGTGATAATTGTGGTAGGAAGCACCCTGGTGCCTGTCTAAAAGGAAAAGGAGTATGTTACAAGTGTGGTGAAAAAGGCCACCAAGCTCATGAATGCAAGGGAAAGAAAGCGGCTATCAACGTGGAATGTTATAATTGTAGAGAGAAGGGACATCATGCAAATTAATGTCCTAAGCGTCAGGGGAACTTACCTCAGAAGAGGCCAAGGGATCAGGGCCAGGCTTATGCTATCACTACTGTTGAGGTGGAAGCTCCGAAAGACATAGTGGCAGGTAATTTAATGGTTTCCTCAAGTTTAGAAAATGCATTATTTGATTCTAGATCATCGCATTGTTTCATATCTTCCCAGTTTTCTAAGAAAATTAGATATTTCCAATTTGATTTAACAAGGGAGTTGTCGGTCAAAACCGCTAAGGGAAGTATTGTTGCAACAATGTTTTGTCGATTAGTTCCCATTAGAGCACCTAAATGTTCTTTACCTGCTGATCTCATCGTCATACCCATGATTGAATTTGATATAATCCTTGGTATGTATTGGGTTTCGGACCATGATGAAAAAATTTATTGTAAGAGGAAAGAGGTTACGATTCTTGATGATGATGATAAGGAACACCTTATCTTTAGAGCATAATCATCGCCGCATAATTCTTATCAAGATCCACCCCCAGTAGCTCAACTAAATTAAATTATTGGGGAGGAAGAGAAGGAAATTACTGAGGGCGAGGAAAGGAATATTCAAATAGAGGATGTACCTATTGTGAGAGAATATGTTGATGTGTTTCCGGAAGAATTACCTGGACATCCTCCAGAACGAGAAGTTGAGTTTTCCATTGATTTAATTCCTGGATCAAGGCCCATATCGAAGAACCCTTATAGAATGGCCACTGTGGAATTAGTTGAACTAAATAAACAACTAGAGGAATTGAGTAATAAGGGATTTATTTTCCCTAGTGTTTCTCCTTGGGGAGCCCCTGTTCTTTTTTTTAAGAAGAAAGATTGATCTATGAGGTTGTGCATCGACTATAGGGAGATCAATGCTATAAAAATAAAGAACAAGTATCCCCTACCTCGTATTGATGATTTGTTTGACCAACTGCATGGAGCTCAATACTTTTCAAAGATTTATCTTCGGTCTGGATACCATCAGTTGTGTGTGAAGAAGGAAGACGTTCTAAAGACAACATTTCGAACAAGGTACGGGCATTACGAGTTTACAGTAATGCCTTTTGGATTGACTAATGAACCCTCTGTTTTCATGGATCTAATGAATAGAGTTTTCAAGGAATATCTGGATGACTTTGTAGTGGTATTTATTGATGATATCTTGGTATACTCCAAAAGCCACGAAGATCATGAAAATCACTTACGCATTATCCTGAAGACTATTAGAAGACATGAATTATATGGGAAATTTTTCAAGTGTGAATTCTGGCTTCAGGAGATTTATTTTCTTGGCCATATTGTCTCTAAGGATGGAATTTTCTTTGATCCTTCTAAAACCAAGGCAATCCAAGAATGGCCAGCACCGGCAAGTATAACTGAGGTACGTAGTTTTATTGGTTTAGCAGGTTATTATCGATGTTTCGTCCAGAATTTTTCCAGATTGGCTAACCCTTTGACAATGCTCACACGTAAAGGGATTAAATTTTTCTGGACAAAAGAGTGTGAAGAATGTTTTGAAGAACTGAAGAGAAGATTAGTCAACGCCCCTGTATTGACTCTACCATCGGGGAATGATGGGTTTGTTATTTATAGTGATGCATCGAAGAAAGGACTTGCTTTTTTCCTTATGCAGAATGATAAGGTTATTGCCTATGCATCACGACAGCTAAAAATTCATGAGAAAAACTATCCTACTCATGATCTTGAGTTAGCATCTGTGATCTTTGCTTTAAAGATATGGAGACATTACCTCTATGGTGAAAAATGTGAGATTTATACTGATCATAAGAGTTTGAAGTATATTTTCTCACAAAAAGAACTCAACATGAGGCAAAGGCAATGGCTTAAACTACTCAAGGATTATGATTGCACGATACATTACCACCCGGGGATAGAAAAAAAGGTGGCAGATGCTTTGAGCAGAAACGACCATGGAGTTTTGAATGTGATGATAATTGAAAGGGATCCAATTTTCATGGATCTAGTGAAGGTGGACATGGGAATAAATATGGAAGGTGAAACATCAATACTTTTTCAAATGGTTTCCAAACCATCATTACTAGAAAGTATTAAGAGTTCTCAGACCGATGATGAAGAATTTCAGAAGAAGATTAAAGATGTGAATAATGGAAGATTGAGGGACTTTGTGTATAAGGATGGAATTTTGAAATTCGGGAAGAGACTTTGTGTTCCCGATATACCTGATCTAAAAAGGGAATTGCTGGATGATGCTCATAGTTCCAATTTCTCTATACACCCTGGGAGCACCAAAATGTATAGAGATTTGAAGGAACATTTTTGGCGGGACAATATGAAGAGGGAGATTGCGGATTTTGTGTCGAGGTGTATGGTTTGTCAACAAGTGAAAGCTGGAAGGAAACATCCTGTTGGAGTATTGCAACCTCTTCCCATACCTGAGTGGAAATGGGATAATATTATGATGGATTTGTCATGGGACTACCAAAGACTCCTAGAAGGAATGATGAAATATGGGTCATTGTTGATCGTCTTACTAAGTCAGCACATGTTTTGGCTATACGGGAGGATCTACCACTTGAACGTCTAGAAAGACTATATATTAATGAATTTGTAATACTTCATGGAGTACCCCTATAGATTGTTTCTGATCGTGATCCTCGTTTTACTTCAAGATTCTGGAAAAGTCTTCAAAAGGCCTTGGATACTGTACTTTGTTTGAGCACTGCCTATCACCCTCAAACAGATGGACAATCAGAACGGACTATTCAAACCTTAGAAGGCATGTTGAGATCATGCTCTCTTGACTTTCAGGGTATGTGGGATCAATATTTACCACTGGTAGAATTTTCCTATAACAATAGCTTCCATTAAAGCATTAAGATGGAACCTTATGAAGCGTTATACGGAAAGCGATGTCGTACACCAACCTGTTGGGATGACGTTGGTGAAAGAAAAATTGTGGGACCAGAACTGGTGGAAGAAACAATGGAAAAGGTGAAGGTAATCCAAAACCACATCAAAGCAGCTCAAAGTCGGCAGAAGAGCTATGCCGATAACAGAAGAAAGGTTTTGGAATTTTAGGTGGGAGATCATGTTTTCCTAAAAGTATCTCCATGGAAGGGAGTTATACGTTTTGGTAAGAAGGGTAAGTTGAGTCCCAGGTACATCAGACCTTTCGAAATTCTAGATAGTATTGGGGCTGTAGCTTATCGTTTGGCGATGCCGCCAAATCTCTCCAAAGTTCACGATGTTTTCCACATATCGCTATTGAGAAAATAAAAGCCCGACCCAACACATGTACTTACCTATGAGGAATTATAACTGGAACCCGATATATCTTATTGCGAAGAGCGCATCAGAATTCTTGATGTGAGGGAGCAGGTGCTGAGAAACCGGACGACTCGTCTGGTAAAGGTTTTGTGGAGAAATCATAAAATGGAAGAGGCAACGTGGGAACCTGAGGAACTTATGATGAAGAACCACCCGAGTCTTTTTATGCAGTAATACCCTAGAAATTGCGAGGACTCAATTATTTGAAGGAGGGGAGAATGTAACACCCCAAGCTTACACGGTATGTTTCCCTTCGAATAATGCAATAGCATGTGTTGTACGCAACCTCGAGCTCTAACACACACCACAACTAATTAAACTAGCCGTTGTGAATAGTAATACCTACTTTTTGAAATTTTATAAATTTTATTTATCAAAATGGACTTCATTTTTGGATTCGGAATATCGAAATTAGCCTATGTTGAATTTTTGGTATTTTTTCTGAGAACTTCTAATTTTTTATGAATAGTGAAAAATACTTAAAAACAACTTCTTTAATAAAAATAATTTATAGTGATAAATTATAGTATTTAGTGGTTTTAGAGTATAATTAGTATATATTTTTACCATTTTATCCAATGGTGGTCATTATAATTAATTTCACTATGATATTGGACATAAACAATTGTCAATCTTTTGATATATATTGTTTCTTAAAAACACGCTATTTGTTGTGACAGCGGGAATTAATTATAAAATTAATTAATGAAACTTATATGTTTTGAATTTTTTAAAATAGACATCATTTTTGAATTCGGAATATCAATTATATCTTAGGGTGAAATTTTGGCATTGTTCTGAAAAACTTCAATTTTTGATGAATAGTGAAACCACTAAGTGGTAGTTAAATAACTGATTTTTTGTTTAAATGAAATATTACCACTTCTGTGTTTTGAATTTCAAAAATCCGACATACATGGTTGTCATTAGGATGTAAAATGTGGTTCAATGGGATTAAAATAATTTTTTGGTGAATAGTAACTTTTAAGTTTAGTTAATCGCGATTAAAGGTAATTAGTGAAATTTAAGGTAAAAATGATATTATAAAAATATGAAAATACCCTTACACTTGTCCTACCCCTATTGGATGAGTAATAGCCGACCAAGACAATCCATGGGTCAACTTGGGGACCCCATGGAGCCACTTTAGTTGGAAAATGACATAAATACCTTTTATTTAATGTTAAAGTAAAAAATGACACAAACATGAAATATTTTACTAAAACAATTTTTACATGGTGTTATACAAGTCATAGTTTTGACTATAAATATTAATTGGAAAGATAAAAAGATTTCCTACATCATAGTATTTTTTTTTATAATTTTTAGACATTAAATAAATTAAATTATTTATGACATCATTATGATGCAGCGATGACCTCAATATTTAACAATTTTAATAAAATGAAAAGATAATGTAAACTCCAAGGCTTACACTTGTCCAAAGACTATTGGATGGGTATATTTCGAACCCTTATCACCTTATCCACGAATTATATAAGTTTGGGACCTTTCGAATCCGAAAAGCATTGTATAATAATGTAACATTTCAACCTTTCCAAAAGAGACCCTCCTCTCCTCTTATAAAAGGCCCCCACCTCTACCACCTTATTCACACTTTCAAGCCTTTTGGTTCGGCCAACCTTTGCCCAAATACTATCCCAACTTCTCTCCCTTCATCCTAGAAGCTTTAATTTAGTCAGAAAGCCATCCTAAGGAGTCCTTTTGATCAAATCATAAGAAAGAACCCGAAGAAGAGGTAACATTTTCATCACCCTCTTTCAAATTTCTTTCTTCTTCCACTCCCTCTTTGTTTGTTATTTAAATTCTAAAATTATAACTCCAGTATCTTCTATATACTGTGATGTTATTATAAATATGGAACAACTATATTCTGTATTCTACCCATCATTTGAATGACATGTCACCATACGTGCGTACGTATGGCTTACCGTCTCCACGTCGTGGTGTAATTGTTATTCAATATATTATTATTTAGATGGGTATAATAATGATATTTAATTCATGTAAATAATAAATATAACATCATAATGATTCTTTATATATGATATACTATCCAATTATATATTATTTTAATATCAAAATAATGATATTGTCGCTCGTGCGTACGTACGGACTACCGTATCCACGAACGCGATAAGATTCATTCTCCGTCGTATCCATTCAAGTATAATTATCATTTGATGATTTAAAAATAATGTTTAAGGACATGATATCATTCTGGATATGAATAATATACAACCTATCCATGAAAAACACGACTTACGTAACAAAACATATAAAAGAAAACGAGTAAGTTAACACCCGAAACAACGATAAATCTAAGATATTGTTAACAAAGCAATGTTAAAAGATCATATATGATATCATATGAATGTATATGATTCTTGTATAATTTAATAACAATTATTTCACCATTATACCGGAGGTTAACCTACCCCAACCAAGGAAAAGTACAAGGTAAGGGTTTACTTCGCAACCTCTTCATTATCCAAGGTTGTTTATACATAATTATCTACTGGGACCTCGTTATCATCCACATCCATGTTTCTTAAAAATGTCTTTAAAATTTTTTTAATATTAAATGGAAAATGGGTTAAAGTCATTTATACCCTTATATGTTTCTGAAAGGAATCTTACCGTCGTTTTCCAAACAATGTACTTTTTGACCTTTTTGACAAATTTAAGGTAAGAATGTTTTTTTAACTTATTAGGCGGGTGCTGCTATTTTCCGCCATTATAACTTCGTCGAAGCTTCCCTTACAAGATTTTAAGAATATTTTCAAAGTAAATGTATTATTTTATAATTATGGGACTTTTAAATGATTTCAAAAAAGAGAGAGATATTTCTCTCAAATAGCTTTGATTTCATCCATGTCAACATCCTTTGATGGGTTTTAAGTTTAATTGAAATTGATTTATGATACAAAACTTCCATTGAACATTTTGTGAAATATTTGACTGTGGATGTGTTATTTTTATACCATCCATAGTTTATGGAGAAATTGTTGACATTTTGTATGCTAGTTTTAATACAAATATTTATGTTATGTTTAAGCCTATTCATATGAGGAATGTATTGGAATTAATAAGTGACGGGTGGAGCCCACTATAGCTCCTCGATGCATAGGTAGGTCTCATGAGACAACTGGACGTGGAATTAGCTGAGGCCCTTTCCCAATTTGATTTATGGTTTTGGCCGAGGCCTTAATCATTTTAGACATCTTGGCCGAGGCCTTGACAAAATGTTTCAGAATGTCTGGCATTATACATTCCCTCATTATGAAAGTGGTTATTGATATTTCATGTGATTATTCGTCTAGTAGAATATCCATGTGAGTAATTAATGGCATTATTTTATTTTACTTTTGCCATATTATGCTGAAGTTCAAGTTCAATAAGGCTTTTGTTTTAGTTATACATTGCCTTAAATGCTTATGTTTTCTTATGAAAGTTTCCTCTATATTGTTATCCTTACGGAGCATTTGAGCTCACCCCTTTCAATGTTTTATTTTTACCAGGATGTGAAGAAGTGTATTATGACTGACTTGCAAGAATAGTCAGTGAGGATATGAGTGTGGACTAGGGAGACCATGTTATTGTAGTTTTCATTTTTATGATGTAATGTAATGTTTACGAATGTATCTAGTGTTTCCAAGGCTACTAAACTAATCGGTCTTTCGAGACTTGATCTTTTGTGATCATGCCAATGTTATTTAATAAGGCACCGACTCTAGGTAACTAGGGTCGGGGCGTTACATTTTCAAAAGTTTCCTTTGAAAGTGACATGTAAATTTGTATTTAATGTTAATATTAAAATTGTTTTTGGAAAGAAAATTCATGTTATTTACTTTAATTTCCTTTATTATTTTCAAAATGATTTACCCTGATAGGGTTTTTGTTTCATGACTTATCCTATGATATATATATTTATAATTTGGAGGATTGAACTTGTGATATCAAACAATTCAATTCAAGATCCCTTTTTTTATGATACCATTCAAAGAAATATTTTGAGATGGTGCTTTTCATTTACTTTAACACCAATCTATGTTTCCTTTATTTCAATAGAGATATATCCTTTTATAACTAGTCACCTTCCTTATTTTTATTTCTTATTATCCTGTTATTCTATAATTTACTTAACCATATACTCATTACCCTATATTTCAAAATATCTTATTTTATAAAATTAAAAATAGAGGATGTTCACCTATAAATAATTTTTAATTATTAGTTGAAGAAGTATTTAAATTATAAATGATTATTTACTTCTAATACAGATTTATTGTGTATTAAAATTTTATATTATTCATTATATTGATATCTTTGATTTCATTCATCCAGAGGTTTCTTAAAGAATGGTATGGAATTTATTTGTTGACCCTTATTGTGAATGCATTGGACGTAAACATGTCATCAGTGATCCCTAGAATTATATAGACCCTCGATGCATCATCCAGACTCATAAGATTAAAGACATGGGTTTTGGTGCAAACCCCTATCATTATTAAAAAGGTTCTTATAAAATGACCTTGAAAATATGATTTTAACATCCAAAATTATTTATTCCATCAATACGTTATCAGTAATGATTGATATCCTTTTTTTCATTTTTTTCACGTGGATATAGTAATCCCCTAGTTTTAGTTCATTATGAAATTATTCAGATTATTTATTCCTACCATAATATTTATTCCGTTATTATGTTTTTTATTAATTCAATTATATGGTTACTTTATTGAGTAATTTAACTCGCCACTTATTATGTTGTCATGTCCCCAGATTATGAATAAAATTACTACACATGATATGTCTAATCTGATATCATGTGTATATAATTTGTTGGTGATATTGTATAGGGAAAAATATCCATTATCTATGAAAGACATAGGATTTATTAGTTTATGTTTTATTCTGATTCTATAATACTCTAAACATAAAAAGATCATTTAAATGTAAGAGATTAAATTATTCATTTTTTTATATTGTAACGTATGTGTTTATGATACTAGATTTAGGAGTGTGGTTATGGGGAATCAAAAGTTATGAATGGGTCTTACACCTAGTAGGAGGCCCTATGCATTTCCTAGGAGCAGGTATGGTACATGTGGGGATTATATATATATAATATTTATAGAGATTCGAGAACTAATATTAAAATTAGGGGAAGGTTTGGGGATTAAACATCCTAAGAGTGAAATATACAAGTAGGTACCTAGGTATGTGGAATTGGAAAATGGGACTCCTAGGATAGTGACCTGAGAAAAGGGTTTCCTAGATATGATTCTAATGAAAATGGGTGGCTATGTAGAGTGTCCTAAGTGGATGATTTTGTTAATTGTATATTAGGGATAATTTTCCCCCAAATATGGAGGCCTAGGAAATGTTCTACTTATTTATGATACTCAAGTGTATTCATTATCAGGTTGGATACCTAGGAAAAATCACACTTGGGTAGGAGATTTTGGAAAATTCACTCAAAGGTTGGAGATATGGGGACAGTTGGAATCTGGTTGGATCTGTGGGTGATGCCTCACAGAGGTATGAGTCTTGGGTAAATTTTGGTTATGTTAAGAGTCTCCAGTGATGAATAGGGTGTATGGAACCCTTGCATATAATCCATATAATTACATGGCTTCATGAAGCCCTAGTAAGGGGGCTCCAGAAAAGTTAGTGTGTATGATGCCCTAATATATATTTCCCTTATGTTTGGATCAAGGGGATAACTGAAGGAGGGAAGGATTTATTGAAATTAGAATCATATACCACTTTCCCGGGTAAATTCTTTTTAAAATAGTGTCATAGGGGTTTATTTATAGGCAATATAAGGCTAGGGAACAAACCTTTGTACAGAGGATCGGGGTATCTAACATAGTCATTCTAACATGCTTCATGCTAGTAGGTTAGGGTACATGGATATGAAAACCAAGTCATGTTTATGATGAACATATTTTCAAGAAATATATATACCTAATAATGATGAACATATTTTCATGGAATTCCAAGGTACATATACCTAATAATGATGAACAGATTTTTATGAGACTAGGGTGTGTGTGAAAATTTCAACTTGGTGTGAAACCAAAATTTGGAAATATTCTTTCCAACATTAAATATCCATAAAATTTGATCTATAAGTTTGTTTTGGCTCAATGAGTTGTTAAATAAAATACTATGAGATGGACTATGACCCTATATATTAGATTCCTCTATATAATGTTTTTCTGAGGAAACAATATTCACAAAATTGGGGTACAAATTGGTTTAATGGTATCAAAACATTTTTTTAGAAGTAATGGATGAAATACATCACCTACTATCCAAGGGAAGTTCTCACCACCATATCACTAATCTGGGGAAGGATTTTAAGTAATTTCCATCCCTTAGTGCATGAGAAATTATGTGGCCCATGGATATCCCATTGGTATATTCTTTATGTATAAAGATAATTTTATCCCACACTTGAGTTGTGTTATATGAATAAGGATCGTATTATGACTTCTATAGAAATGTGTATGATACAAATGTTATTATCCCAACTACTAACTCTGCCTTTAAGTGGTATTTTTTCAGAGTACAATAATCTATTATAAATTTAAGAAATGATATTGAAATGCATTCGAACCAGAATACTGGTTACTATATTAATTAATCTAATTGAATGACAACATTACATTGGTATGAAACTACTTATGAGTATTATACCATCTCCAATTTGACCTAATTATTTTTCCACTAAATAAATTATATCTATTTAAGAAGTAAATATTGAATTTATCACCATCTAAGGAGGTTTTTGTCTCCAATGAAAGGAGCTGTGATGTGTTGGGGAGTAGATATTGGGCCCATTAAATGGTATTCATATGAATCCTTGTAAATGGAATCAGAATGCATGTAGTTTAGAACCATTTAATAAATAGTTCCATAAGTGTAAATGTCATTTGACATTTACCAAAGTGGTAAATTCTAATTTCATACATCTATGATGGCTTCTAAAAATATTTAAGTCATTTAGAATGGAGTACTACATGAATAATACCTAGAAACGATTTTGTGTGGGACTAACACATAGAGAGGCCCTATCAGGTTTAATATAAAAAATTAATCAAGTGAACTAATTTAAGGAAACCAAGAGGATAAACTCTACAAAAGGTATTTGATGATATAAAAAGGATAATATTGAATTAAGAAATATGATGAAAACAATAGGAGTGGCTTGAATTATGGTATTCCGAGGATCATGGTTGAGGATTATAGGTGCTGTGTCCCAAATTATTTCTAACCCAGCCATAAAAGTCTATGCTATTACTCTTGAATTTATATAGGGGAAAATTTTGAAAATAGAGGGATTGTGATACATGTTTGATACTGAATTTGATCACTAATTCCAATTAGGGATGTGGGTGGTACAAACTTAATGTTTTGGGAGAACATTGTTGGGACTGGGACATAGATAAGTGTCTTGGGTTAAGTGGAGTATAGATAGTTGAATTGATTTTAATGGATCCTAGGTTAGAGTTCTAAGTGAATGATATCCAAATTAGTTGGTGCCTAGGTGGTCAGTGATCCAAGCATTGTGGCACCCAAGGCGTGGCTCCAATTAAGAGGGTATGAGCATGTATTTTTTTATCCCTTGTCCTTATGTTTGGATTTGAAAATCACATTAATGTGGGTTTTATGTTCTCAAATGATTTATCTCTTAGGGATTCTTAGCACATCTTATACACTTGGTTTTCACTTAGTGTTGAGGGGAGGTCTAGGGGTCCTTTTATAAGAAATAATTAATATGGTCACCTATCTATGGGGGTTAACTAGTCATAATCACTCAAGAACCCTTGTGATCCAAAAGGGAATGTCTGTGAGACTCCATTAGGGTGAATAATCTATTTCAGTAGAGAAATGCATGATAGGGCATGTGTGGATGGGTGAAAATGTGTTAGCGTTGGCGGATGGGATCAACACTTTGGAATGTACTGAATAGCATGAATGTTTTGGAATGTGTGGAAGAGCGTAAATATATGTTCATGCATGGAATTATGTGAATGTTTGAGTGCATGTGTAAGGGTTCAAATTTATGGGAAAAAATATATAGGTGCACTCATAATGGAGTATATATGTATCCATGTGTAGATGGAATTAAATTTTTGAGTGTGCATGGAAGGGTAAAAAAGTTTGGGAAGATATAAAATTGTTAAAATTTATAGATGTTAATGTCTTATCATGAGCATATCTAGGTATGGGATTTGAATTCAAAAAAAATTCTTATAAAATTACAAATTTATTTATCATAAATGTTTATCCATTTGTAATGTTTTTCTCTATGATATATAAAACTAAATCCTTGGAAGAAAACTATGCTACTAGATATAAAAAATTTGTAGAGCCCTAGTTCGGATTAACCACTATAAGGGGAGGGGTTAATCAATGGTTTATTTTTATAAATTCATTTTATTTTTAATTAAACCTATTAAACTTGTTTATGTTATCAACCCTATTAATATTATCTTTCAATCTCACCTCATTTGTAGTTTTAATAATAGATATAGAATCACACAAGATTTAAAAGACATGGAAGAAATCCTAATTCATTATACAATCAATTATCCCCCCTTTCTAAATATTATTCACAATCAAACAAGTGATTATAATCCCCTAGATCCTACTAGGATACTCCTCTTTATTTTAGCCATAACTGAATGATTTTTTCTCAAGATAAAATTGAGAGATTTTGTTTTCCTCTAGATCTTCCAGAAAGACCTCTTGATTCTCTTAGAACCAACTGGAACACATCAACTACTCTCCAGTCAAATTAGAATAGATCACATTTCCTTAAAGATTAATCCACTATAGGATGATCTTATAAGATCAGACTTTCTTATATACCCATTCAAGTATCTTAAATATTATTTAAGCAATTATATTAGTGTTTCTCAAATACTTGATCACCTGTAATGACCAATTGCTTTGGTCCAACTATGCTCAGGCTATTCTTCCTTGTGATTCTAATGTATCAACCTCAATTAAAATATATGTAAGTGGTTCAAAAAAATTCTTTAATATATTATTAAAAATTGTACTTTCACATTATCAATTTAATTCCACTTCATGTTTGAGTTTCATGGAATCAAAAACCCTAGAACATTCATTTGTATTCATTATTATTATTATGTGATTCTCAGTTATGTTTCATGTATCTTCTCACAAGAATTTTCATTCACATATACATGCAAATTCATGAACTATCCACTATCCCCTTTGGGTAACACACTACATTGAAAAATTCCTTATCGAGATTCATTCTAAAAAAATGAATGGGTGAGACCAAACATTTTCTTCCTTTTTATAATAGTGTTTTTCATTGTTCATATTCATCTTATTCGAATGACATAGTGTAAGTATACAATTTCATACAGTATCTCAATATGATCATGCAAACTAGGAAGAATAATTCATAAGGAAATGATAAAGTCCCTATTTGATTCATGAAACAATTATTCATGAAGATTATTCAAGAGTGTTTAACATAGGTCAAAGGACCAAAATATTTTCTTTTATTTCATGTAAGAAAAAATGAGGTGTGATACTCTCTTTATGAAATAAGATCTTCAAAGAGGGTCTTTTTTTCTTCAAAAAATGAGATTTATCTCAAAGTTAAAACAAGATTATTGACTTGGGTTCATCTCCTTTTATAGGCGAGAATATCCATGCATTTCATTTCTTAAACATCACATTTCATGCTATGTCGAGGTACTAAGATAAAGGGTGCATCATGGATTTTATAAAAACTAGTAAACCTCTTAATTTATCAAAACAATTACACAAAACATTATGTGGCCTCTTCTTTCATGATGAACTCCTCATATACATGAGATGTAGGTCATGTCATTCTCTTTTATAAGACTAGAATCACCCATGTATTTGAATAGATGTCTATAATACATTTTCATTAGACAAAATAATATTCTTCAAGCATACTCATATTTACAAGATGGATATTGCATGTATTGATATTGTTTGGCCACATATCCTCAAAATTTTGATCTTGAAATGATCATGAAAGGCTTGTGATTTATCGACAAAGGTCCAACAAGAACTCTGATGCACTGGACATCTCAGATGAGAGCTGAAGTTGAAGAAAATGTCCTCAAATTAATCAAATGGATGAGATCAAAATGATTGATTGGCGAGTGTTATTTATATATATTTTAGCAGAGTATCAATGCTTGTTCTCTGTCTATATCACACATAAAACTTCTAATCATTGTTTCCCACACTTAATTAGCATGTGATTTCTTTAACCATATAATTCCATGGTTGTGGGGGATTGGAACCCACATACACATACTCACACACATGGGTGCCAACTCAACAGTCCTAAATTTTCCATCCCATTGCACACTCATGCATACCCTCATATTGGACTTACACATGAGCCCCCTATTACACCCTTTCTACCTCATGGGATAGCTTGAAAATCTCTCTAGTGTGTGGTAAAGCCCAACTCCCATAATTGCAAGGTTGAGTTGTCTTTGTTTCTTGTGTGGGTGTGCCTTATTTTTATGTTAAAGGCCACCATAGAAAATAGTAATTTACTATGTATTTATAAAAAAATGAGAAGTCATAAACTCAAAATCATTCTTCATCATGAAAAATAATTTTCATGGCCATCAAATAAATAATATTTATGAAAAATAAAAACATGTATTTTTTCATGGTATTCTTATCATTCTCATGAAAAATATTATATTTCAAGGAATTCATTTCTTTTTTCATTATTATAATAAAATATTTCAATATTAGTACAAGTATTTGACATGAGGATCAGTGTTACAATCATCATGATTATAAGTATAATTGTACAAAACATGAAAACCATTGTATCTCACTGCATCTATAACAATTTTCTAATCATAAATAATTCACACCAAACACATATTGACACTTCACTGATAAAAAATGAAACATTAGGCCAAACCATTTCTAACTTTTTATTTTTTGTCAATATATTATAACATATTTGAAAGTCAATGTATGTACTCAATCTCCCCCCCCCCATTTTGAAAATAAAATTCAAAGGATAAGTGAGGATTTACACTTGATTATCATTGTTCTCTTAGAAAAGAGCCTATAGTTTATCGACTCTAAGTCTACATAGTCTATAGTGATCTTGAAAATAAGAGAAATATTACCTAGGATGTGTGTGATATCAATAAAATACCATGAATTTGAAATCATGCCCATAATTTTCTAAGTATCATTTATGGGGTTTCCAATAATTTTATTTCTTAATGAAATAAAAAATACTGCACTCACATCAATAAGTATATCAGAAAGTTTAGGTGAAAATAAATTAATCCCATTTTTCTCATATTTTCATTAACCAAGAAACCCACCTTAATTGATATAATTAATATAATTATGAATGAAATATGAAATTGTGATTTTCATACCCCAACATTATAGTCTTAAATCTCTCTATAATTTAGAGATTCCTTGGAATTTAGGAAAATAATAGATTTTTCTCAAGGTTTCTCCACATTAAGAGATGATTTCTTATTTTTTATTTCATGGTAGTCAGTAAAATCAATAAAGTAATATCTCTTAATACTTTTTAGAAGTAACAACCTAATACATCTCCTTCAATTACTTAAATGTTTGCTTAAAACAGGTAAAATATTAGGGAATAAAGAGGGAAATCATTTTTTTTCATTGAAAACATTCAAATTTGGAGATTCCTCTTAGCCTGAGCCATTCTTTTATTCCAATCTCAACA
Organism: Viscum album; assembly: GCA_963277665.1. Taxonomy (NCBI): domain Eukaryota; kingdom Viridiplantae; phylum Streptophyta; class Magnoliopsida; order Santalales; family Viscaceae; genus Viscum; species Viscum album. The sequence goes on from OY728125.1 coordinate 607,665,839, forward strand.
TGGGAATATTTATTTAGAATAATTTTTGTTATTCTTGTAGGTTTTACTATCTTATTTATTATATTATTATTCTTTTTATTGAATAAAATTTTCAAGGTCAGTCTGCTGGATCTTAATGCTTTAAACATTGGATAATTTCTAAAAAACCTTCACCTAATTTTTTCAGACAACTTTATTTCAATTAAATTATTCATTTTTCTCATCTTTGTCCAATCGTTCATCATTTTCAACTAAAAGTTCAAAAAAAAAGATAATCATTCTTGAAATTCTCAATCTCCCTAGAATCTTCACATGAATATCTAGTGGTTTTATTTTTAAATTTCTTCACATTCATAGAATATAGAATATCTAATTCCAACCTTATCATGCAAAACACAACCTTGTGAACTTCTAAATTGTATATTTAAAAAACAGCTTTCAAAAAATAAAATTTTCTTTTTTAAATAGTTATGATATAGATCTAGATTCATAATGTTTTCTATAAGATTTTTTCCTCATATACTTATTGAAGCTCCAATTTATTATTTACTCATTCATTTTAAATACATGTTAAACCATAAATACTATGATTTATGAACATGATTACCACAAAACCAACAGAATATTTGAAACTTAATTCTCTTATATTAGTTCTCGACGAATCTTGATCTATATTGTTGTCATCCTCTTAAAAACCATGCCAAACTTTTATTATGGTGTTGTGACCTTCTTGATATATTATTTCATTAAATTAATGTGGAAAATTTCCTATCATTATTATTGTCACACATATTGTCACTTTTCCCATTTTTATGATAATAAATAATAAATTTATTAGAATCCATAGGTGAAGTTTTACCTTCCTTATCTAAATATTGAGAAGATTATACATTAATATCAGTAGAATTAATAAAATATTATCTGGACTTATTAAAATCATGTTGGACTACGAAACATATGGCTTATTCCTCAAAAAAATCTTCTTCTATAGATGTAAATTTCTCTTTAAGATCACATATTATCATATCTTTTTCAGTAATTTAAATTTGTGCTTTTTGATTTCATTAATAAAAGATAATTATTTCGAGATTATTTCCCCCTTTTCTTAATAAAAAATAAATCTTTTTTCTTTTTTCTTTTTAGTAGTAAATTTATTATTTTCTTTCTTAATCTTAATATTTTATTTTAAGAGATATTGAATTTAACCATGATAAATTAAAATGTCTATTTTATCTTCAACACACACTCTTATCTTTTATATTTTCAATCACTACTACTTGATGAATTTGTTTTCTCATTTCTCGAGAAAAGAATCCAACTTCATTATTTGAATAACAACTTTAGGATAAACATTTCTTATGATTTATCAAAAAATTATCTTCTTAATGATGTTGTGATTAGTTTTATTTTTAACTTATATGTGTTTATGATATCTCTCTTCATCTTATTTTAATTCTGGTTCTAATACTTCAATCTTATTATTTGGACACTTCTTGGAAAAATGACAAGATCTATCATGATTAATGCATTTTGATAATTTATTACTCTTTCTCTTCCACTCCCCCTTTATATATCTATATGATATAAGGTAAATAAATTGATTGCATTCATCAATATCCTATTTACTATATGAATATTAAAATTCATCATCATATTCTTATTCTTTAACATTCCATTTCTTTATCACATAAATGGACATATCAGTGTTTTATTTATTATTAGAAGTTATTTTTTTTCTCCTATCATAAGATATGGGAATGTTTTGTAGTTTATCAATAGAAAAATCATCTCTTTATTCAAAGGATGAGATATTTGAATAAATGATATATGATAAATTCATCAATAATGGTTTGGACAATTATAGAGTCATATAGCTTATCACCAAATCCCAAAAGGTTGAATATTATATTATTCATTCTATTGGAATAATCACTAATATTTTATTCAACCGTCATTTTGATGTATTCAAAATAATTCCTCTAATCATTTAGTTTGGATTCCATGAATGTTACATTAGCTTTATAACTACATCTCATTTTTTCCAAGACTGCCTTAGTAGTCTGGAGACCCCTGAACATTGTTTATACCTTCTCTGATGAAGACATTAAGATGGAATTTTGGCCTCTACATATAAATCCATATTTCTTTTATCAACTTGTTTCACTGAACCATCATAAGAAATGATCAAAAATCCCAATATTACAACATCTCCCTTTTAAAGTTTTTGTGATAAGAGATATTATAGAATCCGATTACTCAAGCTATGATAATTATTCTCATATATTGTGGGAACACCTCAACTATTGAATGAATTAACATTCTCCATATATCAAAATACTTCTCGGATATTTTGAGAAAGCCTTCCCTCTAATTATAATTGAATATCCCCTGGATGGATTGACTATAGAGAGGGTATGGGTGAATATATGGTTTATTTATATGAACTCATTTTCATTAAAATTACACCTCTTAAATTTTTTACGGTTCTCGATCCTCTCAATATTATCTCTCAAAACCACCTCATGTGTAGTTGCAATAATGGATATAGAATCACTTATGCTGTACAAGATTCAATATAAAGACTACTCCTTGCTATAATAGTTTCTTACCCCTGAGAACATACTATTCTCAATCCAATAAGTTATTACAATGCTCTTGATCCAACCAAGATATCCCTACTTCCTTCAACTATAACTAAAATAATTATAATTTGGCTCTAATAGAGATTCTCTATTCACTTATTGATCTAACAAAATTACCTTTTGATACTCCTAAAACCAATCATAAGACTTCACTATCAAAAAAATCAAACTAAAAGACATCACCTTTTTTAAGGATTTTTCCACTATAGAATGATTTTTGATCTTACCCCATGATATTTCTAGATCTGACATTCTCATGTACCTGTTCAAGTATATTTAATAGTCACTGATCAAGTCTTCTAGTGTTGCTCAAGTATCTGATCACCTATAATGACCAATTTACCTAGTACAAATCTACTCGAGCTATGCTTCATTTTGATGTTAAAGACTTATCCTCACTCAAAATGTTTAAAATTGGTGGACGTAAATTCATAAATATATTATAAAAGAATAATACTTGCATAATATCAATTTAATTTCACTTCATACTTGTGTCACATTGAATCAAAACACTAGATCATCTATTTATATTATTTATTATTATTATTTTGTGCTTCTCAGTTATATTTCAGGTATCTTCTCACATGAATGTGAATTCAAATATTTATACAAGTACATTAATTGTCCATTAACATCTTTGGGTAACACACTACACTGTCCAGTCCCTTCTCAAGATTCCTTCATGCAATCTCGAATGGGTGAGACCAATATTTTTCTTCCGTGCATGAAATAGTGTATGTCACTATTCTTCTTCTACAAGAAACATTGTTTATGTGTACACTGTATTGTGGTATCTCACTACATTCTCAAAAAACAAGAAGAAAAACTTGTAAATATATATCATAGTCCCAAATGGATTCATGAAAACGTTCTTCGCAAGGATTCTTTGAGAGTGTTATGAAAATTGTGAAGGGATGGAAAACCCTATTCTGTTTTTAATAATAATATCATGAGATGGGATTCTCTCTTCACAAAACAAGAGGTTTGAGGACGATCTATTTCATCCAAATAAATATCACTCTCAAATTCATAAAAAAATTATCGACTATGTTTTATATCCATTTATAGAAGATTATAACCATTCCTCTCATCGCAAAAAATCTATGTTTTAAGACATGTTGATATCCTGGGAAAAAAATCGCACCATGAATTTTATAAACACCCATAATCCTCAATGTCTCTAAAAGACTTCTTCTAAAAATTAATCCACCTCTTCCTTCATGATGAACTCCTCATATTCATGGGATAAAAATTAAAATATTCTCTATTATAAGCTCAAAATGACTCATGTAACTAAATTTCCATTTGAAACTTTTTTTAAATTTATCGAAATAATAATCTTTGGAAATCCTCATGAATATAAGAGGGATATTTAATGCAAGGATATTAATGGAAAAATATCCTAAACATTTATTCATTGAAATGATCATGGAAGTATTGGGTTTGATCAACAAAGTTCCAACAGGAACTCCAGTGCAGTAGAGATTTTAGATGAGAGATGAGGTCGAAGATGATATCCCTGACTAAATTAGATGTCTATGAGAAAAATGATCATGTTGTGGGTTTTTTATGTATCTTTTAGTAGAGGAACTATTACCAATACATGTATTATCCCATATGGATCTTTTTATCATTCAATGATGCGATTTATTAGTATGGTCCTTCCACAACGACAAAAATACCATGGACGTGGGGGATCAACACCCGCTTGCACATACTCACACACATGATATTAATCCCTAAAATCCTAACTGGACCATTCACATGTGTACTTTGGAATGAAATCGTATGGTCCATACACACAGGCCTGATCACACACCTAGGCTGCTTCGTGGGCTACCCTATCCTGATCCCTCGCACATTATCAAGCCCTTCTACCACAGTGTCTAAGTTTAGTTGGCCAACTAGATTGTGAGGGATGGCCTTATTTTTGTGTTAAAATACACCAAAGATGTTACTAATTTACTAATAAATATCAAATGATTCAATTATAGAAACTCAAATACACTTTTCAACATGAAAAATAATTTTCATGGACTTAAAATTAGTTCTCCTTTTAAAAAATATACACCTATATTTTTGTATGGAATTATTCACATCCCCATAAAAAATATTATTTTTAATTTTATTCATTAATTTTTTCTTTTTTATAAAAAATGTATCAATATTAACACAAGTCATTTTCATTGGTATTAGTGCAATAATAATCCCAATTATAAGAATAATTTCTCAAACATGACATTCATTGTCTCTCTCTTAATCCATAACAATTCTCAAAGAATCACCACTTTTCAAAAAAAACATATTCACACTTTATTGAAAGAAATTCAACACTAGTCCCAACATATTAGTTATATTAGATGTTTAAAATGTATAATGAAGTCTTAAAGAGGTTCTAAAATGAATCTATGAAAAGGAAAACCTTTACTCCAACAAAATATGATATCCATAACCTACTCGCAATAGTAGGTTCTCACTATTGTTAACTAGATTGAGATATGTGTTTGAAGAGTCTCTACCTATAAGTATGTGAATAGTAATGTGAGAAATAATATTCCTATTGATTTTTTATTCCTCGAGTGTGAAAATCTTTCATCTTCATCATAACTGATGTCATTTGTGTGAGGATAATATTTATTTCATCGAGGGAAATTTCTGACCATATTTTCCAATGTAAACAATTTCTCAATATCATTGTATTATGTTGGAGGGGTTTTAGAATACATTATCCCATTTGATAACATTGACTAGGTCTAAGAATATGTAATCCCATTAGATAATGTTAAGCTAGTCTGAGAATACATTGAACCATGAGACAATGTTGAGTAGTATTGATATTTCATTAGGTGGCCCTTCCCCCATTTAATATTATGTAATATTGTGATCTAGACTATATTCTTACACAACTCAATCTACAATCAAAATAAATTAATTTTCATTTATCAAAAACATTAAATTATATTTAAGTGTCAAATATTACATCTCAAAATTATGATTTTCAAGAATAATTTTTTTTATGATTTTAATGTATAAAATATATGAAAATGAATTATTATTACAAAATAAACAAAAATTATAAAACAAAAATTATATACTCAAAATATAACACAAGCATTAAAAATATCTATAATTTATTATTTAAAAAATGAAAAAATATGCTAACCACACCCCCCTACACTTGAGCCTTATTTACCCTCAAGTAAGTCCTTTCAACAATAATCGCACCAGAAGTCCTCTTTTCTCTAGTTTATGAAAAAATTAATCGATTTTTAAGTTCCAAGGAATTATTTATATCCAAATATAAACATGGATCACTATCTAAAATGAACCTCAATAAAGATCATCATCAACATAACTAGTTCACTTTAAACAATGATTCATCACTACGAATTAACTACATGACTATATTTTTTCTTACTTTACTGGGCTAAACATTCACCTTACCCATCACCCCTCTCAAAAACATGTAACATTTTACCAATTTTTTATCAATGAGATGTTTAATACACTTATCCATTGAGTACTAACGTCTTAGAGCTAAACCATCCATTACTCCCAAAATCCTATGAGATTAAGTGTTATAATCAAGGAATGGAAGCACTATAAGGGTGACTAACTCTCAATTAATATTTTACTTTTATTTAAATGTTTTTTATTTATTATAAATTCACCATTATTACAAGATATTTCAGGATAATAATATTTAGATCCTAACTGATCACACTCATCTGATTCTATTGTTTTATCTAGTGTTTTTTACATTAAACCATTGAATTTTTTACTCATGTTTAGAAAAATAAATCCCCTCAAGATCATGTTCATCAAGTAAATCAAATAATATAAAATTTATATGTGCCTAAGAACTATCTTGTTAACCCTTAGTTATGATGTTCTTAAATTAATAGAATCAATTTTTTAAAAATGGGCTTTTCTCCTCCAGTAGTGATAGATTAATTTAGCTCATATATGTTCTGTAACAACCCGAAATTTTGAATAAATCCTGTTTCCTAATTTTATGTGTTATTTTATTTTTATACTCATCAAAATTGTTTCATTTGATAACATGAGTATAATTAAAATGGTACTATTGTTTTTTGACTGTTATATGACCATTGGTCAAAATGACCACTGGAAACTAAACGTTTTGATTATTGTCTCTAAATACAAGTAATCTTGGTTAATTAATATAGAAAGAAGATTCGATGGCCTCACCCAGTAGTCTTGGACCAATCGAAGCCCATCTAACGGAACTTGGGAAAGAGGTAGCACCACTGGGCTTTGCTCTGGACCAAACCCAAGCTGAACTTCATCGTATAAAGCTAGAACGGGATCGCCTTCGCGAGAAGTTCAAACTGATAGAAATTACTACTCGTGCGATGATGGCCGAGCCTCCCTTGGATTCTCTCACCTTAGCACACCTTACACTTAGGTCCTATGCTGGTGTGATAAGAGGCTATGTAAGGAGACCATAAATGCCTTGTGTAATCCTTTGTTTTAAATAAAAATTGGGATTTCTTCTTATGATGAAGTTTATGAATTTTCAAATGACCGGATAAATATAGTATGCATATTTTTGATGAATTTTAGAAAAAGGATATTTTAAAAATGTCTGTGTAAACCTTAAATAATTAAAAATGTGTAATGATTTTCGAAAAATGGTCTTCTACAATTATGTTCAGTACGAAATTTAGAGTCGAATAAGATCAACTTAATTTGTGATGAATAGTAAATTGTGAATAGTGACTTTATGATTAGGATTAGTAATGTGTCCAAATGGATTAGTAATCTCACTTAAAGAAAGTATTAATATAATCTAGGCACCTTGATTATGTAATGTGATTCAATAAAATGGTTAAATAACGGTTTCATAAATTATTATTCACGTATTAGTTTTTTCGGGTGAATAGTTTTTTTTAATTAAAAATTTAATTAAAAATATTTAGATAATTATTTTTATAAAACAGATTTCATTTTTGAACTCAGAGCACCGATATTATGCTATGGTAATTTTTGGGGTTTTTTTCTGAAAAAAATGAATTTTCGGTGAATAGTGTTTTTATTTAAAAATTAAATTAAAAATATTTAGAAAATTATTTTTATAAAATGGATTTCATATTTGTAATCAGAGTGTTGATATTTGGTTAAGGTGAAATTTTGGGATTATTCTGAGAATGTTGAATTTTCGATGAATAGTGAAAATACAGTTTTAAGTTACGGGTGTTTAATGACATCATTAAATGATGTATTAAGTTTGTAATCAATATGTTAGAATTATGAATAGTGAGATAAGGTATTAGGTGTCCCAAGTGGCCAATACCATGGGCAAATACCATGGGCAAGCCCATGGTTTTTCCAAAACCACTAATGAGGTGTCCCTTTGCCATTAATGCCTTGTCCCCTCACTTTCCCTATAAATACCAAGCCATCCCTTCATCCATTCGACTCCCCACTCTCCCCCAACGAAGTTCGGGTCTCATTACCTCCCAAGGAGTCCTCCCATGGTGCCCCCAAGCCCTCAAGGTCCCAACCTATGAGTTTTAAGAGTTATGTTTTAAGGTAAGGGATCCGATCTCTCTCTTTCTTTTCAAGAAATCTCTTTTATGTAATTTCTTTTATGCTCCATGTTATTATGTTAAAGGGTGTTCTTTTATACTCCTCTTACTTCCCTTTTCAAGTTCACATAAATAGAGATCCCCTCTTACTCTCATTATTTCTTTTTATGAAGTTTTATGTGGCGCCGTTAGGCTGCCGAAATTTTTGTAACAGATTCTTTCTCCCTTCTCATTTTTCAAGATCTATTTTCATGTAAAGTATTTCAAGTTCCTTTTTATTATGTTGGGGTATGATCTCTAAATTTATCATACTGATCTTTTATGACCATATGATGAGAGACCCCATTTGATCTCTTCAATTCAGTATTTTGAAGTTTTAAGGGGCGCCGTTAGGCTGCTGAAATTTTTAAGTAGTTCTTCACCCTTCTCGTTTTGAAGTTCTACTTTCATGTTAATTCTTTCAAGTTCTTTTTTGTTATTTTGGGGTATGATCTCTACATATATCATACTGGACTCTTATGTTCATATGATTAGAGACCCCATTTTATCTCTCCAATTCATTATTTTGAAGTTTTAAGTGGCGCCGTTAGGCTGCCGAATTGTTTAGGGGATTCTTTCACCCTTCTCATTCTTTTCAAAGTTCTACTTTCATGTCAAGTCTTTCAAGTTCCTTTTTAATTATGTCAGGGCATTATCTCTATATCTATCATACCGAACTCTTATGTTCACATGATTAGAGACCCTATTTGATCTTTTCAAATCATTTTTGTTGAAGTTTAAGTAACGCCGTTAGGCTGCCAAACTTTCATAAGAGAAATCTAATTTTTGTCTTCCTTCCATGTTTTTTATATCAAATGGTATGTCCTTGAAATTTCATTACCATGATCATGTATCCTTATTATTCTGTCCATATACTGTTTTATGGGTCATTTATGAATGTTTGACCCATTTTCCCTCTCTTTTTAATGTCTTCTAAAACCTCGTAACATAGCCGTTATGCTGCAGAATTTCCGTCTCAAAATGTATCTCTCTTTTTATAAAGTTCTTTTATATTATTAAGTGAATACTCAAAGCTCTTTATTCTAAAGGGGTATTCACATACATACCAAAATGTTATATTTTAAATTCTGGGATTTACATACATGAGACCCACCTTCCTTTTCTGTGGGTTTTAAAGTGATGTAAAGATCATGTCTTTAAAGCAGTTTTTAAAACGTTGTGATTATGAAATTAAACCCATTTATTTTATGCTATATGGGTTATTTATGAAATTTTTGATGATTATATATGTGTCTCACATGATAGTAATGGCAAATTTTAGGGTGCGCCCTGATAGCGCTCTAATGCATTGGGTAATGATGTAACCACTAGAGATTACAATTTTCACGATACCTTGGTGAATAACCTTGGTAATTTTCAAATGACACCTTGGGGATGGACCTTGGTGATATGTTCATGATTTTCTATGTTAAATGATGTAGCCACATTTTCAAGTTATGAAAAATGTTAATTTTATTATGATATGCCTCCTTATTTCATTCTCATGCCTTAAAGTTATTTTTCATGACCTTATTGAAGTATCTCAAGTTCACATGTAAAATGTTTCTCTTGTTTTCATTACTGGTCTTTTTGCTCACCCTTTCTTTTGATATATGCTCCCAGGTTATGTGATGCAGTAATGAACCTAGGATGAACATGAGGAGAAGCCTTTCAAGTGTTTTAGAAGAATGTTTTATGTTTTCATGTTTAAAGTTCCTGGTTTCCAAGACACTAAACCTTAAAGATCCTCGGTTTTGTAAAATGTAATGAAAGTTTATATGATAAAGAGGCGGGATGCTATAGTTGGTATCAAAGGATGGTTTAGTTATTTTTGGAAATTAGGATATGAAAAATCTAGGAAGAACCCTATAGAAAAGTTTAAATATAGGAAATCTTCCTGGTATTTTGGTGAGTATTGAGTAAGGGGTTTCCAAGAAAATACATCCCTGTCTGGATACGAGCAGGTAGAGGTGGCTCTGGCACAGATGTACATAGGGGTAAATCCTGAAAACACCGCTTTGAGCTAGACTCGAACGGGAACTGGTACACAAAAATGGGCCTTGCTGCACTCTTGGTTACGACACTTCCTGGGGATATGCTTTGGTAAATTCATAAGCTTAGTATGAACCATTATTAAAGGAACAAGGATAAAACAAAGATTCACATAAGAATATATGATCATGGATAACCTAGATTGGAACCTAGGGGATCACAAGTTAGGATATACTTTTATTCTACATGTTTATCCTTTTATGCTTAAAGTTTCCTTTTCATGATTATTAGCTAAGTAAATAAGCCCCTAATTATAGTTTCTTTTCTTAGTTAATGGCAGGAAATGGAAGAACATGTCCCAAAAACCAATGTGATAGGAAATGCGACGATTGTCGTATTAATATGATAGAGGTGATTAGGTGATTAAAAGATGATTATTATTTTGGAATACGTTCACTATTTTAGGGACCCTATATGATCGAGGTAAATAGATTACTACAGTATTTTCATTGAGGAGTAAGGTTGACTTATATTTTGAAGAATCAATGAATTTATGGTGGACTTATAGTAATTTAGGTTACTTATGAGAATGATTAACCTATCTTGGGTAAAATATGTTTAGTTTAGATAATTTTGTTATAAGATGTTAGGAGTGGTTGATGTTGTTTGGAGATGAACAATGAAGTTTATTTTGGAAGACTATGTTATCAAATCCTTCTTGTATTTGGGTTTCAATCTTAGTTTGGTTTATTTTGAGGAATTTTAAGGACCGTTATTTATGGGATGGTCTATGATGAAATTTGGGTATTACCATGGAACATTAAAGATTTAAAATTAGTTTCCATTCCTATGGGATTCTTCCTTTTTGAAGAGTTGTTTAACCATAACCTTTCTATTTTTGGGATAATGTTTAAAGATAGAAGAAATAGATAGTTAATCTTTTATGGATTATGTGATTCCCTAGAAGATGATTCTTGTGTTTTGATGAGACCAAGTAGTTTTGAATGCTCATCGTTTGGGAGAAAAGATTAGTTTTGGTAGAAACTTATTAAAGGGTGAAACTCTACATGAAGGTAGATATATTTCCTTATGTTTTTGATCTATGTTGTAAATGAATTCCTCAAAATTTTGAAAAGGAACGTAAAACAAAAACTTTGTTGGTTTACGTTTCCTACTAGGCAATCAAAGATCGTTTACACACATCATATGTTTGGGATTTTCTTATGGTTAACTTTCTCCTAATCATGTTCTATGTCACTCTCCCTCAGAACTTGACCCTTTGTTTTCTCCTCCATGTCCATGTTTTCTTACATGGAATCCTAGTGTGGCCTAACTCGGGTGACCTTCGTACTTCCCTTTCTTTCTTTTAAAGTAATAGTTTTACTGACTCTTTTTCCAATGTGGGACTTTCCATGAAATTTCAAAACCTAATTTTAAAAAATTGCGAGGACGCAATTTCTTAAGGGGGGAAGATTGTAACAACCCGAAATTTTGAATAAATCTTGTTTCCTAATTTTATGTGTTATTTTATTTTTATACTCAAAAAAAATGTTTCATTTGATAACATGAGTATAATTAAAATGATACTGTTGTTTTTTGACTGTTATGTGACTATTGGTCAATATGACCACTGGAAACTAAACGTTTTGATTATTGTCTCTAAATACAAGTAATCTTGGTTAATTAATATAGAAAGAAGATTCGATGGCCTCACCTAGTAGTCTTGGACCAATCGAAGCCCATCTAACGGAACTTGGGAAGGAGGTATCACCACTGGGCTTTGCTCTGGACCAAACCCAAGCTGAACTTCATCGTATAAAGCTTGAACGGGATCGCCTTCACGAGAATTTCAAACTGATAGAAATTACTACTCGTGCGTTGTTGGCCGAGCCTCCCTCGAATTCTCTCACCTTAGCACACCTTACACTTAGTTCCTATGCTGGTGTGATAAGGGGCTATGTAAGGAGACCGTAACTGCCTTGTGTAATCCTTTGTTTTAAATAAAAATTGGGGTTTCTTCTTATGATGAAGTTTATGAATTTTCAAATGACCGGATAAATATAGTATGCATATTTTTGATGAAATTTAGAAAAAGGATATTTTAAAAACGGTTGTGTAAACCTTAAATAATTAAAAATGTGTAATGATTTTTGAGAAATGGTCTTCTATAATTATGTTCAGTACGAAATTTAGATTCTAATAAGATCAACTTAATTTTTAATGAATAGTAAATTGTGAATAGTGATTTTATGATTAGGATTAGTAATGTGTCCAAATGGATTAGTAATCTTACTTAAAGAAAGTATTAATAAAATCTAGGCACCTTGATTAAGTAATGTGATTCAATAAAATGGTTAAATAACGGTTTCATAAATTATTATTCAAGTATTAGTTTTTTCGGGTGAATAGTGTTTTTTTAATTAAAAATTTAATTAAAAATATTTAGATAATTATTTTTATAAAATGGATTTCATTTTTGAACTCAGAGCACCGATATTATGCTATGGTAATTTTTGGGGTTTTTTTTGAAAAAAATGAATTTTCGGTGAATAGTGTTTTTATTTAAAAATTAAATTAAAAATATTAAGAAAATTATTATTATAAAGTGGATTTCATATTTTTAATCAGAGCGTTGATATTTGGTTAAGGTGAAATTTTGGGATTATTCTGAGAAAGTTGAATTTTCGATGAATAGTGAAAATACAGTTTTAAGTTACGGGTGTTTAATGACATCATTAAATGATGTATTAAGTTTGTAATCAATATGTTCGAATTATGAATTGTGAGATAAGGTATGAGGTGTCCCAAGTGGCCAATACCATGGGAAAAAACCATGGGCAAGCCCATGGTTTTGTCAAAACCACTAATGAGGTGTCCCTTTGCCATTAATGCCTTGTCCCCTAACTTTCCCTATAAATACCAAGCCATCCTCTCATCCATTCGACTCCCCACTCTCCCCCAACGAAGTAATGGTCTCATTACCTCCCAAGGAGTCTTCCCATGGTGCCCCCAATCCCTCAAGGTCCCAACCATTGAGTTTTAAGAGTTATGTTTTAAGGTAAGGGATCCGATCTCTCTCTTTCTTTTCAAGAAATCTCTTTTATGTAATTTCTTTTATGATCCATGTTCTTATGTTAAAGGGTGTTATTTTATACTCCTCTTACTGCCCTTTTCATTTTCACATAATGAGAGATCCCCTCTTACTCTCATTATTTCGTTTTATGAAGTTTTAAGTGGCGCCGTTAGGCTGCCGAAATTTTTGTAACAGATTCTTTCTCCCTTCTCATTTTTCAAGATCTATTTTCATGTAAAGTATTTCAAGTTCCTTTTTACTATGTTGGGGTATGATCTCTAAATTTATCATACTGATCTTTTATGAACATATGATGAGAGACCCCATTTGATATCTTCAATTAAGTATTTTGAAGTTTTAAGTGGCGCCGTTAGGCTGCCGAATTTTTTAAGTAGTTCTTCACCCTTCTCGTTTTGAAGTTCTACTTTCATGTCAATTATTTCAAGTTCTTTTTTGTTATGTTGGGGTATGATATCTACATCTATCATACTGGAAACTTATGTTAATATGATGAGAGACCCCATTTGATCTCTCCAATTCAGTATTTTGAAGTTTTAAGTGGCGCCGTTAGGCTGCCGAATTTTTTTGGGGATTCTTTCACCCTTCTCATTATTTTCAAAGTTCTACTTTCATGTCAAGTCTTTCAAGTTCCTTTTTAATTATGTCAGGGAATTATCTCTATATCGATCATACTGAACTCTTATTTTCACATGATGAGAGACCCTATTTGATCTTTTAAAATCATTTTTGTTGAAGTTTAAGTAACGACGTTAGGCTGCCGAACTTTCATAAGAGAAATCTAATTTTTGTCTTCCTTCCATGTTTTTAATTTCAACTGGTATGTCCTTGAAATTTCATTACCATGATCATGTATCCTTCTTATTCTGTCCATATAATGTTTTATGGGTCATTTATGAATGTTTGACCCATTTTCCCTCTCTTTTTAATGTCTTCTAAAACCTCGTAACATAGCCGTTATGCTGCATAATTTCCGTCTCAAAATGTCTCTCTCTTTTTCTAATGTTCTTTTATATTATTAAGTGAATACTCAAAGCTCTTTCTTCTAAAGGGGTATTCACATACATACCAAAATGTTATATTTTAAATTCTGGGATTTACATACATGAGACCCACCTTCCTTTTCTGTGGGTTTTAAAGTGACGTAAAGATCATGTCTTTAAAGCAGTTTTTAAAACGTTGTGATTATGAAATGAAACCCATTTATTTTATGCTATATGGGTTATTTATGAAATGTTTGATGATTATATATGTGTCTCACATGATAGTAAAGACAAATTTAAGGGTGCTCCCTGATAGCGCTCCAATGCATTGGGTAATGATGTAACCACTAGAGATTACAATTTTCACGATACCTTGGTGAATAACCTTGGTAATTTTCAAATAACACCTTGGGGATGGACCTTGGTGATATGTTCATGATTGTCTATGTTAAATTATGTAGCCACATTTTCAAGTTATGAAAAATGTTAATTTTATTATGATATGACTCCTTATTTCATTCTCATGCCTTAAAGTTCTTTTTCATGACCTTATTGAAGTATCTCAAGTTCACATGTAAAATGTTTCTCTTGTTTTCCTTACTGGGCTTTTTGCTCACCCTTTCTTTTGATGTATGCTCCCAGGTTATGTGATGCAGTAATGAACCAAGGATTAACATGAGGAGAAGCTTTTCAAGTGTTTTAGAATAATGTTTTTTTGTTTTCATGTTTGAAGTTCCTGGATTCCAAGACACTCAACCTTAGAGATCCTCAGTTTTTTAAAATGTAATGAAAGTTTATGTGATAAAGAGGCGGGATGATATATGTTCACTCTCAATTCAAAGAATACACTACCACTTCTCACTCCACCACACTTGATTTTGAGTGTATTCAAAGTGAATGAAATATTTTTGAGATTAGTTAAATAGTTTTTATATTTATTTTAAAATTATATAAAAAAGGTTGATAGAAAATTGAAATATCCATTTTATTTTGGATTCTTCATTGGCAATCTGTATTCCCTCTTTAATCAAGAATGTTTTGAGCTTGTTTTTTTATTAATGTTACTTAATAATATCAAGTAATAACTGAATATGGTTTCTATGGAATTATTTAAAATTTATAATATAAAAATTATTAAAAAAAAGAAAATAAAAAAACATATCTTGGGTTTCCTACCAAGAAGCACTTGTTTTGTGGTTTCATCCAGACTCTTCCTCCATCTCTTGATCAACCATGATCTAAAGGTAGATGAAGATTCTTCTATAGGAGCCCATGTGATTAATATATCCCTAATTTTTATTTAATTTTCAATTTTTCTAGATCATTCCATTATTATTGTCTATCAACTTCATGTATATAACCATGAATCCCACTCTACTCATTTCCAATGTCAAAATCCATATTGAAAACCCTAATTATAAAAAATTCTGGTTCTTCCCCATTATCTTTTAATAGTATTATATTTTTATTTCAATATTAATGTTTTAGTCAATAAATTAAGGTTATTAACCTTTTTTTTCTCTTAGTCCCTCTTTTTCTTTCAATTTTGTAGGGTATAAATTCATAAATACAAGATTTTTATTCTTCTTCTTTGGAATTTGAAATTAATTCTATAAGACTGAAAGGAACCTCTTAAGTAACTTTCAACCTCATTTATGTTTTAGTAACAGGGGTCTAATGTATTTTCGATCATTACTTAATTTATTTACTTCTTCCCAACCCATTTTCTATGTTTTGTATGTTAACCCTCTTGTAATTAAATTTAAAATTATTTTTTAGATGAATAATTTTATTATGCGTTCCCTCTTTTTTTTCTTGCATGGAAACTTGATTTAAATTGAGGTTTTTTATTTTAATTTACACTTGTTCTTCTATAATAACAATGTGTTCCCTTATTGAAAATACATTAGGTTATTCCTTATTAAATAGTTAATACACTCCTTATTATGGGTTTATTTAAGGAGACAACCTTAAACATTATATAATCCTGAGTTTTGAGTCAAAAATTCATTTTATTTCATTTGAGTATATTTTCATTTTAGGGAATTATAGGATTACCCTATCACCCTTACATAAATAAATATTACATCAAACAGTGGGAAATTCCTCTTATTAGCCGTTTTCCCACAAAAATAATTTTATGACATAATAGTGTTTCTTTTCATGGAATATCTTTACAATTTCAATTTTAACCTCGTCCTTGTTCCTACACATCCTTAAAACCCTATAAAAACATTTAATAACATTGTATGATAAATAAATCTAAGTAAGTGATATAAAAATAAATATGTAAACCTGTTAGTTGATGATTACTTATACAAGATTTTTCTTTTAAAAAATTATACATTGGGGTCAAAATAAATATTTTATTACCCATTAAATCAACATTTTCCCTAATTTTTATAAGAAATCATAAGGGAAAAATCGAAATCATAATTGTTCCTTTAAAATCATGAAAAATTTGTGAAATCTTTTTCAGAAAAAGTTATGCATTTCACCCATATGATGTAGTATATACTTTACTTTAAATATAATTTCCTGAGTAATAACATGTAATAATAACAGAAATAGAATTGTATCATAATATCATAGAAACATAGGAAATGTATAAGTAACACAAAAAATGAAAAAAAGAATAAGTCAAAGAAAAATTCTTAGTCAACATCACATGGTGGAAAAATTCCCATTGTGTATTAGGTTTACTCTCTATACCCCATTCATAATTTCTCATGAGACAAAAGATTCACCAAATGTACTGGATCCCAATCTGGGTGCACCCATCTTAACATGTTCATGATTATGGGATCCAAAAAATTAAATAAATCATAAAGAATAATCATAATAATTTCTATGAAAATAAATGTGTTTTCTAATCATTCCTCATATCACAATATAATGAAATTTCAAAAATAAGGTAAATTAGAATTGAACATAAGGTATGTATTACCACATTAAATAAATATATAATAAGACAAATATATATGTGAGAGACATATATATATATAATTTTTAAGAATTCCATAACATTAAAGTGATATATAAGATGAGTTAGAGAGAAAAAGGTCATAACACAATGAAAAAGGGTGGTTCGGATAGATCCCTAACACCCATAAGAAAAACCTTTTAGGATATCAAAGTATCCATTCCATTTAAAAGCCATTTTGAGAATACTTTTAATAAAGAGGAAAATTATTTTTATTTAAAGAAAACCAGAAATATTATAAATAAATCTAAATATAAAATAATGGTCGTGGGATCAGTAAAATCCATAAACATCTTATATGTTAAAATAAAAAATTCCTTTTGCATTTTGTAAACAAATTCAAAATGTTCTTTATAACATTTGTAAAAGGATTCATTTTGAAAACCATTGAATTAATGTAAAAATATATATAAAATGGTATTTTTTATTCATTTATTTCCAAATAAATACATCATTAAAATTATTTTCATAATATGTACATGGAAGATAAAGACATATAAAATAATATTTTAAAACATTTAAAATGATGTTTTAAAAGTAAAGTGTCCCATTTCACATGCTCGAATCATCACATGTGTTCCTCATATTCCTAAATAATAAATTTATGTTTTTTATTTAGTTTATTAATAAAAAAATCCTGTTTATTATTCATTTTATTCCACTTATTAACCTATTATATATAATTACTTAATTAATAAAGTTCATGTTATATGTTTTTATGATATTCAGCTCATATTTCCAAAATGGATTCATCAAGTTTACTATGGTAAAATATTTCATTATTTAATCATATAAATAATTATAATAATTTAATAATTATAATTCTTATACATCAATTATACTTTTATAACCACCCATGAAAGATGGTTATGAAAAATGAACTATGTTACAATCACGAAGACAACATGTCAATGGTATACATGAGTAATGTTTCCATTTTTGAATAATCATGAAGGAAACAAGTTGAATATTATTTTATATTTGTAGATTGATAATTATATCCTAAAAAAATATTATTTCATTATATACAATTATATATACCATCCATGTGACACGATAATGAAAAACCTAATCATATATCTTTGTGCATGTGGTAATCCCCACATACACACAAATGACATTATCAGTTTTCAATGAATGGAAATGTAAATATTATATAAAATGTTACTTTTAAATAATTATAAATATTTAATTAATATAATATATACATTCAATTCATCATAATAAATATCCATGATAGGTGATGATAAAAAACAAATTACATCGGTTCGCGACGCTGTTGTTCACCGTACACACAAACAACAGTTTCATTCCCCATTTGATGGAAGAGGAGATGGATATATGTTAATACATTAACATAATAATATATTAATATATGGTATATAATTTTATTATTATATCATCATGGTTGAATAGTATTTTAAAGAGGTGTAATAATGAATAAAAATGAAACATTCAGTAAAAGACTATACCTATTCTTTGGACAACATCCTATTCATTACACCTTAAGCCCTCTAATGATGGTATTATACCCAAATAATACCTCTAAAACATGTTTATGAATTTTAGAATGATATTTTGGTAGGTATAGGATGAAATAAATTGATATTTAAGGGTGAATAGAATAATAGTGGAGATGAACATTTTTATGCGAGGGAGGGACCCTCTTAGAATTACTTTAAATATTAAATTAACATAAATTAATTTTTATGTAAAAAAGGATCCAAAGTGATATAATTAAAATAAATTACTATTATGGGTCTAAATAACATCATCCCATAAAATTTTGATAGGTTTATATAATTTTTTTACACTTACCTTATTATTTTAACCCATGTCAACCCTTTCAAACAGTTACCATGATAATAAAGTGTTTACACTTTTGGGGTCAATATCATTACTATAAATGGAAAATTGGACCAAAAATGGACCATGGTTGAAATATTAAAATATAAAAAATTAATTTGAGAGATATAGGTTTTTATTAATTTTTATTCATTTAATAAAATATTATTTGTTATAAAATAACATTAATGTCATTTTTGGAACTATTTATTTAATTAGACTTCGAAATAAACATGAAGAAAATGTAATTTTTATATTATAAAAATACCTACATAATATGTTATTATATCAAAAAAAACTTGGAACACAATAATTCATTCAAATTGTATTAATTTTAACATTTTTACAATCATTTATTTCATTTTTCTATTAATTTAATAAATATTGTTTCGGTGTTATATAAGCATTTAAGGTAATTATTTCATCACCAAAAATTATAAATAAATTTCCATGATAAAACAAATTATATTTAAAATTAACATTTATAAAAAAACATAAGCTATTTTTATCCTTTTCAAATCTTTTTGTAGATATTAAAAGAAGAATAATGTCATTTTGGACGTTATCATTAACTTAAATATTATAATTGTCAAAATCTGAGCCTAATGGGAAAATAATGTCATATATAAAAATATTGGCTTATTTTAGACAAAAATCATCCAATTTAATTACGGAAAGTAATAGTGTCATTTTATTTTCCTTATCATATAATTTTTTACCTTAATTACCCGATTTAACCTTACCATGGTGAAAATTATTGATTATGGTAAATATTCATTATGAAGAAAATTAAAAGGGTCTTATTTATCAAATTTTGAAATCTTGATTAAAAATATAGAATCATTTCATTAACATTAAATTTACCGAAGTGGAAATATTTAGTTTAATATCAAAACACAAATCGTAATGAAAAGCTGTTTAAAAAAATTATTTTTGATTATAAAATTATTTTTATACCGAATTAAACCATAAAATTAAATAAATTAAAATCAATTAGTTTATTAATAATCTAATATAAATATGTTTACTTTTAAAACACTTTGAAACAAAATGATACTGTGTATATTCTTAAAAAAATTCTACAGTTTTCAATAAAAATCATAGTTTTCACTATTCATTGGGAAATTAATCTTTTTAGAAACAAATTTACTCTAAGATAATTTTAAATTGATTATTTAAAAAATAATAACCTTTTTATAAAATTAAATTTCTAAATGTTCTTAAAATTAGTTTTTATATTTTATTAGAAGAAAAATAAAAACATTTTTGAAGAAAATATATTTTTAAAGTGTAAAATGACTTTTCTAAAAATAAAGTTATTATTTACAAAGAGATTATCAATATATTTATATTGAGTGTGAATTTAATATATTTTTCACAAATTAATTTACCCAACTCATACTCACCAATTTAACAATTATTTTATAACTTTCATATTTAACTAATAATATTTCATGATTAGTTTAAGCTCGATGTTATGATTCATGTACACTATTGAACATAGCCTTATTTTTAAAATATTTGGAAATTATAGTATTCTTATAAAAGGTTCTATTTATGTTAATTTATCTCATTTATAATAATTTTAGTGATATTTGTTTCTATAAATACCTCAAAAACTCCCTCAAATGGATTTTAATCTTCAATTCCTTTCTCTTTCCTTGTGTTGATTTCCATAACACAATCTATTGGCTTTTACTCACCCTGTATTTGCATGAATTTAATATTCTCTGCACTTTTTCTCTTGGAAAACATTTCCACTTGAGATTCAATGATCTGGAGGCATGATTAGGTGTTATTAATGAGTTTATGAACCCTTGATTCCAGCTTTTCTAAATTAATTTTATTAGTTTAGATGTTCTCCTTGGTTTCTTTGATGAAATATTCCAGCCTTTATTCAATTCTAGATAACATGATTTTTTTCTATAAATGTTACTTAATTATTTGAGTTTTCTAATATTTATTAGTTGAGTTTGAAGATTCCTTCTCATTAATTGTATTTAAAGTGGACTATAAATCCACTATATATCTAAAATATCCTGTTTTAATAAATCCCTCAATAATATTAAGAGGCATGCAACTTTGATCTCTCAAATATGGGTATTAAAGATATTAAATTGATAAATTATAATAAAAAAATCATGATGTACTGACCCTATATTCACTTGAATACTATATTATCTTAATTATTTAGTTTTTCAATATCCCACCATGGTGTGTTGAATTTATCTGTCATATATGGATTTAAGTTTTCTTATATTTAATATTTTTCATGATGTTCAGATTCGTGTAATCAAAATTATTTCATTATATTCATGTATACAAATTTCATTCAACCCATATTAATTAATTTTGAGGCTAATTGACTGTTTCTTGGTTGATATCCCATGTTTTCTAAGTGATTTTACTCTTTTTTTGGAAGGTTAATCTTTATACTATAATGACACTATTCCCGCTTTCCTTTAAGATATGTAAAAGCTCTACAAGTGAGTAACACACCTTTTTCTCCTGCCGGGTCTTTGATTCCAATCCTTACGATTGATATTGAAGTGAATTAATCTAGAATTTCATATTATTTTCATGAATTTATTTCTTAATCACTCATATTCTACATATTAATTCTTTAATTTGATAATTCATGGACAACTTGTGGAAATGGTATTTTATTTCAATAGAATTCTTGTTTCCAAGACTTTATCCAGTATCTATTTCCACTAAATCTTGCCTTTCACTAGTCAATCTCTAAAATAAGTGTTTTATTTGTAATATGATATGTATTAATTATATTAGAAAAGTTGTTAGTATCTTTTCTATATATCATAATCTTTATAGATGTTCTCTTTCATTCCTTGAGAAAGGTTATGAATTTTACACATAATTCCATATGTTTTCTCCGTTGGGTAATACAAACACACACACACACACACACTCAGAGATATATATAATTTTAATAGTTTACTATGAGTTAAAGGTGTCTTCCTATTTTCATAATACCTATCCATTTTTTCAATTAAAATAATTGGTAATGTAATTTAACTTTAATGATTGGTATATCAAGACCTTAATAGGGAAAGTATGAAATGGAATGATTAAATATTTGGTGAATATGTTCGCATCCAATCTTGGTACTACATAGAAGATTGGTTAGGAATCTATGTAAAGGTTATTGATTGCGTACAACCTTTCCTTCAGTGATAACTTGATACTTTCTTGACCCCCCACTTGGTTTATTTCATGGTCTTAGAATATTTGTTGAACATAAAGGGATTTTTGTATTAGTTTGATACATTAGTTTGGTCTACCTTATTATTACAATGTAAAAAGGTTTTTTCTCCCTCATTTCTATAACTCTAAATGAACCAAACCTGTCTTCCATGAATATTACTTAAGAATTTCAATTTAAAGATCCTTGTGTAGATAAAAGGACCTCTAATATTTTCAAAATTCACCAAAAATAAGTATTATGGTAGTGATAAATAAAAGAAATCAAATCAATTTGAAGTTTTGTAAATTCCATTAATTCGAATTTTGGGTTTTTTTTGTGTTTTAAAGTTCTTATCTAACTTAATTGATGAAAATATATTAAATAAATATATTTAACTTTGGAAACAGTTCCAATTTTTAGTTTTAAAAAAATATGATAACAAATACCAGTTAGTACTATGTCATCTTAAAAGGGATACGTGGTTTGGTAGACTGATTCAATTAGTTGTGATAAATGTTAAACAAATATGAATGAGGTGGGTTGTGTGTTAAAACATGAAAGAAAATTATATTTTATTGATATATTTAGAATAAAAGTGTGTGTATTTGTGGTGGTATGTTATAGGAAGTCAGTATATAAAAAATAAAGGACATACGATCGTTCATTAAATAAGAGATTCATGGGGTATTTCGATTAATCATCACCCTCAAGTTGCATTTCTAGTGGATTTCCAATAGAATAGTATAAAAAATATCACATTTTTTATACAATCCACTCTCATGGTATCAAGAGGCTTACTATTGAAGTTAAGAGTCCCTATAAGGTTTCTCACATCCCTTATGATAAGTGATCAATGTTTATTTCTTATGATTAGGTTTCTACTACATCACTTGAGTTCTTAATCTGTTTAAAACACAACCTGACACACACTATGTTGGGATGGATGAATTATGGGGTGATTTGTTTTCTCTTCCTATATATTTATCTAAGATTACCAAGAAACTCACAAAACCATAATTATTTCATGCACATTTATCCAGGTAGATATAGGGAAAGTAAATTGTATAAATTAATATTTTACTTTTTTCACACAAAATGGAAAATCCACAGAGCACACATCAATGTTATGTAGATGTGATAGGTGTGTAAAACTCTCTACTAGGGTTATTACATGGCTTAAAGAATGGTTTACTACGAATTTCAATTTAAATTACACTTAATTTTCTCTCAATCACCATTCATGGGAAAGAAATATAAATTATTTAAAACTTAATGATTAATTATAGGACTATTCTGTAATAAACATCAATACATTTAGGTTGTTTTCCTTCTAATTATTTTACTTATTTTCTCATAAATTAGAAAACCATATATTTTTTATATTTCTCTCATTTTTGTGCTTTAAAGGAAATTATTTGAGACCCATTTATCCAAGAATGACCTTTTTAATGAATTTCCATCAGTTGTTTAAATTACATCATAATACTCCATGTTTTGTGATCAGTATGTGTGTCTATGAAATGATCCTGTTTATTGTGAAATAACTCAAATGAGAAATACTCCATTATCCATGTTCTAAAAATTTTAAAACTACTTCTATTATCTCATTCACATTCTGGTTCTTTAGGACTAAAAAATATTTCCATTTAATTTCCACATTTAAATTTGATATCTTTTAATACTTTGAATATAACGTAGCTCATCACTTCCTTTGGAAAAACATAACTCATGGTGAAATAACTCACAAATGTACAAATAAAAATGATCAATATATCTGTGTTTCCTATAGTTTTAAGATAACTATTGAACACCATTCCTTCCTCTATGACAAGGTATCTTTATCTTGGACATTTTTAAATCCATGAATTTTGATATGATACAAATATATGCCACTCCTTCACAAAATTCTATGAGGAATACCAATAAACCTATAAAGGTCTACCACTTTTTAAATAGGTAAAACCATAAAACAGAATTCCAAGATCTATAGTGTGGTTGGAATTTACAATATGTTTTGATTTCCACTGTAACATCATGTTACATTTTCAGGTACATTTTTATGTTTCTAAGTACCTCTGTTTTGGACTAAAGACTTGGGTTGCGTTTGGGTGAACTTTTAAAGAAAAAATAGAGGAATATGTGTTGTGCACGGTTTGCGCACGGTTTGACAAACTGTGTGACCAAACCGTGGCAGCCTTGAAACCCGGATAGAAGCTTCCACATAGTTGGCGCATGGTTTGTCTAACTGTGTGGCCAAGCATTGCGAGGAGGGTGCCCGAGGCAGTAGCTCACGCATGGTTACCACATGGGTTGTCAAACCGTGCAGCCAAACCGTGCGGTCACTTAAAAGAGATCCTTAATTTGTGGATCTCGCTTGGTTTTTCCTCTATGTGCCTCGTTTTTCCTCCTAAGTGGCCCTAACTCAGTATTTGTCTTCTCCGAAGGTCAGATAGGGTTTCCCATCATTCCAGAGTCGATCCAAAGTCTCCTCTTTGTGAATCGAATCCATATTCTTGAGTTATGTGATCATTCTTGATTGGTTTCTTAGATCTACATAGATCTACTTCTCCTCTTCTCTCAGTTTCATATATCTACGCCTGTTATGGGTATATCTAAGTGTTTGGTACCAATTTTGATGAGATTTTGTCTTGATATTTCTAGGATAATAGATCTAAGGCGGGTTCTTGAAGAATCAACCCGGTTTTCTTGAGTGTTCTCAACCGTTGTGGTCTTGGTCAAAACCTTCAAGGTTGGTGGTTCTGTCCCGACTTGCCAAATTGATTATCATTGTATTTGATCGATTTATTTCAATTGTTGATTTAAATTAAATTTCTCACGTTGATTTCTATTTAACTGATAAAAAACTGATTCCAAGGAGTTGAGGTATCTGAAATGGTTTTGTCATAAGAATTTAGAAAACCCCAATTCCATTGAATTGGGTGTGTTTATGGAAATTGGACCATTTAATTTGTTTGATTTAAATTGTGGATTTGATGGAAATGATTTTAATTAGATTTTTGAATTTAATTGTGGAAATGAATTGTGTAATGATGTAATCAGTTTTGAATGGATTTCAAACTTATGAAAAATGGCTTAAAATGATTTGATAGAAACCCATTGGTTTTATCTTGTGAAAAGGCATGTTTTGAATAAAACCTGTTTTGGTTTTAAATGGAATGAAATTGGAACTTTTTGAAACAGGAGAACGAGATTGATCGTATTTTAAGCATTCTTAAAATAGTTTTCCCATCATTTAAGAGCGCATGTAATCCTTAGTTAGTTAGTGAGTTATTTGGATACACTCTATGCTATGACAATGTTCTAAAACATGCTTGCAGCGGGTCACATCCCTAACGGGTTGGTAATGAGTCTCCTTTGGCCAGCGTCATAGGGATGTGTGTATACATATTTTTCTGAGTTCACATAGAGAGTGTGTAATCCTATAACTGGTTAACACTATTGTACCTTTTGGTAGATGACCATGTTTCTCGCTTGTTTATTTATATTTGTGATATAAATGTATTACAATCCTTTTGAACTGACTTACATGCCTGCTGAATTTATATAAACTGATTTATATAAATGTTTTACTTAAGCCATTGTTTTAGAATTATTCCAGCATTTGTAAAAGCTTTGTTTAAATTGGATTTTTTCATCATTTGAAAATGTATAGCATGTTTTGTTAAAATATTCTTTTGAAATGTCAAACCTTTTTATTTGAAAATGGAAAGATTTTCTTTGGATAATCTATATTTGGCATCTATTATGGAATCTTGGGTGGTATCCTACTGGGCTTAGGATCACACCCTAATTTTTCCTTCGGGTGTTTGTATACTTTCTTCTTCCAGGATCGAGCAAAGGGAAGGGACCTCTTGGAGGTGGATCCAGTTGTTGATCTCTAGTCTTGGTGAGATGTGTCCTTTGGGACTTTGGGACTATTTTTCCCTTTCCAGTACTTGGGTTGGAGTACTTTGGCATTTCATGCTGTTTTGTATTCTGGTACATCACTCCCAGTGGAGATTCATCTATTATGCATACTGTTTGTTTTACTCTTACTTCTGCATTCTTGTGGAAAAATCGTTCCCACTTGTATGTTGTACTATGCTAGGTGCTAGTCGCCGACCCGTGGGGATCAAGAATGCCCTTCGGGCTATGTCAGGGCCCGCTCGATTATCGGGTTACCCGGTTATCCAAGATGGTTCATGAAAAAGTGGTATCAGAGTGAGGTTAAGCATCTTGCCTTGATGAAAGTATGCATTTGATTGTTATTATCAGGAGTTTGGAGGTAGTTGTGATTGAGTGCATGTCCAGCTCTCACCACAACGAAGGTTAAGTCCCCAGGGTTGGTTAGGGAAATATGACTTGTTTATTAGTTCTAGTATTTTCCTGGTTTTGATTTGGATAGAGTGGAATCCAAATCTTGTTAATCCCTCCTGTTAAGAATAGTTTTCCTTGTTACTCGGTTTGGGTGTTAACTTTGCCATTTTATGTTATGTAGCATCATACCTCCGAGAAGATGTGGATATCAAATCCAAAAAGAGGATACTGTTGAACCTCAGCAAGTGTGTCCTATTGTGGATCCGAGTCTGGTTGAGGTGATTGTTTGCACCGTCCAAGCTCTAGGACATTCTCCACCTCTAGTTTCTCTTCAAACTCCATCTACAGATCCTCATAGTGATATTCTCTGAAGTCATTCTCAAGAGTTACTATGCCAGAAGACACCAGTTTTCAAAGGCTCCACTAACCATCAACATGCTGAAGAATGGTTGAGTAAAATTCAACGTCGGCTTGGAAATCTGACTCGAGTGCTGCATACCTGGAGGGAGGGGAACAAAGTAGCTGACCACCTAGCTTCCCTGGAAATGCTTAGGGAGGAGGAAGTGCTCATTCACACATCGCATACCATTCAGCCTAAAGGGTTGGAGTACATCAAAGGGGATGTGATATGGTTACATTACCTTTGTCCACCTGGAACTCTCCCTTGGGTGGAGGGGTGTTCTCCATTCTTGGGTCTTTTTGTTGCTTGTTGCTTTTGAACTTGCTTTTTTTACAAGGAAATAATAATATTAATGATGATGATGATATGATATCTGGGTTCTTGGAGACACCTGATGTGATCAAGGTGAAGTGTTCCACCTTCGTGCTGGAGGTACCAAGTAGGAGATGGTGGGACAAAATGGTGATAGCTGGGAAACGTGAGGGTCTAGAGTGGAAAGAAATTAAGGTTCTTTTCACAAACTAGTTCTACCCAGAATCAATGGTGTTGGCCAAGGATGTGGAGTTTTCCAATCTTGAACAGGCCATCAAAACTATGACTGAGTACTCAAATCGTTTTTCTGAGCTGGTACTGTTTGCTCCAGAGATTCTATCTAATGAGGGGATGAAGGCTCAACAATTCAAGGTCGGAATTCAATCAGATATCCATCCATAGGTTTTCCTACTGAAGCTACCCACCTATGCTGATGTGTTGGATAGGGCGATGATGATTGAGAAGGATTTGGCAGGAAAGTCAGGGTTGAAGGATGTTGTTTTTACTCCTAGTGGCAGTGTGGGCTCTTTTAAAGGAAAATGGAAACGTGAATTTTCTAATGGTAGTTCTAGACAGCAGATTCATCCTTGACCACCAGTAGCACCAGGAGGGGCTTCTTTGACTTTCTATCAGCGTGCGAAGCCAGGACATTCTAAGAGGGTTTGCACTGAGGCACCCATGAACTGTAGCTCTTGTGGACGTTTAGGTAACTTATAGAAATTTTTCGATCACTTCTCGACTCCATGTGGTGGAACAGGATCATATGAACCTATAGAAACTACTAGGCAATCAAATTCTTCACATAAAAAAGGGTTCCAGCCACAGGCATCCAGAATAAAGGTTCTTCATGTAGTGGAAGAGTCACCAGAGGTAGCTGATATAGGTCCTGCAACTGTGAGAGGTACCATTACTATAGCTTCGTCTTTAGTGACAGATCTTTTTGATACTGGTGCATCTCACTCTTTTATTTCATCCCATCTTGTTAATATGCTTAATCTACCTATGGAACTTTTGTCCTATGCGATGGATATTACTACAACCCTTGGTACAATGAGAGAGAAGGGTCTCCGTAGTCCTGCTTGTGTCTTCTCTCTATCAGATGTTGATCATTCTTGGAATTTCTTGGTTCACAATATGAAATATTTTGACATCATTTTTGGGATGGATTGGCTCATTGACAATAAATCCCGGATCGATTGTTATCTTCGAAAAGTCTACCTTACTATACCTAGTGGTGTGTCTCTCGTTTTTCATGGAGAACGTGACATAAGGTCAAGCAGATCCAGACCCTTTTTCCCAGAGTTGGGGAAAGTTATATTAGTTTTTTCTTTTCCTATAGAGAGAGATTCATTATGTGGTGATCTCCCACCAAACGTCGCCGAGTTTCCCGACGTGTTTCATGCTGACTTGTCTGGTTTTCCACCAGTAAGAGAGGATGATTTTAATATTGACTTAATTCTTGGTACTCAACCGGTTTCTATTCCCTCCAATCGAATGGCTCTAGCTGAATAAAATTAATTGAAGTCTCAATTAGATGATATTTTTGAGAAAGGATTTATATTCCCAAGTGTGTCACCTTGGGCAGCACCAGTTCTCTTATCCACGAAGGCTAATGGTTCTCTTCGCTTATGTGTTGATTATCGAAATCTCAATCGAGTTACGATAAAAAAGAAATATCTGCTACAACGAATTACTGATTTGTTTGATCAATTGAATGGGGAGAAATGGTTTTCAAAAATTTATCTTCGATCTGGTTACCATCTGTTGAAGATAAAATAATGTGACATTCATAAGACCTCTTTTCAGAGTAGGTATAACCATTATGAGTACCTTGTTATTCCCTTCGGCCTAACAATTGCTAATGTAGTTTTCATGGAGTTGATGGACAAGGTTTTCCGTGAGTATCTTGATGCTTTTGTGATTGTCTTTGTGGATGAAATTCTTGTCTACTCCATGTATGAGTAGGATCATGTGCATCATATGAGAACAATTTTTGAGTCTTCTAAGGAATCACCAACTTTATGCCATGATTTCAAAGTGCAATTTCTAGATTCAGGAAGTGAAATTATTTGGACATGTCATGTCAGAACAAGGAATATCAGTTGATCCTGAGAAGGTGAAGGATGTTATGACTTGGGAACAACAATGAAATGTTTTTGAGATTTGGAGCTTCTTGGTCTTAGTAGGATATTATCGCCGGTTTGTTAAAGACCTCTCAAACATAGCTTCTCCAATGATTTCTCTGACTCGAAAAGGAGTGAAATTTTCCTATAATGAAAAATGTCAGAGTTCTTTTGTTGAGCTAAAGAGTCGTTTGACTACTGCACCGGTGTTAACTATTCCTGAGGCTGGGATAGGTTATGTGGTCTTCTGTGATGCATCAGTTTCAGGTTTGGGACGTGTCCTCATGCAGGGTGATCATGTTGTTGCCTATGGATCTCTTCAGCTTAAGCCTCATGATAAGAACTATACTACCCATGACCTTGAACTTGCAATTTAAATGCATTCACTTAAGTTTTGGAGAAATTACCTCTATGAAGAAAGTTTTACTGTGTATTTAGACCACAATATCTTGAGTTATATCTTCTCTCAAAAATATTTGAATATTCACCAAAGGCATTGGGTGGAGTACCTGAAATCTTTCAACTTTGACATTGCCTATACCCCGGGGAAAGGGAATATCTTTGCGGATGCATTAAGCATGAAAATTCCAACTCTGTCTATGAAAGAATATTTTGAAGAGTGGAGTTTGATGGATCTTTTCCCCCAGTTTCATATTGGAATTCAGTGGAAGGG
Source organism: Viscum album (assembly GCA_963277665.1). Lineage (NCBI taxonomy): Eukaryota > Viridiplantae > Streptophyta > Magnoliopsida > Santalales > Viscaceae > Viscum > Viscum album. Next base: position 607,695,975 of record OY728125.1, read on the forward strand.
GAATGAAGTTTCTTTATCCAGTGTTCAGTTGACTTCGGCTCTCCTTGAATTGATTCTTCACGAACAAAAACTGGATGATGAATTCCATAGCATTAGGGACTCTATTTATGGTTGGGAGACCGATACCCAGTGGTTTTTCTCTAAAGAGGGTGTTCTGTGTAATTGAAACTGTTATGTTGTGCCATTATCGACAAGGAAGGATGCGACGAGGGGTTTCCATAACTCTTAGTGGGCTATTCACCCAGGAACCCCAAAAATGTTATATGACATGAGGCGACTGTTTTGGTGGTCAGGTATGAGAAGAGACATTGCTGAGTTTGTATCTCATTGCTATACATGCCCGCAGGTGAAAGCCAACCACTAGAAACCTTCGGGTTTGCTTCAACCACTTCCAGTCCCGACATGGAAGTGGGATGAAATCTCGATGCACTTTGTTCTTGGGTTACCTCAAACCTAGAGTAAGAAGAACACGATATGGGTTGTGATTGACAGGCTGACCAAGTCAGCTCACTTTATACCTATTCGAGATACAACCAAATTTGAGGAGATGGGAAATATCTATGTGAAAGAAGTCATTCGTTTTCACGGAGTTTCGTCAGCTATAGTCTCTGATAGGGATCCCCGGGTTACTTCTCGCTTTTGGAGAGGCCTTCAAGGGGCACTGGGATCTCATGTTCATTTGAGTACGACCTACCATCCACAGTCAGATGACCAGACAGAAAGAGCTATTCAGATCTTTGAGGATATGCTCTGTGCTTGTGTTCGTGACATTGGTGGGTCTTGGGATGATGTTATCGGGCTAGTTGAGTTCTCTTATAACAACATTTACCAATCTGCAATCAAAATGGCTCATTTTGAGGCTTTATATGGACGTCCTTATAAATCTCCTTTATGTTGGTTGGATATTGGTGAATTTTCTATGGTAGGGCCGAGTTTGGTCCAAGAGATGACAGCCACGATTCAGTTGATTCCTCAGAGAATGTTGCCAGCACAGACTCGGAATAGGTCTTATGATGATTGTCACCGTAAACCTTTAGAGTTCTAAGTTAGTGACCAGGTTTTCCTGAGTGTTTCACCCCGATTAGGTCATCGATGGCTTGGGAGGAAAGGTAAGCTTGCTCATCATTTTGTGGGACCTTTTGAGGTTATTAGTTTTTTGGGGAAAGTTTCTTACCGTTTAGCTCTACCACCACAACTGACGTCGATACATAACATGTTCCATGTATCGCAACTGTGGAAGTATCTCTCTGATCCATCTCTTTTTGTGAGGTGGAGTGATATTGAGATTGAATCAGATTTATCTGTTACTGAACGACCAGTCAGGGTTGTTGATTCTGAGACCAAGGTACTTCATGGGAGAACAATATCTATGGTCCGTGTACTCTGGAAGCATGGTTCTAATTCTCATGAGATGTGGGAAAGGGAGTCACTAATGAGAGATCAGTGGCCTCATCTTTTTGATGTGGAGGTTTCTTCATATGCTTTCTGGGACATAAAGATATTATAGTGGGGAGGTTGTAACATCATGATACATTTTTAGGTACTTTTTGAGGTTTCTAAGTACATTTTTTTGGAGTAAATACTTGGGTTGGGTTTGGGTGAACTTTTAACGAAAAACTAGAGGATAGTGTGTTGTGCACGGCTTGCGCACGGTTTGACAAACCGTGAGACCAAACTATACCATCCTTGAAACCTGGATAGAAGCTTCCGCACAGGCGGTGCAATGTTTTTCTAACCGTGCTGCTAAGCTGTGCGAGACGGGTGGCCGAGGCAGTAGCTCACACACGGTTAGTGCACTGTTTGTAAAACTGTGTGGCTAAACCATGTGGTCACTTAAAGGAGATCCTTAAATTGTAGATCTCGATCGGTTTTGCCTCTAAGTGCCTCGTTTTTCCTCCTAAGTAGCCCTAACTCGGTATTTGTCTTCTCCTATAGTCAGAGAGGGTTCTCCCTAAATTTTAGAGGCGATCCAAAGGCTTCTCTTGGTAAATCGATGCCGGATTCTTGGGGTATGTGATCATTCATCATCATTCATGACTGGTTTTTTAGATCTACTTCTCCTGTTCTCTCGATTTCTTAAATCTACGCCCGTTATGGGTAGATCTATGTGTGTGGTACCAAGTTTTATGAGATTTGGTCTTGAAATATCTATGAGAAGAGATCTAATGTGGGTTCTTGAAGAAGAAAACCAGTTTTCTTGAGCGTTCTCGACCGTTGTGGTCTTGGTCAAAACCTTCAATGTAGGTGGTTCCGTCCCAACTTTCCAAATTGATTATTATTGTATTTGATTGATTTATTTAAATTGTTGATTTAAATTCAATTGCTCAATTTTCGTTCAATTTAATTGATAAAAACCCGATTCCAATGAGTCTAGGTATTTTAAATGGTTTTGGCATGGGAATTTAGAAAACCCCAATTCCATTGAATTGGTTGTGTTTATGGAAATTGGCCAATTTAAATTGTTGGATTTAAATTGTGTATTTGATGGAGATGATTTCAATTATATTGTTTAATTTAATTGTGGAAATGAATTGTGTAATGATTGAATTGGTTTTGAATGGATTTTAAACTTCTGAAAAATGGCTTAAAATGATTTGATAGAAACCCATTGGTTTTTTTCTTGTGAAAAGGAATGTTTTGAATAAAACCTGTTTTGGTTTTAAATGTAATAAAATCAGAAATTTTTGAAATGGGAGAATTTTTATGATTTTATTTTAAGAATTCTTAAAATAGTTCACCCATCATTTAAGAGCGCATGCAAGCCTTAGGTAGTGAGTTATTTGGATACACTCTACGCTAAGACAACGTTATAAAACATACTTGTGGTGGGTCACATCCCCGACAGGTTGGTGAATAGTATCCTTTGGCTAGTGTCATAGGGACGTGTGTATACACATTTTTATGAGTTCACATAGAGAGCGTAGAATCCTATAACTGGTTAATACTATTGTACCTTTTGGCAGATGACCATGTTTCTTTCTTGTTTATTTATATTTGTGATATAAATTTATGCCAATGCTTTTAAACTTCCTTACATGCTAGCTGAATTTATATAAACTATTTTATATAAATGTTTTACTTAAGCCATTGTTTTAAAATTATTCCATCATTTGTAAAACCTTTTTTTAAATTGGGTTTTCCCATCATTTGAAAATGTATAGCATGTTTTGTTAAAATATACTTTTGAAATGTCAAACTTGATTTTATTTGGATAATCTATATTTTGCATCTGTTATGGAATATTTGGTGGTATCCTACTGGGCTTAGGCTCACACCCTACTTTTGCCATCGGGTGTTTGTAGACATTCTTCTTCTAGGATCGAGCAAAGGGAAGGGACCTCTTAGAGGTTGATCCAGTTGTTGATATCTAGTTTTGGTGAGATGTGTCCTTAGGCACTTTGGGACTATTTTTACAATTTCAGTACTTGGGTTATAGTAATTTGGCATTTCATTCCTCTTTGTATTCTGGTACATCACTCCCAATGGATTTTCTTCTATTATGCATACAGTTTGTTTAACTCTTGCTTCTGCATTCTTGTGTCCAAATCGTTCCCACTTGTGTATTGTACGATGCCAGGTGCTAGTTGCTAACCCGTGGGGATTGGGAATGCCCTTCAGGCTATGTCAGGGCCAGCTCGGTTATTGGGTTACCAGGGTACTTGGGATGGTTCGTGACAACCACTAAATTCATTCAATCTTTACTATGGTTACTAAAACACTTATGGAATCCCAAACATCCAATCTTGGATGTCCTATTTTAGATAGGTGAACTTATTAATGTAAAAATACTTTTTCAATGATTTCAATATTTTATACCTTCATGTCATGAGGGGATCATAAAAAGTATATTAAGTAATTGTGGAAAAATCCAATGGGGGAGGGAATGTTATAACTATATATTAAGTTAAATGGGTTTGTTTCTAATTACTGGAGACGAGTAATATACTGAAGAATGAAAGCAAGTGAATTCGTATTTAATTATATTATAGATTTTGTAATTAGGAGGATTTCATAATGAATGTTATTGAGATAAATTGAAGGTATTTTTTAAGGAAGTAATCACCATGTCATGGACCACACTGTAGTGGACCTAGAAAACCCATCGTGAATATGGATCTTTAGACATTTTGGAAGAGTTGTGAGAGTTTTTATGGTAGGAGGTTCACCACACCATGCACCACTCTATAGGAATTGGATGTAGTGCATCCATATATGCTACATTGGTTGTGAAAAAGGTTAGAATTATGGTTCAATGGTAATTTATGATGTTATTTGAAAAATAAATTCTATCTATAGAAAATGGTCAAGTACACCACGACATGCTGACAAGTCTTGGATGATAGAGTCGAATGATAAATGATAGAAGCTGACTATGAAATATGATTTTAATTAATTTCAAATAACTTTTAATGTTTTTAAATTGATAACACATTTCAATATTCCATAGAGGAAGTCATTTTGTTCTTATATGTTTTCCATTGTAAATCATAAAGACCAGGTTTACTATGATAGAGTCCTTACCACGGGGAATAAATCCGTTATCAAACACCTTAAACTCATCTTTATATCATTCATTATGAGTTCCTCCTTATTTAATACAATATTTAATACTTTAATAATAATTCACCACCTATCATTCATTAATACTTTACATAATTGAAATGATTGAAAAACATACGACCACCTTAATCTATAGTTCAAAAACAAATATAAGGAGGAAATGATCAAATCCTTATTACAGAGATTGTGATTCAACATTCATTAATTAACCATCTCCCACTCATCATTTTACTATTAATAAAAAACAAAAATAATTATTATGAAATTAAATAATACATCCTCTAATGTTAGACATCAAACAATGATCATAACCCCATTATCCCGACCCAAATACTAGCATAGAATTATTAGATCAATGAAAAATAAAGGAGGAGGAAGAATACCTCTCATATTTATATTTCTTGTCCTCCTCCAATCCTCTTATTTAATTTATGTGAGTTGACACTAGGGTATGGGTGAAATGGATGAAGGTGAAGAATATGGATAGAGGGAATAAGAGGCAATTTAAGATTTTGATGGTTTGGATATGGAGGAGAATTGAGACAATAGTTTTTTATCATGAATATCATATATAATGTCTGATATCCTCATGTTTTAGAATACACTTATTTTACAAGTCAATTTCATAGTTTCCCTCTATAATCACCATCTTAATATGATATTTATCCATGTGTATTTATCTCCTAAGCTTCCATGTGTTTTCAATAGCTTCTAATTCCTTTAATTTGAATGTAAGAAAATGGAATTTGTAATAGAATCTCACTCCCTTTGATCGAATTCAATAAAGAATTTTCTCAAATGTTATCCTGAATTAAGAAAATAAAAATATAATGATTGTTTCTCTCTCATTGCATGTTTCCCAAAAACATTTTATATTATATCCATGGGAGAAATTTCATTTTAGGGTCCCCACATTAATCAATTTTCATTAGTTCTTTTTAAGTTTGTTGTAATTTTTCTTGGGTAGGAGGAACCTTGATGATATATTGGTTGTGGTTAAGGATATTTTGGTTCTTGATAATACATTGGGAGAGCATTATATTATGATGGAGCTTTTAATTACATTAGAGGGACGTTATAATACAGTATCCCTTGATATATTGTCGAGGAGGCTTGAGAATATGTTTTCCCTTGAGATGATGTTGAGTATAATTGAGAATATATTGACCCATGAGTAAATATTTAACCCACTTGATATTACATTGGATATAATACAACCCATTTAATCTTATATACTATTTCAAAATGCCCTATATTTTTATATATCACATTACACAACCAAAATCAATTAATTTTAATTCTTAAAGTCCCCTAAAAAATTATTTAAGGGGTTTATTTATTTTCAACATAATATTTGAATCATTTTAGGTTATTGAGAGGTTATTTTATCCATTTGAAAAAAATTACTTGTGTTAAACAACTATGAAGTTATTTTAAGTCATTATGGGATTATTTTCTATAATGTGGAATTCTATGTCTGGAACTGAATTTTTATAAGGTATATATCCTAATATTCATAAGGTAGTTTTTAGTAATTTGATGAATTGAATATGACTTTGAGTTCCCATACAATATATTCATAAATATATTAACACTTCTTATGAGAATGTAAGACATTAAATTTTTTTAAAATTTGAGAATCTATAAGACTTTCGATGATCCCATAAGACATCATGAGAATATCATATTACTTTATAGTTAGTTGGGAAACCATTAAAAATGAGATTGAATATGAATATAAAAATTAAAAAAAATAATTTTTAGTATTTATGTAATCCTTTTTTCAAAGATAAGAATTTAATTATTTTTAATACATAATGAAGAACCATGATAATATGATAGGCACATCAAAATGTGAGTTTAATAAAATTTATATCACTTAATGATTTCGAAATACACATAAGACTCTTGATCCATCACATAAGACTATTTTTTACAGACTTACTCACATATGAATATTTACATAACACACTATTGAAATTCTTATAAAATTAAACTTGATGGAAACTGAAATACATCATACATAGAGAAATTTTAATTTTTAAAGCTAGGAATTTTTAAATTTGAATATTGTAAATAAAATCAAGACTAATGAAAATCTGGATATTATTCATTGATAAAAACATAAAATATAAATTATAAATCAAAAAAATTATATATTGTGATATAAACATCATGAATATCAAGATCAAAGTTGAAAATAACTGAATAAATAAATATTTTAATTGATGTTGCTTTTTTTCATGAAGAAAATCTAGAAAATATTTCTTGAATGTTTCTTTGATTATTCATTTCTTTTTTTTTCAGTGCATAAATCCATATTAAAATCTTAATATGATCCAAGTTAATATTTGTTAATTAAAATAACCATGTTTCTAAGTAATTAAATAATAATTTGTATTGAATAACTGTATTTCATAATGAGGAAATTAGAGGCTATGAGATCAATGGATGATTCAATTTAAATGATGAATAAATTATTTTTGAACATTTATATAATTTGAAAATAAATTTTTTAAATTATCTTTGAGTTATGGTTGATATTGAGTCGATATGAGAATAAATAAAGAGAATGGGTATTTTTTTAAAGAGTATAAGGGTGTATGGGATAAAGTTGAATAGTTTATTGTCTTTTCATATAAAAAATCATGGTGTATAGGTTCTATCTTGAGTAAGTAATTTGTGGGGTTTCCATGGAATATCTCAATTCTAAAAATATTTTGAAATAAACCCACTAATAAAAACTATTTCTAGTATACAACATTTAGTGCGTGAGAATATAAAATATTTCATAACGATGAGTATGGGCATGTTATGAGGAAGTTGATGCAAGAAAATGTAAAATAAGTTGTGACTGAAGATTTTTTTTGTGAGATTGGAAAAATATATTTTTCCCAAGATTCTCTCGTTGAGAAGAAGAAGACCATTGAGGATTTGTATATAGTGACAAAAAATGACTGGGATTTCTTATTTCCCATAACTGATATCTTTTTCTATTTAAAGGAGTTAATAATATATTATTTATACATCAACTGACTCATGTGAATAACATACTTCAATTTTTGGAGAAACCCAAAATTGATGAAGAACTTTCTCACCTAGTGCAGTTTGTATTTCCCTAAAACTGGAAAGCAACCGTATCCAAAATCTTAACTAGTAGGATAATTTGAGCAGTATGTTTAGGAAGAAACTGACCCACCCAATGTGATTTGGTTTTATGATTATATTAGAAAAATATATGGGCCTAAAAAACAAGCAATTGTATTATGGGGAAGGCACTCACAATGTGGGAAAAAATTGTTAATATAATTTTATTCCTTATGATCTTTATTCTATACTTTTATCATACAAGTTTGGGTGTTTTATTTAAATAGGATTAACACTTAACTAGTTAGAGAAGATTATTTCAGGATAAAGAAATTGTAAAATATTTTAATGTCCCACAATTCACCCCCCCTTATCAATTGTACAACCATTATTAGAACACTATTAAAATGTATTAGAGTATTGGGTTAAATTTTTTAGATTCTCTATCCATTAAATATGGATAATATCAATTCATTGAATAAAAAGTGTGTTCCTCTAATCCATGGAAAAAATTCACGGCTAAAAAAATACTACTACCATATCTATTGTATCTTGATCTTGAAGTGTTGGACATAGCTAATGTGTGATTTAAACCTATTCAAAGGGATGAAAATATGTTATTTATTAGTAATATAATTCATGAGGTTGAGGTAAATTATTTAAATTCCATCATCATGTCTCTCTCTAGAAAATAAATCACAAAATTTATGGTTATCCAAAATCAAAAGGATGTTTAGGACAAGATTTAAAGTAGTTATGGTGGAAATTTAAAAGTCAACAAATCTAAGATAAAAATTGTATATTTATAATAGAGGATATTAGAGTTGGTTAAGAGGAAACCATTGATGACGATTTCACCAATGTCAATGATCCTTTGGAAAGCATTAGAGGCTATGGATAAAATATTTCAAATTCCAATTTTATGTAGAAGCTTATCTGAAATTTAACTTATAGGTTTTATAAAAAATATATGTATTGGCGGATATATAATATCATTCCTTATATTATCCTGACAATACTTTCATTTCATATTAAATGAGGTGATACATGCCTTACAAATTATACAAGATATATTAATTTTATTCCATGAGGGAGATCAAGTAGAAAGAAGAAAAACCTGATGTTTCTAGTGAGTCTTTTGATTATAATTATATAGATAGAGGCATTGATTTTTTTATTCAACTAAAAAAATAATAAATTTTTTATTTTGATTCAAATTATCAAGATGAAAAAACTCAAAAGTTGAAATGTGTAAAGAGATAAAAAATAATGAACTTGTCTATTGACAATAAGATGAGACTCCCAATATGAAAAATGTGATGTTTGATACATAAATAGGAAGAGGGAGATACATAATTTAATATACAATAAGAGGATATAGTTTCTAATAAATCCACTAATTTCATGAAACATGTAGAGAATCCTAAAAGATACTCAAGAATTTATGAGGATGGAGATAAAAAAATATAAATGGAGTATATGATAAGATATAAACAAAAATCCTTTCTTTAATAGAATATAAACCTGACGAATGAGATCAAGTTATTAAATAAGGTATATGGAAATAAATTTGATACTAAATAATATTTTCTATAAATTAAAACTTAAATTATTGAAGTTATTAAGAGATCTAAGCTGAAACCAACTGAGAATGGGAATATCATAAAATATCATGATGTAAAATTCATTTAAAATGAAAATAAATATGGAAAGATGCAATTAAATTATCTTTTAATTGAATATAAATTGAATAATAAGAATTTTTTTTTCAAAAAATAAATTTAATTAAAATATAAAACCTCTAAAAAATCATGGAAACTTTCCTAAAAAATTAGGTTGAATCTGCGCTTAAAAAAATCCAATTGAGAAAATTTTTAGTCTTACAATATAATTATTAATTCAAAATATGTGCAAGTATGGTTTAAAATTTATTGTGATAAAAATTTTCCAGTATTAAAGGGGTAAAGTAAAATACCAAAGGTCTTATCTTCTCCTAAGCTAAAGTAATTTTAAATAAAAAATATATAGAAAAGTAATAATTAGATAAAATAGATGTCTATAAAAAACTTATTTTATAAGATACAAATTAAATGTGTATTGATATTATTATGGGATGTTTAGTTACAATTATTATACATTATAGTAAAATATTTCCTTTCCTATAATAAGGTATGAATCAAGGGGCAGAAAAATTTAGAATATGAGAAAAGAATAAAAAAGGAAGCAGGATGTGAATAAAAAATACTCACGCATCTCAAAAAAATAGATTTTTGTTAAGGAGGAAATATATGGGAGATGTGAACAACTGAGGAATTCAGCAGGGAAGTGTATGAAATATCTTTATGGAATATTATCTTCTAAATAAAAGGTAAATTAAGTTCAATGAACAAATATGTATGAAAAATAATTTATTGTCGATGTTTCATTAAAAACATGGAAGAGAGGGAATCCGTAGAACCATGATAGTGGTTGTTCCACACACAGGAAAAGATATAATAAAATATTGAATAAAATATAAGATCATTAAGAAGGATAAATAAATATTATCAATGATACTTACTTAAAAAATAGAGGTCTTGAAACCACTGAAATCGAGTCAAAGAAGTTAAAATGCATGGATGTGATTATTATGTAAGGGTTGAAACACATTATTTTTAGTGTCAGAAAACTATGCAATGATGAAAATGAGGTGTTTTTTAAATGAATCTAATAACAATTAAAAACACTAAAGATTAAAGGTTTATTACCATGGTATATAAAATAAGTTAAAACTTATTAAAAATTAAATACCCATCCAATTCATCGGAATTGACTGCCAAAGTTGAGAATAATCTTTGGAAAAAATTGAGTTGACCAAGTCAGGCAAAAAAACAAGAAACAAATCTCCAAACAAGAAGTTGTGAGAGATATTCCCAAAAATTATATAAATAGATACTTTTTTCTAACACTTTTCAAATGAAAAATATAGTTCAAGGGACACACCAAAGAGATGAAATTCAGTCCACAAGACCCTTTAAACTGATTCATTCAATTGTGTGTGGTCTAATGAGATCCAAGTAAAAGAAGGGTGATATTTATTTTATTAAATTCATTAATGATTACACAAAAAATTCTTATTTATTAAAAACAAGTTAAAATAAATAAAAATGTTTAAAATATTCAAAAGTAAGGTTGAGAAGTAGTTTGGGGTTTATATTAAGAAGCTCAGACCAGACAATATAAAAGAGTACAAATTGAGATATATTTGGGAAATAAAGGTATACATAATCAACAAAAAACCATACACATCCAATTAAAATGGTATATCTAAAAAGGAAAATAAGCTTATTTTTGAATTGGTATAGACTATGGTTGCTGAGCATAAACTTTTTAAATTTTTTTAGATAGAAGTTGTTTTCACTACTATGAAATATAAAAATGGGTGTTTGTTGAGAACAAAGACACATATGATACAATATAAGCTGTGGTATAAAATAAATCTAACTATTAATATATTTAAATTTTTTATAATACATTCTTTTAAAAATTCCAAAGGCAAATTTCTGGGTATGTTTGATGAAAAATAATAATAGTACACCATTATAGGATATCCTTCCAAAAGAAGTGGAAACAAATTATGAAAAAAACTACAAAAATCTGTGGATAATTATTATATAAATATAACTGAATATTAGACAGTAAAATGTTCTTTAATTGAGGCTTAAGATGAGAATGTTGAATCTGGAAGAAAGAATATTTCATAAAAATAAATTAATAATGAAGCTAGAAATGTGAAAAATACAGTTAAATTGAATCAGATATGAAATGTGATGAAGTTGAGACTAATGAGAATTAGAGATATCTTATATTTAGGGAGAATGTTAATTTTAAAATCCTATTTAGAATCAAGATACACCTATCTAAACAAGAAGGAGGTAGAGATTTGAAAATCAAATTGCACCCATCTCCCAATTTGAACCAGAAAATATTTCTAATGGAGTTGAGTATGAATAATGGATCAATTTAATGAATGGTAATATTGATCATATTGTGAATAATAGAACTTGGGATCTTGTTCCAATACCTTAATACAAATATATTATTGAAACCAAGTGGTTTTAAAAAAATATGTCAATAAAACGTGAAAAGTGTTGTGAAATAAAGCAATATTTGTTTGTAAATGGTACTTCAAAATAGAATGAGTTTATTTTCATGAAACGGTTACACCCGTTGCTAGAATTTATATAATTAGGATGCTTTTGGTTGTGAAGGAACATAAAAATTACAATATTTATCAATTGGACGTGAATATATTCCTTTCTTGATGGTGACATAGAAGTGGGTGTCTTCATTGAACATGTTGAGGGGTTTTTCCTTGATAAAGATGGAATCATAGAGTGTGGTATTAAGAAGGGATTATATGTATTTAAATAGTACTCTAGATCTTTACATGAAAAGATGGATGTTTTTTAGGGATGTGAATTCTTAAATTAAAAGGTTTATAATAACCTCTTTACGAAGGTGGTGTCCATAAGAATAATTATAATCATTTTTTATGTGGATGAATCATTTTTCCAAGGGAAAAATATTATTTATAGAATAAATTCTCAAACCAGATGAATAGATATTTTCGAATAATATGTTGGTAAAAATGAATTATTTTATGGGATTTTATATTTTTCATAGAGGTGATTACATTTATCTATCCCAAGAAAATATTATAAAGAATTTTTAATGAGGTTTAGATTGAAATATTTTGAAAAATTTTCCACCCATATTGGAATAAAATTGATAAAGGATGAGACTAGAAAAAGTTTTAATCAAAAGGAGTGCTTCAAAATCATTGGAAACATTATATACTAGAAAACATCAAGATGAGATATATCTTTTTTTTGTAAATATTTATTCTAGGTTATATAGTGATCCGAAGTAGTCTCATATTCTAGAAGAAAAATGAGTTCTAAGATACTTATGTTCTTAGATTTTTTTCTTTTTTTTTCATAAAAATATATTTTATTTTATGTTGCAGGGAATTACAAATGTTGACTATGATGAATATTAGAACAAAAAAATTAACTTTAGAAAAAACATTTTTTCTTGGTGAGAATTGGGTATATTGGAATAGTAAGAAATAAAATTAAGTTTCATTGAATACAACTATGGTAGAATATAGATCATATACACATGCATATAGAAATATATTATCTATTCAAGTGAAGCTAGTGGATTTGAGAGTTAAAGTTGAGAGAACACTCTAAATTGATCTTTCTAATAAAATTATTATTGATATCTCTTAGAATCCTATAAAACAATAAATACATAAGATTATTGACATTATATTTTATTTTATTTAATTTAAATTGTAAATTGGAAATATGAAACATGAATATCTATGTACCAAAGATTATATTGCATATATTTTAACCATGTAAATACCATGATATAGGTTTTAATAATTGAGTTCCAAACTCCATGTTCAACTCACTCTCCTCTAACTTTAGTATGTATGGAGTGAAACCCTAATAATTCTTTGGATTATGTTTCCAAAGTGGGAGAAACAGTGTAACACCAATTTATTTTAGGGGAAGAGAATCCTTGTCAAAATGGGAGTGTGAACTACTTATTAATTTGATGTTGTGGTTATTACTAAATGTGGGAGAATAATAAGTATGATTTTAGGGGGAGTTTATTCATGTCACTTGTATACAATATTTATACCATTTAGAGATCTAATTTTCTTATAAACATTACCTTATCAAGTAGTGTGGCAATGATCCAATTCTTATATGACATAGGATATTATTTGGTGATCCTGATGATTTTTTTGATGGGTTATGACATGATATTAGTGATGTTGAAAATATTGGAATGTGGTTTCTAATTAAGATAAATGAGGATATTAAATTTCCCCATAAAATTAGTAACGGGGTTTACTAATTGGGTAAATTACAATACCCAATATTTTTTCCCTTGATGGATATCCCTAGTAAAATATTTTAAATCCTCTATGATTTACCCCCCCTTCCCATTTCTCTCAAATCATATCCTGTAACATATGATTTGTTTCCTAAAATAAATATTTGTGAAAAGGTAACATTTTTAGAGAATTATATCACTAAATGATAACAAATTACAGATAAGGGGCACATATAAGATCCACCTCAGTGCATTACCCAATCGATATAATCCTATGACCTACTCAGATACTTCACACAAATAGTGCATGGACACAATCCATACCAAGTGTGCCCACCCACATGTGCTCTATTTTAATGATAAATTCCACTTTGGTTTTCAAAATTCAAGGTTTTATCCCTGGGTGTCATACCAATCATGAAATTTACTTTAAAAAGGGAAATATTCTTACATTTTTTTAGTTGAACAGTGAAACTCTAATGACTAAATTTGGGACTCATGACAAGTAGTTCACACACAGCTCATGTAGCACAGACGAGTCCAATTAAGCCAATTTCATAGACGGATTGATGGAAAACACTGCACATGGTGTTACAATCTCTAATATTTTTCCTCAAAATATGTCCCTAATAAAATACTAATAATACCCATTATTTTATTAGAAAAATAAATTACATCTATGTGTAAAAAAGTACAACTCAAAAATATGATTTTCAAGAATGAATATTTTTTGATGATTTGAAAGTATAAAATAATTAAAAATGAATTTTTAATATAAAATACAAAAACAATTATAAAAAAATTATTCACAAAAAAAAACATATATAAATACCTGTAAATTATTATTGAAAAATAATGAAAAAATTATGATAACCACATTTTTCTCCACAAGAGGTCAATAGGGTCATCTCAATAAGGCAACCTAAAACTTCATCACCTTAAACTATGAGTCAATCCTATGGTTTGGGTATGCTAGTTGTTCAATCAAATGAATCCATTCTACTCTGGGGCTATAATAGAGATGAACCAATTGCAGATTGTAATTAATAGGATCAAACAGAAATCTTGTTGGAAATGAAATCAAGCATAAATCACATGGTAAGAAAATTATACACAATTATTTCCACTCCTAATGGAAATTTTTTCTCAAAAAAAATATGTACAATAAATTACACACAATTAATAATAGGAAAATATCCCAAAATACTGAAATAAATTTCATAATTATTACAATGAAAACATAGGGGAATTCTCATCCCATATGTATGGAAGCATTTTTACCTCCACCACAACCCTTAGAATCATCAAAAATGAAATGGGATATAACTATGATTACCATAGTGTTGTAAATACCCCATCTAATAGGGATGATTATATTTTGACCACCTCCTCAAAGGTTGTTGGTGTTCTATAGATTGATTCTATCCTGACAATAATTAACCATGTAGTATGACTCACTAGATATTTAGAACCCACCTCTATTAGGATTATTCTATGTGAATGTCAAAGGAGACTCAATATGGATCACTATCCATGAAAAACCACCCACTAAATCATAATGGGATCATTGAAAGGACAAGGAAAAACTCATATGGGTTCTAAACCCAAACGATCCTATAGAAAGGAAATATATTATAGAGGATTACGTTATATCCAATTATATTATAGTAAGGCATATAAAAATCCATATCATATAGATGTGGATGAGGATTTTTTTACTACTTTAGGATTCATAAAGTCAACATTCTCGATATAAACCCCATTAATTTTACAAATCATTTCATTGATGTGAAGGTACATAATAAAGAAGAGAATCATTTTAGAATTTTTTATACACTAAAGTGTGAGGAGAGGGTGTATAAACCTAACATTAAAGTTAGACTCAATATTGGGGGGCTAATTGTAAAATCTAACTACCACCCACTCAGTGAGCTACTATGATAGTCAATAGGAAATGTGTAGATGTGTCTATATGATAATTACTATATAAATGTATTTAATCCCTCCCTGATGAAGAAAAATATCTCATTAGAAATCCAAACAAAAATATTAAAAATTCTCAATGTCAATCTACTTAGAGGAAACAGACTAGTAGAGTGAAACACTTTCCATCCTCCAGATAATCCTCTTCAATAAGAAGATATTTTTTGACATGTGTAGATTCATTAAACCTAGTCAATATATGGTTGAATTAACCTATCCACCAAATTCTGTAATTAAATGATTAATAATAATTTCCTCCACTTTAGAAATAGTAGAAAACAATTAAAGAAATCCATCCTAGGATAACATAGGAACATTATTCTCTCTGGGTGTAGGTGATCCAAAACTATCATGATCTAATGAACGTACCTACTGAAACATCAACTTAATTAGTGGTATCTAAATATTTTCATGGCTCTCTTATCACTTGGATGGAATATATATAAGGTCTAAATAAACCTTGGTAACCGAAAAAGAAATTATACCAAGAGTTGGTAGACTTTATTCCTCCTCTATTAAACATTCAAAATCCAATATTTTTGTTATTCAATGTAATGGGAGATCCAAAGTAGAACTTTAGGAACATTATTTATCAATACAATATATTGGTATCACTAGAGGAAAAAGAATTAGTAAATCATAGACGATTCGTATAGATTTTATAGGAACCCATGTTTATATTGTATAACAATCTTATATTTATACAAACCACTATTTGGAAGGATTTTTTATTCTAATTCCTCTATAAATCAATCTTGATGAAAAGGTATTCAAGCATTTATAGCCTCTCAAACTGAATTTGACATGAAAATAATAGGGCCAAATACTTCATTTCAAGGTGTGAGAGTTTAAATTACCACCTAAACATTCTACTACTACATGAATAATTTATGGAGAAATTTATAAATAACATATAGGAAGAGATAAAGAAAACACTAATTCATTCGATGAAAAATTATGGGTATTTATAAATTTATATATTGTCAAAATGGATGGAATAATCCATTTAATTCTCAAAAGAAAAATCTCATCTAACATCATCAACAGTAGCAAGGAAGTCCATAAAAGTTAAAACCATGATGAAAACCCTAAAAAAAATTGATGCTGGATCCATTCCCTTAACCTATCAAATAAAACATGACACGTCATCATAATAAATAAAAAAATGACAACCTTAAAATTAAGAATACGTAGGATAAAAAGAGGGAGTAATGTTTTTGAAGCATTTAAAATTGTATGTAAAAGTTACTTCCTTTGAAAATGAGTTTGTCCTATAATATTTCATTGTTATATTAGAGAAATGAATATTTGTATATTCAAATATTAAAAAACATGATGATACGGGTTTGAATGGCCATCTTAATTATTTCATGTACCATCAAATGCTATTGCACCACATTCCAATATACTTTTTCAATACAACCCAACTTCAATGGATGGTGGAGGAAAATTAGGTGACCTTGGATAGCCCAATGAAATGAATGAATTATATTCACACAACAATATATGAAGAATATGGAGAATGTAAGGACATTAAAGATAGGAATTCATAAAATTTTTACGATTGTATGACTAAAAATTCAGTCTATTATGCACATGAAATCATTATAGAATGACTAAATCGATAGTTCATGGCCATAATTCCCTGTAAAAAAACTTATAAAATCTTTTCTTTCTATATTTTCTTCAATAATTCAATGTAAACACCACTATAAAGATAAGTAATAAGAATAAGACCTCTTATGGGTACCCAAACTAGTCTAGTCTAATCTATATTTCTTACCCTTATCATTAGAAGGATGTTAACCATCCCACAAAATTAGATGTTCTTTTTATGATGATTCATGGTACAATTCTGTAACATTTTCCACCCGAAAGACCCAATAAATAACAAAGAAGACACTTATGAATTATGGTTCCCCACTATCATGAGTGGAGGAATCCATAGAGGAAAATCAAGACAAACCTAAGGTGGAACCCAAAGATGAGGTGTTATTCCCATTAGTATCATACACATATATGACACATGATGCAATAGAATTTACTAATTTCTGTTGGCTTATTATTATGATTTTAAATCAACTATGACTCATTCCACCCCTATTAGACTAGAGGTTCTATTAGTAAAGGTGGGATCACCTCGACAAACATGGGCTATGTGAAGGATAACTCAACCAAAACCAAAAAATAAAAAATTCACAAGAATTATGATTTAGAGAGATAATCATCACCATGAATGATTCAATCTAACAAACTTACAGCTATGTAATTTCTACATTTTAACTGGTATAGATATATAGTATAAAAATATTACATATTAAATCATTTATCTATCATTTAATCATAAAATTTACTAATAGACTACCACTATCATTCTAAAGTACTTTGAGAGGCCCTTGTCGAATCCCTAAAGAGTTTGAGACATAAGTGTCCACTACTATAATATATTGTGACGAATTGGGTTTCACTAAATTGAATATATTCATCCCCCTTACATAGTAATATAAGGAATATTTCTTATGAGGTCACATTAGTACCTCATATAGATTTGGTGAGTTGGATGGCATTAGAATTTTTTGAGCCCCAGTATATAATGGTTTAGGAATCAACCACGTCTTATCTTTGGTACTTAATCATTTATTCTATCAAGAGGATTATATGTACCCTTTCAATTTGATCATCCAATGGTATGGAAAAAATGAGTAGGACTATATTGAACATTTAAAGTTGAATACCATGTACACAGACTCCTTATTTGAATACGAGTTTATAGTCATTCACCAAGATTTTGGCATTAATTCTTTGTCAAGAAGACCATTATTTCATATTCTTGTAGTAATTCCATCTTCCTATCATATTTTTCTAAACTATTCAATTTTTTGAAAATTTGGGGTTCTCTATAGTGAGAAATAGACCTTTGAGTCTTGTGAGTCTTGATATATTGATATATCAATATAGGATACTCCCCATCAATCTCATTTAAGAAACAACGTTTGACATGAAAAATTATAATATCATTCCATCCACTAGGGAGGATACTCAAATTACTATTATTTATTATGATAAACAGAAATATGTCTCCATTACGAAACTTTTATAAATGAAAAAATATATCCCCATGAAATGCAAGTATATTAATATTTACTCTGAATGTATTCATCTTAATGCTTGTTTTACTAGTATCCGATAAATGTAACCCCAACATATTTATTAGGTTGAGATACACCAACTAAGAGGAACATAGGGATTAAGTACCATCAACTCCATTCACATTGTGTTGGATTTTTCTAAAAACCCATTCACTCTTTAAATGAGTATGAACATTATAGGGAAGAGGAAACACCACCAACACCACCAACATCTCCATAATCTCATGTAGTGAGTCGGTCTTTTTACCTTTTTGATTTTATTGAGGAAGAGATCAATGATTCCAAAATAGTTTTCTAAGAAAGTGTTCCAACCACCATTAGAAACTTTTTTAAGGAGAATATTTGTAGTAAAGGATATTCATAAGTCACAGTTACTAGTGAATCCATGAATCCATAATTATATGAGGGATACTTTTCTTTTCTCCAATAGAACTGGGACATGATCACATGGAACTAAATGATATAAACACAGTGGAAGTGGAGCATTGGGTGGGGACCATATTTTCTTTTTCTGTAATCAATGACCAATATTGGATTAATAAAATGATGAATTATAGTAACGACAATTTAAAATCAATGATCTATACAAAAGAAAAAATCATCAGATCCATGAGATAAAGGATCTTACACATAATGTTTATAATAAATTTAATTAATTTCATAAAGAAAATAATACATGGATCTTTGGTACTTTATTTATTGAGGTTTTTGATCATTCAAAATGACATTTCTATATTGTCTCATTACTTTTAGGATGATCCAAACAAGAATCCCTCAAGCGATGATCCAAACATGCTCTGATGGCCTCTGATCGACACCACTCATTCTCCATGTGCTAGCATGGTGAGCGAGTGTCTTGGGTCGGTTATTTTTGAGAACATGTTCTTTCATCTTCTAGAATGTCTCTCATTCTTGATAGGGGAGGGAAGAGGATTTGAGAGAGAAATTGTTTGGCTCAACAAATATCAATTCACCGAGTGTGTATTTTGGTACATGGTAGAATAGACATACTTGATTATTTATCAAAATAGGGCTTTAATTACAATATTTAATTGAGTAACAACAATTAAGTACATTCACAACCTTAGAGAAAATGAATGATCTTAATAATATTATCGCATAATTATTTATGGTGCGCCAACTTGTGAAAAATATAATTATAAATAAAATTCTACACCACATAAAAACAGCAATGTTATAATTTAATTAAACTTGTGAGAACTAGTTAAATAATTATTTAGCATCTTGAAAATAATTATTTTCCTACTGGACCTTCCTTTGGTCAACTCAAACTCTAGTTCCATTTATTGAACACCTGAATAAATAAATAAATAATTTATTTTCTTAAATAAATATTTTATTTACAAACTAGAAAAAAAATATTATTAAATGTTCAATAAAATAAATAATAATATTTTACTCACAATATGGTGAAAAAAAATTATTTAATTTATGCGATCATTTTAACATGAATAAAATTATTCCACGTTAATGAGAATAATATTTATTTCATTAATTAAATTAAAATAGAATTTAACTGAGACCACCAAAAACAATTAGTGTGTGACCCTCTAGTATTCATTCTCATTGGCATTAGGTGGTCCTCCCCCAAGTCCAAGAGTACTGTCTAGCAATAGGTAAAGATACCCAAGATAAAGAATATAATGTTTCAACAATGACATCCACATACGAACTCTCACTCTATATTATAATCCATTTGTATCAATATCTCATCAAGAAGGTTTCATGGTATTGTCATCAACCATTGTTCCTAATATGTCATTCTTTGACCCCCTAAAATAAACACATTGTTACACCATGGCCATATAATTTTTGTGTAGTGGTTCTATTTTAATCAAAGGGATGCGATATCAATTTCCATAGATGGAAGGGACAAATACTTCCTTGACATATACATTAATAACATGTCACTCACGATGTAACCAATGTACTCTACTTTCTTCCAATATATGGTGTGACCGTTTTTGTTAGTAAATCAAAGTACATGAGGAGTGACACATGTTAATGATGACCTTGATGCCAGAGGACCATTAAACACACTCACATATAAGAATATATGACAAAACCAAAACATGTTGAATTCCTACTGGTGGATCTGTTCTCATAATCTCCCATTATAGAGATTACCAAGTGCAAACTTTATGATTGGAAGTCTCATATTCTTATGAGTACTCACACCTGATGGTATGTATATTATTTTTCCCATCATAGTATGTCATCCAACCACATAACTATATTTAAGAATATTGTTATATCATTTAAAGGTTCTCATCACTATAGGGAATTTCCATGAACATATCAATGAAACAAATACTCTCGGAAATTATCACATCATAGTCATGAAGAACAATGTAAAATATATAATAAGATGTTTAATATTTAGATACATTAAATATTGATGTAATAAATGTATGAACAGTTTGTTTTAGGACACAATCTCTTAAATTCTACCACTTGGACTAAAGACAACTTCCTACGACATTTAGTCTGCTGGACATCACATGATGATCATGTTTCTACTGATTCAAGGCTTTAGTCATGGGGTCCACCCCACTGTATTCTGTGGAAACACTTCTCACTACGACTTCACCTCTCTGAGATAAATCCCTCAATAGATGATACTTCTGAAGTTTGTCCTTCGTCTACTGATGTGACATTGGCTCTTTTAAAAGAGTCTCCACCACAGTATTATCACAATATAGTGTAATGATATCTTTAATTCTAGGTACCACATCCAACTCTTGGATGAAGCTTCTCATCCAAAAATTATTCTTTAGCTACCTCATAAAGTGTGATATACTCGGACACTGCTATATAATCTGTGACCACACTCTACATTGAGCGCTTCCAACTCACAATACCTCCATTCAATGTGATGATATTTCCTATTTGTGACTTCTGGCCGCCCTGATCAGTCTGGAAACTAGAATATGCATATCCTCTGATGACTAGTTCTACATCTACTCCATAAACTAGGAATACATCCTTAGTATTTTTATATTCTTAAGGATAGTCTTGATTGCCATCCAATTAAGGTCACCTAGGTCAGATTGGTATATTCCTACTAAGCTCAATGCATATGAAACATCCCACATAGTACATTACATGGAATACATGACTATCACAATTGATAATTCATATGTATTCCTTGTCATTCTCTTTATTTCCTCATGTGTTTGAGGACACATTTTCTTAGAAAGATGAATTCCACGTGACACTGGAAACAATATATTATTGGATTGTACCGTACTGTATCTCTTCAGTATCTTGTAGTGTCTGTACATTGACCTAGACCCAACAATCTCTTGCATCTATCATGATGGATCATGATCCCAATAATATATGATTCCTCTCCCAATTCCTTCATTTATATGAATTGATTCAACTATGCCTTAAAATATTGTAGTACTGGTATCTTATTTCCAATAAGTAGTATGTCATCAATATATACAATTAAGAAAACAATTTCACTCCCACTAAACTATTTGTAGACACAAGGCTCACATTCTTTATTAATAAAACAAAATTTCATTAGGGATTTATAAAAATAAATGTTCCATGAACCAAATGCTTTCTTTAATCCATAAATGTATATATGAAACTTTCATACCTTATTGGTATAATTTGGAGTCAGAAACCCTTCAGGTTGTGTGACATCTTCCTGAAGGATCCCATTAAAGAAGGTTTTTTTGACTTCCCTATTCAAAATCTCATAGTCATGGTAAGCCAAAATAGACAAAATAATTATGATGGATTTTAACATCAGAACTGGTGAAAATGTTTCATCGTAGTCAATTCCTTGATTCTATTTAAACCCTTTTACAACCAGTCATGCCTTATTGGTTCTGTATTGTCCTTCTATGTCTAGATTCTTCATTAATACCCATTTGAAACCTACAATATTTACATCAATTTGAGGATCTACCAAGATCAAAACTTGGATTTCGTACATGGAATCCATTTTAAAAATCATGGCTTCTTTCCACTTAGCAAATTTTTTTCCACTTATTGCTTCTGTTTACGTTTGATGATCATTATTATCAACCAATAATGTGTCACCATACTGGGTTACTAGAAAATTATAACATTATGATTCTCTAACCTCTCTTTTACTCATATGCAGTACTTGTGTCTATGGAATGGATTCTTCTTCCATGAGGCTTTGTGGAATCTTTACCTATACCAACTGTTGTATACCTTGAGCCTCAACTCCATTTAAGTCTATCTCTCTCGCACTATATCTTTTGGATATGTGTTCCCTCTCAAGGAATATGGTGTGTCTTGCCACTATTACCTTTTTATATGGGGTATTGTTTAAGTAATATATCCTTGTTTTCTTAGGGTATCCTATAAATTTACAACTTGTGCCTCAGGGTGAAAGTTTGTTTCCTAAAGAGTCCATAATAAATGTTTCTCTACTCCACACATATAGATTTAATAACATGGCTTTTAATCCAATCCAAATCTCATATAGAATACCATTTATTAATTAAATGGTACTTAGTTTAGTATAAGTTCCACTGCTTGTAATGCATATCCCCAAAATGGTAACGGATGACTTGCATGAATCATCATTGATCTCACCATATCCAGCAAGTTGTGGTTCCTCCTTTCTCATACACTGTTCCATTATGGTGTGTAAGGAGGAGTGAGTTGTGATAATATCCCAAAATACCATAAGTAATTGATGAAGTCTTTATTAAGATACACTCAACCTCAATCTGAGTGGAGTTTCTTAATCTTCTTACCAATATAGTTCTCATATTTATTCTTTTATTCTTTGAACTTATCAAAATAATATGACTTATACCTCATTAAGTAGATATATTCATATCTACTAAAATAATTAGTAAAATTTATTATGTATGAGTACCCACCCCTTGATTCAATTAGAAATGGTTCACAGACATTAGTATGAACCAATTCAAGAATCTCATTTCCACTTTCAACTTTCCCAAAAATGGGGATTTGGTAATTTTTCCTTGTAAACATGCATGAAATACACTAATTTGTTTTAGTTAAAAATAATCTATTAATTTACATGACCTAGTTGGTGATGCCAATGTTGGGTGTGGTATGAGTCATGCGAAGTATCTTTGTTAATGATTACCATTACCTGGTTTGTGTAATCCAAAATGCAAATACTGTTGTATAACTTTTCCCTATCAAAACAAATTGTATCTTTTTAAAATAAGGAACATTCATTTCTGATCATTGAAAACAAATCCACCTGTATCTAGTTAGGATATGGAAATAATGTTTTTGGTTATAGAAGGAACATAAAAAAAACACTTTTACACCAGGATCATCATAGTTTCCAATGTGAGGTGAATGTCCATGATAGATACAATAGCAAGTATGGCTCCTTTGGTTGATCGTAGATTTACCTCCCCTCAGCAAATTTTCTTGAATATAATTGGTTAATATATTTGAATACATTTGAGAGAACCAAAAGCTGTATCCAATACCCAATTTTTAGAAACAGATCAATTAAACCTTTTAACAAATGAAATTGAAGCTTCCCCTTGCTTGTTTGGTTGGGTGCAGTTTTTCTTCTAGTGTCCCTTCTTGCCACATGTGAAACAAATAGGCTTATGTTACCTTGATTCCCCTTTGAGATTATTTTTCTTGGAAGGGTGTGAATTAGATTTTGGCTTAAATATATTTGAATTCCCTTTCCTCTTATTCACCATAAGGACATAAGGCTTATCATGCTTTATATCTTCATCCACATGGCGAATGAGGATAAGAAGATCAGATAGAGACTTCTCAATGTTGTTCATATTGAAATTATCAACAATTCTGGAGAATATTTGAGGGAGTGATATAAGAATGAGATCAATTCCCAGTTCTTTGAGGAGTTTAAACCCTAGAACCTCCAGTTACTCAAACCATTCATTTCTTTCTCTCTCCTAGTAAAGACCACAGATGTGATCAATCATGCTATAGGCATACAAGTTTTCACGAGACTTGATGATATCACTATACATTTATGATAGAATCAAACATTGAATGTCAACCGTGTCATTCATATGTTGATTGTAGAAAAAGAAATATTTATCACTTACTTCTTGGGCATACAGATTATGTAATTCTGACTCCAGCTTGTAAGAATTCCATTCATGGCGTAGAAAAACCCAAAGGCATCTAATCATTTCTATATGTTAATAATAGTTAGGTTGTTGTCTCTGTCCAAAATTGATCATAGTGATAGTTTGGTTGATGAGATTTTCATTTTATCCTACAATTAAAAGAGCATATAATTAGTACTTTCATAATTACATTTTATGAGAAATAATAAATTAATTTTATTAAGTCTCCCACTATTTTTATAAAGTTCCAAAGGCCCTCACCATTGAACTTAGAATTTCTTATTTCCATGAAATTCTAGTGGAAAGGATTCATATTACCTTTTTCATAACCCCAAAAGGGTAGGTAAAGCTATTTAAAGGTATTTAGGTAGGATGTTCTTTGCCAACTGTGGGCTTCCAGCTCTATGATCTATTGAGTGGACTCCCCAAGCCTAAAATTCTGACTTGGATTTCCTCAACTCTTGCCTCCAATATTACACCATGTCTAGCAAGGGATACTCCTCTTGATAATATTTGGTTAAGTCTACCCAAAACAATTTATAATGGATTTCTATATAATAGTATGTATCCCATCAAGGGTGGGACAAAAACATAGTTTTATTAAGTCTTTCCCTTAATCAAGTAAGATAAGTCTTAGTCTGAGTTAATATTTTATTGAGAGATTTTTATCTCTTATGCGTAAATTGATTATTATATTTATCACATGATTGTTAATATTAATTGGAAATTACATAAGTGTTTAACAATGTCTTGATAATATTTACGCATATTTATGATTTATTTTAGTTCCATATTGCATTGTTAGTTCATTAATTATGTGATCACGACAACACATACATAATGAGAAAACCATGAAACTGAAAGAAATAAAATAAAGTAAAGGTAATGATCAATACCATTTCTAATGGTTAGTTTATCTATAATTTGATAAACTCACGCTGACCTAGGGAAGAAACACCATGAAAATTTTGAGTTAGTGTTTACAAATTTCCACCTATCCACCTTTGAATCTCTTAGGACTGGTTTCGTCTCAGCTCTATCTTGAACTGCCTTCACTATCTTGGGAGCTCCATCCATTACATATTATTGTTAACTCACATTGAAGTGTGGAGTAAAAATAAGTTTACATAAATGAAACCATGGTCACACAAGCCCTATATAATACTGAGGAGAGATGGCACACATGACAATAATTAATTTATCAAATAAATTAAAAGGTAAACGAATAACATACAAGGTCTGGTCTAGCTTATGATCATCCACAAACATGAAACAAGTTATAAATTTAATAAAACTCTCAGTCAATTATTTAATTATTCATATTAATATAAATCTTCCTCGAATCGATTAATTATTATCTTTAATTAATCAACCCTTTCACATTAATCCATCTATATAAATGCACATTGGAGGTAACCTAGTGAATACATGTTCAAATCTACCCAACATTTATTATACTCGTATACTATTTAATTCTTCAGACATATGGGAAACATTATGATTCAATGCATAATGTGACAACCTGTAGTATGATTTATACATGATCAGTAATTCTGAACATTACACAAACATTAATGTTTTATCTTTGTGTAATTTGGTAAAGTACACGGTGTGTAGTTCCAACTACATATCATATACTACATTCACCATCTTTCCCAAAGTACATGCCTAGGGACTCGATGTGTCAGGAATACTTTAGAAACATCAGAGTACATGACATGTATAGTGGGATACACGTCGTGTTGTCTCCATGTTAGAAAGTTACTAGTCGGCTCAATCCATGTATGGGATACACAGCTTTACCCCTGACCCTAAGGGAATACATGCCATGTGTAGTGGGCCACATAGTGTGTAATCTGGAAAGTGTGTGCCTATATAGCCTAGTTAACTTGTGATGTAAAATTAATTACACTGTATGTATTAAATGTACACGTCTTGAGTAATTTCAATATTACTCATGATGTGCTAAACAAGACTACACGATGTATAATCTAGATTACACAACGTGTAAGGAATAAAACATGAAATGTAGGTCCGAACACATGGCGTGTACTTTCGTGTCACCTGGGACGATTTTTCGGTTCCTCTTGATGAGTTCCTCATTTAAATTTTAATCCAAAAATTATTGATTTCTATGAAATATGAGAGAAACGAAGAAACGAAGAACATATCTTGAAATTGCAGAATATAATAATTATTAATCCTTGAATTGAAAACCTAAATTATTAAAGCATAAATCATCAAAGATAATTAAAAAATTATAAATGATGATGAACCTCCCTCTGATACCATTTGAATGATTCTGACACAGTGGAAGTGCGATATTGGGTGGGGACCAACTTCTCCATTTCCATAATCGATGACGAATCCATGATCAATATGATGATGCAAACCAGTATCCACATATCAAAATCAACAATTTAGACAAAATAAAAAAATCACAGGATCCAAGAGTGAAAGAATATTAAACATCATGTTTATAATATTTTTAATTTATTTCATAAATAAAAGAATAAATAGATCTTTAGTACATTATATGATGATGATGTTGATCTTCTGGAAGGACCCTTTTAGATAGAATCATTGTGCTTGTGAGGATCTGAACCAGAATCCTTCTAGCATTGATCCACACATGCTCTGATGTCCTTTGATCCACACCACTCATTCTCTAAGTGCTAGCATGATGATGCGAGTGTCTCGTGTCAGTAATTCATTATCACTTGTTTCTTGGTCTTGATGAAAATATCTCGTTCTTGAGAGGGGAGGGAAGAGGATTCAAGAAAGAATTTTTTTTGCTCAACAATTCTCAATTCACCGGGCATGTAGTTTGGTATAGGGAAAAATAGAAGTACATTTCTATTTATTGACATGGGGATTCAGTTATAATATTTAATTTCATAACATTAATTAAATACATTCATAACTTTAGAGAGATCCCATTCTTTTAATAATAATATCGATTCATTATTTATAGCGTCCCAATATGCACAAAATGGAATTATAAATAGAATTATATGTCACAAAATAATAGAACCATTATTATTATTTTAACTTACATAATCTAGTTAAATAATTATTTACCTTCTTACCAATAATTATTTTACTACCAAACTGGCCTTGGTCTGCTCGAACTGCACTTCCATTTAAAGAACACCCGAATAAATAAATAAATAATTTATTGTTAAAAATAAATAATTTATTGTTTAAAATAAATAATTTATTTTCAAACTAGTAAATAAATATTTATTAAATGTCTAATAAAATAAATAAATAAATTTTACTCGTGATTCGGTGAATAAATATTTATTTAATTTATGTGATAATTTTAACTTGAATAAAAGTGTTACATGGTCTTGAGAATAATATTTATTTCATTAATTAAATTCAAATAATATTTAATTGAGACCACAAAAACCACTTAGTGTGTGACCCTCTTGGATACTTTCTCAATTGAATTTGGGTAGGCATTCCAAAAAGTCCAAGATTAATGTCTAGCAATGGGTTAAGGAACACCAAGAGAAATAACTTAATGTCTCAACAACAACATCCACATACGAACACTCACTTTGTAATATAACCCCTTTGTCTCCATATCTCATCAATCAGGATTCATGATAGTGTCATAAACCTTTGTTCTTGATACATAATTCTTTGAATACCTGAAATAAACGCATCGTTACACCCTGGCCACAGAATTTCGTTTGATGGTTTTATTTCAATATAAGGGATGAGATATCAACATCCATAAATGGAATGGACCAATTGCCCCTCAACTTATCCATTAATAACATTTCACTTGTGATGCTCCCACTTTAACCTACTTCCCACCAAAATATGGAGTGAAGATTTTCGTCAGTAACTCAAAGTGTGCGAGTCATGACATGTATTAATGATAATAAAAATGTCTAAGGACCATTACACATGCTCGAAGATAGGAATGTACAATGACACAAAAACATTAGGAATTTCTACAGTGGTTCTATTCTCATAATCTCATGTCTTATTGATTACCAGGCGTGAACTTCATGAGTGGAAGTCTTAGATGCTTATGAGTACTCACACTTGACAGTCTGTATACTATCTGTCCCATCATAGTATGTCATCTAATCATAAAACTATAATTAAGCATATTTTTATAGCATTTCAAGGTTCTCATCATAGAAGGGAACTGCCATGACCATACCAATGCAATAAATACTCTAAGACATTATCACATAATTGTAATGAAGAACAATTAACAATATGTAATAATATGTTAAGTATTTAAATACATTAAATATCCTTGTATTGAAAGTGGAAATAGTTGGTTCTAGGAAACCAACTCTAGCAGGATCTACATGGAAATTTTATAGTTAGATCACCAGGTAGTATTTCACCACTTATTTCTATTGCCTAACCACTATGATTATAAACAAAATGCAAGAAGGAAGTATCCAACCCAAGGATATAAGGTGATAGTTGAGGCCGATAAGGTTCTCAAGGAGAATACATTTCAATAGGTCGAATATCCAAAATGAATCACTATAATTTGACCAATTAAGAATAATAATATAAAAATCAAAGTTCTCATATGTTTTATAGATTTAAACCTTTGCTGTGTGACACCCTAATATTTTAGATTATAAAACTATGTTCTATAGCATATTCGACATGCAACACTAAGCTTAAACAACCCATGAAATAAAAAACCATTATAACATAGCCATTAAATTAGCGAGTAAAAATAAAATTAACTAAATTGTGATATATATATATATATATTTCCTACTCAATCTAAATTATTTATAAATTCTTAGTATATAATCAATCAATTTTTTGAAAATCAATTTTATTCTTCAAAAATAAATTTTCTTCAGAAACAATTTTATTTGTTTTTTGTGAGAAAATATCATAATTAATTTTCTTAAAGTTTATAAAATTGAATTTGTAAAATTAAATTAATTTTTGAAATCATCATATAAAAATTAACTTTGGGTGAAATTTTTATTTTTTGGAAATATTGATATTTTGGTTAATTTTTAAAAATACCAATTTTTAAAAAAATGTCATTTATTTTCAATAATTTTAGTAATTTAATAGCACATTTATGTTTTGAATATTATTTAATGTAACTAAATTATTATTTAGTCATATTTATTCCAATTAATTTGATTTTAATAATCATTATATTAGATTTTAATATAAGTAATGTTTTGTGTTTAAAAATGAGTTTTTTTCTAAATAATTTTTTAAACTACGTAATATTTCTCAATTTAATTAATTAAAATAATATATAAGAGTAATATTTGAAATTAAATATAAATATTATTTATCAAAAATTTTTAATTTAGATTCATACAATAATTATTATTAGTCAAAGATTTGATATTAAATAAACTTTTTCTTGAAAAATACACTTTTTGAAAACCATCTTTTTCATCGCGTGAGTGAGATTAATTTTAAATATAATTTTTCCACTTCTTAAATGGAATTTTGTAAAATGGGTTTCATATTTGGAATCATCATAATTTAAATTATATAATAATTTAATATTAATTTGTTACCATACTGAATAGTTTAAATGGTAAAAATAATTGTGGTTAATTTAAAAAAGGGTTTATTAGGGGCTAAACTAAGAAGACAAGGGTCCAAATAAATTAAATACTTGTGTAAAATAAATCTTATTCCATATTTAGATATTATAGTGTATTATTATCAATTATTATCAATTTTTTATTCTTTTTTCACGTGAAAAAAATTGGTACACTGTTTTCTTGTCAAAAAATACAAGTGTACCAATAACCTCACTTATAAAAGGCTACCCCTATCCCCTTCACTTCACATCTTAAAATACCTTTTATTTGATAAAATAAATTCCTAAATATCTTCCTTAATTACCTCCAAAAATACTAGAGCACATTATTTTTATCATAAATCCATCCTATGAGAGATTTTGGTCTTTATATAAAGAGGTTTCTCAAATAAGAGGTATTTTCTTAACCGATCGTATTTATTTAAATTCATATTTCATACCCTTAAAATATTGTAAAATTTGGATTATATAATAGAAATAGTATACACAATATATTTATACTTAATTTTTTCAATTTAATATCCTCAATATATCTCCTATTCCCTTTAATGGGATACATAATCATCATTCATTTGTACGGAGGACTACCACCTCACGAACTGATGTCATTTGTTTCCATCATTGCCTCCCAAAGCTTTTTGTAATGCTAGATTTAAATTATATATATATTATTTTTAGAAATATTAAAATTATGGAGTTATGATATCATATATACCTACTTACTTTCCATTGCTTGGGGGGATAAGATAACATTGCTATGTGTATGACGGACTACCGCCTCACGAAGTGGTGTGATTAATTCATCACTAAGTCTTTAAATTGAAGGTAAAAATGATAATTTTAATTAATATATGTGATATAAATTAAATAAAAATGATTCTTGTTATATATATATATATTTAAATACAATACATCATTTTGATTCTTACACTATAAAATAATAACGTCGTTTGTGTATGTATGGACTATAACAGTCACAAAGTGATGAAATTGTTTACTTCATCACCACAAGAAAATAATTATATATAAGTAAATTTTAATAAATAATATGGTATTTATTATGTTATTATAATTATTAAATGATCAAATAATATAAACCTTTTTTTTCATAATAGTCATTTAAAAATGGAATTTTTACTCCTGTGTATGCATGACCAACCATCTCCATGATTGAAACATAGTTAATTTTCCATCAATATTTTTCATGATTGTTTTTAAAAGTATATTTAATGAATAAATATGATAATTATTTCATGATAATTATTTTTTATATTTATAAATAATTACTTTTTTTACCATGGTCAACACTAAATCTATTTTGAAACAATTAACCGAACATCATCAAAACTCGAAGCATGAACATAACTAATTAAGTTTTAAAATATTTCATAGTAAGAAAATAAAATAATTTATTTTAGTATAAGGTGTAAAAATAGAAAAGGATCTTAATAAATCAAATAATTTTTATAATCTTATTAAACAATAGTTATTGGAAATGCATGGATATTATAGACTTCAGGTAAGAGTTATTCATCTCACTTTTTATTTATGTGGTACACATGTCATAATAACCACTTATTTTTATTTGGTTGAATATATACATCCTAAGAATAAATTTTATGGTAATTTTAATGAAACTTATTTCTATTTACAAATACATATTATGTTTTCTCTTTAATGGGATTTTGATCTAGAGATGACCAAATCCCTAAGGGACTTCATCTCAATTTTCCTTCATTGATCAAAATTGTAATGTTATAAACTTATCATCTTTTATGTAGTGTATATAGTACCCCTTTCACATGTTATATAAAATACAAGTTTTCTTATTTATATTTTAATTTTCATTCGAGTTTATTATTTCGGGGCACTTATGATAGAGAAGTTACCAAAGTGGAAATACGTTATATTACAATCTCCTTTATTTTGGGATTTTTTTAATTAAGGTTACTTTAGAGAAAATCATATGATTTTATTTTCTCAAATAAAATATATTTTATTCTCCTTTAGTAGTGAATGTGGTTCAAATATTTTATTTCTATTTCGTCCCTTATCGATTTAAGAAATATAAATAATTTTTTTTCTAAGTGATACTCATAGTGAATTTTCATTTAGATTGGGTATATTTTTCTTCCATATAATATTTCTTCTAAAAATAATTTTAAAATTTATCACTACTAAAAATAAATTAGTTCCTAAATCCATTTTAAATTTTATTTTACCTTATTTTAAAAAAATTTAAAAAGAAATTTACGATTTTTTCCATTATGGAAAAAAATTTAATTTACGATTTTATTTTAACTTATTCTACGATTTTAAATTTACGATTTTTTTTTCAAAATGGGTCAATTTTCACTCCCAATTTAAATTCCTTGAAATAAATGTTTATTTTAAACATTTATAATATTAGTGGATTTCAATTACATCATGACCCTTATTTTCCATTATGTTCCCTTTATATTTTTCAAATTGTTTTTTTCAAAGAAAATTATTTTTTCTCTATTTTTTTTTTTAATTTTTAATATTTATTTCCTAAATGGAAAAGTTTGTTTTCCTCGAAAATATTTTTGATGATATTTTAATGGTATTTTCATTCTTCAATGTTCACAACCCTTATTATTACTTATGCACCAATGGGTTTTTTTAGTGACACCATCTTAATTATTTCTCATGATGTATTATGATTTTTTTCAGAGAGATTATTAGGGAACCCATTTAACTTCCATGCATTAATCATCTTTCAAAGAGATTGTTTTGGAACCCATTTCTTTTCAACATGTAAATCATGTTTCATAAAGATTATTATAGGTCCCAAATATTTTCCATTGGCTAATCACTATTAAGAAATATTTTTGAGGAAACAATTTATTTTCCATGTGTTAATCATATTTAAAAGATATTGTTATGGAAACCATTTATTTTTCATAGGTTATTAATGTTTCAAAGATATTGTTATAGAACCTGTTTCTTTTCCATATATTAATAATGCTTCAAATAGATTTTTATGGAAGCCATTTATTTTTCCTGAATTAATCATGTTTCAAAGATATTATCATGAAAGAAATTTATTTTCAATGATTTAATCATTTTATGAAAGGAATAATTATTTTTATGAGTTTTACGATGAAACACAAAATCTTTGTACATTATTTGTTATTCGTGGACATTGTTAAATGATTGGTGAGACTAGATAACAATGGGTGAACCTATTATTGATTATATGATGGGTTCACCCAAATAAGGATCAAATGCATTGGGTAATAATTTTGTTTTTGAGAGAATTATATTGGAAGTCATATGTGTGGTTTTTTTAATTTGAAGGTTTTTGTATGGATTTAATGTTTATGATGTTCCAGGACACCAAAACATTTTATCTATTCTTTCTATTGGTGTATACTATTTTATTCGATCAAGATTGATACCACAAGGCTCATGATTATTGATCTTGTAAATATTTCCATTGTTAAATCCTTATGAAATATTTATTGATTATTGATTTTGGTATTGATGGGTATGATTTATTTTATGATATTATCATTCAATATAATTACATCATTATACACTTATATAGTTCTTATGAAAACTGATGACATTCAATTGTTAATTCTTATGTAAACCCTTACTAATAATTTTAGCTAACCCTTCATATAATTCCTTTTCCATAGAATATCATGAATGATTTTTAATGAATTATGTCATGAAGGGTTCTATATATATGATAACAACTTAACATGAAATAAGAAATGATTGGTTAAGTGGGAGAAATGATCATTTAAAAGCATGGGTAATTTTTCTTTAAGATTTTGTCCTAATTATCTAAAACTATAAACCTAGAAGGTCCTTGGTTGTGTAAGTGATCCAATTTTTTTTAATTTTTATGTTTTATGTTTTGGATTAATAAAGTTATGTCCCCTTAAATGATATCAAATATAAATATGTAAAGTTTATTATTTTATCACCAAATCCCAGAGTTTGGGTTTTTTTCTTTTATAGTTTGTATGAGAGTATATTTTAGATAATTTTGGAATTCGTATGTTTTTATGTGAGGTTATCTGAATTGTTATAGATACCATTAGAGGTCATTAATATTATGTTTGAACATAAGTAAAAATTCTTAGACACATATTTTGAGTTTTTAAGTAATGATATCTTAAAGATATTAATGTTGTTTTAGGAGACTTTTCTTTAGGATAAATTATATTTAATTGTTTGGATTAACATAAATTATGAAATTAATTTTTATGCAACAAATTTCTTAGTAATTTATATCCTTTATGGTTTATATAATCTTGGATATTAAGGTAATAATTGGAGGATGTGTTTTATAATATGGATAAACATGGGGTTGAAAAATAACTTGCTGACTAAGTGATTAATGTTATTTAATAAAAATATAGATATATTTTTTTATTATGAGATCGATTATATTTATAATAATATAATTAATTGAATTAGAAGATTAAAACTACATGATTTGGATGTAAGTCAATTTTTAGTCTTAAACATGTTTTTCTAAAAAACCTTTTTTCATCACATTTTACTGGTATATTTATAAATTATTTTATGTATATTAAAAAATGATTTTGATAAAATTGGTTCCATATTTATAATTAGTAGGTTATAATTTTATAAATAGGTCCTTTTTATTTTTATGCATTATAAATAGTTTCCATGATAGAATTTATCACATTGGTATGGGTAAAACAGGTAAAATAGGGTTAAAACATTTGGATTAGGCATTAAGATCCATATATGAGTTGAATTTATATTATTTAAATATTGGAGTTAAAAACTTCCCTTCCATGTATCAAAATATTGGCTACATGGTAGCATTTCCCTTTGATATTGGCCGTTATATTATTTTTAGAAAAGAATAAATACAAAAGGTTACTTTGAATACTTTAATATCTCTAAATTTTTTACATAAGGATAAAAATGAACATTTATTTATAAATTTTTATTTTAAATATGATTTTTTATCCCAGTAATTCATTTATAATTTTTAGTAATGAATTAATTACCTTAAATGCTTACGCAATACTAGAAAACTATTTATTCAATTAATAAAAAATTAAAATAAATGATATTAAAAGAATAATGTAATACAATTTTGGTTACTTATTGAGTTCCAATAATTTTATAGATGATTAGAAAATATTAGGTATTTTTTTAAAGGACTAAATTATAATTCCATCCTTATCTAGGGGTCTTTAATGTCAAATTAAATGAATAGTGTTATAAATAACCTTAATGATAATTTATGAAAATAATATTTTATTAAATTATTTAAAAATAATAAAAATACTAAAAGAGGAAAAGCGGTATAATATATGGTTTAAAAGTTAATTAATTTTTAATTTATAATCCAATTTTCACCTATAAGTAAAATTATAACCCTTTAATATTAAAAAAGTCATTACCAAAGTTAAGGTTATAACTTGTTATCCATGAGTTTAATTAAAAATATAAGGTTGAAATGATATATATATAATTATATAAATTTTATTTTATGATTATGTTAATTTAATTTAATCCTTATATTTGAATCTATTTCATTCTGGAACCATTTGACTGCAGATATACCCATATTATATTACAAAATTTCTTGAATTTCAAAAATGTCCCTCCCATCACCTAAAAAAGGACACCCCTTCTCTATTTCCCATACACCACATTGTGCAATCTATCTTGACCAAACCCTATAAATTTATCTTATATACATACTTATCCAATATTTATCGGTTTTTTCTTCCCAAAAGACCAAACCTTGGTCATCAATAGGATATCTAAAGAAAGTCTACTAAAGAAGTGTCAATTGTCCTTACAAACGCTTTCAAATTTATTTCCTATTAAAATTCCTTGAAATATTTATAAAAATAATAAAATAATAATTATTTTATCATAATTATACTAATATGTTATTATTATTTTGGGATAACCATTTTTGATCTCTTTTATGTCCTATAAAATGTGAAAACCACAATCATGTGTATATATGACTTACCGTCTCCATGCTACAGTTTAATTAGTTTTTCATCACAATTTTACTTAAATGGTTATAAATATAGAACTAATTAATATACATTATATTTAGGAAATAATTATTCTTTTATAATTATAATTTCATATCTATATTTTTACCTTCCAATCTGTTGAAAAATGATAATGTCACGGGTGTGTACGTGTGGACTAACACCTCTATGAAGTGATGTGATTCATTTTTCATTTATGATTTACATGGCTTGTGAGAAGGAAATATTTAATGATTATATATGATTTAATAATGTATTTTTAAAGGTAAATTATTGTGTTTATTTTATACCATATGTCAAAAAGCTAAAATAAGGTTCAAGCATATGTGTGGCCAACCGTCTCCATGAACGGTGCAATTCATTTTTCCATATCATCCTTTTATGGATGAATATAAATATATATATAATGAATATTTAAGAAAATTATATCCTGATTAAAATTCTTGAGATGATATAACAATGATAAATAAAAAATTACTATAACATTCGAATCAAAACATACATGAAAAATGAAATGGTTAACACCTGAAACAATTATAGTAATAAAATATTGCTAACAAATAGGTGATAATATGTTGTAAATAGATAATATATCATATTATTGATATGTATATGGTTTTTATGTTTAATTATAATAAATTTAAATTTCCAATACAAGAGGCTAAATGCAGTTATGAGGAAATCCAAACTCATGGTAAGAGTTTTCCTCTCATTTTCCACTCCGTTGAGACATATTTGGTATTAGGAAAATATATTATTTTATGTGGTGTATATAATAATGGTTTTAGCTATTTAAAACACACACACACAAAACCACACACACACAAACATATATATATATATATGATTAATGATTCAATTAAAATTACTCTTTCAAAGGGTTGTAATTTAATAATTACATAATAGGTAAAATATTATTTTACAATCTCAATATTATTTAGAATCACTTATATTTTTATTAAAGGAATATTATAATATTTCCCCCATAAGATCGAAAAATTTTATTATCCTATGGACATTTAAGGAGTTTTTGTGGCCAGTTTTAATATTTCCTCTCTTTTACACTTGAATCAAGAAAATAAAATTTTAAATGAAAATCGAATCTTATATATCTTTTTATTGGGAATATTTTTCTTCCATGCACAAATATTTGTAAATTATTTACAAAAGTACTCTTCATTTACTCAAATATATTAGTAATGATATATTATGATCTTTTTAACTTTTTACAAGGTTTGAAAGTAATTTCTCAAATATTTTTTTAAAGGGTCATTTTTTACTTTCTTTAAAAGAAGTCAAGTGGAATGTTCCTTTTTAACATATAAGGCGTTAATAGATTTTCCCACCACTATAATGTTTTTACACTATATAGTTTAATCTAAAAAATCAATGATTTTAAAAATTATACTCTTTTTAAAAACCTATTTTAATGTTTTCCTTCCATTTTATTTATTTTTAAAAGGGCATGATTTTAGTAAAAAACCTATCTTTCTCTTGAATTTATGGTCATTTATCATCACTTGATTAATTAAGGGTTCATTAACTTTCTCTTGAAAATTCAATTTCATATGATCATAATAAATTAAATTTCTCTAAAATATATATTTTTTGTATCATAGATTTAATAATTTCTTAAACCATAGACCATTTCTAAATAATTTTATTACTTTAAAAGTTATATGATTAACTATAGAAATAATAATATTACCCATTATTTACTCAATACATATATTTATTGATCAGTAATATTTTTTAGGAATTTAATTGATCATTCAATATATGAGGAATTAATTGGACATGTTGTGATGGGTGGGGGTCGATTATAGATAGCCCCTCAATGTATTAATAGATATCATGAGACAAACCAGTTTCCTAGCCTTATTGAATGTGTTATTGGTGTATACCTACCCATTGATTAAATTTACATGGTGAAAGGTCTTAATAGCCAATATATCATGGTTTATGAAATATTGAAGTCCAACATTAAGAATGTTCTTCATTGAGAATTTAGATATAATTATCCATGATATTATTACATTAATATTATACATAGATGAATTTCATACTCAAGTTATTGATTAAATAGAATGTGTTTTTAGCTATTTACCTTTTTCATATTGACTATTCCTTATTTACTCATGATAGCTTCTATTATATATAAACCTTACTAAGTATCTAAGCTCACACTTTATTTTTTTTCCTTTCCCAAAGATACGAGGAATAATATTATGAATAATATCAAGGATACTAGAATATTTCATATATTATGTATCTTATATTACAAATATCATTAATGTAATACTAACCAAAACCCATGGTTTTGAACAATATGTATAGACCCTAAAATTTTTGGTATAGGATATACCCATGGTTCCATAAACCATGTGATATAAAAGAAAAAAATATAGAGATATACCCAGAGTTATATATAAATCTAGGGGATATACCTGGATAATTCCATAATACCCATGGTTTTAATTAAACCATAGGCTTATATCTATACCCACACTTTAAAAAACCATGGGTATATATTTTCACACCCAACATAATATACCCCCAGTTCAATGAACTGTAGGTATAGGTACTTGTATTAGACAAGAAGTGCCAACCATCCGTTCTTCCACCTTTGACCTATAAAGAAAATACCAAGCACAACTATAGTATATAGTACTTTATCATCCAGTTTTGGGTTCAGATGTTCGGTTATATCCTTAATCACACCATCAACAAGTTTCACTCAAAATGTTTTCATGTTTTAGTCTTCTTATAATTGTAAAAACCATAACATTTTCATTATTTTATAAAATATTTATGCAGGGTAGCATGCCATTGTCTATAAAACTCAATTAACTAGTTATTTGTCCAATTTTTGTTTTTAGATTTTCTATAAAATACTACTCAGATTCAATATTTTTAATAAATTTCCCAAAAATATCTTCTAAATTAGTTTAATAATTTCATGTTCAAGCTACATTTTGAAACTAATTTATTGGTGGGTCATGAATAACAAGGGTAGGAATAGGTTTTTTAAAGAACCCATGGGTTCTCCATTATAACTTTCGGTGATTCTTATAGCCAAAATTATATTTATTTGTAATTTTATTTATTTTTGGTTTCTTGATAGCCATGTAGTCCATATTTAAAGAACATTCCTTTATCTCAAATGGGATATAAATGTTGTTTTGATAGTTTTTAGTATATTAAAACATTATATAGTTTTGAAACTACTCTCTATGTGTGTTTTCGTTAAAAAAAGAAGTATCCTAAAACCTTTTTAGACTATTGAGTCACTCTATTTCCATAACACGTTTCATAGGACTTTCGAACAAGCTTTTCAAATATATATTTGTTCACTTCATTGGTCTAAATATAATAATAAACCCCATTATACCAATAAACTAATTCATGATTATACACAGTAAGACTATTGTAAAATGTTTCTATGAGAATATTGTGACAAAGTGGGTTGTTATGACATTTCCTCTGAAAAGATCTAAATTTGTACCATGTATCAGGAAAAAAGGTTGTGAATTGTCCATTTATAGAGCTGTATCTTACAAACTTAGATCCAAAAACCATGAAGTCAAGAAAAAATCATATCCACTAGGGGAAATCACTAATAGATTTAATACCTAAATAATTTTCCAATGTAATCATACATTATAAGTAATGTTAGGTGCCATGGATTCTCATTCAAGAATGAATACCTAGCAGTAGAAATATTATATTCTTAGGAGTCCCATGAGGCCATCCTTGAACCAATACTCAATATAGATTGCATTAATGGTAATGTAATAATAATTGTTCAAGAATATAAAATATTCTAAGTTTATGTGGAACATAAATAATTAATTTGAATATGGTATTTATTTCAGTGACATAAATTTCATAGAGCCACTATTTATGGATCATATAAACACACTTTTAATAGATAGACTATTGGGGATCAACGGTTACCATAGATGATATGTTAATTACCCATTATTTAATAGAAATCCTTGATCTATCCATGATCAACACAATAGGTATCACAAGGCAATACCATCCAAGGAAAAAATATGGATGTCCATAAAAATCATTGAACATTGAGACTTCTTCTAAACTAAAATGTTTCCTTGGTTAATTTTACATGGAAACATGGGACACAATTATGAAGGATCTTTATGATTTTATCTAGTGATAATTTAGAGGTGGAACTCTACACAATGATACATGTTCTACTTCACTTTAACTCATTATTATTTTGAAACATATAAGATCCTTCCATAAGTTACAACCAATAAAAATGTGAGATTTCACCTATAAGATTTTGGATAATAGAGTTTTTTAAGAAACATTATTAACTCATAAATGGTGTCTGATATTTGGAGTATTAAGGCCATCAACTGGTGCCTAGGTTTTTGTTTTTGAGGGTTTCAAGAGATTATCAAATTTTAGTGTCCTATTATGCAATATAGTGGTTGTACACACTAAACAACCAAGATACTTTATGTATGAATTTTGGTTTATAAGACCCAAAAAAAACTAAAAATGGTGTCTATATTACAGTTTCATCACAAATGAAACAAATAGAAATAAATAATTTTCATATAATAATAATTACAAATCCATAATTATAAAATGATTACATCAATGAAAAACAAAACAAAAATGTGGAAGTGGAAAATATAGTCTCAAATTCAACCTTACAAGAACTCTCACAATATTTTAAAAACAAATAAATAGATTCTATAACTATAATGAATTCAATAAATCAATCAGTAACAAAAAAATATTTAATAAACTTGAACATAATAGAATCTATGAGTAGAATAAGGTAGAAATACATTTTCCAATCAGGAATAATTATTTAAAAATATGTTTGAAGAGTAAAATAGAAAAGAAACTACATCTAAATTACTTTAAAAACTCAAAACAAGATGAAAGCTTGTCAACCAAATAGAAGTGACCATTCATCAATTTTAATGGTCAAATAAAGTAGAAAAGGAAAGTAGTAAAACATATATACGGAGTTATATGCTTCTGATAATTATCATATTTACATAGGGAAAGATCATCATGGCATTTAATATGTATAATAAATAATTAAATGGGATGTGAAGGAACAGAACACAAACAAACTAGTGCATAGATGAATTGAAATAACATTAAAAGAAATGAAAACCGAATGAATGGATTTTTTGACTCTTGAATTTCATTCCAACAACCCCACTGTCAAAAGAATAAATCCATTTATAATAGTGTAAATATATTTTAGGGCCTATCATAAGAAAATATGGATCAAATCCTGTTACCTTTGGATCCAACTCCTCAGAATTAAATCACTGCAATGATTACTTCCCAGTAGCTGATGAAAATGTAGAAATATATTTTGCATTGATTAATGATCCAATTGATGATGATCCTTGATTAATAGAAGTCTGATCATCCCATGAATCAACAAAATATATGTAAAATTTTATTGAAAAAACATACTCTAAATAAAATCAAATTACAACGGTTCAGGAAATTTGTACTAATTTAAGACCTTACATAAAAGGAAACAATAACTAATTAAAACAAATTATGTTCAATAAGAAAAGTGTATGAAAACAATAAAATAAGGATTTTGAATAACAAATAGAATATTTTAGGAAAAAATCCAATATTCAAGGACCATGATTTTTTATTCATTATTGAGGCAATGCTCTGGGTAAACCATTATATATAAGATTGAAATAACATTGAAAATGAAATAAAACCGATTGAATCCCCCTTATCAGGGTTTAATTATAGATTTTCTATATTTGATGTTGTATATAGTTTACATCATCAGTTTTACCCCAAATTCCAAGTATTTACTGTCCAGGAAAGTAATTATAGTCTAATATTACCATGAACCAACAATCCCACATGATTCATCTTCAACTACATATCAAGACAATATTGTGTGGCCTCTTCCAACATTGAAAACCTAGGGAATTAAGGGGGTTTTTTCAACAGGGAAAATAGGTATACAATATAACCTTAAAAATAGTATTTGTATCAAATAATTTTCTCTGTTGAGTTATGTTATCCCACATCTCTTTGGATTTCTCATGATCTAACTCCCATTCTTTCAAAAATCTGTATAGATTGAACTGCAAGTAATTAAAATATAGTATTTCAAGTAAGATGTAGGTTAAAATAGAGGCAAGGTATGTATATTCTTAAGTAAAGTACTGTTGATATTCTGGAATACCTTGATAGACATATTCATGGTAGAATCCCTTTAAATGTAATGATTATATAGTAGATATTCAAGGAAACCAAAGCCAATTGATTATGAAAGGGGAATGAATTGACTTATAAATATGAAAAATTACCTTAAAAATTCCCATTTAACAACCCTAATGAAAGCATAATCAAAATTCATTTCATTGCAATAATAAATTCACATCATACAAGAAATTCACATGTATAAATAAAATAGAAACTCTAACCTAAAAAAACCATACTACACTTGTTAATAAAATAAATCATACATGTAAATCCTCATAAAATCAAGCTGCCAATTCATGTTTTTAAATTAATCGTACAATTCTCCATATTAATTAAAAAATAGTTGGCATTAATACCCCCATCACTAAAATACCCACAACCATACCCATTCCCATAATCATCATCATCATAAAAATCATCAGTAACCTCATCACCTACAACACCATCAGTAAGATCATCAATAAACTCATCACTAACAACTACATCTGTAGCATACTCACCACAAAATGCTTTATCACCTCCACCATCATTGCCACAAGTATCCTCATTGGAATTAGCCAAGTCATTGTTTAAAGAGATCATTGATTCCATATATAAATGAAATGTTGTATCATCCTTTTATGTAAGTGACTTTTTGAAAACTAAAATAACTTTAATGAAATGTTCGATTATCAGCTTACTTCTTTCACACTCATTTCTTCTTCTTTCACACTCTTATAAAGTTATTTTCTTTTCCTTAGATACTTATGCATGAGGTATTTCAATCTCAATGGTCTTAGAGACTTTATAGGAGCCTTATGAGGACCAATACCATGATGGGATGATGTTTTCCCTCGTCCACATCGAACTCTCCCTGAGTTCTCTGAACCCAATACCTGACTCAAATGATAATGTTACTAGAGTTTTTCATATTCCTTATCCTCAAGGGCCTCCAAGGTATACTATTGAAATTATAAACAACATATTAAATTATTAATTTCATATAAATATTTTTAATATAAATAAAAAACATACAATATTATCTTGTGTGTGTGCATTTACTGCACTTACAGCTTTTTTATTTCTACTAGATCATAAACAATTCATGAGGTACATAACATTCGACGCCAAATACATATTATAGAAAATGAGTAATGAAACAATATGGATTACAACCATATAAGAGAAATGTATAAATCCATGAACCATGGACTAACCATGGGGAATCCATGATGAATTTATAATGACGTGTTATCAATGAGAAAAATTAGTGAACCAAAATCTAGCAATGGTTCCAATAAAAAATCATTTATGAATAGATTTTATGGTGGTTTTTTGTTGATGTTATTACTTCTTGGCACTGAGTCTTGTTCTCTTGGGATTGGTCAAATTGGACATGAAAAGCTAACTAAGTAACAATATAAATGAGAAAATTATTTTAATTCAAATGAAAGTACCTGGTACTTCTTAGGATCAGGCATTATAGTGCTCTGATACTTCCTCGAAAAAAATTAAATAATGCTAATAAGAAATTAATTTTATATTCAAAAAATTAAATAGTAGTAGTACCTTAATTTTTTCAGTATTCCAATGTGATATCATTTTTTGATATTTTGTTTTTGGAAAGTCAGGGTATGCAGGTACACCCTCTAAATCAGTACCCACTCTACTCCTCCAAACAATATATAAATCATGCTTGTATGCTTTCCGTAACTCTCCAAGATCCATCAAACTAGAAACTTTGGAATCTTAACCATTAGTAATGTTAATACAAATCTCTAACTAACATATCAATTCATATAAATACATTACAAATATAGATATACATTTATAAACTTTTCTTACCCAGATTTGCAGCCATTCCCTATCCTTGATGTCATCCCTGATATATCTCCAGGAGACTGGTTCCACCGGATGATATAATGGTATTTGGCTAAATTGTCCATGAAACTACTACACCGCCTAGTATTTTGACCTTACATTTGATTTTGAGCATTGTAATCAACCATAAACTATGTTTCTCGTATCCAGGATTCCCGCATACAAGTGAACCCACATTACCTAATAGAAGACCTCATTGAAAAAGATATGAGGTAAAAAAGAAGAGTTATGTTATGATAA
Source organism: Viscum album (assembly GCA_963277665.1). Taxonomy (NCBI): domain Eukaryota; kingdom Viridiplantae; phylum Streptophyta; class Magnoliopsida; order Santalales; family Viscaceae; genus Viscum; species Viscum album. The sequence goes on from OY728125.1 coordinate 607,740,706, forward strand.
AATAGGGAAAGAAAGGAAATTATATAAATTTCCATAGTTATAATAAAAAAACCTGATATGTGATCCTAGATATGCCATGATGCATCCATGGAATGTCTTGGATCATCAAACTCCAATGGAAGTATTTATTCTACTGCATGCTCTAGATGATCTTCATGCACTGGAGTTGAATCTGAAGGAACAAACCCATTATATATAGGATAAATGGTAGGAAAATGAGGTGGCATAAAAACTTCAGAATATGAGTAGTAGTTTGGGGGATACAAGAATGGTTTTGGAAATGGTAAATAAGGGAACATCGATCAAGTCAGCGTAGACATGGATTGGGTAGAAGGGGATAAATGGTATGATAATAGGGGAATGGATGGGAAAATCCCAAGAGTCTCAAGTGAATGATAAACATGTGTGGTAGATTTGGTGTCCACTAATGGGTTAGTGTTGGTAGTGGTTTGATGTGTGCTCTATATAGGTCAAGGAGGATCCTACTCGGACCCATGTTGGTAGGTGGAGTCAACTCTAGTTGAGCTTTATATCCCTAAATATTTGATAAAAAAATATGAACATGACATTATATGTAATGCAGAAGAAAACTATTATAATTTATATTATAACTAAATGATCCATAGGTGACCACCCATGATCCCATCTATCACTATCATCATTAAATAATCTCTTCCTTTGAGATTCTGTAGAATTCTTCATAAACCGTATAAGAATGAAATGTATTTTTTAAAACATATATTTTAAAAATCATGAATAAAACCTAGAATTCAGAGAAGATAGGAAATTCCATAACATATTTCAGTAATAATAATTTAAAACCAAGTTAAACATTTTTTAAAACCCCCTTTTAAACCCAATTTTCTGAATTGAAATAAATATAACTAAATGAAATGAAACGAAAAAAATAATAAAACATACATATCATTCCAAACTAAACCTAAATTAAAATAATTACATTAATACCAACCTGATAAAATATTCTCATGGTAAACTAAAAGTACTCTGAACATATATGGTTGCTTCTATATATTACCCACTACTACTTTAGGTTCAACATCAACTCTCAAAATAGGACAATTTGTGTCTTCCAATGTAATATTTTTGTCAACACTAGTGGGGGTTTCAATGGTGGAAATTTCAACCCCAACATAATGAAAAATATGTTCGGGGATTACTGCTTTAATGATACCGTAATAAAGTCTCAGATGATATTTAACTTAAAACAATTCTTCTTTCATTAATACCAAAATGTATGGTTCATCATTATGTAGGAAATTACTTATGCCAATATCTCTAAATCCAAAATAATCAATAAAATGAAATTTCAATTCATTGAATAAAACCATTTAAATTTCATCATAGTTACTCGACCTTGAGTGTATTATTCCAATAATAATATTTCCTCAAAAATTCCATAATAATACACATATTTATATCAGGGTTGACAATATGATTCACTGGCATAATAATAAGTTGTAGCAGTTAACATAACACCATAATTCTATGTTCCCATTTTCACCGTTTATTAGTTGTAACAAATTTATATCCATTGATAATTGAAGATTTTCATTCATGAAATAATTAATTGAGAACAAAATACAATGCTCTTAATTCTTGAGAAAAAGGAGTCAACAGGTAAACTCAATACCTAAAATTGATATGAGTATTAAAATTTACTATATATATATATATTATGCTAATTAAAGAAATTGTGATACCTTTGATTTCAACCAAGCTAGAAACTCTTGGCTATGAAAATCAAATATCCTTCTCAAAGGATAAGATTAATGAACACTACTTTTAATTTCATTATGTTCCCTATAGGAAATGATAATAAAGGTATTAAGTATATGTGAAATGACAGAGTTAGATATAACATATAGATATCTAAATTACATACATGATATAGTCATTGAACAAACCACAGTTAAACAATACTGTGTGATATACCGTATCCTGCTCTTCAAAGCTCAATGTAACCAATTAATATATGGCCCAAAAATTCATCCTATTTTTGGAAGATATTTAATTGAGGGATCAATTTCCTCATATTTTTCATATTAATTTATCATTTGACTATTATGTCTTTTTCTCACATCAGGCCAATACATCAAAAAAATCAATACATTCTTGGGCTGGATAACCCTTCACAATGGAACCTTTAGGATAATTCTTATTTCAAACATATGATTTCATTGTGCACATATTTATTTCAGTGGGATACATCTAATGAAAAGATAACAATCCCCAAATAAGTGTTTCAGTTGGAAGATAAACGGTTAAATACAACTATAAGGTGAAAATGATGGTGGAATTGTTTTTCCAACTCGTACAAAATTAACAGTGCCTCTTGCTGCATTTTTTTCAAGAATAATTGGGATAAACATTTATCATAAATGTCACTAAAAAAATTGACACAACAAAATAACTATCACACTTAAATTATTAGATATAAAATTCAAAATTTCAATTGGAATCTTCTGATGAATAATTATGTGATAAAAATGAGTTTGCAGGGATTTTAGTTTCAAATATCTTTTATTGAATCTTTTAGATATGTTCCTTGGATAAAAAGAATAAATTATTCTTTATCTGACAATTTTATTACATAAGAAGCACACATAACTTTCTATTTTTTTCATTAATACAAACATGATGTTGTTCTAGTTCAATACCAAAATCCAACAAGTCCCGATGAGATCAGAAGTCATTTTTGTTCTTTATAGTGATATTAAGAATAATTTCAATCAAAATTTCACACATATTTTTCTCAATATGAATTAAATATAAAATATTTCATAACATATTGGTAGACCAATATGGAATATTAAAAAATATACACCTCTTTTTCTAATTGTAAGTCGATTCAATGTCAAAATTCTTCCTATTTTTAGATTTCAACAGAATTGTCCCTAATGAAGAAATAAAATATTTCAATTCATTAAGAGCATCACATCCTAACGTATGTTGAGGTGGTTGTTCAGTGTAAATAGTATTATCAAATATCTAACAATTCCTCTTCTAGTAAAGATCCATTGGCATGACTTGTTGATGCGCCATGAATCTGAAACTACATCGATATTTAAGACTTCTCAATTGTGTATTATTCATTCAAGTAATATGTGATTGTTTTCCCTTTGTGACCCACCAAGACATTATTTAATATTCACGGAATTCATTTATGGTATATAGAAGAGAATCATGCATCTAAAATGTATTTTTTGAAGAAGAATTGAATGCCTCCACACTCAAATCCCAAATTTGCTTCAACTCTCTTACTAAAGGCTATTGGTATACATATATATCATTAATAGGATGAGAAGGTCTAGATATCAATATACTCAAGAAAGAGAAATGTTTTTATACAAATCCATGGATGATGATTTTAAACATGAATAAAAACTTTCCATGTTCCCTGCGTAGTAAGAATCTGACCAAACAGAATAAATCCATCACAAGATAGACCCAACATGACATTACGCACATCACCAGAAAAATATTGATGTTTTGAATCAAATGTCCTCCATGATAATTTATATTTACAATGAACTAACCCATCATTAATTTTAATTATCTCATCATCATTCCATTAAATGTTGGATGAATTTTCTGCAAACATGAATAGATTTGGAAGTCTAATAATCAATGTAAAGTTCCACATGACTTTCTGTGTCACATGAGAAAGAATTCCATTTGAATTTTCCTTCTATAAAGATGTACCAAATTATTTATAGTCATTACAGTCAATTTCTTCCTCCCAAAATAAACTACAATATTATGGAAAACCTGGACATTATTAATAGAAAATTCAAGTTTCTTAATTAACCTCCATGCCCTGTAATGATTTGAAGAAATATCTGCACCATTATGAATCATGTCCTTAAAAATGTAACAATATAATAAATGTAAGTATTATAAATTCCATACATAGTTCTCCCATCATATAAATACATTATAGAAAATCAAACATGGTCATTTTATTACATTCCTGATATACTAAAGTTCTGGTGTCATCTAATAAAATTTTCACTCTCTCAACATCATCATCTTTAGTATTTTCCTCATGTGTATTGATATCCTCACCTTATTACATTCTCATACTATATCTCTCGGGATGATGCACAAATGAAAACTGATAATATATCAAATAATTCATGTCACTTTTATCTTTTCGCTAAGGAACATTTGAATATTGACTTCTCTCTCCATGGTGAAACCAAACATAATTGTTTTTTTAATAAAAATGTATTTATATGGTAGTTATCTTATTCTCGGTTTAATAATGGTATGCCAACACATTTATAGCATGGAAACTGTATACAACCTCTATTTGAAGCACAGTTAAATGAAAAATCTAGAATATTTTCTAAATTATTTTGAAACACAGTTGAAATATGATCAGTATGGTATATCAAACTTTTATCCATTCTATAACAAGGAAAATATTTATCTTCCAATCAAAAATGTAAACCATAATAAAAAAATTCATTACAAAAAACATCATTATTAAATTAATAAAAGAATACTAGTAACTATAAAACAATAATAAGAGAAATAACATATGTTATAAATGATGAACAATATCTATTTTTATCACTTGATTCTAAAGTGTAAGACTAGGTAATAATATATAAAATTAAAAGGATGGGTTTACATGAGGCTATATTTGTTTATTTATTTTAATTATGCTTTTATAATCATTTATAATCTCATTATATAAATATCATCTTTCTCAATTAAATTTTTTTTTTAAAAATAAAAAAATTTTAAATTGTGTCAAGAATATTATTTTTTAAACGAAACTATTAAAATATCATGCATTTGGTAAATACTAAGTTACTAATTCTTATACTCCCCTAATATTATGTGTAACTTGTAATTTTATAAATAATTAATAATTATTTTTCTCTCAAAAATATATTATGTTCAATAGTGAAACACTAAGATCATTATTCTTATTTAATCCAATGTAAATGACCATTAATATCAAATATATTAGAAAAATAAAATCAATGAGGAAGGCTTTGAAACAAATTTTTTGTCATTATAGATATCCAAACAACAACATTAAGAGGGAGTGAATTGAAGATGAAATAAAACTAAATTTTTATCCCACTAGAGAATCAAATTTTATTAGAGGGAACAATTTCTAATCAATTAGAATATATCGTAACATAAAAAATTAATAAAGGGATATGTACTATAAACAATAATACTACTAGAACATAAACACTATATGGTTAAACGTAATAAAAAAATAATATCAAAACTAAAAAAATGCATGAAGTAATATATATCAATAAAAATATTCTCTCATGTGTTTTTATTATCAAACATGACCAATCATGAATGAAATAAGTTAACTCTAAACTGATAAGAGATTTGATAACCAAGATCAATTCATCCAAGTACCAACTACAAACTTCATTGATCTTTATCTAATTAAAAGGTATCAAGTTGAACATCAAAAAATACTTTTGATAACATGAGTTTCTTTTGAGATTTAGATAGCCATTAAAAAGGTTTGTAGTGATGTTCACATCAAACCAATAAGGATTTAAATGTATATATGAGGCATTTCTATGGTAAACAAGAATTCTAAACATGATGTGAATTTTATATCCCATATTACCAAGTTTATTAAATTCTACATAAATTATGTTTGACATTATTCCAATCGAAATTTATATGGGGCACCCCAAAAGAATTAGTGATCTTAAATAATAATGTTTCATAGAGAACATGGCTATTTTGTTTTACAAAAATTTTAGACAAAATATCTCACTTATTGAATGTGATTGGAAGAACATAAAATTAAAAAAGTGATATTATAAATAAAGTGGAACCATATTTATCATATCATTATGACATTAAAAAATTTAATCCAAAACTTCATGGTCTAACCTAGGGTGGAAAAATTAGTGACAAATTTAGAGAAATATATCTATCGAACAATAATCCACAAAGTGATACCGAATTCAAAACAAATAACATTGAGTTTTACTTCTTTAATCAAAAGGCATTTCGACTTCAATATCTTGTCAAAAAAATGAAATACCATTTATCTAAACAATAAAAAGTAGATTTTACCTCAACGAAAACATAAATAACTTTAATGGTGAACCAAATCAACCTAAAATCATGTGTATTAAAAAACACTGTGTTAAATATAACCTATATGAACCAAGACAAAATCAATCAGATGTCAAAGATAAATAAAACAATATGAAATGATACAAATTGAACAAAAAGAACCCAAACTAAAATAGAATCAATTAACCATACTAGAATAAGGATTAGGGACTAACTATCAAAGAAGACAGGAACAGAAAATATCCAATCAATAGAGAATTATGGACTAGTAGAAGCATCAGTCAACGGGAGAGGGAAACACTGCTCGACCTAGGGGAAGTTCCACTTGAGCTAGGGGTGTGCGTCAGGTGAGGGAAATGCACCATGATGAGAGGAGGGGGATTAGGGGGATGCACGTTGACCGGAGGTGGAGGGGAAGGTGGGATGTGAATCAACTGGAGGGGGATAAGGGAGGATTTACATTAGGTGAGGGAAACATAGTGGGACGGAAAGGGACCTGCGGGGGGGGGGGGGGTATGGTTTCTGAGTGAAGGGGGTGAATGTGGGTAGGGAGAAAATATTCTCCCCACTATCCTAATGGGTTTCAAAACCCATTGGGATATATTAACTATACCCATAGTTAAAAAACTGTGGGTATAGCTCTGTGGGGATTTTACCTCTTTATAGTAGTGTATACTATGATAATAATTTATATATTTGGTTCTTTAATATTACTATAATGATCATTACTTCAGGATGATTTACCTTATATCTTATTGTAATGTAGAAATGAATACAATAAATCTAGGTTTATATATCTGGGGTTATTATATTTGGTATTATAGTATGTTTAGTTGAAACCTTGACAACTATATTTTAAATGAACATAGCTAGCATGAGAATTATGATAATACCTTGTAGTGTTTAAGAACCTTTTCTGTTTGAGGTATTTTTAGTTTCGGAATCAAAATTCATGATTATTATGATCTAACTCACTATGTGTATAAATTTAGTGATGAATCTTAACAGAAGAAATGTAATCAACACTCGTAGAATGTGTCGGGAATAATCTAATAAGAAAGATTATATAGTTAGTGCTGGAATTGAGTAGATCATAGTCTAATTAGGGTTGCTGACTCATGTTATAATAAATAACCATGCACATAAAGATAAACCTATTATTCCATAGTAGGATTCACCTATGTTTGACCACTTCATATGAAAGTATACTATATTTTTTTAATGGAACTACCTATCTATTGGTCTATCAGAAATGTATTAAATACCTCAAAAATATATTCCCCGATTTGAGTTGTAATTAAATTGAAAATGTTATTCTGGAAATGTATTGTTTTAGGGGAGATTATGATCAATTTTGGTTATTAATCTTGATCTCTAAAGGGGTTTAATAAATATAAATTATGGAATGTTGAACTTTTAAAGTTATATTATTTTTGAAATACTTCCCCCTGAAAAAATGAGCGGAAATGGAGAGGAAGTTCCTCTCTGTAAAGAAAACAATAATAAGTTTGGTAGAATGTGTGGAAATATTTACAAGATTATCTAGGTGTTCTTCAGTATGCATACATAATTCAGAAATCAATATTGTCAATTTCTCTAATGGGATTATTATTAGCTAAAAAATGGAACTATTTTCTCAAAACATTTCATCATATGATGATGTAGTATTGAGTGATATTAAAAAATAATAATTTTCTAAATAATTTATCATTAAGGGAAATATAGACACGAAGAGGTCAGCTAATCCCCATAAATAAAGGGAAAAAATGAAAGGAGAAGACGAAAATGAAGAAATTTCCATCACGTAAAAACTTCAGAATGAAACATCTTGGAAAATTGTTGAAGGGTGTGGGAGTATATTCTATGGGTTAAGATACGGCTCAGTAGGATAATTAATATAATGTAAAGAATGAACCACTTCTATCCAATGATTCAACTTTAATAAGATGGGGAATTATTGAAACCAATTCCCAATAATCAAGGGAAACTAAAATAGAAGAATATAAGGGGAGAAGTAATAGAATTTGTAATTACTATAGTTGCAGTGGAAGTTCATAGAGATGTGGTGAAAGATACAATTATCATTTAATCTAAAATTTTATATGTTTTATTTTATTTTAGATCAAAATAATATTTTATAACTGATTAATTTTCTAAGGGTATCACATCACAACCCCAATGATAATATGATGAGTTGGAAGTGAAAAATTCTAATGGTAAGATGATCAAATCTCGAGACTATAGCTCCTCTATGATATACGTTTGTGAGAATATTCTTCATGAAAATATTTTTATTCTTCCTTCAGTTTAATTTGATGTAATTTTGGGAATTGATTGGGAATATTAGTATAGATCTGATATCAATTATTGAGGAAAGGATGTTATTTTCGATTTTCCAAATCAACCGAAGATAGTCTATTAGAGTGTGGATAATCATAAACCCAGAATAGAAATTACTTCAATAATATGTATTTTCCTAGCTATTCATGAGGGATATTTATCAAGTATAGTTAAGGAGAAACTAAACATGGAGGATATTCCAATTATACAAGAATATGTTAATGTATTTTAAGAAATGTTTCTTAGTCTTCCATGAATCATGAAGTTGAGTTTTCAACATAACTCATATCTGGTGCTCAATCTATTTTAAAAAATCCTTATATGATAGCCTAGATTGAGTTATATGAATTGAATAACAAAATATAGTAGAATCTTGATAATGGATTCATTTATCCTAGTCTTACATGGGGTTTATAGATTCTTATTATTATGAAGAAATATGGGGCAATGCATAATTTCATTTATTATAGATAACTTAATAGAATCACTATTATGCACAAGTATCCTATACACCATATCAATGATCCGCTTGGTCAATTATGAAGAGCTCAATATTCTTCCAAGATTGATCATTGATCTGGTTATTATAATCTAAGGTAATATAAGGAGGATACACGCAATAAAACTATCCATATAAGGTATGGTCATTATGAATTTATAATAATGTCATTTAGAATTACCAATACTCATATTATCTTCATGGATTTAATGAATAGAGTATTTAGACATTACATTGATCTATTTTTGGATGTTTTTATAAATGATGTTATTATATATTATAAAACTAAAGAATATCATGAAGATCACTTTATAATTGCAATGATAACCCAAAAAATGTGAATTTTTATGAAAACATTTTCATATATAATTTTTGGGTAGATAAAGTTAAATTTTTGGGTCATATAATATCATGAAAGGGTATATTAGTAAATCCATAAAAGATATAAGTTATTGATAAATTGAAAATACTAACCGTGTTAAATAAGATCCATAGTTTTCATGGGATTCTTGGACACTATGCTTTGTTATACATTTCACATGAATATCTAATCCACACACCATGTTTGACAAAAAATAGATGGATGTGAGAATAATTTCAAATAACTGAAGAGAAGGATACTTAGTACACATGCGCTTAATCTACCCAATAGTGGATAAAGGTTTATGATATATAGTGATATGTAAAAGAAGGTTGTAGGTAATGACCACTTGTAAGATGATATGTTGAGTGTATACTTCTCTCAAATTGAAAATTCATGATAATAATTACTTGACTCATGACTTGGATATGGAAGTAGTAATTTTCTCATTGAATATATATATGAATTATATATATGGTTAAAGTTTATATTTGTTTATTATAAAACCATTTTGTATATATTTACTTTGAAATAGATAAATATTTTTTAGAGAATATGGTAGGAGTGGATAAAATATTATGAATAGTCAATACAATACCCCCTGGAAAGGTGAAAAATATCGATGATGCTCTATGACAGAATTTCCATTCTACTTTATCCATGATGGGGATTAAAATAGATCAAAATTTTATGAATGTTTAGATGATGGATGTTGAAATATTAAGGAAATTGGATATATATTATCTTTCTTAGATAATTTTTCAACCATCCATCCATGAGAGGATTACAAATGCACAGAAGGAAGATGAGTAATTGTATAATAATGTGGGTAGTGTTCCTGATCAAAACCATGATCATGCAATAACAATAAGTTTGAAGAAATGAGTATGTTATCCATAAATACCAAATTGGATGAAGGATCATTTATATAAAGCTCATAGTTTATTATTCTTTACTCATATTGGAATTAAAAATATGTGTAGAGATATGAAATAGTATTTATGGAGGGATAACATAAAATTGGATATTTCAGAGTATGTATACCAATTCCTAGTGTTTCAGCCAGTAATGGTTGAGAGACAGACGTCTAAGGGAGGTGTTGAAACCATTACCCATACTATATAGAAATGGGAAAACCATTACCAAGGATTTCATCATAGTACTCCCAAAAACATCTAAAGGGATTATATACTTTTGGGTTGTAGTAAATCACCATATGAAATAAACCCATTTTATCACTATTAGAGAGGATATCTCTCTTGATCATATTAGTCAGTTATACATTAAGAAAGTTTTAATATTTCATGGATAACTACTCTCAATCGTATCTGATTAGGATCTAAGGATTATATTGAATTTGTAGAGAAGAATTCAGTAGAATATAGATAAATATTTTATTTTTTTTAGTAATTATCATCCTTAGATATAAGCTCGAACTAATTAGATTATTCAAAGGCTAGAATACATGTTGAGATCATGCTCAATGAATTTCAAAGGTAGTTAATATCAATAAATTTATTTGTTATAACTTTCCTATAAAAATATCTTTCAGTCAAGAATTAATATGGATCCTTATGTATAATTCTATGAAAGGAAGTGTAGAACTCTAATGTGTTGGAAAACATTTGGTGAATGAAATCTATTGGGACCTGATCTAGATGAGGAAATGGAAGAGAAGGTAAGATCCAGTTAATAACACATAATGGAATCTTAGAGTGAAAAACATTATACTAACATACATACATGAGATATATTGTTTGAAGATGGGGACAAGGTATTCCTAAAATTATATCTTTGGAAGAGGGTTATGGTATTTCAAAATAAAGGAAATTCAAGCCTCATATATATTAGTCCCTTTGAGATTCTTTATCATATAAGGGAAATTGCTCATTACTAGTCACTTCCACCGAAACTCTTTAATGTTGATGACGTATTACATGTATGTCTCACGAGGAAGTACATACCTAATCCTTCACATGTATTAAAATTGTTGACCATACCACTAGAGAAGCATCTACCTTACGAGGAACAACAAATGGAGATTATTGATTATATTGAGAAAGTGATACGAAACAAGACCACTAACATGGTCAAAGTTAATTGGAGCAAATATAAAATTGAAGAATTTACATGAAAACCTAAGGATGAGATTTGGAAGAATTATAATAAATTTTTTTGTATCATAGTGATAGATGTTTTAGGGAGAAATTTGTATAAGGTGGTAGAATGCAATATCCCAAAATTTTATGATCTACATGTCTCATTAAATAAATCTTACCTTTTTGATTGGTTACACTACATGTGACACTATGTTTAAATGAAAAATACTATTTAAATATTATTATTTTACAATTATATCATTTTAATGTCAGAATTTCAATATTGTATTTGGTTGATTTTTTGGGTTTTTTCAAAATATATTCATTTTGATGTGAATAGTAAAAAATGACCATTTCGGTAAACCTAACATTTATTTTCTTTAAATAAATTAATTTAAAATTACCATTCTAATTTGGTAAAACGATAAAATTTAATTATCATAATATAATTAATTACATTAGAATCTTCAATTTACAAGATCTCTATATATGTCAAAAATTAGGCTTAAACACATATATCTAGAGAACCGTTTTTACTGGATTTTAAGGGTTTCATTTTAAATTTATTATTTATACTTATTGGAATTGAATTTGATAAAATATATTTCATATTTTTAATCATTAGGCTCAAATATTTTAAATAGGATTTTTTTATTTTTTTGTGTTATGAATAGTAACCTTGGTAAAAATTGTCACCATGGTAAGGGTAAAATGGTTAAATGAGGGTTAAAACATTGGGATAAGGCTTTAATGTTTATCTAACACCTTGATTTACCCTTTCATAAGTGTTTTGTTTGACCATTATCATCCAATGAATGAAAATATAGGCACTTAGTGCCATTTTTCTTGGACATTAACCATTATATTATTTTCTGAAAAGAATAAATAAAAAATGCCACTCTCTTGAATTTAATATATCCATATTTTTTATATTAGTATAAAATGAGGATAAACTTGGTTCGAACTATTTATTTAATTTAAAAAGTAATTTTTTTATCATTTTAATTTGTTTTTAATTTTTAGTGATGAAAAAATTACCTTAAATGATTCTACAAGGCATAAATAGTACTTATTCAATTAATAGAAAAATAAAATAAATGATTTTAAAAATATTAAATTTAATACAATTTAGGTGAATTATTGGGTTTAAAATATAATAGAATAATATAAAAAATTATGGATTTTTTAAAGGATTATATTCAAATTACATTCTTACCTTAGTGTCTTTAATGTTCAATTAAATGAAAAGTGTTAAAAATGATACTACTGATGTTTTATGAAAATTAAAATTTAATAAATAATTTAAATAACATTAAAAAATATTTAAAGTTAAAAAATGGAATAATATACGTTTTAGATATTATAACTTGGCCGTTTATGATCCAATTATCACCTTATATGTAAATAAAATACCCTATGATATATAAAAATTCATTACAACGATTAAGGTTATAATTGGTTAACCAAGGGGTTAATCTAAATGATATAGTTTATAGGGACTTATAAAACAGTATAAATTTAATGTTTTGATTATATTAATAGAATATAATTAATATATTTGAGTATATTTTATTTTCTTACTATTTTACATGAGTTAGACGCATATTATTCTATAATATTTCATGAATTTTCAAAAGTTCCCCTTCCCACACTTATAAAAAGACACTTATCCTATCATTAATTTACACCACATTTAGACACTTGGTTCACCCTAAAACCTATCCATTTATATTATAAACATACTAATCTGGGTTATGAAGGTGTTTTTCTTCCCAATATACCAACCCTATGTCCCTTAAGAATATATCTAAATGATGTCTACTCAAGAAAAGTTAATTGTGTTTACTAACTCTTTTAAACCTCATTCTTCTTTTACATCCTCAAAATTTTATGTAATAATCATAAAATAATAAATACAATATCATAAATAGATTTAAATATTATTATGATTACATTAAAATCATTTCCCATGTCTTTTCTACCCTACTAAAAATGAAAATGACACTCATGCTTACGTATGGCTTATCATCTCCACACAGCGGTGTAATTCATTTTTCAACATAATTTAAATTTTTTGGTTATAAAAATGGAAATAATGAATATATACGATATTTTTTCCACAATTATTATTTCTAAATTATAATATTATATCTACCTTCATACCTTAAAATCTGTTGGAAAACAATAATGTTGTTCATGCATACGTGTGGACTACCACCTCAATGAAGTAATATGATTTAGTTTTAATTTATTCTTTACATGAATTCTGATAAGGAAATATTTAATGAATATATAAGATATATATGAAATAATTATTATTATTTAAAGGTGAGTTAATATTTTACTCTCTCTTGTCCCATCTGTTTAAAAGTGGAAACAACATTCATGTGTACATACAAATTATTGTCTCCATGAATTATGTAATTCATTTTTCTATCTCTACCTTTTATAGATATAAATATATATATAATGAATATTTATGATATTTATATCATTATTAAAAGTAAGGATATCATATAACCATGAAAATTTACAGGTAACATAATTTCCAAATAAAAACATTTATGAAAAATGAAGTAGTTACATCCGAATTAATGACAATAATAAAAGATTATTAAAAAAGGGGTGATAGGATGCAATAAATGTATAATATATGATATTATATTTATTAATATGTTTATTTTAGATAATTATAATAAATCTAAATTTACTATATAGGAGGTTATAATCACTTTCAAAGCAATTCAAACTTTAGGTAAGGGATCTCATCTCAATTTCCACTCAATTGGGACATATTTGGTATTATTCCCCTATTTAATTTTATGTCGTGAATATAATGCATGTTTTATGAATTTAACATGAATATATATTTATTCATGATGATTTATGATTCAATTCATGTTACTCTTTCAATGGTATCAATTTAAAAGATACCAAAGACATATAGATTTATTTAAAAATCTCATTTTCTTTTAGTATTCCTTATATTTTATTTTATGGATTATTATAATATATCCCTCACAAGATCCAACATATTTTTTATTATATGTATATTTATTGATTTTATTTGTTCTGTTAAAAATTTCCCTCTACTTTACACTTTAATAAAGTGAATAAATTTCTATAAAAAGTGAGAATCTTATTTCTCTTTTCTTAAGGTATATTTTTCTCCCATGTTTATATTTCCTAGAATTGATTTAAAAAAGTCCTTTTATTTAGACAAATGTATTATTTTGGAAATATTATTCTATATTTTATTTTGACATTGTTTTAAAGGATATTTATAATGATTTTTGGAAGGGCCATTTTTGTCTTTCTTTTTCAAAAGTCAAAAGGAATGTTTTTTTAATATATATATGCCATTAATGGATTTTCCAAACAGTATTTTTATTTTATACTATTTATATTCTTTTGTAAGTTTTAAATTATATTGAAAATAAAACAGTTTAATGAATACATAATTTAATATTTCACTTAAATTTTTATTTATTTCTCAATTGGATATTATTTTAGTAAAAAACCTATATTTTTTATGAATTAATGGTCATATCGAATTTCTTAATTAATTTTGTGGTCATTACCATTCTCTTAAAATATTTATTTTTTTACGATAATTGAACATTAAATTTTACTTAAATGTCCATATTATTTGTATCATGGGTATAATTATTTCCTAAATTGTTTACCATTTATATATATGGTTTTTACTTTGAAATTTATTTTATTGACTAAGGAAATATTAATATTCTATATTATTTTCATAATACAGATATTTTTTGATAAGGCGTATTTCTTATAAATTAAATTTAGAATTCAATATATAAGGAATGAATTAGAAATTTGGTGATGGTTGGGTCCTAGTTATATATATATCCCCATAATGCATTGAAAAACTCATGAGACAAACTAGTTGACAAGCCTCATTAAATTATTTTTGGGGTATACCTCCCCATAAATTAATTTATTTTAGTAAATGGACTTAATAGTAATGATATAATGATTTCTATGATCTTGATGTAAAATATTAAAAAATTTATTCGTTGAGAATTTATTTATCATTATCCATAAGATTAAACCATTAATAATATCCATGGATTCATTTTATGTTCAAGTTATTTATTAAATTGAATGTTTTTTTAGTTATTTTCATTTCCATATTGATTATTCCTTATTTACTCCTGACATATTCTACTGTTTTTAACCCTTACTTATTATCTGAGGTCACCCTTTATTTTTTTCCTTTACCTATGATTTAAAAATTGATAATATGAATAATATCTAAGATGTGAGAATTTTTCTTATGAGATGTATTTTATATTTACAATGAAATATGGGAACCATGTATCTATTTGGTTCTTCAAGAATACTAAAATGGTATGTTATTTAGGGTGATATCACTTATATATTATGCCAATGTAAAAAAGAAGACACCAACTTTGGGTAATTTTCGTTGGTGGTTTTTTCAGTGGTTGGGAAGGAGACCATGGAGTAGTTTTTCTTACATAAGAGTCTCCAAGGATGGATTTAGTGTATGGTGAGCTAGTATATGTTCCTCAGGATGTCTAGGGTTCATAGATCCATATAAAGGGAGATTTGATATAGAAAGTATTATTGGAGATCTAATCATTTTTTCACTTAGTTTTGAACTTAGGAGTCACCTAAATGAGTGATGGACTGGGCATGTAGTGTTTTTTATAATACTTCATATTCCCAAAAAAGTTCTAAAAATGGTGTCAATGTGGTCTTTTTATAGACCATAGGGGACTAGGTTATGACGATTTACCCAAGAGACCCGACTGAAAAGCACATGCACAATAATTAGCTTCATGCATGGAGGAAAGTGTACAAACATATGAAAATCGGAGTGCATGTATTGGTAGACTTGGGTGAAGATACCTAAGTATAGATAAGAGTTATGTGTGTGATTAGGACATGCGTGAGGTAGGGAATGTGTGTAGGGTTCACCTTGGGGTGAAACCAAATTTTGGTAAAATTCAATAAAACTTCATATGACTATAAACATTGATTTGTAAGACATTTTTAACTCCACTACTAGTCAAATTGAAGGATAAGGAAGTAAATATGACTCTGACTACAATTTTACCCAAAATATAGAGTTTTAAAGGCCATAAAGTTCCCATAAAATTATTTAAAATAGGTTTTACTATCTTGGTACCCCTTTTCACTGGCGTGGGATAAAATACATGGTCTACTACCAGTGGGATGTTCTAACAAGCATACCATCAATCTGGGAATCATTTTTTAGGAATATCCATCCATAGGTGTGAGATAAATAATATGGAATATAATGATTTCATTGGAATCTTTTGTATTCACACAGCTACTTTTCTATCTGAACTTCAGCTGTGTTTTCTAAATTAGGAATATATCATGGATTCCTTGTAAAAGTGCGTGAAACACATTTTATAGTACTAAACATAACACATTATAATTATATTCATTTTAATGAAACTAATAAAATTATATGGTAATATAGGGTACTTGTACTCATTACCTAAAAACATGGTATGTTTCTAGAGATGGTTCATCAATGAGGGGATGTTTATTGATAGGTGGGTCTAAAATCAATTTTTTTAGAACCATTATGATAACTTCAACTAAATGTGTTTAGGTATCACATAGAATTAACTTACTCAATCGTTTTTACATCATAGAATAATATTAATTGGGGGAGAACCAACCTAAATTGGTAGTAAATATATTAGGTTGGAAGGGGGGATATAATGAAAGTGGAATTTGTAGATCAATCTAGGATAAAAGATTAAAATGTGAATATATATCTTATGAGAAAAACTAATGGTTTTATATTTATTTAATAAGGGGTATTTGGGTAGATCTGGCTCATGCATGGGAGAAGATATAGTTGTTCAATCATAGTGAATAGTTATTGGGGAAGTTAAAACATGAATTGGAAAACCCAGACACTAGTAACTACTACATATATTTTACATGATTGTATGGGAATCAGGTCATATAAAATATATCACTCTAAATAGTTTATTTCCATTTAGGAGTGACCATATATCCTTCGATGATCCATTTAAAACAATGTATGTGAGTAACATAAAGGCATTCTAAATTTTTCCTAGGTCGATGGATTGAGTGAGTATAATTTGATTTTTTCTTTGGATAAATAGTTATCCTTAAGAGAGTTATTAAATTTAAAATTTTCCATAAATTTTGACTAAAAGATATATGAAAATGGTTAACAATAATGAAATCTACTTTTTTCCAAGACACCCATTATAGTTTTTCAACCTGAAAGGTTTATCACCTTTTCTTTTTTCAAATGCTCTAAATTTTTCTATGTCTATTTGAAGTGCTTTCCCAATAAGTTGAGAAATGACTTTTTTCAAGTTCACCCTTTCTAGGTTTTCAACATATGGAGTGTTTTGTCTCTTTACATGGTTTAATTGAGGACTTCTAAGTAAATCCAATGTTACAAAATTTAAGTTCAAACAACATTGTACAATATATGAGGCAGCCTATACATAAACATGGGTGAAGGAAACATGACATTAATATAGATCCCAATACTAGTGTAGATGATATCATGGATGGTGGAACATATTTTATGATTATAGTTCTTGGAATATTATGTTATGAGGTTTATTTTCTTGTTATAAAGAACATATACCCAATATGAATTCTCAATGAGTAGAATCTCATTCCAAGGGTTTTTTATATCCAAGAGTAATGCCTCAACTCAAGGCATTAGGGTCATATTAGGAGTCTATTTCCCAAATATTAATGGAAACGTGAATGAAATGTCATTGAATTTATTTAAAAGTGGGTAATATCAACAAATTTGTAACAGTAATGGTATTTTAATCCACGTTAATAGTTGGGTTTTATAAAGGGTAAATCATAATATAATAATTTCCAAGTCCAAGAGAAATGGAGATAAGTGGAGAAAGGTATCCATTTATAATAGAGAAAATATCACTACACCGTCCGAAAAATAGTGCATGGGGATTAATGTGGCATTTATATATGAAACAAAAAAATTTTAAGGGGTTAATTAGTAGCTCAATGGTAACTTTTATAGAGACCCATGATTTTAAAATGTAAATATTTAATATATTTCAAATAAAAAATTTTCCTAGATACTATAATGGTTTAGTGTATTTATATACTAGATACACAATCATGTCATTTCATGAATGATATTCAAGATATCCCACAAAAATATTTCCATTTAGTACTCTCCATAGACATACCCTACATAAAACGTACATAATAACTTTGGGAAACGAAATATAAGAATGGGTGATTTTGGATGACCAGTAAAGGAAAACATGGAAGATATTAATGTATGATCATATAAAAGTATAAGATAATTATAATGGTATGAAATCATGAATATAAATTGAAATGTTCAAACCAAATCTGTCAAAGATCATAAACATAATTCATGAGATAAATCATTATCATTTCAAACAATATGAACCATATGAGTGAGAAATCTTCATAAATAAATCATGAACCATAATTCTATTTCGTAAAAGCATAGATAAAAAATATGTATAAAGACTTTTCATATTTAATGGTTAACTAACAAGACCATAAAATCCTAATGGATTAGAAATCCCTCACTATTTCCCATATCATAACGGATCAAGTATCACCACTTTAATCCAATATTGGATCAAACATATCGACTTGTTCCCATAGTGGATCAAGAACATCTAATTGAATCACACAAATATCTCATGAGATATAAAATTTTACCAAATTCATTGGAGGTATATATAATATTGGTCACACCCATCAGATAATAAAAACCATTCATATGTGTTTCACAAGATCATAAAACATTCATTATATCATAATCCATGCAAATGAGATGAGTTTCAAAAACCCTTCATAAATTCATAATATCACAACCCATTGAAACTAAATGGGTTTTATAAAAATCTCATCATTATAATCATAAACCATCAAGATAAAGAATAAAAATGATATCATTATATCATATCCTCTATAAGACATAATTAACATCAATTTATAGATAAAAATTCCATTAAATTAATCATTGGGATATTTTAAAAAAGTTAAATACTCTTTTCACATTAAAATTGCCTTTTTAAAATATAAAAATTTCCTAAATATTTAAGAAATTTTTTTATTAGAAAATAAAATTGTAATCTTATAAAGGAAGATAAAATAAATGAGTGGTTATGATGGTGGAATTTTTTCTTCATGTTGTTTAAGCTAAAATAAAACATTCCTTTAACACTTTTCCAAAAAGTAAAATATTAACTCAATCAAAAAACAACAAGAAGATTCATTTTAAACAATTTTTTTAATTTTTTCTCCATGGGTAAAAATTAATTCAAAAAATCATATAAAAATATTTATAGAATTATTGATTTTTTTATAAAAAATGGATATGGAAGAAAAATAATTTTTGACTGAAGAGAGAAATAAAGTAATGTTTTCTTTAAAATATTATTTCGGCATATTGAGTATATAAAACAAGGAAAATGAAATTGAGACATTTATTTTTCATAATAATACATATTATACCAAATTTCATGCTATTTATTAGAGGTATATCATGAAATTTCTTTATCAGAAACATAATCATAAAAAAACGTTAAAAATGATATTGCAACATAAATGCCTTACCACTTTGGTAACATTGAAATCAAGACCTTATGAATGAGTGAAAATTATATGGGTATATATTTCATGAAAAGTTTCATTATTAGAATCATAATGTAAATTAATGGCAATTATACGCACCATAAAAAAGAAATAAGTGGTGAGTATTGCATGAGTCTCATAGAAGTAAAAGTGAGAATAAATTCTCATACATCAAGATCCACTTCATTTGAAAGTAATCTTACCTCATTTTTTTATAAATTTGAATTTACTATAATTATATATCATAATAATTTAATACTTATAATTTCATAAATTAACCAATTAAAATATTTCAATAGCTATTTATAAAAAATTCTTTATTAATATCATTATTTCTGGCTGTTGATTATTTTCTTTTTCTAGAGAGTTTCAGTTTGGTATTTCCTATCCTCATACATTGATCATGGATACATAATATAAAGAATTTTGATAATGATATAAATATTACATATATTCATTATATATACATATAGAGTCCTTAATGAATGACAGAGATAGAAAAATGAATTACACTATTCTTGGAGACTGTATCTCATACGTACGAATGAACACGGTTTTCGCTTTTCGAAGGATGAAAAAAATAAAGGTAAATATTAATTCACCATTAAAAAAAATTATTACATAAAATATTTCATATTTATTAATTAAGTACATCCTTGTTTCCATGCATGTAAATCAAAAAAGGAAAACAAATCACATCTCTTTATGAAAGTTGTAGTCAACACATACGTACGAGCGACGTTTTTATTTTTCAATGGATTAGAAGGTAATAAAGAAGATGTGATATTATAATTAAAAAAGTTTAATTATGTTATAAATATAATTTATAAAATTTAATCCCATTATATTAACCATTAATAAAAAATGGTGATAAAAAATGAATCGTATATCTATGTTGAGACAGTATGCTGTATGTAAGGACGAGTGATACTTTTACTTATAATTTAACAGTAAAGAGAGTAGATAGTTGTTGTTTCATAATCAATATTTCATTAATGTGTTTTGAGGATATTTTATGTATTATTTCCGATAAATACCATAGATTTAGATGAGGTAAAAAATAATTTAAAAAGTTATCAGTTTAGGCAATTACCTATTCTTTGAAAGAACACCTTTATATATCCTATTAAGGTTATTAGGGTTATTAATTTGAGAAGAACTAAAACACTATATTGTGTTTAAGTATGTTTAGAAGATTTTTTGGAAGGGTATTTTTGATCTAGTAGGCTCAATGTGGTGTAAATAAGTGAAATTATTGGTTCCTATTTATAAGTGTGGGGGGGGGGGGTAGTTTTGAAATTTCTCAAAAGATTAAAATATTAAATTCTTATTCTCATGAAAAATGTTTCAAAATGTCTAGATAATAGAAGATAATGTTTTATGTGATTTAAATGTCTTATAAAAATATAATTTCTAAATGTTTAAGTGGTGTTTTAAACCCTCTCTTTTGGTTTATCACCTCAGTTAACATATTTTAACTATAATTATGGTAAAGTATTTTTCACTTTTAAATGTATATAATTTTAATTATAAGGTTTAAATTGAATAATAAATAGATAAGGGATATTATTTTTGACCACATATTATCTTCCTTTTCCTCTATCAAGATTTTTATTATTTTAAAATAATTTAATAAAATATTATAAAAAGAATTATCAATAATTTCATTTATGACACTATTCATTAAAGATATCTTTAATGTCACCAAGATAAAGAGGGAATTAAAAAAATATTCTTCTGAAAATTCCCTAATATGTCATATGTGTCTATAAAATTCATGGAATACTATAAAACACTTAAATTTTATTACTTTTACTATTTTTAAAATAATTTATTTTATTTTTCTATTAATTAAAGAAATGCTGAATCTATGTTGCATAAGCATTTAAAGTAATTATATAATTTATAAAAATTATAAATAAATTAACATAATGATAGTAATTTTATTATTCTAAAAATTACTTTTAATATTAATTCAAAACATTATTTGTCCCTAATTTGAACACATAATATTATTTTCAAAAGTAATAGAGTGACATTTTTTCGTTTTATTTTTTTTAAATATTATATAAAATATTTTCATGGAAGTGTCCCTTGAACAAATATATTTTTATAATAAATTGATAGTTTTATAAATAAACTAATAAAATAATAATTCAGAGGAAAAATTTTGTCCTTACTACTTAGTTTTATCGTAGGTTAACCTGATTTACCCTTTAACAAAGAGGATAACTTTTTACTATTTTTACTATTCATTATGATAAAAAAAATTATGTTAAAATTTCTAAATAATATTAATTATTACGAATACAAATATGTTATCTATTTTACAAAATTCAATCCCAATAACTTTTATAAATTGTATTAATAAGTATCCCGTAAAGGGGGACAAAAAATAATTTTACGAAAAATTGTCTTTTTAAGTATAAAAGTATTTTTATACCAACATACTGTTTAATATTGATTCATATGTAATTAAATATATTATTTATAAATAAAGGAGTATTATATTATTTCAATATAAAATTTAAAATAATATGGTGCTTTTTTATTGAAAATAAATGTTAGTTTTACAAAATTATATTTCAGTATTCATTGAAAAATAAATATTTTATTGAAAATTACAAAATTTCTCTCAAAGTTAATTTTGGAAATCATGAATTCCAAAATTAAGTTCATTTTGTAAAATATATATTCTAAAATTAACAAAATTAATATTTCTACTATGTAAAAAATGTAATAAAAATCATTTATGATAAGATTTATTTTTGAACTATAAAATGACTTCACTAAAAATTGATTACTTATTTCATAAGAATTAATCAAAACATTTTTATTTATAAGGAAATTTATATATATATCATAATTTTATTATTCCAATTCATACCAAAAAATTAATTTCTATGTTTCAAAAAATATGTTTAAATAATAATATTTTAATAGTATATTACTGTTTATTTAAATTAATAGTTTCATGTAATGAAAGATATCAATGAAATGACATTTATTTAAAAAATATATATTCTAAAATCTCAGGGTGTTATAAATATTCTATTCAGAATTCAATGGTGTTCTATTCTGAATATTTAAGAACACTATTATTTGTTTCTATGAAATGGGAACCAAGGGGATTGACTCAAGGTTTTGGGTTTCCAAGAGGAGTGTATATTATTAAATAATTGAGTTAGTGATGATTCAAATATAAAAAACATAAACACTACTGGAATTTTACACTTTACCAATGGTTATGAACCATTGGTAAATTCTGGGAAACCGTTGGTATATTATATACCAACGGTTTCCTAAACCGTGGGCAAGTAAGCCATATGTATAGGCTTATACCAATGGTTCTATGTAAACCGTTGGTATATCTGTTAAAGGAAGAGATAGACTAATGGTTTCACAAACCTTTGGTTTATAGTGTACAATATACCTTAAAAGGATATACCAATGGTTTTAAAAACCATTGGTATAAGTTTATACCAATGGTTATAACAAACCGTTGGTATAATATATATCAAAGGATATACCAACGGTTTTTAGAAGTGTTAGTATACATATGCTAGAGCTCCATAGCAGCGGCCACCTCCACAACAGCTCCACAGTAGCAGCAGCCAGCAGCCACCTCCATCCTTCTCTCCATGACCTTCAAGAACACATACACCCATAATCCAAAAGGCTACATGGGATGGTTAATATTCATATAGAATTCAAAAATTTAGAAATTTAAATTTCATTCCTCACACAGACCACAACACAAGAGGAAAATCCAGAATCCAATACATCCACAATACAACACATCTAAAATTAAAATGAAATAACACCCATAACACCAATAAAAAATTAAAATCCAATACATGCAGAATCCAAAACACATAAAATTATTTAAAATTTCGAATTCATTACCAATACAGCCAGAATCCAATCCATCCAGAATTCAAAAATTTAGAATTGAAAAGAAATAACACCCATAACAATATTCAAAATTTAAAATTCACTCATCACTCAAACCACTACACCAATACACACATGATAAATAACCTACATGTTATAGGAAGCACATGGTATGTTTACTCATGGTATTGGGTTGAATATCCTAAAACCAACAGAAAAACATAGGTAGAGTGGACAAGGATCATGATACCCATATGATAGGAAATAGTAGAGGTCTTGTGCTTAGAACTAGGATGAGTTATAGGAAGTGCATGGGATGTTTATATTCCTCTAATGACTATGTATCCATGTATAAATGGTTCCTGATGTGTTAGTGGAAAACATTGTCCAGTCTCGACATATGAGAAGGGTTACCAGAATAGCCTACATATTTTTCATATACTTTTCAATTAGAATAAGGGGGTATGTGGATAATTTCTATTTGGTATCCTGGGTGTGATGTGAGATGAAGCCCCATTTTGGGAAGTGGGTATGAATGTCCAATTATTTATTTGGTATTGGGTTCCCAAAGGGACTTTGGTTTTGTCCTAGAACCCACTGTTTGAGGATGGGATTGGCGTATTAAATGTTATGTGTTTAGAATAGGGTTATGAGTTCCTCACATGAGAAGTGGATTGTGTGAGGAAGGACCATGGATCCTTGTGCTAAAGTATCTACAAAATCCTAATATGTTTGGTCGGTTTTCCATATGCAAGTTGTTGTTTTCACTTAAAATCATGTCCATTTCTGATTAGAGTGAGGCAGTTTGAGTGGTACCGACCACACCGTGCCTCAGATTGCAGTAAGGTTGACTCATACACATCAGAAATGAACCATGGATCGTTTTTATAAAGTATCAATAGAATCAAAATGCGTTTGTTCAGTTTTCCGTATGTTAGTTGTTATTTTCACTTAAAATATTTTCCCTTTCAAATAAAAGTGAGACACTTTGAGTGGTACCGACCACAATGTGCCTCAGATTGAACTCATGGTATTAAATAATTCAATTCTTGATCCCTTATATTGTGATACAGTTTGGATCATCCTTTTTATAGTGTGTTTTTTATTTCTGTCAACACACTTCTATGTTTAATTTTTTTCACCGTGGATATGTTCAATAATAATATCCACCTTCTTTCTCTGGATAGATTATGATCAAGTTAATATTGAACTATAATAACCATATAGTCATTAACCTATATGTTGTGAACATATAACTTAATAAAACCCACATTACAAGATTTTCCCCTTGAAAGAACATATATTTATTGGATGAGGAAGTATTTAAATACTTTATGATTATTGATTTACAACACATGTTTGTTATGTATTGACATTCCATATTTTTCATTATATGGATATCCATGTTTCTATTTAGATAAAGGTTCCTTATGGAACTATGTGAAATGTATTATTGAATTCTATGGTGAATGAATTGGACTTAAACACCTAACAGGTGGCCCCCTAAATTATAGTTCCCATCAATGCATTGACAGGCCACAAGAGACAAAAAATTGGGTTTTGTTGAATACATTTACCTATATTTGTATATTGTCCGGGAATTAGGCCTTGAAAACATGTTTTTGATTTCCAAAAATATTCATTCCATTAATATGTGATAATTAATTATTGATATACTTGTTTTCAATTATTTTCATGGATATAACATTCTCTTAGTTTCAGTTGATTATGAAATTACTCAGATTATTTATTCCTTCCATAATATTTATTTGATTAATATGTTTTTTACAGCATTAGTTATCTTTTTCCCATACTGAGCATTTGAGCTCACCCCTTCTTAAGTTTTCATTTATCATAATCATAAAGAAAATTATTACACATGATATTTCAAATAGGATAGCTTTTGTGTAGGATTGTTTAATATGTGGAAGAATTCTTATTCATTACATAGTTTAATATATTGTAAAAAAATCCATTTACTGAGAAAGTAATGGGATATATTAGTTTATATTTTTTCATATTTATATAAATCTCTAAACCTGAAATGATCCTTGAGATATTATATATTCAATTATTCATTTTTTTGATTTTGTAATTATAGATGGTTACCTCCATACTATTACACTTGGTATCAATGTGAGTATATAAATGATATTTTTATGGTACTAGATCTATGATTTAAGGTTCGGATAATTAAAATTGATATCATAGGGGGGTTAGATAACTTTAGTGATTAATATATTTTTTAGGATAATATAAGGCTTGGTAAGTTAGGGGTTCTCGTAATTTCAATGGTATAGATAACCCTTTGGGATAATATATATTTAAATATTAAATTAATAATTTATATTTTATTTGAGTATTAGGATGGGAAAACATTATTGAAAACCCTTAGGATAAGTATAAGAATGAATTTTAGGTATAGGATAACATCCCATTTTTTAAAGTATATATTGTGTAGTTATTCTAGTAATTACATCCCATTCTAGATACTATAGGTGGATATTGGATCTAACAGAAATGTACCAATGGTTATTGACCCTATAAAGAGAAGATTGGGTATTAACATGACTATCACCTGATGCATGATAAAGATTTACAACTGTACATCGATTTTGACAAAACCAAAGAATATGATTTGGGTAATTCACATTCACCATATGAACCATTATGATGTCTTTGAACATGTTTAGATTAGATAACATAGTAGGAGGTGTACAAGGGTACGATAGATTGAAATGTTGAAATTCGTATGTTAAGGTGCATATCAATTGCTATATTCTTTCTTGGATAAGAGATCAGGAAGACTTTGGGAGTATATATTTCAATGATTTATTGGTTTAGAATATCATAATAATGTTCACGGGAAATTTGGATATCTATTTTGATGATTAGATTATGATATATGAGAGATCTCAACTTTATGTATCTTAGGATGAACCATAAATGATATAGGTGAAACTGAGAGTGATATAGGTTTACTTGAGTCTGATAAAAGTTGTGTGGTAATAACTTTAGGCTAACATGATAGTTTTATAATGTGAGAAATTTTAGGGTTACATTCTATTGTGGTTATTTATATTAATTCTCTTGTACTGATCATCAATCAATGTAACTCTTTTTTGTTTTAGTAATGGATGTAACAGTAAAAATTCACGGTCCAATGGGACAATTTAGATATTACCTCAATGAAAAAACCATTAGAATGAGTGATGGACTTAGAATCCTTGTGATAATGATAAGGTGATTATCAATAATTTTGATTAACTACATGAATATAGTTTAAATCCAAAACACACCAAATAAAGTAGAGTGTAATATCATAGAAATTATTGTGACCTTGATGATGAAGAAAAAATTGAATTACATATATGTTGAAAATTTGGGAAGATTATTGGGGGAATTTTATTTAAAGGGAATATGTATTGTTATATGTGTGGAGATAAAGTTCACCAAACTCACAATTTTAAGATAAATATTGAAGACAAAAAAATATATTACTTCAATTTAAATAGAGTTTGGAATTAGGTTGCTTAATAACCCAATCCAATATACGACAAGGGAAATAGTCACCAGAAACAATTAAAACAAGGAATATCCTGTGAAACTACAAGTATTTTAGTATATTTTGTGTTTTTAATCATGATTTTGTTGTTTCTTATGTCATGTATTTTTTCACTAACTATCGTATATTGAGTTATAAATAAAACCCTTGGTGCTATGATTATAATATAAATAATTTTCAAGGATTTTGGAATGTTATTCCTCATAGACCTTGATATTATTCCCATTTTATAACACTATTTTAATTAAGGAATGAGTTATCTCTCTTTATAAATCACATGCAATAATTTTTCATATAGATAAATTTCATTTATCATCCTAGATAAACCAATGATCATATAGCGGTTTATGGTTAATTGTGGGTTCCCTATATAGATTATTTTGATATTATCATTCAAATTGTTTCGATGGAATTTATTTTAGAGGTGAGAATGTAACAACCTAAAATTTTAATATACTTTTTCCTTTAACTAAGTAAATCTATTCCATATCTTACTCTGTATGCAACACCAAATTTAAAATACAATGGTGACATATTTAGTTAAAATATAAATAATGAAGTGAAAATATTAAAACCAAGCCACTGAATTAGTGGTAAATTAATAGTATATATCACTTTAATAAATATATGTATAAAAACGAGAGAGGGTACTTTTTAATATGAATTAAATACAATTTTGTTTTCCAAAAATTACTAGTAAGATCATTTATTGTTTAGAGATGTATTTTTGTAAAAATTATATTTTTATGGGATATGTATTTATATTTTAAAAAACATTTGATTAATTATTATAAATTATTTTTAATATTATTAATTTTTTTTAATCCAATATATTTGTTAAATTATAGGAAATAAGAATAATAAATATTAATAATGAAAATCCCTCCTTCCACTAAAAGAATATTTTCATTGTATTTTGTGGTATTATTAAAAAATTGAATTTGTAAGATTAATAATTTCAATTATTAAATAATTAAAAACATGTAGGATTTAGAATAAAATAACAATTTTAAGAAGAATTTTTAAGATTGTTCTAGAATTTGTTTTCAGGTGAATAATGAAAAAAAATGTCTTTAAAAATGACATGAATTTTATGATAATATTTGTATATAAGAATGAATTATAAATTAATGAAACAATTTTCTAATAAGAAATATTTATTTTATACATGAATTTATTATTCTAAATTTTTTTTCAATTTTAAAACCCATATTTGATATTTTAGAACATAAGTAATATCTTCTAATTTTTTTTTGTAGATCATATATTTTTAAAATTAAATTTTATCACTTTTATAAATTGAATCAAATGAAATATATTTCCAACATAGAATAAGTGGTTCAAAATTATCTAACAAATATTATTTTATTTTTAAACTTTATTATTCTACAACCATAGGTAAAAACTAGTTATCATAGTAAAAGCTAAAATGGTAAAAGTAATAATTCAAGGGGTAAAGGGATTGAAACATAATAAAAAATATATAATTAGGTGAAGGAGGTATTTATAAAACATTTATCATATAATATAAATTATTTATCAATATCTAATCCACATTTTTACATGTTCTCCTTTAATATTAATTTGAAATATTTACAAAAATTACATTCTTACAACTTATAAAAGGGTCCTCTCACTACCCTTTCATGGAACTCCTTAAAATTAGGTTTCCATATAAAACCCAATAATTTTCCTCTTAGAATAATCTTTCACTATATTTGTCTTATAATTATATTATATTATCATGTTCCTTCTATTTCCAAGTGATCATCAAAATAAATCTCAAATTGCTCAACATGCGTAATCATTTTTGCTTAACTTATTTATTTTATATTTTTATTTTACTATTATAATTTTCAAATAAATATTTAAGGAAATTATTATTGGTCATTTAATTAATAATATTACTTTATATGAATAATAATTAATCATTACCCCTTTTAAATTAAAAAAACAAAACAATTATTCTTCTGTTGTGTGAATTATTGCCTCTAAGATGCAATGTGTTTCAATTTACTTCACCGCCTTACAAGGATGTTATAAAAGTTAAATTTAAGAATCCATTTTGATATATATATATATATATTATGATTATTAAATAATAAATTATATTACTCTTTCCTCCCATTATATGGAAATGCAATGGTACATGTATGTGCATACTACCACCTCTATGGAATAGTGTATTCTGTTTTTCATTAACACTATAAATTGTTATTCATAAGGATGGGATTAAAGGGTAAATATTATTTTATGATATTATTTATATTATGGTATGAAAAATTAGATAACCTATTAAAGGTATGATTAATAAATATTTATCATTAATTTAATCATTTTAAACGAGCGAACTAAGAGGATAATGATATCCTATTTCTAGGTAATGGATTTTATAAATTATTTCTTCCCTATAATCCTTAATTATTATGATATACTTCACTAATAACCAACAAGTAATATCATCATGGTTTTGGTATAATAACTCTTCATGTAAACCTCCTCATAATCATCAATTAATCTTAGTAAGTTCATGTTTTGTTCAATTTAACCACCTACTTTAAAAATAATATGCGTTTATATTATGGATAAATATGAAAAAATTAATTACTTTCATAAAATAATATAAATATTTAAATAATATTTTTCGTTCTTTAAAGGTTATATCATTATTTAACTCATTAATTAAGAAATAACCTTTCATTCATTATAAATCACCAAAACATAATCATCTCTAATTTCATCTACATGGTTTGTAACAAGACTCCCCTAGAAAGAAATTATAAAAATTTAAACAATCATGTAAAATATTTTTTATTACTTTATATGATATAAGAAAAAATTAATTTGTAACAATAATGAATACCAACACCTTATTATAAAACAAGTTCAAGGTGTTAAAGATCACATACATAAGGTTTTGGAAATTGGTAAAAACTAGCTAATGTATATATTTATAGAATGATTATAAATTAGGAGTATAAATTGTTAAAGTAAAAAATAATTTTATTAAGTTTGTATTTAATGAACTCACATTCATTACTCAGAACATTTGTTGCAAGTACCAAATGAATCGTGATCAAGGAAATAGATTTTCTCTAAAATGATTATATTTGAGACATGTTTGGTATTATGAAAATAATTACATTTATGAAGTGTATACAAATAATATTTGAGATAAAATACCACAAATTATCTTTTAATCATGTTATTTTATGTTCAATCACAAGCTCTCTATTTGAATGGGTTTTGCTTAAAATGTAACTCAATTCATAAGGGTTCTTTTTCTAAAACATCAATTACATGATACATATTTATGTTATGAAGAATTTTTCCCATTTAATGGTGTATTAAAAACCAATGGATGTATATCTATCATATAATTTTGTTATTTCTGTCAAATACTAAGCCAAATCTGTTCATTTTCATCAAATATATTTTTATTCGTTTGTTCAACAGGTTGTAAGAATTTTTTTAATTTAATATTGATTCATTGAGTCATGACAATACTATTGTAGGTAAAAGTTAAGTACATTATAACAATTTATTACATTAGGTGGTATTAAATTTGGTTTCTATGAATGTAAAAGTATAACACATAATGCATCTCTTTGAATTATATCTTTATGGAGTATGTTTCAGATATAGATTATTGGTAAATCAAGTATCCTTTCCATGAGTTATATTTTTTCATCATGAAATTATTTATTACATGATTGATTTATAACTCCCTAATATTTTATTATATTATAAATTCATATATATATTTGGGTAAAATACATTTTCATATAAAATAATTTTTATTACTATTTTAATAATATTAGTATTGAATAAATTATTTTTCATGATATTAAAAGGGGTTTTCTTTTAGTTTTATTTTTTTTATTCCTTTACTCATTCCAAAAAAGGATACCTATAAGGCCCCAGCCTTAAACCTTAATTAATCATGATTTATTACAAGATTACACATTGAGGATCTTTTCAGGTTTAAAGTTTTAGATAATTAGATCATAAAACTTGTTTTATATACCACATTTAAACAAAGTGGTTACATAAAATATAGTATTCATTTTTCCCATTAGTAGAAACATATTTAAAATAAAATATGGATTCTTTCTTGAAACTTCCTTGACACTATCATCATATCATTTACCATTCCATTGACTTATGAAAAACATTACAAAAACTTGGGATGATCATAAAATGCTCAGTAAGGGTTATAAAAAGTATAGAAAGGAAACATGAGTACATATATACATAATAATGAAATAATAATTTACCCATAAAACATATTCACTTTAAAATACCTCATAAAATCATGAATAAATCATAGAAATCATAAGACATAAAGGTAACTTGAGGCATTCATAACATTCTTATGTAGGGAGTAACCCTCTTGGCTACGTTTGGAATACCCATAATAGTATATTCCCTAAATCTCTTCGGAGAAACATTAATGATTAACTACTTCGTGTTACCCAAGGCATTGGAGATCTATATCAGGGTCACATGCCCTTAGTTTATCACGGAACCACCCATCTTCATAATAATGCCCAAGAACCATAACATAATCGTATAACATAAAACATGTATAAAGGAAAAATAACATTTCCACTTTTCAATCACAAGATATCAATACAAAACATTGATATAAAGACATTATGAAAACCATTTTCAATACCAAAATAAAATAAAAGTAAAACATGGTATTTATTTTTCATTAAAAAAATGGTATGGCTTGTAGAGGAAGCTGAAACTCAAATAATGGTCACGACGGCGGAGAATTCCTTGTCGCCGCATACGTATGACAAAAACATTCACTTTTTTCGTTTAGTAAAACGCATTGTATAAAAAATATTCCTTGCGGATAAATGTAAAAGTAAAAGGGGTTTATACACCGTATAAAATAAGGCTGTGTTTAAAACAAAATATGCCTCAATGAAAGGACATTGAGACGAAGTCCCATACAAAGACGGTATCCTTGGATTATGGATAAATCAATTAAATAATTATGTGTGACAAACTAATACACCAAATTTAAGTGGATATTAAGTGTAAAACAATCATAGGTTATTCACACATATTCATAGAATGACATATTCAAGGAGTACAAGCTTATCCCAAAGAATCAAAATTGGGTTAAGAAGTTCCCTTGAAAAAATTTGACAGCCTAACGGCATCACTACAAAATTCAGAAAATGAGTTGATGAGAGATAAAAAGGGTATCTCATCACTTGGACATAAAATTTAAATAACCAAGGATATAGAAGAACATATCCCAACATAATGTTCTGTGAATTAAAAGACATAACAAAAGAAGTCTTTTAAAAAGAGGAGGGTGAAAGCTTCCCTTACCGACATGGGTATCTTTCGAAACATACACCTCGTGAAAGAAGAACAATAAAACATTGATGTAAATACTCATAAATGAATGTATATTACACAATGAGTAAAATAATTGCCAGTATATACACCAATCAATGGAAATTGTGGAAAATGTAGCATAAATCTCACGGGAATAAAAGTGAGATGAAAAATCCCTTACGAAAACTCGACAGCCTAATGGCGCCACTTAAAACTTCCAAAAATGGATTTATGAGATCAAATAGGGTCTCTCACATATTACAATAAAATGTACAGAAAGAGTAATATAAAATAACATCCCCCATCAGAACAAGGAGGAGCTTAAAAGAAGTGACATAAAGGAGAGTAATTAAAAAGAAAGAGAGAGGTTAGATCTCTTACGAAAATTTGGCAGCCTAACGGCGCCACTCAAAACTTCCAAAATGGATTGATGAGAGAGAATAAGGTCTCTCATCATATGAAAATAAAAATTATTGTACAATTAATATAAAAGAACATCCCAATCACAAGAAATATGAGCATAAAAAAGAATGACATAAAAGATTGTACTTAAAAAGAAAGAGAGGAGTAGGATCCCTTACCTCGGGTCCGACTTGACTCGATCGTTCTTTATCGTCCTGAATAATAAACTTGAGTTAATTTATACTTTCTTAAGAAAATTTTTCAAGTACATTATTCCTTTTATATCACCTATTTCCATGTTATAAACATTATGTAATCATTTAAGTTAATAATGTTTGTTTTGTCGATATTTGGTTCTTAAGTCGAAAGTGGACTTCTTACAATTACATGTTGTTTGTGTGGTCAAAGGTTCATTATATCCAGAATGATATTCATGATTTGGATATCATATATATCATATATATCCAGAATATACATGTATTTATAATATTACATAATCATTTAGAGGTAAGAAATGAAATGCACCGTTCATGGAGACAGTAAGTCGTACATACTCATGAACGCTACTTTCATTTCTATGTCATATTAATGGAATTAAAAATAAATGAAGGGTATGTATATTTTAATTCCAGAATTATATTAATCATTTATATGTAACATAAATCATATATAATAACTTTTAATCCATCCATTATACATCCCACATATGTCATTAACGAATCAAATCACTTTGAGGGGCGGTAGTCCGCACTTCCTAAAATGAAATTATCGTGTTTACCCACAATGAAAACCATAAAGGTATGCCAAAAAAGAAAAATATAGAAGCTTAAGTAAAAAGTAAAAATATTATATCTCATATATAAATATAGTGACATCTTAATGGCCACCATTGAAGGTGTTATATGAGTGTTGAACAATCATCGTTTCGTGAGGCAGAAATTCACCATCCACAAAAACAGTATGTTCTTTAACCATTAGATGTAGGTGTGTGTATGTTTAGCTCGAATGATTCTTATAACAACATCCTACTATATTGAAGATACTGGAGTTTTTACAAAATAAATTGATAAAAAAAGTTTAGGGGGTTGGAGAAGCAAAATAAAACAAAAGAACACAAGTGAAGACATTATCTTAAAATCGGGTAACTCTCTTTGATTTGAGCTCAAAGGCTTCCTTGGAAAGACTTCTGCCCATAGTGATGCTTCTAGGAGTTACAGAGGGATGTGTATAGGAAAACATAGCAGGGGTTGGCTGAGAAAAAGGCTTGAGAGGTGTGGGTAAGGTGGTAGATATGGGGGCCTTTTATAAGAGGAGAAGAGGGGCACTCTTGGAATGTTACAGATGTTACTTTATTTGAAAATGATTTTCGGATTTTACAGGTCCCAAATTGATGTATTTAGAGGATAATGTGGTAAGGGTTCTAAATATACTCATTAAATAGGTTTTTGACAAGTGTATGTTATAGTTTTTACATTATCTTTTCATTTTATTTAAATCCTTTATTAATGACGTAATCGTTGCATCATCATGATGTCATAAATAATTTAATTTATTTAATGTCTAAAAATTATAAAAAAAATATCATGATGTAGGAAATCTGTTTATATTTCTAATTAATATTTATATTCAAAAATATGACTTGTATATCCCCATTTAAAAATTGCTTTAGTGAAACATCTCATGCTTGTGACATTTTTATTTTAACTTTATATAAAAAGTTATTTATGTCATTTTCCAACCAAGGTGTCTCCATGGGGTCCCCAAGATGACCCATGGATTTTCATGGTCGTCCATGACACATAAAATTATGGTAGGACTTGTGTCTAGCTCATTTCACATTATTAAAACATTATTTTCACCTTAAATTACATTAATTACCTCTAATCGCGATTAAGAACATAAAAGTTACTATTCACCAAAAAATTATTTTAATTTAATTGAACCACATTTTAGTTCCTAATGACAACCATGTATGTTAGATTTTTGAAATTCAAAATAAAGAGGTGGGAAAGTTTCATTTAAATGAAAAAATAGTTTCTTTAACTACCACTTAGTGGTTTCACTATTCATCAAAAATTGAAGTTTTTCAGAAAAATACCTAACATTTACCCTAAACTATATTTGATATTCCAAACTCAAAAATGATGTCTATTTTACAAAATTCAAAACATATAAGTTTCATTAATTAATTTAATAATTAATTCCGGCTGTCAAAACAAATAACGTGTTTTTAAGAAACAATATCTATTAAAAGATTGACACTAGTTTAAGTCCAATTTCAAAGTGAAATTAATTCCAATGACCACTATTAAATTAAATGGTAAAAATATATTCTAATTTTACTTTAAAAAAAATTTAAAAGATAATCTAATCCTATAAATAAATTAGATTAAAAAGTGGTTTTGAATTAAAATACAACATTTTCACTATTCATTAAAAAATAAACTTTATCAGAAAGATACAAAAAATTTACACAAAGTAAATTTTGATGTCTTGATTCTAAATAAGAATTTTATTTTGTCAAATATAACACATAAAATTGTCAAAAAGTCGATTTAAATGAGGTTCTCTATCAAAAGGCGGTTAATCGACCTTTTACAGAATATTAGAATATTTACGCTTAAAATTGAATTCATTCACATTTTTAATCATCTAACATTTATTGTAAAAAGTAAAAATATTTGACAAACATATATAATCATTTTTTAGTTATTTCTGTTCATTCCCTCCATTACAACGGATAGGTGTTAACTACCATTTAAATAATAATATTTTATTATTATAGTGCAACGTAAGATTTCAAAGGAACTCATTGTTGCGTATTGGGTAAGCCATCAAGCATAGAGTAACCTTTAAATTAATATTAAAATTTTATTCACAAATAGGGAAAAATATAAATATGTCATATTCTCTATTTACCTGGGGTGTTACATCCTTCCCCCCTTTTGGGAATTGGGTCGCAATTTTAAAATTGGGCTCAGAACATCCTTGAAAGTCCCACATCAGAACAAGAGTCGGTAAAACAATCACATTAAAATAAAGAAATAGAAGTACAGAGGTCACCCGATTTAACCCATACTAGGATTCCATGTTGGAAAACATGCACATGCAGGAGAAAACTTAGGGTCATATTCTGATGGAGAGTGATAGAATACATGTTTAGGAGGAAGTTAACCACAAGAAAATCACAAACTTGTGATGGGTTAAACGGTATTCGATTCCCCAGTAGGAAAAGTTAATAGAAAACATTTTTGTTTTATGTTAATTT
The DNA here is from genome assembly GCA_963277665.1 of Viscum album. NCBI lineage: Eukaryota > Viridiplantae > Streptophyta > Magnoliopsida > Santalales > Viscaceae > Viscum > Viscum album. The sequence goes on from OY728125.1 coordinate 607,777,261, forward strand.
TTATTGAGGAATTTATGCATAAGGAAACATAATTACTTATCATGTTGACTTTCATCTTTTATTATATTTCTTACACAAACTCATATTTTCTCCAAAAGATGAGTATTTAGGAAGACTTGTTCACTATAATCAACTTTTAGAGAATCACCTAATCCAAAAAAGAGAACTATATAATTCCCATGTCTTTAGACTTTATCCGAAACCAAAACCAAAATGGTTAGTACAAGATCAGATAATCCAGAAAAGGATAACCCTTTATAAAAAGAAAATCTATTCTTAATCTCTAAAATTTTTCCAACAAAACCCAAAGTTCAATGAGGACCATTTGATAAACAATTTTTCCATAAAATTCTTCAAAGTAAACCTAACTAAGATTGAAACCCAAATATTTGAAGGATTTAGTCACATAGTCTTCCAAGGTAAAAATTAACTTTTATCTCCAAATAACATCAGTTGCTCTTACATTCTCATATTGAAAAGTAATTAACCTAATCACATATCCTCGATGATAGGTTAATCATTTCCATATATAACCCAAAATAAACATACTATTGATTCCTAAAATAGGATAACTAAAAATAATTAGTCAAACTAACCAGGGACTTCATGTAGTCCAGTGGTAGGTGATAAATACCAGTCGCACTTTGGTAGTGGGTTCTATTCCCGTAGCTTTGTCCGATGCGATGGGTTGTCACACAGTATGCGTTTTTTCCTTTTTCCAAAAATATATAATTCTTAAAACATTTCCCAAAATGAGATAAAATCTTCAAAACTAATCATAACATATTTTAACCTCAAGTTTATCTCATGCCTTTCATTTTCCATCATAACATATAATAACCCATAATTACCTCAAAAGTAAGGATCATATAAACTCTAATTGTTACCTTTATAATTATTACCTCAACTTCCACATCGATTGGTTATCTCGTACATGATGCATTACAGATCATACCAAGGTTCAAGTGGTTGATCATGACTCCTTGATAGTTTATTTAGAACAACCATGAGTTTCCTCATTGAATACCCCATTTTATCTAGTATCTTAATCAGAAAACCACCACAATTTCCTTCAAATATGTTGTCTCTTTGGTGCATGCTAGATCCATCCATTCACTAAAAACAGAAATGTCAGTGTGAGTATATCAATAAAACCATCATGTACTAATGAGGAAGGTAAACACTAAGATATACTTACTCATTCACTTTATCTAAAACTAGGACTCTTTCTGAAATCCTATCCATTTTGGTAATGTCACTTATTCTTAGAGAATACCCTATCCTCTAAAGTTATCTAAACCGATCATTGATACCAACTATAAGGCCCTGGCCTTAAACCTTAATTAATCTTGTGTTATTATAATATTACACATTGAGGAACTTTTCAGGTTTAGAGTTTTAGAGAATTAGATCACAAAACTTGCATTACATTCCACATTTAAACAAAGTCGTTACATAAAAGATAGTATTCATTTTTCCCATCAGCGGAAACATATTTAAAATAAAACATGGATTCTTTCTTGATGCTTCCTTGACACTATCATCATATCATGTACCATTCCCTTGACCTGTGAAAAACATTTCAAAAACTTGGGATGACCATAAAAAGATCCGTAAAGGTTATAAAAAGTATGAAAAGGAAACATGAGTACATATATACATAATAATGAAATCATAATTTACCCATAAAACATATTCACTTTAACATACCTCATAAAATAATGAATAAATCATAGAAATCATAAGACATAAAGGTAACTTGAGGCATTCATAACATTCTTACGTAGGGAGTAACCCTCTTGGTTATGTTTGGAATACCCATCACAGTATATTCTCTAAATCTCTTCGGAGAAACCTTAATTCTTAACTCCTTCGCGTTAACCAATGCATTAGAGAGCTATATCGGGCTCACCTTCCCTTATTTTATCATAGAACCACCCGTCTTCATAATAATGCCCAAGAACCATAACATAATCGTATCACATAAAACGTGCATAAAGGAAACATAACATTTCCACTTTTCAATCACAAGATATCAATACAACACATTGATATAAAAACATTATGAAAACCATTTTCAATACCAAAATAAAATAAAAGTAAAACATGGAATTTATTTTTCATTAAAAAAGGTATGGCTTGTAGAGGAAGCTGAAACTCAAATAATGGTCACGGTGGCGAAGAAGTCATTGTCGCCGCATACGTACGACAAAAACATTCCATTTTGTCATTTTGTAAAATGCTTTGTATATAAAATATTCCTTTCGGATAATCATAAAAGTCAAAGGGGTTTATACACCGTAAAAAATATGGTTGTGTATAAAACAAAATATGCCTCAATGAAAGGGGATTGAGACGATGTCCCATACAAAGACGGTATCCTTGGATTAAGGATAAATCAATTACATAATTATGTGTGACAAACTAACACACCAAATGTAAGTGGATAATAAGTGTAAAATAATCATAGGTTATTCACACATATTCATTGAACGCCATATTCAAGGAGTAAAAGCTTATCCCAAAGAATCAAAATTGGGTTAAGATGTTCCCTTGCAAAAATTTGACAGCCTAACGGCGTCACTACAAAATTCAGAAAATGAGTTGATGAGAGATAAAAAGGGTATCTCATCACTTGGAAATAAAATTTAAATCACTAAGGATATAGAAGAACATATCGCAACATAATGTTATGTGAATTAAAAGACATAACAAAAGAAGTATTTTAAAAAGAGGAGGGTGAAAGGTTCCCTTACTGACATGGGTATCTTTCAAAACATACACCCCGTGAAAGAAGGAAAATACAACATTGATGTAAATACTCATAAATGAAATTATATTACACAATGAGTAAAATAATTGTCAGTACATACACCACTCAAAGGAAATTGTGGAAAATGTAGAATAAATCTCATGGGAATAAAAGCGAGATGAAAAATCCCTTACGAAAACTCGGCAGCCAAACGATGCCACTTAAAACTTCCAAAAATTGATTGATGAGATCAAATAGGGTCTCTCATCATATTACAATAAAATTTATAGAAAGAGGAATATAAAAGAACATCCCCCATCATAACAATGAGGAGCTTCAAAGAAGTGACATAAATGAGAGTACTTAAAAAGAAAGAGAGAGGTTAGATCTCTTACGAAAATTCGCCAGCCTAATGACGCCACTCAAAACATCCAAAATGGATTGATGAGAGAGAATATGGTATCTCATCATATGAACATAAAAATTAAAGTAAGAGTAATATTAAATAAAATTCCAATCACAAGATATATGAGCTTAAAATAGAATGACATAAAAGAGTGTACTTAAAAAGAAAGAGAGGAGTAGGATCCCTTACCTTAGTTCCGACTTGACTCGATCGTTCATTAACGTCCTGAATAATAAACATGAGTTAATTTATAATTGATTAATAAACTTTTTCAAGTTCATTATTCCTTTTATATCACTTATTGCCATGTTATAAACATTATTTAATCATTTAATTTAATAATGTTTGTTTTGTCAATATTTGGTTCTTAAGTCGAAAGTGGACTTCTTACAATTACATGTTGTTCGTGTGGTCAAAGGTTCATTATATCCAGAATGATATTCATGATTTTTATATCATATATATCATATATATCCAGAATATACATGTATTTATAATATTACATAATCATTTAGAGGTAAGAAATGAAATGAACCGTTCATGGAGACAGTAAGTCGTACGTACGCATGAACGCTACTTTCATTTCTATGTCATATTAATTGAATTAAAACTAAATGAGAGGTATGTATATTTTAATTCCAGAATTATATTTATCATTTATATGTAACATAAATCATATATAATAACTTTAAATCCATCCTTTATACATCCCACATATGGCATTAATGAATCAAATCACTTTGAGGGGGCGATAGTCCGCACTTCCTAAAATGAAATTATCATGTTTACCCACAATTGAAACCATAAAGGTATGACACAAAAGAAAAATAAAGAAGCTTAAGTAAAACATAAACATATTATATATCATATATAAATATAGTGACATCTTAATGGCCACCTTCTAAGGTGTTATATGAGTATTGAACAATCATCGTTTTGTGAGGCAGAAATTCACCATCCACAGAAACAGTATGTTCTTTAACCATTAGATGTAGGTGTGAGTAAGTGTAGCTCGAATGCTTCTTATAAAAACATCCTAGTATATTGAAGATACTGGATTTGTTACAAAAGAAATTAATAAAAATAGTTTAGGGGGTTGGAGAAGAAAAATAAAACAAAAGAACACAAGTGAAGACATTACCTTAAAATCGGGTAACTCTCTTTGATTTGAGCTCAAAGGCTTCCTTGGGAAGACTTCTTCCCAAAGTGAGGCTTCTAGGAGTAATATAGGGATGTACAGAGGAAAAATTAGCAGGGGTTGGCCTAGCCAAAGTCTTGAGAGGTGTGGATAAGGTGGTAGAGGTGGGGGCCTTTTATAAGAGGAGAGGAGGGGCACTCTTGGAAAGTTACAAAATGATACTTTATTTTCAAATGATTTTAGGATTTTAAAGGACCCAAATTGATGTATTTCGAGGATAAGGTGGTAAGGGTTCGAGATATACTCATCCAATAGGTTTTTGACAAGTGTGATTTATTGTTTTAACATTATCTTTTCATTTTATTTAAATCCTTTATTACTGAGGTAATCACTGCATCATCATGATGTCATAAATAATTTAATTTATTTAATGTCTAAAAATTATAAAAAAATATCATGATGTAGGAAACTTTTTATCTTTATAATGAATATTTATAGTCAAAAATATTACTTGTATAACCCCATTTAAAAATTGTTTTAGTGAAACATCTCATGCTTGTGACATATTTATTTTAACTTTAAATAAAAAGTTATTTTTGTCATTTTCCAACCAAAGTGGCTCCATGGGGTCCCCAAGTTGGCCATGACTTGTCTTGGTCATCACTGACACATCCAATAATGGTAGGACATGTTTCTAGCTCATTTCACATTATTAAAACATTATTTTCATCTTAAATTACATTAATTACCTCTAATCGCGATTAAGAACACAAAAGTTACTATTCAATAAAAAATTATTTTAATCTCATTGAACCACATTTTACTTCCTAATGAAAACCATGTATGTCGGATTTTTGAAATTAAAAATACAGAGGTGGAAAAGTTTCATTTAAATGAAAAATCAGTTTCTTTAACTACCACTTAGTGGTCCCACTATTCATCAAAAATTGATGTTTTTCGGAAAAATACCAAAAATTCACCCGAAGCTATATTTGATATTCTGAACTCAAAAAATGATGTTTATTTTACAAAATTAAAAACATATAAGTCATTAATTAATTTAATAATTAATTCCTGTTGTCAAAACAAATAGCGTGTTTTTAAGAAACAATATCTATTAAAAGATTGACACTAGTTTAAGTCCAATTTCAAAGTAAAATTAATTCCAATGGCCACTATTGGATTAAATGGTAAAAATATATTCTAATTTTACTTTAAAAAAAATTCAAAAGATAATCTAATCATATAAATATATTAGATTAAAAAAAGGATTTGAATTAAAATACATCATTTTTCACTATTCATTTAAAAATGAACTTTATCGGAAAGATACCAAAAATTTACACAATGTAAATTTTGATTTCTTGATTCTAAATAAGAATTTTATTTTGTCAAATATAACACATAAAATTGTCAAAAACTGGATTTAAAAGAGGTTCGCTATGAAAAGGAGGTTAATCGGCCTTCTAAAGAATATTAGAATGTTTACACTTAAAATTGAATTCATTCACATTTTTAATCCTCTAACATTTATTGTAAAAAGTAAAAATATTTGAAAAAGATATATAATCATTTTTTAGTTAGTTCTGTTCATTCCCTCCATTACAACGGCTAGGCGTTAACTACCATTTGAAATAATATTATTTTATTATTATAGTGGAACGTAAGATTTCAAAGGAACTCATTGTTGTGTATTGGGTAAGCCATCAAGCATAGCGTTCCCTTTAAATTAATATTACCATTTTATTCACAAATAGGGATAAATATAAAGATGTCATATTCTCTATTTACCTGGGGTGTTACATCCTTCCCCCCTTTTGGGAATTGCGTCCTCGTAATTTTAAAATTGGGCTCAGAACATCCTTGAAATTCCCACATCGAAACAATAGTCGGTAAAACAAACACTTTAAAATAAAGAAAGAGAAGTACAGAGGTCACCCGAGTTAACCCATGCTAGGATTCAATGTAGGGAAACATAGACATGGAGGAGAAAATATAGGGTCATATTCTGATGGAGAGTGATAGAAAACATGTTTAGGAGAAAGTAAACCACAAGAAAATCACAAACTTGTGATGGGTTAAACGGTATTCGATTCCCCAGTAGGAAAAGTTAATAGACAACATTTTTGTTTTAAGTTAATTTTTATTGAGGAATTTATTCATAAGGAAACATAATTACTTATCATGTTGACTTTCAACTTTTATTAGATTTCTTAGAAAAACTCATATTTTCTCCAAAAGATGAGTATTTAGGAAGACTTTTTCACTATAATAAACATCTAGAGAATCACCTAATCCACAAAAGAGGAATATACACTAGACTTTAACCAAAACCAAAACCAATATGGTTAGTACAAGATCAGATAATCCAGAAAAGGATAACCCTTTATAAAAAGAAAATCTATTCTTAATCTCCAAAATTTGTCCAACAAAACCCAAAGTTCAATGAGGAACATTTGATAAACAATTTGTGCATAAAATTCTTCAAAGTAAACCAAACTAAAATTGAAACCCAAATATTTGAAGGATTTAGTCACATATTCTTCCAACGTACAAATTAACCTTTATCTCCAAATAACATCAGTTGCTCTTAAATTATCATATTGAAAAGTAATTAACCTAATCACATATCCTCGATGATAGATTAATAATTTCCATAGATAACCCAAAATAAACATACTATTGATTCCTAAAATCATCTAACTAAAAATAATTATTCAAACAAACTAGGGACTTCATGTAGTCCAGCGGTAGGAGATAAATACCAGTCGCACTTTGGTTGTGGGTTCTATTCCCGCAGCTCTGTCCGACGCGACGGGTTGTCACACGGTCTGCGTGTTGTCCTTTTTCCAAAAATATATAATTCTTAAAACATTCCCCGAAACGAGATAAAATCATTAAAAATAATCATAACATATTTTATCCTCATGTTTATCTCATGCCTTTTATTTTCCATCATAACATATAATAACCTAAAATTACATCAAAAGTAAGGATCATATAAACTCTAATGGTTACCTTTATAATTATTACCTGAACTTCCACATCGATTGGTCATCTCGTACATGACGCATTACAGATCTTACCAAGGTTCAAGTGGTTGATCATGACACCTTGATAGTTGGTTTAGAACAACCATGAGTTTCCTCATTGAATCCCCCATTTTATCTAGTATCTTAATCAGAGAACCACCATAGTTTGCTTCAAATCTGTTGTCTCTTTGGTGCCTGTTAGATCCATCCATTCACTAAAAATAGAAATGTCAGTGTGAGTATATCAACAAAACCATCATGTAATAATGAGGAAGGTAAACACTAAGATATACTTACTCATTCACTTTATCTAAAACTTGGACTCTTTCTGAAATCCTAACCATTATGGTAATGTCACTTATTCTTAGAGAATACCCTAACCTATAAAGTTATCTAAACCGACCTTTGATACCACCTATAAGGCCCTATCCTTAAACCTTAATTAATCATGAGTTATTACAAAATTACACATTGAGGATCTTTTCAGGTTTAGAGTTTTAGAGAATTAGATCATAAAACTTGCATTACATTCCACATTTAAAGAAAGTTGTTACATAAAAGATAGTATTCATTTTTCCCATCAGCGGAAACATATTTAAAATAAATCACGGATTCTTTCTTGACACTTCCTTGACACTATCATCATATCATGTACCATTCCCTTGACCTGTGAAAAACTTTTCAAAAACATGGGATGAGCATAAAAAGCTCAGTAAGGGTTATAAAAAGTATGGAAAGGAATCATGAGTACATATATACATAATAATGAAATCATACTTTACCCATAAAACATATTCACTTTAACATACCTCATAAAATCATGAATAAATCATAGAAATAATAAGACATAAAGGTAACTTGAGGCATTCATAACATTTTACGTAGGGAGTAACCCTCTTGGTTACGTTTGGAATACCCATCACAGTATATTCCCTAAATCTCTTCAGAGAAACCTTAATGCTTAACTCCTTCACGTTACCCAATGCATTAGAGATCTATATCGGGCTCACCCGCCCTTAGTTTATCACGGAACCAGCCGTCTTCATAATAATTCCCAAGAACCATAACATAATCGTATCACATAAACCATGCATAAAGGAAACATAACATTTCCACTTTTTAATCACAAGATATCAACAGAACACATTGATATAAAACCATTATGAATACCATTTTCAATACCAAAATAAAATAAAAGTAAAACATGGTATTTATTTTTCATTAGAAAAAAGGTATGGCTTGTAGAGGAAGCTGAAACTCAAATAATGGTCACAGCGGTGGAGAATTCATTGTCGCCGCATACGTACGACAAAAACATTCCCTTTTGTCGTTTAGTAAAACGCATTGTATAAAAAATATTCCTTTCCGATAAACGTAAAAGTCAAAGGGGTTTATACACCATATAAATAAAGGCTGTGTATAAAACAAAACATGCCTCAATGAAAGGAGATTGAGACGAAGTCCCATACAAAGACGATATCCTTGGATTAAGGATAAATCAATTACATAATTATGTGTGACAAACTAATACACAAAATGTAAGTGGATATTAAGTGTAAAAAAAATCATAGGTTATTCACACATATTCATAAAACTACATATTCAAGGAGTAATAGCTTATCCCAAAGAATCAAAATTGGGTTAAGAAGTTCCCTTGCAAAAATTTGACAGCCTAACGACGTCACTACAAAATTCAAAAAATGAGTTGGTGAGAGATAAAAAGGGTATCTCATCACATGGACATAAAATTTAAATCACTAAGGATATAGAAGAACATATCCCAACATAATTATATATGAATTAAAAGACATAACAAAAGAATTCTTTTAAAAATAGGAGGGTGAAAGGTTCCCTTACCGACATGGGTATCTTTCGAAACATACACCCCGTGAAAGAAGGACAATACAACATTGATGTAAATACTCATAAATGAAATTATATTACACAATGAGTAAAATAATGGTCAGTACATACACCACTCAACGGAAATTGTGGCAAATGTAGCATAAAACTCACGGGAATAAAAGTGAGATGAAAAATCCCTTACGAAAACTCAGAAGCCTAACGACGCCACTTAAAACTTCCAAAAATGGATTGATGAGATCAAATAGGGTCTCTCATCATGTTACAATAAAATTTCCAGAAATAGGAATATAAAATAACATACCCCATCATAAAAAAGAGGAGCATAAAAGAAGTGACATAAATGAGAGTACTTAAAAAGAAAGAGAGAGGTTAGATCTCTTACGAAAATTCGGCAGCCTAACGGCGCCACTCAAAACATCCAAAATGGATTGATGAGAGAGAATAGGGTCTCTAATCATATGAACATAAAAATTACAGTAAAATTAATATAAAATAACATCCCAATAACAAGAAAGATGAGCTTAAAAAAGAATGACATTAAAGAGTGTACTTAAAAAGAAAGAGAGGAGTAGTATCCCTTACCTCGGGTCCGACTTGACTCGATCAGTCTTTAACGTCCTGAATAATAAACATGAGTTAATTTATACTTTATTAAGAACCTTTTTCAAGTTAATTATTCCTTTTATATCACTTGTTGCCATGTTATTAACATTATGTAATCATTTTTGTTAATAATGTTTGATTTGTCGATATTTGGTTCTTAAGTCGAAAGTGGACTTCTTACAGTTACATGTTGTTCGTGTGGTCAAAGGATCATTATATCCAGAATGATATTCATGATTTGGATATCATATATATCATATATATCCAGAATATACATGTATTTATAATATTACATAATCATCTATAGGTAAGAAATGAAATGCACCGTTCATGGAGACGGTAAGCCGTACATACACATGAACGCTACTTTCATTTCTATGTCATATTAATGGAATTAAAACTAAATGAGAGGTATGTATATTTTAGTTCAAGAATTATATTAATCATTTATATGTAACATAAATCATATATAATAACTTTTAATCCATCCTTTATACATCCCACATATGGCATTAACGAATCAAATCACTTTGAGGGGGCGGTAGTCCGCACTTCCTAAAATGAAATTATCGTGTTTACCCACAATGGAAACCATAAAGGTATGCCAAAAAAGAAAAATACAGAAGCTTAAGTAAAACATAAACATATTATATATCATATATAAATATAGTGACATCTTAATGGCCACCTTTGAAGGTGTTATATGAGTGTTGAACAATCATCGTTTCGTGAGGTAGAAATTCTCCATCCACAGAAACAGTATGTTCTTTAACCATTAGATGTAGGGGTGTGTAAGTGTAGCTTGAATGCTTCTTATAACAACATCCTAGTATATTTAAGATATTGGAGTTGTTATAAAAGAAATTAATAAAAAGAGTTTAGGGGGTTGGAGAAGAAAAATAAAACAAAAGAACACAAGTGAAGACATTATCTTAAAATCGGGTAACTCTCTTGGATTTGAGCTCAAAGGCTTCCTTGGGAAGACTTATACCCAAAGAGAGGCTTCTAGGAGTAAGAGAGGGATGTGTAGAGGCAAACTTAGAAGGTGTTGGCCGAGAAAAATGCTTGAGAGGTGTGGGTAAGGTGGTAGAGGTGGGGGCCTTTTATAAGAGGGGAAGAGGGGTACTTTTGGAATGTTACAAAATGTTACTTTATTTGAAAAAGGATTTTCGGATTTTACAGGTCCAAAATTGATTTATTTCGAGGATAATATGGAAAGGGTTCGAAATATACTCATCCAATAGGTTTTTGACAAGTGTAAGTTATAGTTTTAACATTATCTTTTCATTTTAATTAAATCCTTTATTAATTAGGTAATCACTACATCATCATGATGTCATAAATAAGTTAATTTATTTAATGTCTAAAAATTATAAAAAAAATATCATGATATAGGAAATATTTTTATATTTCTAATTAATATTTATAGTCAAAAATATTAGTTGTATAACCCCATTTAAAAATTGTTTTAGTGAAACATCTCATGCTTGTGACATTTTTATTTTAACTTTAAATAAAAGGTTATTTATGTCATTTTCCAACCAAAGTGGCTCCATGGGGTCCACAAGTTGACCCATGGATTTTAGAGGTCTGCCATGACACATCCAATTATGGTAGGACATGTGTCTATCTCATTTCACATTATTAAAACATTATTTTCACATTAAATTACATTAATTACCTTGAATCGCGATTAAGAACAGAAACATTACTATTCACCAAAAAATTATTTTAATCCCATTGACACAAATTTTACTTACTAATGAAATCCATGTATGTAGGATTTTTTAAATTCAAAATACAGAGGTGGAAAAGTTTCATTTAAACAAAAAATTTGTTTCTTTAACTACCACTTAGTGGTTTCACTATTCATCAAAAATTGATGTTTTTCAGAAAAATACCAAAAATTCACCCTAAGATATATTTGATATTCCGAACTAAATAATGTTTTCTATTTTAAAAAATTCAAAACATATAAGTTTCATTAATTAATTTAATAATTAATTCCCGCTTTCAAAACAAATAGTGTGTTTTTAAGAAACAATATCTATTAAAAGATTGACACTAGTTTAAGTCCAATTTCTAGGTGAAATTAATTACAATGACCACTATTGGATTAAATGGTAAAAATATATTCTAATTTTACTTTAAAAAAATTAAAAATATAAACTAATCATATAAATAAATTATATTAAAAAAAGGTTTTGAATTAAAATACAACATTTTTCACTATTCATTAAAAAAACGAACATTATCAGAAAGATACCAAAAATTTACAGAAAGTAAATTTTGATGTCCCGATTCTAAAGAAGAATTTTATTTTGTCATATATAACACATAAAATTGTCAAAAAGGGGATTTAAAAGAGGTTCTCCATCAAAAGGCGGTTAATCGACCTTCTAAAGAATATTATAATGTTTACGCTAAAAATTGAATTCATTCACATTTTTAATCCTCTAAAATTTATTGTAAAAAGTAAAAATACTTGACAAACATATATAATAATTTTGTAGTTAGTTCTGCTCATTCCCTCTATTACAATGGATAGGCGTTAACTACCATTTAAAATAATATTATTTTATTATTATAGTGCAACGTAAGATTTCAAAGGAACTCATTGTTGCGTATTGGGTAAGTCATCAAGCATAACATTCCCTTTAAATTAATATTAACATTTTATTCACAAATAGGGATAAATATAAAGATGTCATATTCTCTATTTACCTGGGGTTTTACATCACCCTTATGTATTATAATAGCTCCATTATTACATATTCATTTTAAAATTAAATGTTTTCAAAATATTTCACATCACCTTTTCAAAATATACTTTTGATAGTACATGTAAAATTATATTTAACATCAATATTTAAAATGTTTTCTATAATAATATTTAAGTTCTTTAGCTTTATTTCCCTCATAATTTTCAAAAGGTTTCATACTAATGAGGGTTTATGATTCATGATTTGTCCTATAATATATATATTTATCATTTTAAGGATTGAATCATTGGTATCAAAAAATTCAATTCAAGAATAATTATTTTTTTATATCATTAAAATAATTATTTTGTGGGGTGTTTTTCATTTCTGTCCAAACTCATATATATTTTCTTTATTACACTAGGTATATATTCATTTATAACCATCCAGTTTATTTATTTAGTTGTCTTTTGTTCATTTCATTATTGAATTTACTGAACCATAAACTCATTACAAAATATTTTGAGAACATCTAATTTTATAAAATTAAAACTATAGGATGTTAACCTAGAAAGAAGGATTAATGATCATATGAGGATGTATTAAAATTCCTAAGTATTATAGACTATTAATGTATGTTGATTATGTATTAAAATTCTTTATTATTAATTATATAAATAACCATGATTTCATTCAGTAAAAGGTTCCTTTGGGAATGTTATCAATTGTCTTGTTGACTATTATGGTGAATGCATTGGACTTAACTAAGTGATGGGTGTGGGTTAGAATTATATAGACCCTCTATTCATCGATAGGTATCATGGGATAAAAAATGAGTTTTGATGCATACCTATCCCTATATTAATATAGTTTCTTGGAACATAACCTTGAAAATACGTTTTTATGTACAAAATTATTCATTCCATCAGTATGTGATCATTAATTATTTATATCCATGAATTCTTTTATTTTAATGGATATAGGATAGAAATAGTCGTCCTAGGAAAAAATTCCCAGTCCTCCAAATTAATTGAAGAAAAAAAAGAGAGAAAAGTACTTATTTTCATGGATATATTAAGATCATAGTTTAAATTGATTTTGGAATTATTCAAATTATTTATTCTGATAATAATATGTATTCCATTATTATATATTTTATTACTTAAATTATATGTTTCCATTATTGTGTTTTACCTCACCCCTTATTATATGTTAATTTCCACTAGTTATGAAGCAAATAATTACACATGATAAATCTAATGGGATAGATTGTGTAGAGGATTTGTTAGAGATTTTTTATAGTGAAAAAATATCCATTTGGATGAGAAATACATACCATTTATTATTATATGTTGTTATCTTATTATCAAAATATATTAACCTAAAAATATTCATTAAATATAAGAGATTCAATTTTTTATTTTCTAAATTATGAGTTTATGATACCAGGTTTAGAAGTGTGGTTCTAGGGAATCATAGGGTATGATTGGGTCATACAAATTTTCAAAGGCCCTAATAATTTCATGGGAGCATGAAAAATACATTTGGGGATTATAAATATTCCTTTTAGATATTCATTAATTGATATTAAACTTAGGTGAAGAAAGGGTTGAAGCATACACCTAGAAAAAGTCATATCTAGAGGTAGGGACCCATGTAAGTGTCCTAGTAAAATGAGGCATCTAGGTAGGTACATTGTGTAATGTGTTTCCCAGATATGTGTCCAAGGAAAATGGGTATTTGGGTAAGGAGTCCTCAGTGGATATTTTTCTTAATTAGATGTCTGTGATAATGGTTTCCCAAATATAGAGGTCAGGGAAAAACTACACAGGTAATAGATTTTAGGGTAGTCATTCATAGGTAGGAGACATGGGAGAATGCAAACTTAGGTATGAGATCTTTGAAAAATCACTCTTAGGTATGATATCTAGGAAACATTGCACTCTTGTAGGATCCTTGGGTGATTATACACTTAAAAATGAGTCTTGGGAAAATATTTTCTCAGGTAAGAGTCTTTAAGGATGACTAGGGAGTGGGGAACCCTAGAATATGATCCTTAAGGTTATTTGGGTTTCTGAAAAACTAGTATGGGGGCTCCAGAATAGCTAGGATGTATGATGGACTAGTCATTATTTTTATAGGGTTTGGTCCATGGAGCTAGCTGAAAGAGGGAAGGATTAGGTTTAAAGAACATCACATACCACTTCTTATTCAATTTTTTTTAGAATTTTGTCCTAGGGGTTTATTAATAAACCACAAGGGAACATGGAACAAATTATTGTGTAGGGGACATGGGCATGTAACACATGCATGCTAATGCACATCAGTATAGGTGGGTAGGGCACATAAATATAAAAACTAGGGCATTGATATAGGAAGGACTTTAAATAAATACCTAATAATGACGAAGATTTGTGAATGAGACTAGTGTGTGTTCAAGGTAGGGTGTGTTTGAAAATTCCAACATGGTGTGAATCTATAATTTGGAAAAATTCTCTCCAACTTTAAACTGCGACAATATTTTATCTAGAAATATATTTTGGATCCATGTGTAGTAAAATCAATTCCTATTAGATGAATTAAGACCAAGTATATTAGATTCATCTATACCAGTTCGATTTATCACAAAAATATTCCCAAAATCGCCACAAAAATGGGTTTTATGGTCTCAACCCCTCTTTTTGTCAAGAATAGATAAAATAAATTACCTAATCCCCAAGGGTGGTTCTCACCACCACATCTATGAACTGGGAAAGGGTTATAAATATTTTATAACCCTTAATTCCTTTGGCACATAGAGATCCCATTTGTATCTTCATCATGTACAATGATATTTATCCCTCACATGATTTATGTTTTATAAATGAGGACCGTAGTATGAATTATATATAAAATGCATGATAAACATTTCATATTCCCAAATTCCAACACATCCATTAAGGTTTATTTTTCATATTCTAGTAATTTCTTATAAATTAATGAAATGTTCAATAAATCCATTATAATTACAATACTAATTTTCCATATTGGTTAAATTATTTTAATGAAAAAATGCCTTTTGTATGACACTACTTATTAGAATTATACTATCTCCCACTTTATCAAACTTTTTGTCCACTATATAGTTTGGATATATGTATGGAGTAACTCTAGAATTTTCTCCATATAATAAGGCATTGTTGTCACATTCAAGGAGGTGTGAGGGGTTGTGGTGTTGGGATCAAGCCCATGAAAGTGGATTCCTATGTGTCCTTATGAAGGGAATCAGAACCCATGATTTTTAGCATCATTTAATAAGGGATTCCATATATTTTAATGTCATGTGATAGGTACCAATGTGTTTCCTTTTAGGTTTAGGAATCTATGATATCTTCAAAAAATTTTAAAGTCTTGTATAGTAAAATACTAGGTGAATGATACCTAGAAATATTTTGATGTTGGACTTATGAATTGAGAGGCCCTATCGAGTTTAACATGAAAAATTATTCAGGTGAATGAATTTATGGAAATAGAGAGGAGACTCTCGACTAAAGGGACATGATAAAACCAAGAGTTTACTTGTTAACCAAGGCATATGAGTAATCCAAAAGGAGTGTCTTCAATTAATCAATTCTTAGGATCATGGTGGGGGTTATAGTTACTATTTCCAAAATTTTGTTTAAACTATCCCAAAATCTATACTATGACTCTTGAATTTTCACGGGGGACAGTTATGGAAATAATGTGATTGGGATAATGTTTTGAGACCATAGGTCATCCCATATTTTAATTGTTGTGTGGGGGTAGATCCCATGTGGTATAGGGAAACATGGTTAGAACATACACCGAGGTAGGTGTCTTGGGTGAAGTGGAGTCTCAGTAGGTGACTTGAGTGAAATGAAGTTTAAGTTAGAGTCTTGTGTTAATGGGATCTAAAGTTTTCATTTCTCAGGCGGCTGTATATCCCACTGTTGTGGCACCTACGGTGTGTCTATAATTAGGATGGTATGAGCATTTATTTTTATATCCCTTACCCATAATTTTTGATTTTAATATCACATTAAGGAGGGTGTTATGTTACCAAGTTATTTATCTCTTAGGTATTCTAAGAACTTCTTGTACACATGGTTTGTACATGGTGTCTAAATGAGGTGGATGGGATGTATGTAGGTCCTTTTATAGGAAATAATCAATATAATCACTTATCTATGGTTGATAACTATTCATAATCACTCATGGACCCATTTGATCCAAAAAAGAATGTTTGTGATACTCTTTTAGGGTGCCCAAATAGATTTTTGTAGGGAAATCGTGGTAGGGGATGTATGGATGGGTGAAAATGTGTTATTTTGGGGGGAAGGAATACATTTTCTTGGAATGCACTAAAGGGAATTAATGTTTAGGTATGTGAGGAAGGGTGTAATTATATGTTTCTGAATGGAAGGGTGTGAATGAATTATTTCATGTGAAAGGGTGGAAATGTCTTGGATAAAATTTCATGGTGAAGACATAAGGGAATATATATATGGATGTATGTGGAAGGAAGTAATTTTTTTGGTGTTAATAGAAGTCTGAAAATGATTTGGAAAACATAAAAGGGTGAAAATTTCAAGATGTGAATGTCTTAGAACGAGAATATCTAGGTAGAAGCATGGACTTCAAAAAAACCCATTATAAAATTACACCTTCAACAATCATAAATTTTTATCCATAATTAAATTTTGGCACAATGACATATAAGATTAAAGCCGTTGAAACAAACAACGTCTCTTGATACAAAGATTATGTAGATCCCTAGGACTGATTGACCACTGAGAGGGGAGGGGTGAGTTAGCGGTTTCTTTTTATGAACTCATTTTCAGTCAAATTAATCCTTCTAAACATGTTACAGTTTTTAATCCTTCAATATTATCTCTCAAGATCACCACATGTGTAGTTGTAATAATTGAGAGAGTACCACACAATATTTAAAAGGTTTGGATGAAATCTCACTCCTTGTTGAAACCTGTTATCCCCACCTTCTATAAATTCTTCACTATCAAACATGTGTTTTTAATGATCCAACTCCAACCACAAGACTCCTCTATCTTTCTGTTATAACTGAAAGACTTGTACTTAGGATCCAACCGAGTTACTTCCTTGTATTCAACTGAAAAACTTATTTTTTCTCCTAGAACCAACCAAAAAACATCACATACTCTTTTATCCAAATAGAATAATTCAACTGTCTTTTAATCTTGATCACTATAGGAAGATATTTTATATTCATCCATGAGATTAAAGGATCTGACTTACTTGTATACTAGTTCAAGTATCTTAAATTGTCTCTGATAATTTTTTTTTCTTTCCCAAATATTTGATCACCTGAAATGACTAGTTTCCTCACTACAACTCTACTCAGGATATTCTTCCTTATGATTCTAAAGTCCCAACATCATTAAAAAATGTGTGAAAGTGGTTCACACAAATTATTCAATATATTATACAAGAATAATAATTTCTCAATCTCGATTCAATTCCACTTCATGCTTGAGTTTCATGGAATCTGAAACCCTTGAACATTCATTAATATTATTTATTTATTTATATTATTATAGTTAGGTTTTTCCTAGTTATGTTATAGGTATCTTCTCATGTTTCTATTCATTCACATATACATTCAAGTTAATGTAATCTCCATTTTCAACTTTTGGGTAACACACTACACTATACACTACATTATCAATATTCCTTTACACAAACCCAAATGGGTGAGACCCCACTTCTTCTTACTTTTATGAAATAGTGTATTTCACTTTTATTCATATGCTTTGCAATACATAGTTTATGTGTACGCAATTTTTCATTATCTCACTATGTTCACACAAACATAGAAGACTAACATGTAAGGATATAGTGTAGTACCTAATAGAATTGTGAGACCATTATTCATGAGATTTCTTTAAGAGTGTTAAACATAGTTCAAAGTCTAACAAAATTTCCTTCTCCTCCCTATATGAATATCACAAGGAGGGATAATCTCTTTGTGATAAAATATCTTCATGGATCCTCTATTTTCAATAGAAAATGATAATTCTCCAAAATTTAACATCATTCTTGACTTGGGTTCATCTCATTTTATAGGTGATCATCACCATGCCTCACATTGGGTAAACTGCACATTTCACTTTATGTCGAGATATCAAGATGAAAGTTGCATCATTTATTATATAAAAACCTGTAAACCTAGACATTTCTTAAAAAAATATACACAAAAAATTAATTCACCTCTTTTGTTACCACAAACTCAAAATTCATGGGATGTAGATCATGAGAAACGTTTTTATGGGCATGAACTAACCCATATATTTGAATAGTCATCTAAAACCAAATTTTAATTCTACAAAATATTATTATACTAATATTATTTTGAATAACAGATGAAGATTTTATGTGTGTAGGTTCATGGCCTCATCCTCAAAATTTTGATCTTAAAATGATCACAGAAGGATCAAGCCTGATCAAATGAGGTCTGGAATGAACTTCCGTGCACTGGAGATCTAGAATGAGAGACAGAGTTAAATATGATTTCCCTATATTAATGAGACAGACCAGATCAAAATGATCATGTGGTGGGGGTTATGTATGTATCTTTTTGAGTATGAATAGTTATAGTCGCACATCTATATCCCATATAAATATTTTGATCATTTTATTCAGTTCATTAATAGCATCGTCCTTATGCTACCATGGCGTGCATGGTTGTGAGGGATTGAAACCCACTTACACATACTCACACACATAGGCTTCGAACCAGTAGGACTAACTATTTCATCCACATGCCCTCTCAGGTGTTCCCTCTGATGGGCCTTATACATGGGACCTCTATTACATTCCTTTCACCTCATAGACTAGCTTGGCCAGCTCCCTAGAATTATCTTGAGCCCACCTCCCACAAATTACTAGGTTGAGTTGGAATTCCATCTTGTGTGGGTTGGACTTATTTTGTTTGTTAAAGTCCACAAAAATAATTAGTAAATTTTTATGTAATTCTAAAATATTTACAATCTATAAGCTCAAATGAATTATTCACCATGAAATATAATTTTCATGATGGTCAAATTAATACCCTTTATAGAAAATATATGCATGTATTTTTTCATTTCATTCATCACATCCGCATTAAAAATATTATTTTTCATAGTCTTCATTTAATTCTTAATTTTGATAAAAAAATGTGTTAATATTGTAATAATTATTTAACATGAGGATTAGTACACTTATTATCATAATTATAAGGATGATTTTCCTAAAATTAAATCCATTTTCTCTCAATAAATCTATAAATATTCTCCAAGCGTCACTAATTTTCACCAAACACATATTGAAACATAATTTATATCAAATGTAACATTCATACCAACAATATCTCCATTTTTATTTGGTTGGTAATATCTCTTTATATATTTTAAATTCAATATTTGTGGTCAAACATTCTCCCCCATTAACTATAAAATTTAATGGATAAGTTGGGTACTTCCACTTGATTCTCATTGTCCTCTTGAAAAATATTCAATAATTTCTCAATTCAAAGTCTACATGGGATAGATTGATCTAGAAAAAAACAGAGATATTACCATGGAAGTATAAGTTATCCCTAAAGTACAATTCAAGTGAAATATTGATCAGAAATTATCGATTTTCATTTAAGGGGTTGCCAATAATTATAGTTTTCAATGAAATTAAAAATCCTTCAAACACTTAAATAAATATATCAAAATGTCTAGGTGTAAAGAAATAACCCCCCTTTTTCTCATCTTTTCATCAACCAAGAAATCCTCATTAATTTATATGATTAATACAATTAAGTGGGGAGGATGAAAGTGTCATTGGATTGACTCAACCTTTTGGTTTGAAATATATCAATAATTTCTTTCCTCACTAGAATTTAGTAAAATAAAATATTCTAACAAATTTTTCTCCTAATTAATGAATGCATTATTATTATTTAGTAAATAAAATCTAGGAGGTAAAATCCCTTCATGTTTTTAGAAGTGACAGTATCAAACATGTCCTTCAATTCCTTGAATGTTCTCTTAAAACACATGAAATATTATAAATTAAGGAGGGACCTCTCAATTTTTCAGAAATAATATTCAAATAAAGATATTTCTCTCAATTTTTACCATTATTTTCTTCCAATCTCAATATGGGAATACTAATTTAGAAAAATTGTTTTGAACCCCATTGAGTTGATTATCTTATTTCTTCCGTTATTCTTCTTTGTGTTTAATATTTTTCAACATTGATATTATGGATCTTCATGTTTCCATATTTGGAAATCATCTCAAAAAAGTTCACTAATTTTTTTGTGACCATATTCATTCGTTTATATTTATCAAGTTTAGTTTCTCCATACAATTATTTATCCAGATTCAACATATCTGTAAAAACAACTATAATATTATTATAAAAATTCTTAGTCTTCTAATAATCTTTATATGAAATTCAATTGGTTTTACTTTGAAATATATTCACTTTCATATAGTTGTAAACATCTCCCTCCAATATTTCCAAACACACCTCATATTTCTCAATTTGTAAATTGCATCTTCCAAAAAAATATTTTAGAACATTAAATGGTTTTTGTAAATAGTTATGATACATATATGGTCACGGGGTGTTTTCTCCAATATTTTTCCACAAATTAATATTTAAAACCCCCTTGATTATTTCCTAATGAATATAAAAGACATGTTAAATAATCAATAATAATATTTATGACTATACTTACCACAACACCAATAAAAACTATACAGATTTATTCTCTCTTATTGGATCCAAATGAATCAAGATATTTATTTTTATTTTACTTTTTAAAATAGAGCCACACTGTTCTTGGTGTGTTGTTACATTCTTGAAATATTCTTCCACTTTATTGATGTGAATGATTTCCTCTATTTATTAATGTACCACATATTCTCATTTTTTTAAATCTATACTATTATAAACAAAAGATATATCAAAATGATTAGGATCAGTTTGACCTTCCTTATAACATAATTAAAAATATTATCCCTTGACCTCAATAGGCTTAATGAAATATTCTTTAGAAATATTCAAATTTTGTTTGACTATGATATATATGGATTATTCCTCAAACAAATATTATTCTCTAGAAGTTAAATTCTATTCAATGTCATATATTATCTAACCATGTTCTGTAATTTTCAATATGTTATTATTGATATCATTAATAAAAGATACATCTATCTTCATCAGTTCCTCATTTTAATTATTAAAAATAATTATTTCCACCTTTTTTAGAATTAATTTTTTTGTTTTACTTCTAAATAGATTTAATTTATTTCTTATGATGTTGAACACTATCTATATAAAATTATAATTTCACATTCAGCTTCCACTAAATTTCTATTCATTCTTCTTCATCATCACTACTACATGATGAATCAAGTATTATCTTTTCATGAGGAAAGAAGCCAAATTATTTATCTTAAGAACAATATGATGATGAAGATTTATTATTCTTTATCATAAAATTTATCTTCTTACTATGGTAATACATTTTTTTCTTTATACCCCAATTATATATATGATATATCTCGTCATATAACATTGATTTTGATTTTGATTCTTCATTATTATTATTTATAAACTTCTTGTAAAATTGACTAGATCTACTATACATAAATAAATTTGAAAAATTATTTCCCTTTCCATTCTAATTTCCCTTTAAGAATATTTTTTATATAAGTTGAATAACTTGATTGAGGTAATAATCATCATCATTACTATATAAATATTCTAAATATTCATCATTCAATTATTCATCAACATTACCGTTCCTCACTTATTCAAAACACTTCTCACTTTTTATTTTCTTTCTTGAATGATATAGTTTTTATCATATCATTGGCTATGGGAATGTTGTGTATTTTATCAAGAGGAAAACAATCACTTTATTATAGGGATGAGATCTTTGAATTAATGAAATCTGAAAAATTACTCATCAATTTATTAACAATTATATATCCATCCATATTCTCAATAAATATAAGTATTTTTATGAACATCACTTTTAATATAGAGAAATAGTCATTAATATTTTCTTCATCATTCATTTTGATATCATCAAACTGACTCCTCCAAACTTGAAGCTTGGATTCCTTGAATTTGAAATTACTTTTATATCTTCTTATCAATTTATCCTAGATCTATGTGGTAGTATGGATACCCATGTCCATTGCATAGAAATTTTCTGATATAGCCATCATGATGGAATTTTA
Source organism: Viscum album (assembly GCA_963277665.1). Taxonomy (NCBI): domain Eukaryota; kingdom Viridiplantae; phylum Streptophyta; class Magnoliopsida; order Santalales; family Viscaceae; genus Viscum; species Viscum album. Next base: position 607,800,025 of record OY728125.1, read on the forward strand.
AGCATTTCCATCTAACAACATATTTCTCTTATAAGCTTTTATCATGGAAGTATCCATATTAATGGGTTTGGAACTCACTATTATAATATCTCCCACTTATAAGGTGAGTGATTAGAGATAGGTTATAATCTCATTCACACATCTATGATAATTATTCCCATGTAATGTTGGAAAACATCAGATATTAAAATGATTAATATTCTATATTAATCATAATACTTATATGATCTTTAGAAGGAGCCTTCCCTCTAATTATACTTGAATATCCCTAGGCTAGATTGACCACAAAGAGGGGAGGGGTGAATTAGTGATTTCTTTCTATGAATACAATTTATTTTGAATTCAACCTCTTGAATTTATTAAGGTTCTAAACCCTCTCAATATTATCTCTCTATCACACCTTGTATATATTGAAATAATGGTGTGATAAGCACATTGGATTTTCACGGTTCAGTAGAAATCCAAAACCAACTTACAATAGTATATTCCCCATGACTATTGATTCTTCACTATAAAATAAGTTTTTATAATCATTCCACTCCAAATTAGAGACTCGTCTTTTTTTAACTCAAACTTTATGACTTTTACTCTAGCTTTAGTCGAGAGACACCGTTGGATTATGTCACTAAACAAAATACATCCTTCTAATCATGGAACCAACCAGAATAATTCAACTACCATTAGATTCAATTATAAGACTTCATGATTCTTTATGTATTTATCCATTGTATGGTGATCTTTGATTTCCCTCCAAGATCTTGTAGGATCTGAATTTCTTGTGAACCTATTCAAGTGTCTTTAACAGTATTAAATCAAGTATTTTTAGGTTTCCTAAATATCTGATTACATATAATGAATAGTTTTCTCATTATGATTATAATAGGTCTATGATTCGTTTTTATTCTAAAGTCTTATCATCACTCAAAATGTGTAAATGTGTGAAAAAAATTCATCAATATATTATACATGAATAATACTTTCACAATCTTAATTAAATTACAATTCATGCTTGAGTCTCATGGAATACAAAAACAAAGAATTTTTTTATATTATTTATTTTTATTAAACTTTTATTCTTAGTTATGTTCTAGACATTATCTCACATCAATGTTCATTTACATATATATTCATATTCATGAACTTTCCACTATCTACTTCAGGTAACATGCTACATCGCCCACTGCCTTATCAAGATTAATTCATTTAAAACTAAATAGGTGATACCAAAATTCTTCTTCCTTGTATGAAATATTGTATCTCCATATTGTTTTTATTATACATAACAAACTGTTTAAGTGTGGTTTTGAAAAATCTATCTATGTTCATACAAAATATAGAGATCAATGAGTAATGATATCATACAGTCCCTAATGGATTCACGAAATTTTTCTTCATAAGTATTCATAGAGTGTATTAAAAATAGGTTAAAGGCCTATATAATGATCTTCTCATTTTCATAATGATATCATGGGGAGGGATTCTCTCTTCATAAAGTATGATCTTTGAGGATGCTCTTTTTTCTTTTGAAAAATACATCTCTTAAATTCATAGTAGAATTATTAACTTGGGTTAATCTACTTTTACTGGAGAACATCACCATGACCCACATCACCTAAAATATAAAATTTAATCTTCTTTGATATCTTGAGATAAATTCCCTATCACACCTTCAATAAAAACCTAAAAACATTATCATTTATTAAAAACATTATGAAAAAAATTAAGCCTTCTCTTCATTCAAGAAACATTACTCATATGAATGAGCTAATGATCAAAAGATTATCTTTTATATGATCAAACACCCCCATGTATATGAATGGTAATATTCAACTACATTTTCATTTGGAAAAATAATATTCTTTGGAAATCATCATTCATGAAAGATAGAGATTTCATGCAAGGAGATTTGTGACATAATCTACTCAGCATTTAGTTTCCAAAATTATTGTGTCAGACTACAGATTAATCGATGGAGGATCAACATGAACTCTAGTGTAATGTTGATCTCATATGAGAGATAAGGGTTAAGATGAACTAATTGGATTTATTATATGGTAAAGATCAAAATGATCAAGTGACATGTGTAATTTATGGAACTTTTAGAGGAGGAACAATGTATATTCCACGTATTTCTTCCACATTCAAATTATGATCATTATTGACAATGATTCATTACCTTGGGCTTTTAACTACCTTATCATTCCATGGTTGTGGTGGATTGAAACCCAATTACACAAAGTCACACACATAGGCCTTTACCAAACATGACTAACTATCCCATCCACATGAGTTCTCAGGCATTCCCTCCTCTGGGCCTTACACCCAATCCCAATTTTATACCTTGGACACCTTACAGGTTGGCTAGGATGGATCTCTAGTGCATGGTCAATAATAGCTCCCACAATGCATTAGAATAGTTTTCCTATTGTATTGTGTGGTTTGTACTTACTTTTATGTTAAAATCCCCCAAATAACTTAGTAATTTTCTATGTAATTTTCAAAAAATTCCAATCCATAAAATCAAATACCTCCTTTTAACATGAAAAATAATTTACATGGACTTAAAATTAATACTCCTTTGGAAAAATATTTTCCTTTATTATTTAATGTAATTCTTTACATCCCATGGAAAATATTATTTTTCATGGTCTTAATTTATTTCTTCATTATTATAAAACAATTATTCAATATTGATACAAGTTTTTAACATGCGTATTAGTGGAACAATCATCACAATTATGTATAGAATTGTCTAAACATGAAATTCATTATCTATCTCCAGATCCAGGAAAATTCACTAAGTGTCACCACTTTTCACAACACACATGTTGAAACTACATTGATAACAAATGCAAAAATGGGAGCAATAGATTACTCATAATAGATGTTATAAATGGATAAAATAATCTTCCAAAGGTTATAAAATATATCTAAAAATAGAAAAACCTTTTCTCCAAAAAAATATGATATCCATATCCTATAACCAATAGAAGGTTCTCACCACAAGTCACTGGATTAGGAGAAACTTTTAAAGAGTCTCTACCTCAGGTTAAGTGCATAATCATGCGATAAATAAAGATATTATTAGTGTTTTTTAAATAAGTTTGATAATCTTCATCTTCAACATAACTCATGTCATCAAATTGAGACTTATATTATGTTCATTGTGGAAAAGTTCACACAATATGTTTCTGTGCCTGCAAATACACATGTTCTTGGAATTATATTGAAGAGAATTTAAAATACAATGTACCTTGAGATGATATGTAATAGGTTTGAGAATATGTTGCAAATTAAGATGGTTTTGAGCATGTTTGAGAATATAATTGACATTGACATGATGTTTGGTAGGCTTGATATTACATTAAAAATCATATACCCCATTTAATCTTATGTACTATTATGACCCTGATTATTTTCTTACACAAATCACTCTACAACCAAAATCTATTCTTGTTAATTTCTAAAAAAACATGAAATTACATTTATGTGTCAAAATTTAAAACTAAAAAAAAAATTATTTCCATGAATGAATATTTTTTTGTTGATTTAAAAATTTAAAATATATTAAAATGAATTATTATTTAAAAAAAATAAAATTATATACTCAAAAAATAACTAAAAACAACAAAATATCTAAAATTTAGTGCTAAAAATAAAGAAAAATTTATTCTAACCAAATTCCCATACACTAGAGCCTTACATACCCTCAGGTTAGTCCTTTCAAAAAGCATATCATCAAGAATTAATTTTTTCACATGTTTATGACCGAATTCATCTTGTTTTAAGTGAAAAGGACTTACTTATATCCAAATCTAAACATGGAACGCCATTTAAAATCCACCTTAATTGAGATTATCCTTACAATTCACAATCTCACATTAATCAATGATTTTTACAATGAATTAACTGGGTTTCCTTATTTTATCTTACACACATGAGCATAACATTCACATTATCCTTCAACTCTATTAAAAACATGGAAAATTTTACCCATTTTTATCCATGTGATGTGTAATACACTTATTCATTGAGGATGACCCACCTGGAACTAAACTATACCTTACTGCAGGAATCCAATGAGAATATGTACTATCATCATGGAATTGATGCATAATAAGGGTGTCCAACTCTCAAGTAGCCATTTTATCTTATTTGAGGGTTTTTATTTTTCAATCACACACCCTTATCGTAAGATATTTTAAGATAATCCTATATGAATCCCATTTTTTCACACTACACCAATTCTAACGATTCATATGTGTTTTGTTTAGGTTGAAAAATTATTTTTTACTCATAATTAGGAAAAAAATCAAACTAAAGTTAATCAAGTAAGTAAACGAATGTAGAATTTTGATGTAACTAATACCTATCTTATTAACCCCTAATTCCAAAGTTCATTAACAAATAAATTCAATTTTTTAATGTTGGTTTTTTCTCCTTGAGTAATGATAGAATGATTTATCTAAAGTATTTTCAAACTCAAATAAAAAAATACACTACTAATCCCCCCCCCCACACAAATTATTTTTAATGTATTAACAGTGAATAGGAAATAATGTAGAAGCATTAAAAATTTGAACAATTATTTTAACATTAATGAAATAATGTTGATAGAAAATATAAATCTCCATTTTATTGTGGCTTCTTACTTGGTAGTGTGCGTTTATTCTTTAATCTCTAGTATACCACACTTATTTCGAATTAATTTTCCTTCAAGATATAAATAAATAATTTATTATATAGGTTATGTATTTATTCAAAATTAAAAAGCTAAAAATTAATACATAGAAGAAAAGTAAAAACATGTGTTGCATTTCCTACCATGAAACACTTATTTATAATATCATCTAGACTCCTCTTCCTTCACTTGATCAACCATGATCACATGGTAGATGAATCATATTTAATGGGATTACATGTGGTTACTTTATCACTATTTTTTATTTAATTTTCAATTTTTCTAGTTCATTCAATTATTCCATGAAATTTTCACCATATGAATCAACATTATGTATATAAACATGAATATCACTATACTCATTTCTATTTTCAGACAGATCATTGAAAAACCTAATTATAAAAAATTATGGTTCTTCCCCATTAACATTACACTATTCTATTTATGATTTAACCCTTAATGTTTCCATCAATAAAATTAGGTTTTTTAACTTTTTGATAGGATTTTTTCACCTCTTTATCGTCCTATTTCTGGTGTACAAATTCCTAAATATGTATATTTTCTTACACATATTTAGAATTTGAAATTAATTTTAAAGATTTAATAGAACCTCTTTATTCCATTATAAGAATCTATAGGTGTAGTAATAGTTTTGTGAAGTAGTAGAGATCATTAAATTGTTTTTCCACTTCTTCTCAACCCCTTTTCCTTTTGGTTGTTCAATCACTTGAAATTCAATTTCCAAATAGTTTTAGAGATCTTAAAATATATTGAGTGTTCTCTCATTTTCTTCTCCCTTGGAAGATACATTTAAATTAATAAATTTGGGTTTTTCCACTTGTAATTCTCTAATAAAAATTTGCTCCAATGTTGAAAACTCATTAGGTTATTTCTCATTAAATAGTTTATAAACTCCTTCTAGTGGGTTTCCAAAAGGAAGTAACCTTAAAAATTATATAATATTGAATTTTATATCAATAATTATTTCCCTTTCATTTTAGTATATTTATATTCTATATTTTTATAAGAATATTCCAATGCACATGCATAAATAAATATTTAATCACAAAGTATATTCTTGAAATTAGTATCCATGTTTCCCACAAAACAGAAATTTTATGATATAACAAGTTTTATTTCCATGACATATATTTACAATTTTCAATTTGACCTCATATCTATCCCTACACATCCTTAAAACCCTATGAAAAATATCTTAAAACATGAGATAAGCATAAAAATGTATTGAGTGACATAAAAAAGAAACAAGTTAGTTCATGAATAATTACACAAGATTTTTCTTTTTAAAATTATAATTTCCGCCAAAAATAAATATTTTATTACCTAAGAAATCATATTTTTGACCAAGTATTTCCACAAAACATTACATAATAAATATTAAAGGAAAAATAAAACTAAAAAATTTACCGTTACAATCATGAAAAACTTATGAAAACATTTTAATTTTTTTTAATAATTTATCCTTTATAAAGTAGAATGTACGTTACTTTAAACACAATATCATGAGTAATCACATGTTAGAATAACATAAAGAACATAGTATAATATGATCATGAAAACATAATAAATGTGGTAGAAATAATTTTTTTTCATAATCATAAATCAAGGCTAACTACCTAGACAACATCATATAGTGGACACAACCCCACCATGGATTAATATTACTCTTTAATCCCAAACACAATGTCCCATGAGACAAAATATTTACCCAATGAATTAGAGCCCTATATAGTCACACCCATAATAACCTATTTATGATTATGTGTTATTAAAAAGGAAGTTAATTATAAGGAATAATTATATGAGGTACTATGGAATAAAATGGGTTTCATAACATTCCTTATATCATAATCAAATTAATTTTCATAAATAAGGTATTTGAGAATTGAACATATGTCATGTATTACCCTATAAAAGAAATATAGAATAAAATAGAAATATATATGAGAGAAATATATATAGAATTTATAAGTATTATAAAACATTAATTTTAGATACAAGTTGGTTTAAAGAAGAAAAGTTAATTACCTAATGAAAAGGCTGGTTCGGAGAGATCCTTAACTCTAATAAGAAAGACATTTCCATATATCAAAGCATCCATTTTATTTAAAACCATTTTTGAATATAATTAAAATAATTGGGTAATGGTTTGTATTTTTTAAAAGTAATATTATAAATAAATCCAAATATAAAATAATGGTTATGGTGTATAGAAAATCCATTGATGAACAATATGATAAAACAATTCATTTTTTCTTTTGTTAAGAATATCAAAATGTTTCGTATAAAATATGAAAAATATTCATTTTGAAAAACATTGAAGGAAAGTAGAAATAGAAATATAATTTCATTTATAAATCATTTATATCCATATAAATAAATATATAAAATAATTTTATAAATATGGACATATAAGATAAGGATTTAGAAATTAAAATTTTTAAACATTTAGAACAATGAATTTAATGTAAAATGTCCCTTTTCTTGAGCCTGAATCATCATTTTCATTACTTATATTCTTAAATATTAAAATTATATTATTTTTATAATTTATTAAGAATAATTTCATGATTACAATTACATTTATATCACTTATTTCAATGTTATATACAATTATTTAATCATTTACTAACATGTGAGATGTTTTTATGATATTAAGCTCATATGTCTAAAATGGATTCAACAGTTTGACTATGATCAAGATGGTCATTATTTAATCCTATAAAAAATAATTATAAATTATTAATAGTAATTTTAATAAATAAAATTTACTTTTAAAACTAACCAGGAAAAATGGTTATTAAAAATGAACTATGTTACAATCATGGAGATAGTAGGTCATACGTACTCCTAGGTAACATTTCAATTTTTCAACTATCATGATGGAAATATAGGTAATATTATTTGAACATTATATAATGATAATTATATTTTATATATAATATAATTTCTTCCTAAAAACTTATATATACCATCCATGTGATGCAGTAATGAAAATTGAATCACATTAGTTTGTGTAGGTGGTAATCCTCCCGTACACACTAATGATGTTATTGTTTATCAATGAATGAAAAGGTATGAAAATATAAGATATATTAAATTTAAATAATGATGAATATAGAATATATATTATAGTTATATTCATTAAATTCATAATTATAAATGTGCATGATATTTGATGATGGAAAATGAATTACATTAGTTCGCGAGGGGGTAGTCTGACTTATACATGAAAGATGGTTTTGGATTCCATTTGATGAAATATGAGATGGATATAGTTTAGTAAATTAACAAAATAAAATATTAATATATGTTATATAACTATTTTATTATATCATCATGGTTCAATATTATTTTAAGGAGGTACAAAAATAAATAAAACTAAGAAAGTCGGTTAAATACTATACCTCTTCTTTGGAAAACCTCACATTACTTACACCTTAATCCCTATAAGGTTTGTATTATTACAAAAAATGAACTCTAAAACATGGTTAATAATGTTAAAATAATATTTGGGTAGTTATTGGATGAAATAAATGGTTTTTAAGTGTGAATAAAAGAGTATAGGAGATGTATATTTATATGAGAGGATAAGAGCATTCTTGGAATTACATAAAATACAAAACAAATATTAATTAATTTTCTAGGAAAATGGACCCAAACTGATATAATTCACCTAAATTATGATTATGGGTCGAAATTATATCATTAATTTATTTTACATGTTTAGATTATGTGTTTAGTCTTATTTCAGTATTTTAACCTATGTTAATTGTTTTTGACAGTTACCATGATAAAAAATTACTATTTAGGGGTCAATATAGTAAATATAAGAAAAGGAAAAGTATGCCCTTAATGGACCATGGTTGATATTTTAAACCATATATAAATAAAGTTTTGACATATAGTATTTTTATTAATTTTATATCATTTAATAAAATATTTTTTAATATAAAATAACATTAATGGCATTTTCATAACTATTCATTTAGCTTAACTTTGAAATCATCATGAATGTAACAAAATTTGAATACAAGACATAAAAACTTATATAATATGTGATTTTGTCTAAGAAATATTATTACAAAATAATTAATTCAAATTATTTTACTTTTAAAATTTTTAAAATAATTTTTTTTATTTTTCTTTTAATTGAATAAATATTGTGTCGGTGTTGCATATGAATTTAAATTAATAATTTCATTAATAAAAATTATAAATAAATTTCCATAATAAAAAATAATTTAAATTTAAATTTAAATTTTAGAAATTAACATAATAAGTCTTTATCCTATCAAAAATATTTATTCATATTAAAAGCTGAAGAGTGTCATTTTTGTCTCTATCGTTTACCTAAATATTTTAAAGATAAAATCACATCCAAATTGATAAATAAAATCATATATCCAAATATTCAAGGATAATGGATGAAATAAAATTATCCAATGAAATTAAGGCAAGTGTTGGGGTTGTTTTATAGTCATTATCATTTTATTTTTAACCTTAATTACTCTATTTACCATTACCATGGTTGTAATAGTTTATTATGGTTAATATTCACAATAACCAAAAAAGGAACAAATTTACCAAATTTTTAAATCTAGATTGAAAATATGTAATCCAATTTTAAATATTAAATTCACATAAGTGTAATAATTTAATTTAATATTAAAATGTAAAACATAATGAAAAATTGTGTAAAAATGGCTTTTTGAGTATAAAAAGTTTTTATAAAAAAATCAACCATAAAATTGATTCTATTAATCTTAATTGGATTATTAATAATATAATATAAATAATTTTACATTTTAAAAATCATAAAACAACAATAAACCTCGTAAATTCTTGAATGAAAAATATTGTTTTCAATAAAAATCATTATTTTCCATTATCCAATAGAAAATCAATACTTTCAGAAAAACAAAAATAATCACTATAAGATAATTTTAAAATTATGATTTAAAAAATGATATAATTTTTATCAAATGAAATTTCTAAAAATTAATTATAATACATTCTCAATAAAATTATTATTTTTTGACGAAAACATATTTTTAAAGTGTAAAACGACTCTACTAAAAATACGTGATTATTTAAAATGCATTTATCAAAAAATTTATACTGAGTAAGTACTTAATATATATTTCATAAATCTATTTATACTAATTATACCCACCTATTTAATTAATATTTTTCACTTTCATATATAATTAATAATATGTCTTGGTTCGTTTGGGCATAGTGTTGCATGTCATATATACTATCAAACAAAGCCTTCTTTTAAAAATTTCTTGTTATTACAGTTTACTTCTAAATGGATGTATTAATTTGAATCTAGCTCATTTATTTTGATTTTAATGATATTTATTTTCAATAAATAGCTCAAAAATATCTCAAATGTTTTTTTTCATATTCCCATACTTTATATTCCCTTTGGGTAATGTCCATGGAACATTATATTAGCTTGTACTCACCCAAGATTTTAATGAATTGATGATTCCATTTACTACTTTTCTTAAAAAACATTCACTCTCGATCTTAAAAGATCTAGAGGTGTGATTGTGTGTTATTAGATAGTTTCTTAACCCATTATTCCATCCTTGATAAATTAATTCGAATGGTTTTGATGTTCTCCTTGGTTACTTTCATGAAATATTCATCCTTTTATTTGATTCTAGAGATATTGAATTTTTTTCTCTAAATGTTACTTAATCTTTTGAGTTTCCTTATCATTAATATTTGAGTAGGAATATTTATTATTCTAAATTATATTGAATGTGGTCTAAAAATTCCCTCAATATCCAAAATTTTCTTGTTTCATAAATATCTCCAGAATATTTAGAGGTATGTAACATTGACCTCTCAAATTTTTGTAGTAAATATCTAAAAATGAATAATTCTTCTCAAAATACCGTGATCAATAGCTCTAAATTTAACTTTAATTCCATATTTTTTATCATTATTCAAATTTTAAATATCTAAACATGTTATTTTAACATTATCCATAAAGTATTGCTTTATGTTTTCATCAATTTAAGAGTTCACATGATGTTTATTTTGGTGGGATTTAAATTTATTTGTTATGTTCTAGTATAAACATTCCCTCCAACCCTTATTAATTTTTATTGAGGAAAATTTAGTATTCAATTTATAATATTCCATGTTTTTTTTATTTTCTTCTTTTTATAAGTGTGAAAATTTTACTATAATACCACCATTCTAGATTTCTATTAAGCTATGACCAAGGTCTACAAGTTTAAAACACACCTTTTTCTTCCCATGAGTCTTTTATATCAATCCTTGCAATTTATGTTGAAGTATATAATTCATAAATTGTATATTATTATATGGAATTTATTTCTTAAACCCTCTCATTCTACATATAATTCCCTCCATTGAAAATTCAAGGCCATCATGTCAAAAACTAATTTTACTTCAATGGAATTATTTTTTCCAAAACATTATCTAGAATCCATGTCCACTAAAACATGTATTTCACTAGTCAATCCCTCAAATAAGAATTGTATGTGTAATATTATAGGTATTTAGAATATTTGTAAACATTCATAGTATATTTTTTATATCTCATAATGTTCATGTAAGATCGTCTATTTTCATTAATAAAATTTATGTATTATTCTCCTCATTAACATTGATTTATCTATTGGATAATACATACATATAAATTTATTTTGAACATATTTTCATCTGTCAAATGAGTCTTCCCATTGTTAGAATATACATAACCATTACACTAATTAAAATAATAGGTAATGTACTTTAAAGTTAGTTATTTTCCTATCAATCTATTATGAGGTAAAGTGTTGAATGGTATGATTAAATATTTGATAAATGTGTTGGCTTCATATATTAGTGTTGTATATAATTTTGGTATGGACTTAATTTGAAGGTTCTGGAGAACATACTCCCTTACCAATAGTGATAACATGATTCTTTTTTGAATATCCTCACTTGGTCTATTTCATGTAATTTTAATAATTGGTGAAAATGAGTGAAAGGATATATTAGTTTTTTATATAGGTGTTGTATACCCTGTTTTTTCTCTGTAATAAGTTGTTTCTCCTTCATTTTCATTCCTCTAAAAGAATTAAACATTTCTTTCATGAACATTCCTTCCAAATTTCAATTTAAGGTGCTTAATATAGATCAAAAAGACCACCAAGATTTTCAAAATTCCCGAACATGATTTTTATCTTAGTGAGAAATCTTATAAATAAATTTTTGTTTTAATTTTTTTAAAATCCTTGAATTCTAATTTTGATCTTTTTTTTGTGTTTTAAATTTCTTATATAACATAATATATGTACCTTTGTATAATAACTACATCTATACCTAGAAACATTTCAAATTTTTTATTTATGAAAATATGATAATAAATATAAATTAATACCATGTCATCTCAAAAGGTATATATGGTTTGTTCCACTAATTCAAAATGGAGCAATGAATGTGAAATAAATATGAATGAGGTGGGTTGTGTGTGAAAACATGAAATAACATGAAATGTTGATGATATATTTAGAATAAAAGTGTGTATGTATTGATGTATTCTATATGAAGTGAGTATATAAATAATGAAGGGCCTATTATTATTATTAATTAAATTTTATATGTGTGGGGGATTTAGTTTAGAGATTACCCTTATGTTGTATTTCATGTCGATTTTCAATAGAATCATATCAATAGCATCAAATTTTCCCTATACTCCACTCTCATGTCAAAATGAATCTTACTCTTGATGTTTAGAGTCCCTATAAGGTTTCACTTATACCTTATGAGCATTGATCAATGTTTATTTGTAATGATTAGGATTCTAATAAATCCATTGAGTTCTCACTCTATTGAAACCACAACCTGAAACACTCCTAGTTGGGAGGGGTAAATTAGGGTGTTATTTTCTTTTTCTCCTCATGGATATTTATATCATATTTCCAAGAATTATACAAAAATATAATTATTTCATAAACACATATTCTGGTAGATACAAGGAAAATAAATTGTATACAAGATGATTTTACTTCGTTCTCCCAAAACGGAAAATACAAGGATAATATATCAATGATATATTGATGTCTTAGGGTGTAACAATATGTACTAGGGTTATTACAAGGCTTAAAGAAGGTAACAATACCAATATAAAGTGAAATTTACCATTTTTTTATCCCTCATGAAATTCTATGAAAGTAAATATAATTGATGAGAAATACATAGGTTTATTATAGGGTTGTTCAGGAATATACATCATTACATCTAGGGTGTTTTCATTATAATTATTATCTTTTTTTTCTCATTCTTTATAAAACTATATATTTAATATATTTATCTCATCTTTATGCTTTCTAAGAAATAATTTTTCCCCATTTATCCATGACTTTCATTCTTCATGTATTTCCCTTAGTGGATTTAATTACACCACAATCCTCCATGCTCTATGATCATGCTATGATTTCGTGCAATAAATATGGTTATTTTAAAATAACTCTACTGAGAAATTACCCATTATCCATGTTCTCAAAATATAAAAATTACTTATGTTATCTTTTTTACCTTCTAGTTATTTATGAATCAAAATTGATTCCATTTAATTTACACATTTAAATTTTATATCTTTTCATAATTTTACTATGAACTAGAAAATCACTTCCTTCAGCATAAACTAATTCAGGGTTAAAAAATACATAAAAATACACATAAAAATTATCACCTTGTCTATATTTCCTATATTTTTAAGATAACTCATGCACACCATGTGTTCCCCTATGACATGGTATCTTTAACTTGGCCATGTTTAAATCCATGAATTTTCATATGATACAACTATGTTCCTTTCATTAAAATTATAATACCATGACTTCCAATAAACAAATAAAGGTATACCTCTTTTTCATAAGTAAAAACTCAAACAAAAATTCCAATATCTAATGTTTCGTTTCAATTCATAGTAATTTTTATTGTAACTCAATTCATTCAATCATTACCATGGTTACTAAAACAATTGTGTTATAAAAAATACCCAAAACTGGCTTTCCTATTTTATACAATTGAACTAGTTAAATAAAAACTTCTTTTTCGAGAATTTAACATTGTATATTTTCAAGTCTCAAGGGGTATGTTTTAGAGTATGTTAAGGAATTGGGAATAACAGTCAAGGGGTATTAGAACTATATCTTGAGGTAATTGGATTTATTTTCAATTATTAGAGTTGCATCAAATATTAAATAATAAAAGGTAGTGAATTTGTATACATGTATATTATAGATTATGGAATGAGGAGGGTAACATAATTAATGATATAGAGATGAGTTGAATGTATTTGTTGATGTAAGTCTTCACCATGGTAGAGAACACACCATAGTTCACCTATATAACCCATTATGAATATAGATATGTATAAATGTTTGATGTTTTTTGCACATTTTCATGAATGGAATTTTACCAAACCATGCAACACTCTATAGTAAGTTGACATAGTGCATCCAGACATGATGAAATGTGGTGAAAATAGTGAGAGTGAAGGTTCCATGGTAATTTTAGATGTAAATTTCAAATATAAAATATATATATATGGAAAATGGTGAAGTTCACCATGCCATGGTGACAAGTCTTGGAGGCTATATTTGAAGGATAAATGAAAGAAGATAACTTTGACATATGATTTTTATTCATCATATATAACATTTAATGGTTTCAAAATCGAAAAAGGATTTTCAATACTACATATAGGAAGCCATTTTTCATTGATGAGTTCACCTATATAAATCATAATGACCAGGTTCACTACGATGTAGTCTATGCCATGGGGGAGACTTCCTTTATCAAACACTTCAAACTCATATCTATATCATTCATTATTAGATCCTCCTCATTTCATAAAATATAATTTACTTGAATAATCAATCACTACCTTTCATTCTTTAGTAATTGACATGAATCCAATGATTGAAAATAAATACAACTACATTAATCTGTACTTCCAACACACTCATTAAGAGACAATGATCAGTCCATATTACACAAATTCAACATTCATTACTTCACCCTCTCCCTATCACCATTTATCTCTGCATTAATAATTAAAATAATTATGATTAAAGGACAGAATAAATACTATAAGGTTATATAATATAAACAATTATAATAACACCTTTATTCACAACCATAAGACTAGACTAGAATTCTTAAAGAAAAGATAAAAAGCGGTGGTAGAAGAATCCCTCTCAAAATATACTGATGGGCCTCCTCTACATCTCTGCTCCAAGTGCTATGACTCCAAAAACAGGGAATCAATGAAATTTACGGAGGTGAAGAATTTCGATTGTGGGAATAATATATAATGTATTAGAGGGATGATTTATCCATGGTGGAGAATGGAGGTATTAAATAGTGGTGGTGAATAGAATATGGAATGTATGACATAACAATATCATGGAATTCACTTATTTTATAAGGTGTATTTCTTAGTTTTAATCCAAAACACTCTCTTACTATGATAATTAACCATGTTTGTTGATATCCTTGTATTTTAATAGGTTCTAATAACTTCTAATTCCTTTTATTTTAATGTAAGCAAATGGAATTTTCATTAACTTCTTACTCCCTTGGATCGACCACCATCTAAAAGTTTCATAATTATTAATAATATTAATGAATTTAAGAATATAAAATTATTCCTCCCCCTTTTCATGTTTCTAAAATTTATTTAAAATTAAATCCCTAGCTTGAATTTAGTTTGAGGGTCCCCACATGAATAAACATTCATCGGTTACGTTTTATGTTCAGTGGAATTTTCCATGAGATGAAGGATCCTTGATGATATGTTGGATAGGGTTGAGGATATGTTGTATATTGAGAATACATTTTGGATAAATTGACATTATGTTGGCTATTTGGGTTATAATAGAGGGACTTTATAATACATTCTCCGTTGAGATGATGTTGAGTAGGCTTGAGAATACTTTGTCCCTTGAGATGATATTGAATAGAATTGAGAATATATTGGCCCATTTGGTGATGTTGAACATGATTGATATTACATTAGAGAGAAAATCCCCATTTTAATCTTACATAATATTTCAAATAGGCCAATATTCTTATACATCTCATTCCACAAAAAAAATATATTCATTTTAATTCATGATATGCACTATATAATTGTTGAAGGGTTTAATTTATTCTCAACATTGTATGATAATTATTTGAGTATGGTGAGAAGTTATTTTAGCCATTTGAAAATAACTATGGCTATTAAATAATCCAAGGGGATTTTATATCATTTTTTGACTACTTTTTTATAATATGGAATTCTTTTCATGGTGCTGAAAATTTTCTAAAACATATCTTCTAATATTCTTTATGTAGTCTATATGACATCATTAATTATGTATGACTTTGAGTTACCGATTTAATACTTTCCAAAGAGTTTAATTCTTATTCCGAGTAATTAATAATTTAAAATTTTCTAAAATTTGAGAGAATATAAGAATTTAGATGATTCAATATGAATTAATGAGAATTTAATAAGACATTACAATTAGTTCGAAAACCAAAAGACTGGAGTATCTATAAGAATATAAAATTGAATTAGAATTATTATTCAATGCGTAAGAATTTTTGCATGTATAATAATATGTTTCTCTGTAAGATATAATGAAGATCCATGATGATTTTATTATCACAACATGATTTATTGATTTTTAAAATTGAGATCATTTATAGATTTCTAAATCCACATAAGACTCTGGAGATATCTCATAAGAATTAATGATTTTAAGAATTACACATCTAATAATTTACATGTAATACTTTAATGAAATGATTATGAAATGAAGCATGAAGAAAACATTAATAGTTCAAACTTCGATAACTTTTTGATTTTTAAATCTACGAATTTATAAAATTTTATATTCTGAAGAAATCTTTAATGTGGGTTGAGTCATTCATCATTTATTAAAAAATCAAAAATTAGTTTTCATTTATGAAAAATGTAGATATTAAGATATAAACATTATGAAGATCAAGATCAAATAAGAAAATAATCAATTGAATAAAAATTCATGTGATGTTGATTTTGTTCTAGAAAAAACACTGATAATATTTCTGGAATGTTTGTGTGATTATTATTTTCTATTTTATTACTTAAAAATCATAATAAAATCTTTCTATGATTCAAGATATTATTTTTTTTATTTAATAAAACTCCGTTTTGTGAGTAATTCAGTGATAATGTGTACTGAATAAATTATTTCCACCCTAAGATGATTATAATAGTTGAGATCTATGGATGATTCCATGGAAATGAATAAGAAAAACCTTTTGGATATTTTTTTAATTTGGAAATACATTTTATTTGTAAATTACTTTTGATATGTGGTTAATGCTAAGTCGAGATGATATGAAATAAATATAAAATGTAATTTCAAAATAATAGAAGGATGTAGGGGATCTATTTGAGTTTCTTTGTGAGTTTTCTTGAAAACCATGGTGTATATTTTATTCCATGAATATGATATTTTTTTAGATAGCTTGAAATACTTCTGTTATTGAGAATATTTTTAAATGAACCTCAATTTAAAAAATTATTACTCATGAAAAAGTGAAAGTGTTAGAGAATAGAAAATATTTTGAAAGCGAGAGTTGAAACGTGTGGTGAAGAATTTAACTCATGGAAAAGTAAAAAAAGCTGAGACTGAATCTATTTTTCTGTGGTATTTGAAAAATTTATTATTCCCAATTTTTTAATGATGAGAATAATAAGCTCTCATAGGATTTATATATAGTGATAAATAAATTACTTGGAATTTATATTTCCCTTAATTGATATCTTTTTCTATTGAGTTTATTGAAGAAGTGAGTGATATCTTATTTACACATCGACTCGTTAAAAAAGAAGGATATAATTTTATTGTTGGAGAAACCCAAAATTTCTGGAGATATTTCTCACCAAGTGTAGTCTATATTTCCCTGAAAATGGAAAGATACATTATAAAAAACTTGTAATCAGTTGAATTATATGAACTATAGGTGTAGGATGGTATTTATCTACCCATTGTGAATTGGTTTTACTATTATAGTATTGAAATATGTGGACTTGGAAAACAACCAGTTATATCAATGAGGTGGCTCTCCCAGTGAGGTTAAAGGTTGTAAAAATCATTTTATTCCTTGTGATCTTTATTTTATAATTTTATCATACAATGATTAGTGTTTAATTTAAGGAGGATCAAATCTTAATAGGTTAGAGAAGTTTATTTCAAGAATAATAAATTTTAAAATATTTTAAAGTCCCACTGATTCACCTTCATTTATTAGTGGTAAAACACTTCTTGGGTCACTATAAAGTGGTATCAAAGAACTAGGTTCACTCTATTAGATTTTATATGTAGTATGGACAATATCAATTCATTGAATTACAAGGGTTCTCCTTACTTCAATGGAAGAATATTTCATTGTTGAAAAACACACTTCTCCCATATTTATTTTATCTTGGTTTCAATGCGTTGAATGTAGATACATTGGTATTTACACTTATTAAATGTGGTGAAATCATGTCATTTACTGATAAAATAATTCACAAGGTTGAGGGAAATGATATAAATTCCATCATCATGTCTCTCTCTGTAAACTATACCAGAAAAAATTAATGGGACTCCAAAATAAAAAAGAAGTATGGGAAAGAATTTAATGATGTTATGAAGGTAATTTAAAAGTCATAGAATCTAAGACACCAATTTGGAGCCGCATGTTTAACGATATTAAAATTTGTGAAGGTAAAACCATTGTCTTCATTTTTAGAAAATTTAATGAAATCGTGAGAAGCATTAGAGGTTGTAGAGAAAATATTGACGATTCCACTATTATAAAGAATATTATATAAAATTTCCCTAATAGTTTTGATATATATATATATATATATATATATATCTTGTATGATAGAGATGATATTTCCTTAAATTACCATAACAATATTCCCATTTAATATGAAACGATAAAGTCACTTTCCTTTGAAAATAATATGAAAGAATATATGGATTTTAAATCTATGAGGGATACCAGGTTAGAAGAATAAACGATTGAATCATCTAGTGAGTTTAATGATGATAATGATACGGATATAGGCATTTGAAATTTTGTATTAAATATAAAAATAATAAAATATCGGAGTTTTATTTTAATTATCTATATGAATAAGCTCAAAATATGAAATTGGTAAACAACTCAAAGATAATAAACAATTCAAGTGACTACAAGAAGAGTTTCCCAAGAATAAATATAAGAAAAGTTTTAAGTAAAGATGAAGGGGGAGATACTTACATTACATTATAATCATATGATAAATTTCATAATATATTCATCAATTTCAAGGTACATGAAGATTATCATGAATGATCCTTAGGTAGTGATGAGGAAAGAGGGGAATAAATATACATGGAGCATATGCTAAAATATAAATTGGATGACTTTTTTTATGTAGAATATAAAAATAAAGAAGGATATAAATTAATTAAATAAGGGAGATGAAAATAAACTTGATGATAAAGAATATGTTCTCAAAATAGAAACTAAAATCACCAAAGCGATTAAGAGATCCAAGATGAAAGCTACAGAGAATGAGAAGATCATGTAATATCTTAAAGAAACATTAGTTTTTTATAAAAGATAAAAAGGGAAATATGTAGTTAAAGTATCTTTAAACTGAATATAAATTGAATGATATTGAATAAGAACTCAAAATATATATTGAAGTAAAATATGAAACCTCTAATGTTGATTAGGAACCCACCAAAAAGTTTAAAGTTGAATCTGTGCCTAAAAAATACAAATGTAGATATGTTTTGTCTAACAGTATAGGTCTTAATTGAAAATATATAAAAGTATAGTTTTAATGTAATAGTGATAAACCATATCCAGCTTTATAGGGAGAATGTATAATACCAAAGGGGTTATCATCTCCTAAACTAAAGTAAGTTTAGAGAAAAAAATAAATAAAATTCAGAATTCTAGACAATATGTTTCTATAATTTTTATAATTAGTTTATATGATATAGATTCAATGGGTGTCAATATTTCTATGTAATTTTTGGTCATAAGTATTATACTTTTTAGTACATCATGTTCATATCTAGAATAAGGTATGAATCAAGGTGGATAATTTTTGAGGGGATGATAAAGGAATCACTAAGGAAGTAGGATGCGAAAAAAATCCACACATTGTAAACATAAAATTGATTTTATGGTTTAAAGGAAATATATGGGAGATGTGAAATTACAAGAAATTGTGTAAGAATGCTTATGAAATATATTCAAGGAAAAATTATCATGTAAGTAAAGGAGAAATGAATTTTAATGAATATATATGGAATTAAAATAATCTACTATTGAGGATTCATTGATATGATATAAGAGAGGGATTCCAGGAAACATAGATAGTGGATGTTCTTTACACACGAATAGAAATACTAAAATCATGAAAAACATAGAAGAAAATGAAATATGCGGAATAATTTCTTTCAATGTTAGTTCGTAAAAAAATAGGGGTGTTGAAAATAATAAATTTATTTTAATGAAGTTCAAATGTATGGATTTGATTTATGTGGAAGGGTTGAAAAACAATATTCTTCATGTGAGACAACTATATGATGATGAAAATGAGGTGTTATTTTAGAATAATTCATTCATTATAAAAAAATCTAAATATTTAAGAGTTATTTTCATGGGATAATGAAAAGGTGAAATCATAATCCAAAATGGATACCCATCCAATTCTTCATACTTGAGTGAAAATATGACAATAATCTATAGAATAAAATACTTGAACACATTGGGAAAAAATTGATCAAAATCTCAACAAATGAAGTAGTTAGATATCTTCATCTACTTAAGAGAGATATAATTTTTTTATAAAACTTTTTAAATAGTGAAGATAGTTAAAGGGGAACACAAAAAAGTTGGAATTCGTTCCACTAAACATTTACATATCATTAATCTAATTATGTGTGGACTTGTGAGACACAAGTCAACCAAAGGTGATATTTATTTTATTTCATTAATTTATGATTACACCAAAATATAAAATTTCCTATTCACAAAACACAAGTAACAATTTATAAATATGTTTTAAATACTAAACATAAAGGTTGAGATGGAGTTTAGGGATTACAATAATAATGTGATATAAAAAAATGTAAAGGAATACACTTTGAGATATATTTTGAAAATAATGGGATAAATAATAAATTAGAAAACCACACAACACCAAATAAAATATCTTAGTTTAAAATAAGGACATTAGAATGCTTTAAATTAGATATACTATACTTCATGATCATAAACATTCAAAAAAATAGAGAGTATTTATTTTCACTTAGTGAATATTCAAAATGGGTGTTTTTTAAGATCATAATCTCATATAATACCATATAAGGTGTGGTATAAAATAATTATAACTATAAAATAATTGAAAATATTTAGAATCCCATGTTTTATAAATATCCAAGAAAAATATCTAAGAAATCATGAAGAAAAAAAAAGAAGAGATCAACATTATGGGATATCATTCTAATGAAAGTCGATAAAATTTTTGAAAAATGAAAAAAACCCTATTGAGTGTTATGATATAAAAATAATTGGAAATTAGAGAAAAATATATTTTTTATTTGAGGCTATAAATTAGAATAATGAAACTAGAAGAATGAAAATTTCAAAAAAAATAAATTAATGATGAAGCTAGAAATATGCAGAATACAGTTAAAATTGAATCATATCTGACTTATGAGGAAGATGAGAGTACTCAGAATAATAAAAATAATAAATTTATGTATCATGTTGATTCCAAAAAAATTAAATTAGGATATAATTATCCAAATAATGAGGTTTATATTGGTAAATAAAATCACAATCATTTATAAAGTTGATCAACATTTCATTTTCAAGGTAGTTGAGACTAAATAATGGATCAATGCTATGAAGTAAGATTTTGATAATATTGATATGAACACCACTTTAGATATTTTTCCAGGACATTTATAAAAATAAATTATTGTCCTGAAGTGTTTGTTGATAAAATAACTTAATAAAATGGGATAATTTTTACATAAAAACAGTACTGGTTTGAAAGGTCTACTACCAAATATAAGGAGTTTATTTTAATGAATCATTTATGCTAGTATCTATATTTGAGAACATTAGGATTATATTTTTTTGTCAAAACACATATAAATTACATGATTTATCATATGGATGTGAAATCTTCCTTTCTTAATGGTGACTCAGATGTTGTAGTTTTCATTGAACAACCAATGGTTTTGTAATTGATAAATATGGAATAATGGTGTGTTGGCTTAAGAAGGGTTTATATGGATTGAAATATGACCCAATATCCGGTTATGAAAAGATTTATTTCTGTTTGTGTGTTATGAAATATTTAAATGTAAATATTTAGAATGACCTCTTTTTGAAGGTGGTCTCCATAAGAACTATTATTGTCATTTTTTTTGATTATTTTTTTCAAGTGAAAAAGAGTATCTATATATTGATTTTTTGAACATTATGAATAAAAGTTTTGGATTTATATGATCGTTTAAATGTATTATTTTATGGATTTTAGATTATGCATTTATGTGATTACATCAACATATCCCAACAAAAATATTCTAAGTAATTTTTGACAAGGATTAGAGTAGAATATTACAAATAAACCTCCATTCCTATAATTATGGGAATAAAATTGATAAAGTATGAGGTGGTAAAAAGTGAAATTAAAAGGAGTTCTGTAAAATATTTTTCATCATTATATACTTGAAGAACTCTAGACCATATATATCATATTATATGAAGATTAATTCAAGATTATAGAGTGATTTAAAGGAGTATCATATGATAGATGAAACAATAATAATGAGATACATCAAAAGTATTCATAATTGTTCCCATATATAAAAATATTTTTGATTGGTTGTTTCAAGGATTTACAGATGTTAACTATGTTGGAGATTACACTATCAGAAAGTTCACTTTGGGTGGGGCATTTTTTCAGTGGTGAGAACTATGTATATTCTGTTAGTAGGAAACAAAATTTAGTTTCATTGAGTAAAACCAAGGTATAATACTTAAGACATACACACAAATATACAATGAAATTATGGATTCATGTGAGTTATAGATCTTAGAGTTAATCTTTAGAGGCCACTCAAAAACAATTTGATAATAAAAGTTATATTATCCACCCCAAGAATACTATAATAACTCAATATAAAAGAATAGTGATAATATAGTTTATTTTATTAAATAAAAAGTGGAAATTGGTTATGTGAAAAATGAATATATTTGAACTAATGATTAAATTGATGATATTTTTACCAAGGAAATACCATGAATATGTTTCAATAATTGAGGTTGAAACTCCATGTTTAGCTCTCTCACCTCACTGTAGGATGCATAGATTGAACCGCTAATAATTCATTGGGTTACGTTTCCAAGGTGGGAGAAATAGTGGAACAACTCTTTATTCGAGGGGGAGAGAATCATTGTCACAATTGGAATGTGAACTACTTGTTAATGTTAAGCTATGGATATTTTGAAATAGGGGAGAAGTTGAATTATAATTTTATGGGGAGTTCATTTATACCACTTGGATACAATTTTATTATCATCAAGTGATTAAATTTTATTAGAAACATTTCCTTATCAAGTAGTGTGGTAGTGATCCACTTATTATATGAGATATTCTATACTTTTATGATTCTGATGATGTTTTTATGAATTCTAATAAGAGATAAGTGATGTAGACAATAATGTAATGTGGTTTCCAATAAATCCCAAGGATAATATTAAAGTTCCCAATAGAATTATTGAAGTGTTGTACTTATTGAGAAAATTATAATATCCAATATTTTTTTCCTTAGTGGGTGTTTTTAGTAAAATATTTTAAATAATATATAATTCACCCCCATCTTATTTATCTCAAATATTATCCTGGATTATACGAAAAGTGTCTGGAAAATAAAATCCCATATAAGTTAATTTTTTCATATAATTCCATATCGAAATTATCATTAATTATAGATAAGTGATATATATAAGCTCAACCTTAGGGAATTATCTAAGCGATTTAATTAGATTAACTACTTGGATAATAAGTATAGGAAGTTCATAGAAATAATCCATAATAATTTTTACCACTCACATGTGCTCTATTTTTATAATAACTTTTTCTTTGGTGTTTAAATAACAAGGTATTATCCCAAGGTGTTATATAAAATTGGCAAAGTCCTTATAATGGGGAGATATTATCACCCCTGTTAATAGGTGAAAAATGAACCTCCCATTACCTAATGAAAAATTAATTTTTGGTACATAACACTCGCCTTATATTATTTATATGAGTTTAATTAAATTCATGTCATAAACTGATTAAGAGAAAACACTGCACATGGTGTTTGCAACCACCCCGACCCCAGGAACCTATAGTCAGTGGTTGTTTTATTAAAATTTCATAGGTACAAGAAATCAAATGACCAAGGATTGATCAGATTATTTGTATTAAAAAAATATACATAAATTCTTCACTTATTACATTGGTAAGTCAATATAAAAATAAAAATAAACTGCTTCTTGTCACGTATTCAAGGATTTATTCTTCACAACCTGGGGAAGGAAAACAAATAAAAGGGTGAGACCAAAATATAAATAAGGGTTATATAAGATAATAATAAATTAAGAAATGTCAATAAGGAATATATGTTATGTAAATTAAAATAATATAAAAAACACATGTCATCAATACACTGAGAATGAAAATGAATCCATAGATTTTTGTTGTAGTGAAAACCTCAAGAAAAGTAATAAATGAATACTGAATGATAAAAATGATTATTTATTGGACATAATTTATCTAAAACATGAACCATTTTACCTTAAAGGAAGTTAAATTCTGTTAATAAAAACCATTCTGATTCTATTTGGAAACAAACATGAAGGGTTTCTCTCCAACTATTTTGTCTCATGAGATCTTTCGATGCAATGAGGGGCTATTTATAACCAGGTCCCACCCATCAATACATGTACAAATAATTATTCATACATAGATTCAATTCAACAACAACATCATATGTAAAAATTTTATATTGATAAAAAATAATCATGTCCAAGATACAAGAAATATGGATATTTAATGAATGATGATCATAAATAAAAGGGTAATATAAATACGCCACACACATGGAATAAGTGATCAAAGATAATATCATAATGGTTTCCAAGAAATAATGGATTTAAATCATTCTTGTATATTAATAAGTTAAAAATTCTCAGATAAAGATAAATTATGTCAAAGAAAGTGAAAACTTGTAAAAAGAGTTTTTATGAAACTTTATAAAAGAGTATCTTTAGTGTGATTAAAGGAAAAATATAAAAGAGTCTCTAAAGTGGGAAAATGAATAATTGTTAGCATGAAACCAGTAGTTAATAAAGATATTTCTTCAAGGTAAAAATATGTAATTTTGAAAAATATTTTGTGGATTAAAATATATTATATAGTGTACTTTAAAGTAGGCAATAAATTAAAAAGTTCACTTAAATCAGACGTGCTTATTGCGAGGAATTGAATAAGGAGCCTTATAAAACATGAATTTCACCATTGAAGGAAGAAGAATTGTTCTAGGAAAATATTTTTGGAATATAAAAATAAAAGTTTGTATGATTAAATTAGAATAATTATAAATTACATTGGATTTAAGAGATAGAAAGTGTAACTCGAAGGATAAAATGGATGTTTGGGGAGAATATCTTTCCTAATGCATGAAAGTATTCGAAAGTTGCACATAATATCAAAGCTAATGAGATTATATTCATTAATAATTTAATTAAGAACTTATTAAACATTTATTTAATTCATTAAAATTTTATTATGTTCATTTTATGGTCTTTTTGATGAGTGAATAGATTCAAATTTATCATTTGGGAGTGTTCTCTTCCATGGCTTTAATGATCGGTTCACTTGTATACATGTATCAAAGTTTATGTAAAATGATATTAATTCTCAGAAATTGAAATTATTTATTGTTAATGAACTTATATAATTGTAACTTGTCTTATATAATTTTTTCTCAGATATGTGGATGATTCATTTGATAAAACGTTAATGATGAAAGTTGGGTTGTTTTCAGGAATTTTTGATTATCAGGAACAAGTTTTGTTTTATTAATTAACATTATGAATATATATGGGTTCCATAACATTATATAACATATAATATGTATAATAATAAATTATTTAACCATAATAATGGTTTTATAAACATCCTTGAATGAAATAGTGGAAAATAAAAACACATTGTCAATGATGATAGTAAATCAGAACATCATGGACAATATTTTCATTTTTAGAATTAAAGGTAGGGGATATTAGGATTTATGATGTATTTTACGTTAAAAAATTAAATTTATAGTCTATATAAAATACTAGAGTTTTCATGATTTTTTGGATAGAGGATGTGAGGTTAGGACAAGAAAAGAGGTGAAATTGAAATGAAAATAAATAAAAATAAATGAGGATTTTACCTGATGAATTTCTTCTCCTTGAGAACCTATTTATGGAACATGGGTTTTGGGCTTTCATTGAGACCAAAGGATCTTGGACATGGGGGAGAGACCTAGAAAGAGCATTGGGAAGAAATTGGAAAATATTCAAGGCTTAAGAGGTGCGAGGATAAATGGTGGTGAGGGTGGTATTCATAGTGGAGGAGAGGGGTGTTTTCACATTATTTGTTTCATTAGTTAAATATTTTTCCTCAATAATATGAATATTCTGATCATTAGCATTAAATATATTAAAATAATATAGTGGAGTTTGATATTATGGACTTACATCATCTATGACTCAAGAATTCATGTATTTAACTTATACCATAAGTTACAATATCTCACTATTCACTAAAAGATCAACTATTTTATGAAAATCACAAAAAAAACACTATACACATTTTTTGACATGTATAATTCAAAAATATACTCCATTTTATGAAAATAATTTCATAAATATGAGAAATTTAATTTCTAATCAAACTAATCATTTACATAAAAAATATAAATTTTACAATGATAACTAATTTTATTATAGTTTGAAAAAATAATTATGGTCACCTAAAATTATCATATAATCATATGAAAACAAAATATAAATTTAATAATGCACCTTATGAAAATAATTTTCTTTTAAAGACATTATATTAATTATAAAATTGAAAATAAACATTTATGTTTATAAAAAATATTAACACTTAATTAATAATTTCAAAAACATTTATTTATGTGTACTATGATATAATTATATAATATTACCACTTATAAGATTCCTAAATTTTATTTATAATTTTATAGGAGAGGTTTCGATTCAATTAGAATAATTATTAATCCCAATGGTCGCATTGGTATTCCAGCGTTCAAGTTACTATTTCATTGATATGTGCTCCTTAATTTCTAGAAAAAACCTCTTATTTCATTCATTATTATTTTATCATGTTTATTTTTTGTTCTCTACGTAATTCTATATGCTTTATAATAAATGACATAAATTTTTGTGCAACTTATAATAATAAATGAAATGAATTATTTTAAGAGGATACATACCCAAAAATCATCAGGTGTCATATTCTTCCCTCCTTCAGAAATCTAATCCTAAATATTTTTCATGAATATTTCCCACTAAATGGATAAGGGTGGTTTATCTTCATAACATCTTCATGATCCCACATTGCTTCTTCCATTTTATGGTTTCTCCAAATAACCTTTATATGTCAAGTCATCTGATTTCTTTATAGTTACTCTCATGGGTCAAGAATCTAGATATGATCTCCACTGTAAGAAAAATTAGTTTCCATTAATATTTCTTCATATGTGAGTACATGCATTGGGTCTGGACGTACTTCTTTAACAATGATATGTGGAACAAATCAGGAAATTTGACGAGACTTGGCATCATTTCTAATAGATAATATACAGCTATAATTATTTCCATAATTTCAAGTGGGCCAATGTACATGGGGATCATTTTCCCATTCCTACCAGACCTTAAGACACCCTTCCATTGAGATACATTTAGAAAGACATGATATCAGACTTGAAATTTAAAATCCTTTCTTTGGTTGTAACCATAACTCTTTATTCTACATTGATCTACATTAATACATTCCTGAATAGTCCTTACCTTTGTCATCTTATCTTCAATAATTTTTAGGCATATAACTTTCCTATCACAAAATTCATGACACAAGTTGGAGTTCAACATATCTTGACATATAAAGCTTCATATGGCTCCATTTGAATACTAGAATGGAAACAATTATTTTAGAAAAATTAACCGAAATGTAAATAAAGATCCCACATACTATGCAAGTCAAGTGAGCATGATCTCAACATATCATCCAATGTGTGAATAGTACTTTTATATAGTCTGTCAGTTTGTGGGTGATAAGATGTACTCAAAATAAGCTTAGTATCCAAATCCTTTTTAAAAATATCCTACATTTTGATGTAAATCGGGGATCTCAATCAGAACAAATTGATAGAGGTTCACCATGAATTCTTAAAACTTCATTTATATAGAGATTTTTAGATGCTCAAGTATATAATATTCTCTTATAGTACAGAATGGGCGGATTTTGTAAGGTGGTCAACAATAACCCAAATTTAATCATTCTGTAATGGTGTCCTTGGTAGTCCTATGAAAAAGTCCATCAAAATTTCATCCCACTTCCACATAGTAAAAGGTAGAGGTTTCATTAATCCTCTTGTATATTTTCTCTCATACTTCACATGTTGAAAAACTAGACACCTTTACATATAGTTGTTAATTTCCAGCTTCACGTTATCCCACAAAAAAATCTTCTTTGGATATCTATACATATATTGGTACTACTAGGGTGTATAGAGAAATTTGATCTATGAGCTTATTCTAATAGTTACCTTTATATCTATTGTATGGAACACATAACCTATTTCCAAATTTCAGAATTCCATCATTATACTCAAAGTCTGGAAATCTTACATCCTTACCACCTTTAATTTTCTTTTGAAAATTATCGTCATCAAATTGAGATCTTTTTATCCTCTCCCATAAATATGGTTTATCAATCATTTGAAAAATTAGTGATGGGATCCATTGCTCAATAAAATCCATATCCATCTTTCCAAAATCCATGAATATAGTGTCCTTCTCAATCCTCATTTGGGTATGAATTCTATGATATTTGATTTTTAATGAATCTTCTACCTTATTTTCTTTTCCTCGATGGCAGTGTACTGAGAAATCAAAATCTATAAGTGATTCGAGCCATCACCTTTGCATCATAAAGATTTATTTCAATGTAAATATGAATTTAAAACTCCTGTGATCCTTATATATCTCGCATCTTTCACCATATAGTTAGCGTCTTCATATATTTAGAGAAACTTTTACCACTGATAATTCATGATCATGAGTCGGATAATTTTTTTTCATGAGTATTCAACTACCTTGAGGCATATGCAATAACTATATTATTTTTCATTAGGACACAACCAAGTCCTTTATTTGATGCATCACTGTATATAAAAAACCCATCATTTCGTAAATGTAGAGTCAAAATACTAAAATTGAATAATCTCCTCTTTAATTATTTAACGCATTCTGCACGTTGTTTTTTATACGAATGATGGATAGATCCTTTAAACATGTGTTTTAGTTTGAAGAATCACTGCTTCTAGGAGGTTTCCGTTGGATTTATTCATGGAACCAGGAACACCCTATAGTTATTTATCCAAAAGGGACCTTCTTTCCAAAGGCATGTGTTCGTTTTGTTTTAACTTTACGATACTTAAGAACATGCATTGGTCGATAAGTTGGGAGGTCAGACTCATAACACCCTTTTGAGGGGAAATATTGTCTACTCCAGGGCTCTCTTTATAAATTTAAGATATTTTCATGAATCCTTATTAATTGACCATGTATAACATAAGTTTCCTTAGAATTTTTAACCACTTATTAACATGTGTGAAATTCAAAATAATTCATATGTATTCGATGTTCTTCATTAATGGAGAGATGTATATGTATTCGAGGTTCTCCATCAATGGTATCCTATCATATACGAATTAGATATTATTTTAATTATTTCTATGATGATACTGGTTTTTAATCCACTTAGTTGGGCACTCTAGAATTTATTGTAATCTAGGGAGAAAAAGTTTCGTTTTGATATTGGGATTGTACCCAAAAAATGGGCTACATATGTATCCTTGTGAAAAGAATTAGAACACTTGTAGTTCGGAGCCAATTAACAGAACACATCATTCCCTTTAAGGTCATGTGATAAGGACCTGGAAATATATTTTAATGTCATGTGGTAAGGAAATCTATTTGAAAGGATATTATTCAAAGTTTGGTGTGGGACTTATGCCTATCCAGCCCAATGAACTAGTAAAGAATATGGATTTTAAAGTAATATTATATCCTTTTGGGAATATGGACCAAGGAGAACTTGGTAGATTTGAAGTGTTGGGTTTGAACCTCAAGGAGGCTTATTACATATCCCATGTGTATGGGAATACAATCCCACATAGTTCAACAAGTATCATAGGAGAGTATAGTCCTTTGAGAGAAATGAGTTTTGGATTACTCCTTTAAAAGGATGGCTTGATGATTTTGGGGTTTAATTTGGGGGTTATTCATAAGGAGGATGCCCAAATGAATAGAATTAAGGCTGGACTCCTAAAAAGGGCATCCGATGAGCTCAGGCCCTGAGAAGGATTCCAACGTATCCCTGTGAAAGGAATCAGAGTTCTCGAAGTTCAATATTTTGTTCAAATGTTGTAATTATGACAAATATCTAAGACCATGTGAATCATTCTTAGTGTGGTAAATAAGAGGATGTCAAATATTTAACAAAGGAAGCCACACATTTCATCCTCTACTGGTGAATGAAGGCGCACCTATGGCAGCCAGGGTGGATGAGGGCGAGGCGACGAGCCTTTCCTATGTTCTCTTTACATTGGACATGGGTCCAATGAAAGGAAGGAGGAATGAAGGTTAGGGGATTACACAAGGATGACTTCCCTAAGATTTATCTTGGTAGGGGAGGGATAATTTTCATTTTCTTGAATGGAAAAACATTTGTGAACCATACATTCCCTACTAGAGACTTGAGGTTCATGGTCTTTGAAAAGGGATAGGTCGGGTCCCAAAACCTAATCCTCAAAAGCAATAACATCCCAACACTATTTCTGAATGAAAGGTCTATGTTACTGCGGATATACAAAACCACATACACTCCATGAATCCTAAACTCATTGTGAAACAACTTTGGGAAAACTGTAATAGCGGATATAAAAACCCAAATAGAAGACATGCTAATGTGCCTTCCCCAATGTTTTGATAATTCAAAAGGTTTTGGTTGAGGTCTCAACATAATCCAATTCAGACAAGGAATAAAATAAAGAATAAGCCCTTCCATGAATGGCTTTGAGGAAGGCTTGATGGCTTGTAGACTAAAGTGAGTAAGTTAATCAAAAGGGGTACCCATGTAGATTATTGTGCATAAGAAGGATTGGGAGACCTGACATTCACTTAAGAAACAGACAACTTGGATGTTAATAGTTGGTCAAGATCTAACTAAAGCCTTTATGATTATT
Organism: Viscum album; assembly: GCA_963277665.1. NCBI lineage: Eukaryota > Viridiplantae > Streptophyta > Magnoliopsida > Santalales > Viscaceae > Viscum > Viscum album. The sequence continues at coordinate 607,831,408 of OY728125.1, forward strand.
CATAGGTATTTTTGTATGTGTGGCACTCAAGTTCCTATGAGATGAAAAGTTTACATGCAAGTGTTTCTGATTTGGGGAGGTTGGGCTCTTTAGGCCCGCAGGAGTTATTGATTTCAGACACTAAAAGGAAATTATTCCAACGATCCTCCCTCAAATCCTATGATATAGATATTAAAAAACTTCCTTGAGAGTTTTCAAAAACTTGGGAGAAGCACAAGGGTGACCAGAGCTGCAATTGGGATTCTCAGAAATTCATCCATACAAATGAAGGCCCCAAGGGACTATTTATAGGGAAAAAAGGAACTTGGGCGAAATGAAATTAGGCATGCAAGTATGCTGCATTCCAGAAATATGGCATGCAAGTGGCTGTGTTCCGGTGGGTGGAACCGAATTTAGTTGTGTGTCACTGGTGATTTGGCCTTACTGGGGTGATGGTTTGAAGACTTATCCCAAAAAATACCTTCATTCTCCTCGAGCATGCTGGCACATAGGTGTTTGCGTGCAGGTTCCTTAAGACCTACTTTATGGACTTTTCCAAAAAAATTACACCATACTATGGGGGTTGTTCCACTTCACTCCTACTTGGGATTAGTGCCGGGCTACGGTCTTGGCCCTTCCGGCTGGTGCCTTCTCTACCATCACTAACCCCCATGAAAAATGCATAGTCACACCGCGAACGTTTCGATCCCAGTTGAGGAAATTTTGTAGAAAAGTGCATGGGACACATTTCATGGTGTATAAAAAAGCCCCCCTTAGAATTTGATTCATTCAGAATGAAAAGAATCTTGTTCTAAGGTAAAATTAGGTATCTTTGACGCATTCTGACATCATATGGTTGGATTTGTAGCTGCAGAAAGATTTTAATGATAATCTAGTTTTTTCCTAATCCATGGGGCCTAGAGAGCATAGTTTGATTATTACTAGGGTTATATAGAAAACCCCAAAAAATTTATATCTTTTGAAATTTTATTTCTCAATATTACCTAAATAAAAAAAAATGTATGTTTAGTGAGCTGGGACTTGAATTTTGTTTATAGTACCCTTTGATGGTTCCCAATCTGATGAGTACCACATCTCTTGTTGTTTCCAGTTTAGAGTCATGCATGTTGGACTATAAAGGGCTAGTGTTTAAGTTCGAATATATTTGACCATAAATTTTGAAATTAGATACCATATAAGAGTCAGTGGATAAGAATTTCTTTAATATTATTTAAATATTTCCAAGTGGAATCTTGATCAATGATTTTTATGGTAAATAAATAAAGATCTTGCATCAACATAAGAGGGTATCTTCCATGAACGAATTTACCAATATTTGAAAAACTTGTTATAAGATTTGTGTTATGTAGGGCCAACTAGGGCATATGCTGCATTTCCAATTAGTGGTATCTTTTGACTGACATGCCTGTTTTGTAGGAAACGTATGCAAGGAAACCTAAGGGCACATACTACATAGTCATGAAAAAGAAATCATAGGAATTTTACATTTTACTGATGATAAAAAAGGGAAAATAAGATTTTTGGGACTCAAGACTACGGTGGGTGGTTTTTTCAAGGAAATGAATTTCAAGAATAAAGGACTATCTTATGTTGACATATGTCATTGATAAGAAAACCATTTCTATATAAATTTAGTGTATTAGGAAAGGATAAAATCTATTATAAGGGGGATTTATGATATCAGATTGTACAGTTTTAACTCATTTAGTGAGGACAACATACTATGTAGTTTTAAGTCATGTTGTGATGACTTTGTTCTGTGTAGTTTTAAGTCATGTAGTAAGGAAATTGTGTGAATTTAATTTAAGGCCTTTATCATTGAACAAAGGTATGAGACTCTCCCAATTTCTTGATAATTTGTTTGGAATCATTATACAATATTCAATAATAGAAGGAAAAATTGTAAACTATTATTTGAGAATTTTTGATCTACAGAATGATATGGGGAAATGGCTAAAATCATTAGAGGAAGTCTCTTTCAAAAATGAAGTTGCCATTATTTGAAAAATCCATTATAGAGGCTGTGTAATGCATGGTCAACTAGGGAATATGCTGCATAGACAAATAGTGGTATCTCTTGACCAACATTCTTGTAATGTATGTAACATATGCAAGGCCACCTAAGGGCACGTACTACATAGTCAGGTAAAAGAGCTCTTAAGAATTTATCATTCTATTGATTACAGTCAAATAAAGTTTATGGTGATTTAAATTTTCCAAAGCACGGAGATTTGTTTATGGATAAATCTACCTGAATATGGATAGGGTATTTCTAACCAAGATTTCCAATGATTCATAAGAATATGACTTATATGAGGGTCTGACCCAAACGTAGGATGTATGGTGTCTGTAGTTTTTAGGTCATACGTCTAGAACCAGAAATACAGACAGTATATGATATCTGGTCTAGTTATCCATGGTTATTTCATATTGATTTGAAGACATGGAGAGGGAAATGTGTAAACCATGGTCTTAAAGACTTTCAGATTGAGAGAAAGGAAATGGTATATATACATGAATAACTTCTTTAAAATAAAAATTATTGTATATTTTCATCAATGTTTGAAGGAGAAAAAGATATAATAACCAAGAATGAATTTACCATCCTTTGAAATCCCGTTAAGTGGGTTGTATTATGCAGGTCCAACTAGGGAATATGCTGCATAACCAAATAGTGACATCTTTTGACTGAAATACTTGTTATGTAGGAAACTTATGCAAGGCCACCTAAGGGCATGTACTACATAATCAAGTAAAAGATCTCTCAGATATTAGAAACTATGTCACCAGAAACTGTAAGAAATATTATTATGATCTAAAAATATTCATGATTAAGAGTGTGAAATATGAATGGGGGTAATGCTTTATTCATATGAGAAATATTTGAATCAATACTGACCTTGAATTTGGAGTCCCTTACATAGATCTGATTTGTATTTAAAATGTGGAAATTCATGTATACTTGATGGGTTTTATGAGGATATGACTTAAAATAAAATCTTCCTTCATATATTTTTTTACCGTATGCAAGAGAGGGGGAAAAACAAATTTCCCCATGGATTGTACATAGATTTAAGGCATAGTCATCACTACGTATCTCAATAGGATTAGTATTAAGATACATGTAGTTATTAAAAGGATCATTCAGTTTATCATCATATGGTTAGGATGTCTGTTGTGAATGTTAAGGTCTTGTAGTCTGAACCACTGATAATCCCCAAAATAAATTGAGACACATTATTTATACAGAGAAGTTTTTTTACCCAATTCATAATCCCATGTGGGCTATGCTCGGTGTGAGAAATAAGCAGGAGTAAAATGTTTCTTCTAGAACACAAAAGATGACAGAAGTAAAGAATAGGGGTATTAGGGTTAAGTGATGGATGAGCCGGGGCATAGGATATGGGCGCACTACATTTCTTGTTGGAGAAAGAATCACGGAAAACAAAGTTCTTTGATTTCTTTGTAGTTTAACATCATGTGGTAAATATGGAGGTGAACCGATGTGAAAAGAAAGACATGTTGTAGCTATATTGAGGGATAAAACCCAAGTGTCACTGGGTGCAAGAATCAAGCTATATATAGTTCTTTAAACACTCCCAATGCATGTTTGATTCTTATATAAAGAATAAAAGTGGTTTTTTATATATTGTGGTTTGTCTCAAGATTGGAGATCTAGGAATATCTATATATCTCATACAGATGAGAATCATGTTGTATGTAGTTTTTGAAACAATCATTTCCCACACCAATCAATTTTTATATGGGGAATAAGGACTTTTGACATGTTCTGAGAGAATGGTTAAACTTAAGAAACAAAATGGTATAGGGATAAAACCATGTATCTTAAGGGAACACTCTATATAGATATGATTCATATACAAGATGATAAAAGGAAATAAAATATTTTTCGGTTACAGCTGGGCCTAAGATTGGAGATCCATAAGTCTCTATGTATCTCAAATAGATAAGAATCGAACAACATGTAGTTTATGAAATGGGGTCCCTATGAAGATCTGATTCCAACATTGGGAAGAAAGGGTCTCATGTTCCACTAAGGAGATGAAATGATATCAATGATGCTTGCAAATAAAATCTCCTAATGTCAAGTAGAGAAGAATTTATTCTTACATTTTAATGTCGTATAATGAGTACAAATGATTTCATGTAGTTTAACGTCGTGTGATAAGGATACATATGGTTGTTATGAAGTTTACTGTATTAATATTAGGACTTTGTGTTGTGCAGTTTAGAGTATTATAGCGAGGAAGATGTACTGTGCAGTTCTATGTCTTATAGGGAGGACATTGGGAGCTGTGCATTTTTTAGTTTTGCAGTGAGGATGATGTATTGTGAAGTTTTAAGTCTTGTAGTGAAGACATTGGGGTTGTGTAGTTTTCAGTTTTGCAGCAAGGATGATGTACTGTGTAGTTTTTTGTCCTGTAGTGAGGACATTGAGGGATTTTCAATTTTCAGTCTTATGGCGAGGACGATGTATTATGCAGTTTTAAGTCTTTTAGTGAGGATATTGGGGGTTGTCCAGTTTGTAGTCTTACAGCGAGGACGATGTACTGTGCCATTTTATGTCTTGTAGTGAGAACATTGGGGTTTTTACAGTTTTTAGTCTTGCAGTGAAGAATATGTATAGTGTAGTTTTAAGTTTAGTAGTGAGGACATTGGGGGTTGTGAAGTTTTTAGTTTTGCTGTGAGGATGATGTACTATACAGTTTTATGTCCTTCAGTGAGGAAATTGGGGGTTGTGCAGTTTTTAGTCTTATAGCGAGAATGACGAACTATGCTTTTTTTAGTCCTGTAGTGAGGACATTGGGGGCTGTTCAGTTTTCAGTCTTGCATCTAGGATGATCTGTACTGTTACACAAAGTATTTCTTCAAGAATATCTCACTGGTTGGAGTTGTAATAATCTCTCCATCCATTGAGATTAAGGCATATAGTCAATTTTAGTAAACCTTATGTATGGAATAAGGTCCTTCCCACTTTTGGATCAAGCATTGTTGGTTTCTTTCCTAGTATTATGGGAGTCCTAAGGACCAATATCAATTCTCCTTGAAGAATTAAATGTAGGCAAACTTTCTTGTTAAAGGATCGTGTTATTCTATTTTTATAGAATTGTAAATGATGCAAAGTATGAAATCTTTTTCACCTAATCATTCTAACTCATCAAAAGATTTTTGAGACCTCTTTTATATGTAGACAAATGATCACATATTTCAACTCTAAGTGAAGTAAATTGAATTTCAATTAGAAAAACTACTTGTGTTCCTTACACCAATGAATAAGGGGGTTCCTGGGTGGATGTACGGGTAATAGTCTGATAAGCCCATAAAGCATGAAAAAGTTTATCTAACCATGATTTCTTATCTTTATCCACCATATTCTGAAGTATATTTGATAGGTTCTTATTAAAGGCCTCTATTTATCCATTGGTCATATCATGATAGTGAGATGAATGGTTGGATTTAATATTGTGGTCCTCATATAACTTATTTACCTCAATAGAATAGAAATTGTTTCCATTCTCCATCAATATAGTATGAGGGACACTAAATATGGTGATGATGTTAGTTTTGAAAAAACTAACAATGATTTTGGATTTGACATCATTGAGATGTATTTCCTCAGTCCATTTGGAGAATAAATCAGTAGCTGTAAGAATATAATTAAATTGTTTAGCCGTAGCTAGAGGATAAGGTCCTTCTACATCCATTCCCCATGTGGAAAATAGCCAGGAATATTTATCTATATGTAGAAACTCTAGGGGTTCATGAATTAAGTTATCATGAACTTGGATGGGATGACATTTCATAGTTAAATCTGTGAAATACTATGTCATTGAAGGCCAAAAGTATCCAAGCATTCGAATTTGATCAGAAATCCTATGCCCAGACTGGTGATCACCATAATCTCCAGAATGCACTTCTTTCATGACAGCTACAGTTTTTTCTCCATCAATACATCTAAAGAGGATTCTCTCAAAGCCTCATTTATAGATAATCTTCTGGTGATCTGTACTATCCAAAAGAGTAAAATTGGTCGATCATCATCAAATCTGTTCTTTTTTTACCTCTATCTAGTTTTAGTAATCCATTTTGAATGTATTCCATGATTGGTGTTATCCATCATGTGGTATGAACATATGGCTCAGAAATCAGGCTAGTGTAATTAATTTCCTCTATTATAATTTCAATTAATGGTGAGACAACAAGATGATGGGCTTTGTTGATGACTGTCTCATACTGGTTTGGATCTAACAAGGTTGTAGCTGCATTATCTAGTGCATGATCTTGGGCATTTTGTGATCACGGGACATAAGACAATGTCGAATCTGTGGGAAATTCATCTATTCACCCTCTGATATAATCAAACAACGTTATTAACTCTTCTTTTCTGATATAATATTCCCTATTGATTTGTTTGATCACCAACTCTGAATCAACCTTCACTTTCAAGTGGGTCACTTTCACCAAAAGTGTCAATTCCGTACTTGCGATGAGAGCTTGATACTCTACCTCATTGTTGGTTCCTCCATCCAATAATAAGAAGGAATAAGGCTGCAATACCTTTCTATAAAGATAGGGACAATTCCTAACCCAACTTTGTTGAGTTTATGGTTTTCCAATCTATTACTTGTTGGACTTATAGAGGCACCATTAAAGTACATCTCCCATGTTTGGGGATTCTCGTGAATAGAGAAGACCACTTCATCAGGAAGTTCAGTATTCAATGATGCATCTTCTGCAAATGGGTGTTCAGTAGGGAAGTCTTCCAGAGCTTGGCCCTTTGTTGCTTTCTAAGGCCCAAATTGAACACCGAAATGTTCTAAAATAACTGCCCACCATGCCAGATGCCCTGTAAGCATAGGACGATAGAGGATAAAATTTATTGGGTTATTGCTAGATACCAATTGGGTCTTATGATGTTATCAGTAGTGCCTCGATTTCTGAACTACCACGATTAGTTCTAGGATGCACTTTTCAATAATTGAATATCGAGTTTCTACATCAAAAATCGTAAGATTGAGATAGGAAATGCTATTTTCATTCCTAGAATCATTATTTTAGCCAAGGAAGTCACCTGGTGATCGCTCTAAAGCTATCACATAGATTATAAATGTTCTTCCTTTAACATGTGGAATTAATACTGTTGGAATCAAGAGATATTTCTTGATGTTATAAATTGACTCTTGGAAGTCATCATTCCATTGATAGGTGACTCCCTTCTACATTAATTTGGTGAAGAGAAAACAATTTCCTAAAAAATTGGTGATAAGGAGCCGAATATAGGCCAATTCTACTTGGAGTCCTATTAATTATTTAAAATTTAGAAGAGGTGACATGCCAAGGATTGATTTTTTTTCTCAGGATCAACTTCGATACAACAATGGCATACAAAACATCTCAATAAATTTCATAAGGTTACCCCAAAAGAACATTTCAAGAGGTTCATCTTCAAATTGTGTTGCTGATGTTTATTGAATATGGTCATTAGATCATCCATGTTATCAGAAAAGTTTCTTAATTGAACCACAATATCATCAACATAACATTCGACAAACTTCCCTAAGAAGGTTTTGATGATATTTTTCATGGAATGTTGATACGTTACACATGCATTATTTAATACAAATGGAATTACCTAATAGAAATACACACCTTGAGGGGCTCTGAAGGATGTAGAATCTTTATCCTTTGAGGCCATATGGATTTTATTATACCCATAGTAGGCATCCATAATGAAAAAAGATTCATACTTAGTTGTTGCATCAATTAAAAGTTATGTGATCGGAACTGAAAAGTAATATTTAGGACATGCCAGTTAAGATCTATGAAATCAATGAAAACCTAGATTTTAACATCCTTCTTTTTCACTGGGACAATGTTGGCCAGAAATTTGGGATATTGAACCTCCCTTACAAATTTATACAATATAATCTTATTTATTTTAGCTTCAAATTTAGAGGCATGAGTTGGGTGAGTTCTTCTTGGTTTCTACTTGAATCCTTGATGTTCTTATGTTAATCCCAAATGATGAGTGACTACATCGCAATTAGGTCCTATTATTTCTTTATAATTCCAAGAAAATATATCTTTATGTTTCCTTATACATGAAGTATACCCTTATTTCTCTTTAGAAGTAATGGTTGCACTAATTAGAGTGGGGCGTGGATCTACATCTTTAACTAGATTTGTTTCTCTGAGCTCATCCAAAATGGTAGGGACACCTACCTCAAATGTTAGAGGAGCCTCTATGAGATATTATTCTTCTTATTTATCACATATAACTTATTTTGTTTATAATTTCATTTTATATAATGAATCAAAATTTTCAGATTTAGGGGAGGAATCAGTATTTGAACACCCTGATGAAGAGGCCATTATTTCTGACCATACTGATGATGAATGGTCTTCTGGTGGTCAAAAAGAGGAGATGATTGATTTTGAATCAACATCCCTATCTTCCTCTAGAATTGATACAACTTCTTATATTCCGATTGATGAAGTAGAGGGTTGTTGTAGTTCAGTGGTTGAAATTAAGATATATTCATTTAAGCTTTCACCACTACTTAGGGAATCAATAATTTCTCCCATTCTCTCAGGCTTTATTGCCACAATTTCCATGATTGAAGTTACTGGATGAATTCTTGGATTTGGGTTTACCCTTTAAATTTTATTGATTGCTTACACATAATATATACTCAAAATTATTAATGTGTTTGGTGGGATCTTTTCTTGGACATTCATAACATTAATTCAGGCTACCTCCATTACCATGGACCTCGTTCCCTTCTTGTGATTAAATTACGATTCAATAAATTTAGATTCACACATTATGAAAGAATCCTTATCACCATAAAAGTTCTTGATTTGACCATTGAAATAGTAATTGTGACATTCACGGTATAATGAAGGTATGGCTGTATGTTGATGTAGCTATGGCCTTCCAAGAAGAATCTTGAAGGCTGTGTCATGACGAACAACCATAAAATATAAATTAGACACAAGATCGCCAGACAGAGTACTGGGTGTAATCTCACCTAGAGGTTCTTGGTCATTTTTTCATATCCTTGCAACATTAATGTAGAAGGAGATAAGTCAAGTTCAGTGTGGCCCAATCAACAATGTTTACGAATAAAAATGAGGTTGAATACTAAGCCATTATCAATTAAGGATCATTTGATTTCTATGTCATTGATCCTTCTAGATAGATATAAGGGCCTGATATTTCCATGTACAACAACATCTTCATCTTAATCCATAAAAGATATAACTTCATTACACTATGTCGAATCATTCCTTATATGGTAAACCTCAACATCAGCAACTTCAGTTTCAAACTCTTGAGGACTTGACAAAGCCTCAATAAGTGCTTCTTGAAGATCTTTTGATATATTTAAGGCATCCATAATTGCCAACATGGCTGGTACATAGGATAACTATTTAAAGACATAATATTTTTGTCCAAAGGTCTGTGTTTCCCCACATAGAGATGTTGTTTTGTAGGTGCCTTGGAAGTTGACACTCCTGGTGTGGATATACCCTGTGTCAGAGTAGAAACTGGAAATACTCCAAGATTTGGTAGATTAGAATGACTAGGTTTATCTACTTACTGAGAGGGAGATGGTGTAACCTCTAATCGGTCCTCCAAAATAATCATGTCAGGACCGAATATATCAGGCATGGAAGAATCTCTATGTTCTTGTTGATCCCACTGAAGGGGTCTACGATGAGTTTCTTCCACATATATGGTTTGAGCAGGGGTAGAGTTAAAATAATGGCTTCTAGAATTCCCACTGCTTCCCTTGTATCCTCGACCATAGGCTCTTCCTATAGTTCCCTAGTTAGATACAGGGAGCTCATACTCATTATAACTAAAATCACCATGGGTATAGGGATCTGTTAAGTGGATAACGTTGATGGTACCAAAAATCAATTCTTCATATGATGAAGATTTTACTTGACCGGTCAATCCTAGCTCTACCATTTGGTGGGGTGGTGCCTGTGCTTTTGAATCATATGACATGAAATCTACAAGAGTCAAATACAACATTGACCTTTACATGAGATTTTCTTTGTGTGACTTCTTTTGACCTTCTGATCACGTTTCCTTATTGATGATTGACTTTAAGAGGACTGATCTTTTTATGCATGTGTTTTTACTGTGGATGAAGTAGTTGAAGAAGCAATTGGATGATTAAATAATGTTTATAAAATAGCATGATTTCGGTTCATCATTTTCATAATCATACAATCATCATATTTCTACACATTTTTAGTTTTGACTTCCTTCTATTCATTTACTTTCTCTGGATTAGTAGCAGTAACACATGCTACTTGAGGTAAAGAACTTTTCAGTTTTACTTATCTAGTGTCAACCATTTTTTGCAGGACGTCCTTGAAAATAAAAAACTCTTGAATGGGATGCCCTAACATCTAGTGAAATGGAAAATAATTCGAAATATCTTCATCTCCTTAATTGTTTGGGTTCTTCAACCTTGGGAACTGAAACTAATTTTTTTCTAGAGCTAAAATGATGTAATCGGGAACCTGTTCATTCCAAAAAGAATAAACATTGTTCTTTAACTCCTAAAACTATCTCTACCATTGATCTCTTTCATCATCTTGAAGAGGTGGTTGTTGCTGTTAATGGTCGGGAGGAAGAGCACTTCAATATGATGATATTTTTGAAGTGGAAGTAGGTACAAGTTCTTTCTTGAGTGTAACTGTTGAAGCCTTTGCTTTCCCTATTCTACTTCCCAGAGATGATATAATTACATGAGTTTTAGCTTTAATTTCTATAATGGAATCTTTCATCTGTTGAGAAATTGAAGCAAGGTCTTGAAACCCTCTTATGTATTTTATAGGGATCAGTGGTATGCGTAGCTCATCTTGCTGATTTTCCACACAAATTGGCAACAACTATTGCTGAGAGAGTGCCAAAATTAATGAATACGTTAATATTTTCCATCAAGCAGTGAAATCTAAAACTCTTTATTTTTACATTTGTTTTCAATTTGTAAGATCAAATACTATTGTCTTTAAAAGCGTTCAGCGGAATTGAAGATGTAATTTATGAAAGAGATCTTCCCATCTAGTAATTGATCAAGATTGGAAAATTGTATACCATATAAAAGCTAGTCCTTGTAATGACTACACAAAACACAAAGCTTTACTATTTATTATTATTGAGGAGTTCCCATCATGGGATAAAAATGAGAAATGAAATGTATTAAGTGTTGGTTAGGATCTTTTGAACCATTAAATATTGGGAATGTGGTATTCACAATATTTGGTTGGGGATGGATTAGATCCACCCATTCAGGGTAGGATTTATTTTTTTGTTGAACTGGCATACTCCGTTCTTCCATGGATTCCAATAATGTTGTTAATGCCCCTATTTTTTTCATAAGAACATGTGGAATATCTGGATGTGATGGGACATCTACATGTACCACAGCTAGAGCTTTAACTAGTGCAATGACTGGAAAAACCATTAGTAGTGGTGCTAATATTTTCCTTGGAAAACCCACGGGAAAATTCCTATAAGGATGTGTTTGATCAATCTCTATCTATGTACCCAAAGGATGGAATTGATTATCTGAATCTCTAGTAACCAAAAATACTCTTTTCTAAAGAGCTCTTACAGGATTTTAAAGTTGAGGATCTATTTAGGGAGTATGTCTAGTAGAAATGACAAATAGTATTTCGTAAGTTGAGGCAGAAATCATTAATGCAATCTTCTGCCATCATTTCTGGAATGTTGTTTTGAGAATTTTCCAAAGGCAAGAACATGACTGGTATTTCTCCTTTAGACAATTGTTTTCTCATGTTTAAAATATTTTCATTGCCTTCTTCTAGAGGTTTCTCCACTTGTTCTGACCAAATTTGGTGCTTCTTGATTATTTTATTAAAAATAATGGAATTAGTTGCTTTTTACTCTACTGTATTAGAAGACATGTGACCCAAGGGAGGTTTGTAGAATGATTTTTCAGTCATGATATCTTCTGGTTGAGAAAGTATTCCCCCTATTAATGACAAGGCATCAGACATTTCTGGTCTTGTATTGGAAAGTTCCTTGAGATAAGAGGGCTTTGTCATTACTACATTTTCAATTATAAAATTAATTTGATAATGAGAAAACAAATACAGAGAGGACCTGTGTAGCGAATGCCATCATGGGGAGGAACACCATGGTGGATTATAGAAAAGGATAAATTCTATTAATCCTTGGTCTTTTAGCCACATAGAGGGTTTCCATGGCTCTCATCTGAAGATAAGATCTCTGGATTGACCAAAAATTTTATAAAGCAAGTCTTCATGATGAAGTGTTCGATGAAGAAATTCAGAATTATTTATACTGCTCCCATAATTTTTTAATGAGATGGTAGGATATTGAGATGTAATAGAGAAATTTATGAGGGCTTCAAGAACTCTAGCATTAAGAAGAGTCATATTTCATCTTCACTATTGATTTTACAACTGTGTTTGCTGAGACTTCTTCTTGGATGTTCTTTTAAACTTTGTTGGGGACACTTGCCGGGAGAAGTGGTTATCAAGGGAAGGTTTATATGTCTACCTTAGAGAAGTTGCCAAAATGGATTAATTACCTCCAATTATAATGACGGTATGTTCCCAATCCTATTTTCCATATGATATGGGGTAGTATGTCCCATGAACCTCCTAGACTGGAACATAGGTGTGTATTTTCTCTAGGATAGCATGCCGATGTTTCATCCTAGTTGTGGGGATAGAATAATGTGTATGTTCCCCTAGTACTTCGGAAGTTCTAGTAATCATATTATGGCATGCTTCTATAATATGGGAAGAGATTTTTGTCTATCCTTTCACCATTGATAATATGGGTTTGGTGTCTTTAGTGGATGGAACAATAATATATGTCCATTTTGTATCTAGAGTAGATGTATGTGTCTGATCCTATCCTCATTTTCCTATCAATGGGTTTTTAAATTACTCATGTATGGGGGCAGAGAGTTGGGTATGCCCAATATTTGTCATCGGAGCCTTCCAACTAACATCTCCAGGTGCTGCCAAATGAGACTGTTGGTAGGATTGATGAACGCTAGAAGGTGTATGTTCTTATAGGATATTTTTTACCAGGCATGGTTGTAGGACTTCCTTTAATATTGATAGATGATAATACTAGAAAAATTGGTGATTGAAGTAATGTTTACGTTCTTGTTTACAAATTTCCACCACATTTTATTGGTGTTATTATTTAAATGCAGTTAGATGAGCCTGGTGACTAGCTGATAATGTTTAAACATGTGTATGTTCATGTTCACAGTACTCCACTAGATATATCTGGCAGGACCGGTGGGTTTCTTCCAGATGAGTATTCTAGGCAACAAAATTAGAAGAGACGGGTGCATATTCCGTCTCGTAGTTTTCTATGAAGTTAGGTTGATGGACTTCTCTAGAGGGGGAAGAGGTGAGAACCTTCTCCCTGTTTTCCAGATGTTGTCCCCGAAATTTTTTCTTGCATGCCCGGGTCTGAGGGACCTCAGCCAAAAGTCCATAGGAAACACCACCATCATGTTGGGGGTTCACTGCTACACAATTTGTCTGACGGTGATTTTTGGTGGGATCCCTCAAGAACCCTGCATCTTTGAATTGATGTCCCGAGAGACCTCTTGATCCCCATCCATGTTGTACGGGAGGGACTAGTTTTTGTGTTTCGAGGATAATGACCAGAAATGGTTAAATACGGTGGATGGAACCATATTCTTCTTGATCATCAGTCATCACTGGCCAGATGATCGAGTATATTTATTAACCTGGAGAGCATGTCGTGCAGCCTCCAAAGTTGGGATTGTACCTTGCTGATGGAACTTCTTTACGAACATGTTGGAGACCCAGCGTTGAAGACACTGGGTGGGAAATAACGTCCTTACCATGAATGAGGATTCATCCTGAGAAGTGGTCAGGATGTTCACAGATGTTGTCTTGAATAAATCCATTTTTGACAAAGGTAGTTATAAAAAAACTGAGAAATCAACAATAAGCTCCATTAAAGCGACAAATTTTAGAGGGATACATGCATGATTAATTCCATTTCCTAGAAATCCTTTATCAATTAATAGGGGACTAATAGGTGGGTAACATTATTAAATTGGTTAAGAATTTAAGTCAATTTCACCATTTTTGATTCGTAGTTCCTTGAATCATGTGTTCTAGTTTTTAGAATCACTGCTTCTAGGTGGTTTCCATTGGATTTATTCATGGGACCATGAACACCCAATAGTTCTTTATCCAAAAGGGACCTTCATTCCAAAGGCAAACATTTGTTATGTTTGAACTTTACAATACTTAAGAACATGCATTGGTTGAGATGATGGGAGGTCAGTCTAATGACACTCTTTCGAAGGGAATTATTGTGAACACTGGGGATCTATTTATAAATTTAATATATTTTCATGAATCCTTATTAATTAATGAATTATAACATATGTTTCCCTTGTAATTTTCAATCACTTATTGACATGTGTGAAATTAATAATCATGTGTTTGTATTCTAGGTTCTTCATTAATGGAAATATCCATAAGTATTTGAGGTTCTCAATCAATGGTATCCTCTCATATACTACTTAGAGACTCTTTTAATTTTTTCTATGATGATATTCGTTTTTAATCCACTTAGTGTGGCACTTTGGAATTTATTATCATCTAAGGAGACAATGTTTTGTTTTGATATTGGTATTGTACCCATAAAATGGGCTACCTACGTATCCTTGTGAATGGAATTTGTACCCTCGTAGTTCAGTTCCGCTTAACAGGATAGAACATACCTTTTAAGGTATTGTGATAAGGATATATTCAAACAGTTTAATGTCATGTGGTATGTACAACTAAGCGAATGGTTCTTAGTCAAAGTTTGGTGTTGGACTTATGCCTAAGCAGCACAAAGAACTTGGAATGAATATAGATTTCCATGTAAGATTAGACCCTATTGGGAATATAGACTAAGGAGAACAAGTTAGATTTTAAGTGTTGGGTTTGAACCTCATAGAGGCTTCCTACTTATCCGATGTGGATGGGAATCAAAGACCACATAGTTCAATAAGACTCATAGAAGAGTATAGCCATTTAAGAGAAATGATTTTGGGCTTACTCACTGAAAAGGATGCCTTGATGATTTGGGGGATTAAGTTGGGGCTCATTCCTAAAGAGGATTCCCAAATTAAAATAATTAAGGTTGGGCTCTAAAAAATGACATCTAATGAGCTCGTGCAATGAGAAGTCTTCCAACATATCCTTCTGAAAGGAATCAGAGTTCTCTTAGTTAAAGATTATTTTACAAATGTTGTAATCATGATAAATCTCTAAGCCCGTATGATTCATGCTCAGTCTGAGAAATAAGAGGATGTAAAATATTCAACATATTCACCACACTTTTTCCTCATCCGCTAGTGGAAGAGGGTGAACCTATGGTGGCCAAGGTTGATGAGGGCGCAGTGACGAGCCGTCCCTCTATTTTCATTACATTGGACAAGAGTCCAATGAAAGGAATGATGGATAAAGGTTTGGGGCTTACACAAGGATGGCTACACTAAAATTGATCCTGGTAGGGGTGGGAGACATTTCATTTTCTTGAATGGAAAAGAAATTGTGAATAATTCCTTCCCTATTAGAAACCTGAGGTTCTGTCTCTTTGAGAAGGGAGAGGTCGGGTCCCAAACCTTAATCCTCCAAACCAAGAACTTCCCATCACTGTTTCTAGGAGAAAGGTCCATGTGACTGCCGATATAAAAACCCACATACACTCCATGAATCCCAACCTCATTGTGAAACAAATGTGGGAAACCTCTAACTACAGATATACAAACCCAAATAGAAGACATGTTGATGTGAATTTACCCAAGGTTTGATAAGTTAAGAGATTTTGGTCGAGGTCTCAAAAAAATCCATTTTAGAAAAGGGATAAAATGAAGAAGAAGCCTTTCTAGGATTGGATTTGAGTATGGCTTGATTTCTTTTATAATAAATAGAGTAATTGAATCAAAGAGGATATCTCAAGTATATAATGATGTGAAATTATGGGCGCTCAAGAAGTCTTGGGAAACTTCATGTTCACTTAAGTGATGAAAAAATTAGATGTTAATACATGGGTGAGATATGAATTCATCCTTAAGGAGTATTCACTGGTATTTATAGAAGTGGTGTGCTCAAGTTCCCGTGAGAGGAAAAGGTGGTGCACAAGTATTTCTAATCTAGGGAGGTTGGGCGCTTTAGGCATGTATGTGTTATGGATTTCAAACACTAAAAGGAATTAACTCCAATGATACTCCTTCAAATCCACCACTATATGTGTAAAATAAATACCTTGAATGTTTCATAAGACTTGGGTGATGCACTAGGTCTACCAGAGCAGCAATTGGGCTTCCAGGAAATTCGTCCATAATAAAGAAGGCCCCAAGAGTATATTTATAGGCTAAAACAGGACCATGTGAGAAATGAAAGTGGGTGCGTAAGTAGGCTATATGGAAGAACTATAGCGCACAAGTCTCTATGCATCGGATGAGTGGTGCACAAGTATAATTGTACAATGCTAGTGATTAGGCCTAACTGGGGTGCTGCTTTGAGGACTTAGCCAAAATAATAACTTCATTCTCCTCCATCATGGTGGGGCATAGTTGTTTTCATTTTGGTATCTTGGGCACCGCTTTAAGGACTTAGCCGAATTTATTTATCCATACCATGGGGGTTGTACCCCCACACCCCTACTTGGGATTAGTGCTAGGATGCACTCCTGGTCCTTTAGTTTGTGCCCTTCTCTACTGCCACTGACCCCCATGAAAAATACAAAGTCGCACCATGAACATTTCAAGCCTTGTTGAGGACATTTTGCATAAAAGTGCATGGGATGCATTTCATGGTGTCTGTAAAAAATTTATCCCCTTTACTGATGAGATTGGTTTCAGGGTTATCCAATTTGGAAAAATTATGATAAAAATGTAGATAGTAACCTTCTAAACCAGTGAAACTACATTCCTTAGTTATGTTCGTCGGTGTAGGCCATTCTTGGATTTCCTATTTCTTCTTAGAATGAACTGAGATTGCATACTTAGAGACAATATGGTCAAGAAAAGAAATTTTTTGAATACAAAATTCATACTTTTTAAATTTACTATAAAACTCTTTCCTTATGAGAGTCTCAAGAATAATACACAAGTGATTCTCATGGTATTAATATCTTTTAGAATATAATATAATATCATCAATGAATACTACAACAACGTTTTTATGATAGTCCTTGTATACTATGTTTATTAGATCCATGAAAACAAAGGGTTCATTAGTCAATCCAAATGGAATTATTATGAACCCATAATGTCCAAGTCTTATCCAAAACGTTGTCTTTAAAATATATTCTTTCTTTACTCACAACTAATTATACCCAGAATAAAGTTATGACATTGAAAATTATTGAGCTCCATGAAGTTGATCACATAAAATTTTCAATGTGAGGTAGAAGATACATGCTTTTTATTGTAATAGCATTGATTTCTCAATAATTAATTCACAACCACTAGGATCAATATTTTTTCTTAACAAAGAGAATATGGGATCCCTATGGAGAAACACTAGGGAGAATAAATACCTTATGACTCAAATCCTCTAGTTGTTTCTTCAACTCTACTAATTCCACAGTTTCCATTCTATAAGGATAATTTGATTTTTGTCATGCATCAGGTATTAGATCAATGGTAAATTAAACATCACACTCTAGGTGTGACTAGGTAATTACTTAAGAAATAATTAAATGTATTATTGTACAATTGGTACATCATCAATTTAAAGATGATTTTACTTAACCTTATATGTTGTTTTCTATTCCTCCACAATAATATCATTCAGTAGATCTATTGGTGATTTATCTAGAAAAGAATTAAATGATGAAGTTTCTTCTATAATGATATGGGATTCTATACCTTCCTCATAAATCATAATTTTTTTATTCTTACAATAAATTCCCACATCATATTTTCAAATCCATTTCATTCCGAGGATTATATCAAAATAAACCATAGGAATGAAGATATGTTTAGAAAATAAAGTACATTTATATTCTATAATGGGAACTACCAAATACATTTTTGTTTTAATGAGTCTTACCCTAGGGGGTTTAAATGAAAATAGCCTTACTAAATAAAAAGGTAAAAATCTAATTTTTTAGGAAAATTGGGTAGATATAAAATATTATGACGATCTAGAATCAAATAAATCATTGGATAGATTTTATTATTGGATTAATGTACCTTCCACTATATCATTATGCACTAATACTTCATCAGTAGTGATTGCGTAAGCTTTTCCATATCCCCTTGTCCAATTCTATGTTAGATTACCATTTTCATGGGACATTGTTTTTAATATTGACCGATTTTTTATCATTGAATAATTTAATATCATTGATTTACTTCTTCCCACTTCAATAATTAGCTTGACGACTGTCTTCTCTACACTTATAGAAAACTCACAATCTTTTCAATCATTTACGAAGATGATTCTTTCCATAATTTATACATAATAGAAATTTATTCATTCCCTAATTCTCCTTTGAAACTTCAACTAATTCATGGTTACTAGAAGAACTATATTTTCTCATTATTTTACATGAAAAAATAGGTTCAATAAAAATAATTCTATGTTTTTATGGCACTTAATACTATTTCATCAAATTATAAAAATGTTTGAGAAGATAGTTCCCTTCAAAGACATGGATTAAGAACTACAAAGTAATGATCAATATTATCTTTTTAATCATGTATGTGATAAATATAATACACAGATAGTCTCATGAAGGTATCCTCATACTCTAAACACTCTCTTCCACCCTTTTCTTTAATTTAAGGAATTTTTTCTTCATTTTAGTTCATTGATCATGAGGGAAATATTTGAAGAATAAAATTTCATTAAAAATATTAATTACATGTATTCTATTTCATCATCCTCCTTTGAATTTTTGGTGAAATACCACCATTGTTCAACATATTCCTTGAGGAAACATACTTCTAGTACAACCTTTTCATTTTCATTACATCATAATACAAAAAAAAATCTTTTCAAGGGACTTGATCAGCTGATTAGCTATAACTGGATTAGTATTCCCACTAAAATATGGGGGCTAATACCACATAATATGATAAAAAAATGGATTATTATGGGTATTAATCATAATATTTGTAATATGTAATAATATAGACATGATATTCTCATCTCCAACTCTAATTATGTTGACTTTCTTAGTAGGTAAATCCCTACATTAACTGGTGGCATTGATTCCTTTCCTTCCAATAGGTTCCATCACTAAATAATGTCACACACTAAGTTATATCATAATAATAACGATTATTATGCAAAAAAAGTAACTTAAAGAATTATAATAATTCATATTTTAACATTATATCTAGTTCCCAATGTTTCTACTAAAGGTTATCTAATACCAACTGTAATAACTCTGACCCCAATAAACTAAATTCAGTGGTCTTTTTATTACAATGAAATAGATACAATATATCACATATCCAAGGATAAATAAGTTTAGTAGTCTTTTAGAAATAGATATATACATGGTTCCCTTATTACATTGGTAATAAAAAATAACAAAATAAAATAAACTAATTCTTGTCACATATAAAAAGATTTCATCTTTAGAACCTAGGGAAGGAAGACAAATAAAAGGTTGAGTTTCAATTCTTAGTAATGCTTATATGAGACAATAATAAATTAAGAAAATTCAATAAGTCATAAAAATTATGGAAAGGTAAGTAATATGAAAAACGAATTACATCAATACAGTGAGAATGAAAATGCATCCATAGATTTTTTCATAGGGAAAACCTCATGGAATGTAATAACTAAATACTAAATGTAGAAACTTATTATTTATTTGAAATCATGTATCTGTAACAAGAATAATTATACCAAAAATATAGTTTAATTATATGGTTGAAAACCCATCTGATTCTATTTGGAAACAAATAAAAAGCGTTCATCGACAGATGTTTTGTCTCATGAGATATGTTGGTGCATCGAGGGACTACCTATAACCAGCCCCCCACCCATCAGAGGAATTATAAGGAATTATTTATATATAAATTCAATTAAATAACATCAATGTATGTACAAATTGTATATTGACAAGCCAATAATCATATCCATGAAACAGTAAATATGGTTATTTAATGAATTATGGTCATAAAAAGTGAAATATACATACACCACACACGAGGAATAAGAGGTCAAAGGGAATAAAATAATAGTTTCTGGAAAGAAATTATTTAAATAATACTTATACATTAATATGGTAAAATATTTTTAGATAATTTAAAATGATTTCCAATAGAAGTGAAAAACTTTAAAAATAGTTTTTCAGAAACTTTATTGAAGAGTATCTTTAGTGTGATTATAGGAAAAATATAAAGATTATCTAAAGAAGAAAAAGGCATATTGTTAGCACAAAACCAGAAGTGGAAAAGAAATTTTTTCATGATAAGAATATTGACTTGAGAAAAATATTTAGTGTCTTATGCAATATTATGGAGTGTACATGAAAATGGGTAAGAAATTGGAATGTTCCCTTAAATCGGGCTTACTTATCGGGTGGAATTGAAAAAGGAACCTTGTAAAACATGAATTTCCCCATAAAAGGATGGAGAATTGAATAATAAAAATATTTTTGGACATACACACAAAACATATGAGGTTTATATATGAATAATTAATATTTATATTGGGTAAGACTAAGAGAAATCGTAACCACAATGAAAAATGGAGGGTCGAGGAGAATGTGTTACAATATGTTTGAAAGTGTTTTGCACTTTCAAGTAATGTCTGGGATAATGAAATTAAACTCATTAATAATTTAATTAAGACCATATTAAACATGTATTTTATTAAATATTATTTTATTAAGATTATATATGGCCTTTTTTGAGTAATATGATTAAACTTTGTCATTTGGGAGTGTTCATTTCCTCGGTTATCATGTCTGGTTCACTTTTATACATGTTTAGAAGTTCCTATAAAATGAGATTAATTATACAGAATTGAGATTGTATGATACTTGAGAACATAAATAGGTTAAATGGTATTATATATAATTTTTTCAGATTTGAGTATCTATCATTAGATAAAATGTTAATGATGAATGATAGTTTATTTTTGGTAAATTTTCCATTATTATGAACTAGTTTTGTTTTATTGATTAATATTATGTATATGCACTGGTTACAGAACATTACATGTCTTGTAATATTTATAATAAAATATTATTTAACCGTAATATTTCTTTAGGAACATCCTTGAAGTTGGAAATGGAAAATGAAAAAGTATCGTCCATGATGGCGATAAATCGACACATCAAAAATTATATTTTCATATTTAGAATAAATAGAAGGTTAGAAGGGGATTGATGATGAATTTTTCATTAACACGTCAAAATTATAGTATATATATAATATATATTAGATTTATCATGTATTTTTGGAAAGATAATTTGAGTTAGTGATAAGAAAACAATTGACATTGAAAACAAAATAAAGTTTAATGAAAGAGGATTTTACCTCTTGAATCACTTCTCATTGAGAACCTCTTTAAGGAACTTGGGCTGTGATTTTTTATTGAAATCATAGGCTCCTATAAAAATAGTATATAATATTAAATAGTATTGGGACGAAATTGAACAAGAATAAAGGTTTAAGAGGTGTGGTGAGAAGAGGTGGTGAGGGGTGGTATCTATAGTTGTTGAGAGGGGTGTTTTCTCATTAGTTTATCCATTACATTAATATTTTTCCACAAGGGTATGAATATACTGATACTTATCACTAAATATATTAAAAAAATGATGTTTTTTTATATTATAGGATTATATCATCCATACAACATCTATGACTCAATAATTCATTTACATAACTTATATCGTAAATTATCGTACTTCACAATTCTCCAAAAATTCAACTATTTTAGAAAAATCCTAAAAAATCACCTTTACCATTTTATGATAAGTAAAATTACAAAATAAACTCTATTTTATTAAAATAATTTTCTAAATATGGAAATTTTATTTTTTCTTTAAAATCATCATTTACTTTAAAAATAAATATTTTAAAATTATTACCCATTTTATAACACATTGAAAATTTCATTATGAAATCATAAAATTATCTTATAATCATAAGAAAAAAATATTTATTTACTAATACAGTTTATGAAATTAAATTTTCTTTTAAATCATTATATTATTTATAAAATTGAATATAAATATTTGTATTAAACAAATATCAACACATAATTAATAATTTCTAAAACATTTATTTACTTGTAATATAATATAATTATATAATATTAACATTTATAATATACCTACATTTTATTTATACTTTCATAGGTGAGTTTACTATTCTATTTGCCGAATTAGTATTCCCAAAGGTCACATTACTATTTTATAGGTCAAGTTACTATTTCATTGATATATACTCCTTAATTTATTGAAAAAGCCTCTTATTTCATTCTTTCTTCATTTATAATGTTTTTGTGTATGTTCTATATGTGATTTTATATGATTTATAATAGATGAAAAAAAATTGTGCAATGTAAACTATCGAATGAATTGAATTTATTTAAGAGGATACATTTCATAAAATATTGGGGTGTTATAGAGTTACAATCTAAAATATGTTTTTTTCTCGACATGTGTCCCATATAAAATAAAATGAATACCATTTGTTTGTTTATTTAAAATAAAAAACATTAATGTGTCAAAAACTATAACTCAAATATATATTTTTTAAGAATAAATAGATTTTGATGATTTTAAAGTATTAAATTAATAAAATTATATTTTATTATAAAATGCAAAAAAAAATTAAAAAATAAATTATTTACCCAAAATATAACAAAAACATATCAAAATACCTATAAAATATTATTATAAAATAATGAAAAAAATTCACTAAACACATTTTACCAACTAGAGGTCAACAGGGTCATCACAAAAAGGAAACCTAAAGCATTGTTGCCATAAAATCTACCTCAAACCCAAGATATGGATATGATATTAGGTCAATGAAATGTGTCCTTTCTACTATAAGGGTGATAAATAAATGAAACCATTGTAATAAAGTGATTAATAGGAACCTACACTAATATTCTAGAAAATAAAATCAAGAAGAAAATATATAGTGAGAAAATTCTACCAAAGTCATCCCACTTCTAATGGTTCAGTTATCTAAAAAAAGATAGAAAATACATTAAAATCAATTACTATTAGAACACAACCATTAAATTATAAAACAAATGTGAAAATAGTTATAAGACCACATAGGGTAAGCCTCATCCCATATGGATGGAAGCATTTGTATGTCCACCATAACGCATGGAATCACCAAACATGAAAAGGGACATAACTACGATTACTGTGATGTAGAAAAAACTCAATCTCCATGGGAAGAGGATGTTTCAAATACCCCCTTAAAGGATGTTGTTGTTCAATATATAGGGGTATGCTCTCATGAATTTACCCTGTAGTATGTTTCATTAGAAATTCATAACTCAAGAAAATTCTGGATCATGGTAATTGGAAGTTAGAAGAGATTCACTCTAGATATCTATCCCTGAACAGCATTCCACTTCATCATAATTAGAGCATTTAAAGGATAATTCAAAACCTCATAGGGGTTTTGCTCCCAAATGAACCCACTAAAAAGAAAATATAGAAGATGATTAAAATCTCTCGATTTAAGTTTATTATAAGGAATATAATGATCCATATTATATAGATGTGGATGAGGATTTTGTTCCTATTATAGGATCAACATTAGTCAATGTTGTCGATATAAACCACATTAATATCATGAAGCATGAAATTGATGTGAAGAGAAACAATGAAGAGGATAAGTCTGTTCAGATTTTTTTTTCAACCTTAAGGTGTGTGGAGAGGGTGTAAAAACATAACATAAAAGTTAGAACCGATATTTAAGAGATCATCCTAAAATATTACTATCACCTTCTTGGTGATATTCTATGAAGGAAAATCCAAAATTTGTGGCTAGGCCTATAGGATAATTTCTATATAAAGACATATAATCCCTTTTCAATAAAGAAAAATATATATTTAAGAATCCAAATAAGATAACATTTAAAAAAACTCAATGTAAGTATATTAAGAGGAAACATGCCCCTAGAGTAAAAACATCTACCTAAATTAGTTTCACATCCTCTATATGATCCTCATAAATGAGGATATATAGTTTTTCAACAAGTTAATATTCATTCCACCCAGTCAATATAATGTTGAATTAACTAATCCACACAATTCTAGAATTAAATGATTAGAAAGAATTTATTCCAGTTGGGATACAATAACCATAAGTTCAAGAAATGCACCCTTGGAAAAATAATTAAATTTACCCTCTATGGGTGTTAATGATCAGAAAATATAAATCTCTAGTGAATTCACCTACTCAAAAATCATCATAATAAGTGTATCAAAAAAAACTTATTGGCTCTCTTTTCACTTGGTTGGAAGCTATGGAAGGTCAACATGCACCAATGAAACTGAAAATGAAATTATACTATGAGTGGGTTGACTTGTATCCTTATCTATTGAACATTAAAAATTTTATTTATCAGTATTCAATGGCATGGTGGATCTAAACTAGAACCTTATGCACATTTTTTCCTAATACAATCTCATATTGAGAGCATTAGAGAAAACCGAATTGGTAAAGATTGGAAGCTTTTTATAGATATTGGAGGAACACATGTTTATATTGTGTAACCGTCTTTTAGAAAGACCCATAACTTGTTAAGGGGATATTTGATTCCAATTCCTCTATGAATTATTTTTTATGTAGAGTTGTAATGTTTTTTTAGCTTTTGAAACTGAAATAAATATGAAAATCGGTGAGCTGCATAATTTATTCCATGGATTAAGAGTTTAAATTACTCCATATACATTATACTATTTTAGATTACATTAATGAAGATATTTATAGAGAATCACTATAATGATATGAATAAAAAACTCATTACTTTGAATCATATTGGCGTGTTCTGATAATTTTATGTGGTCACAAAATGGTTGGAACATTCCCTTCTATGCTCAAAATCAAAATCTCATTTGACATAATCAAAACTATTGATGATGTCTATAAAATCTAAAATAATGATTTTCACCCTAAACAAAACACCAATGTTTTCTCAAATCCCCAAACCGATAAAATATAATATGATACCACATCATGGAAAATAACAAAACATTCAACCTCCAAATGAATAATACATAAGAAGAAAATAGATTTTAAAGCTATTAAATCCTTTAAAATTCAAAGAAACGTTTTGTTCCTTTTGAAATTTGCAAGTCCAATGTAATTTCATATTTACCTTGGAGAAAACCCTATTTTTATTTTTAAATATTAATCACCCTTTTGAGATAGGTTTAAATGTCCATATTAATTATTTCCCCTACCATAGGATTAGAGGTAACATTATTTAGGGATAACTTTTAATCGAAAACCTACATCAATGGATGGTGGATGCAAATCAGGTGTCCTTGGATAGCCCAATGGCATAAATGTCTTATATTTACACTACTCTTCTTAAAGAAGAAGAAGAATATAAGGAAATTTTAAATAGAAATTCATAAATTTTTGATGAATTTATGAATCAAAAGGTAAGTCTAACATGCACATAAGAACATTTTGGAATAACTAAATTAGTCATTCCTGACATTAATTCCCTCTAGAACACTTGTTAAATTATTATCAACCCAATAGTCTAATAATATTTAGTGGAACCAATTATATGAAAAATAAGGAACATGAAGAGGAACTTATATGGGTACCCAAACTGGTCTAGGATAATCTAGATTTCTTACTTTTATCATTGGAAGGATGGGAAAGATCACAAAAAATCATATTCTCCTCTGATGAAGAATCATTGTACAATTTTCTAATATTTTACACTTTAAATACATGTTCACTAAAAAGGAATAAAATTATGAATTAGGGTTCCCCACCAGTATTAGTTGATGAATCCATAGAGAAAAAGGATGAACACCCCATGGTAGACCCCAAAGTTCAGGTTTTATTCTCATATGTATTAGACAAGCATATAAGAATAGAAGAAATAGGGTTAACTGGTCCAAGTTGGATCATCTTTAGGTTTCTAAATACTTTATGACTCAATCCCTACTATCAGACTTGAGGATCGATTAGTGAATGAGATACCACCTAGCTAGTTGTGGTATATGCAAAGGAGAACTCAACCAAACCCAAAAACAACAAAAAATCACCACAATTATGATTCATAAAGGGAATCATCACCATGAATGATTCAATCTACCAAACCTTTTTATAGGACATAACCACATGGTAAAGGATATAATCCTATAGAATTAGCATATTATGTGTTAAATAATTTATCTATCATTCAATCATAATTTTTAATTTTTCTCATCAACTATATTTCCAACGAACATAGAGATCCCATGATCAAAGCCCTAAAGAGTTTGAGGTTGATGTGACCACTATTAAAATATATTATGTAGAATTGGGTTCCACTAAATTATATATAATCATCTTTCTTACAAAGTAATATAAGTAATATTTCGTGTAAGTTCACATAAGTACCTAATAAGGATTCAATGTGATGGATTTAGTATTTTTTGAGCCTCAATAGAAAATGGTTTAAGATTCAACCTCATATTTTTTTGGACACTTCACCATTTAGGATATCAAGAGGCAAAACTAGAACCTCCCAATTTGATAATCCATGGGTATGAAAAAAATGGGAGGAATTATATTGAGAAGACAAATTTGAAAACCCACTAAAAACACCACTTATTTACCTCTATGTTTATAGTGATTCACCAAGATATATTATTTAATTCCTTATTGGTAAGACCATTGGTTGATCTTCTTATATTAGTGCCCTCTTCATATCATAATTTTCTAACATAATCCACTGATGTAAAATTTATGGTTCTCAATGGTGAGAACAACCCCCTCAAGTATTGTGAGTATTGATATATTGATATATCGATATAGGATAATCCCATCGATCGCATTGAAGAGACAACATTATAAGATGAAATTCTTAATATCATTCTATCCATAATATAAGATCCTCATATTAATTTTCAATCTTATGATAGAAAATAGTATGTCTCTATTAAGATAATCCTTTCAAATCAATATGATATCCTCATGCAATCCATGTATATTTATCTCACCTCATAATGTTTTTAGCTTAATGAATGTTTTACTAGTATCTTATTAATGAATCCCTGATACTTTGATCCAATTGATATGTACAACATAATAGGAACCTGGGGATTAAGTAACTTCAAATCCATTAACATAGTGTCAGATGGTTATGACAAAACCTTTCAATCTTTAAATCAGTATAACTATAATAGGGACGAGGACACATATTCAATATCTCAAGAATATTAATTAGTGATTATATCTTGTTTTTGTTGACAATTTTAGAGAGGAATAGCTCATAGATTCCCCAAAATTTATTGATGAAGGTGATTCATCCACCATTGGAAACCTTAATAAGGTGATACTTGGTATTAAAGAAGATTCACAACTCATAGTGATTAGTGTGTCCAAAAATCTCAATGTATTGGAGGGATAAATTTATTTTGTCACATATCATTGGTACATGTTCACATGGAACTAAATTGAAATTATAGAGTTAGTTTAGAGACTTTTATTTTTTCTCATAAACATTATAATACTTGTAAATAAATTTTCAAAGTTAGGTGTTGAGACGATGTGTGATTCTGAGGCCCAATGTTCCAAAAATTAATTTTATAAAATATTATTTATTATTTATTATGCACAAGCGTTCTTATTTATAGAAAATCAGATAATGTTTAAACGGTTGATTAGGGTGTAAATCTGAGACCATGGTTGTGTCTGAAACATGGTGTTTACCATATGAAGGTTTTAAAATGACTAAACATTAGATGTTCAGAGCCCTCGCTCGCTAGTGGTATGGTTAAGTGAATTAATTAATTAATTTACTTCTCCACTAAATGATATTTTATAGATGTATTGTTATATATAATTATCTGGGGTTATTCTCATAACCCTTTGAATCACTAGCGAGATCTGTCTCCCTTCTCTATTGGAAAACTTCTTCAATGAATGAGGAAATGTCTGATCAGATTGGATCATGATGTTGTGAATGAAAAAAATCCTCAAACCTCATTAGAAAATTAATTATTCACTAAATATCAGTCCTAACAAGTGTCAAGGATCATCAATTGGTTTTTATTCAGTTTTTATTAAATTTTTTAGAAAATCTTACATTGTTCGTCAATCTACACCTTTTTTTGTAAACCTTTGTATGAACATGAGTATTGAAACATCATTGCCAGTTTTGTTTAATATAAATTGTCAATTATTGATCTTTGGATATGAACTCATGGAAAATGATTGTAAAACCATTGTTCTTATTCATTTCTTCCCATGTTCATCATGTTTGTCTTTTTTGGAACCCCACGGTTCTTGTTTCAACATTTTTGGGTGGAACCAATCTTGATTGGGCCCCCTAGATTCATGGAGGATAAAAAAATGGGAATGGATCGATGACATAAGTGTAGATCTGTGAAGGATGTGAGGAATGAATGATTCTTTTGGTGACTTGATGGAAAATAATTGAAGGAGAAAGGATCTGGGAATGTGTGGGGTAAGAGATGTGTACGAATTCAAATTGATTTGTAGTCAGATCATGTTTTTGGCCTCTAGAGGGACAGAATCTATCAACCAGTGTTAGATTCACTAATTTCATCTGGATATTGGTCCAAATTAAAAGTAGTGTATATGTTTTCTCTACATAAATTGGAACTAATGTTTCTATAGAAATCCTGACAACACAACATATAGTATGAATAAGACATGACATGTAGCCGCCCTCAGCAGTGGCACTAAGGATTCAGAAAAGATAAGGATGACACGATTTTTAGCCGTCCCACACACATTGTGTATCCCTTCCCTATTTAAAAAACTAGTGTTATGGGTCACCCGAGGGGGGACTCCACGTAAGATAACACAAACATTGGTTAGCCACATGGGAATAATCCCATGTGGATCGACATACCATGTACCATAGTACACATACATAGCTAGAAGACATAACCCAGTCCTCATATAGGTGAGATGTGCCATGTAGTCCCCTAACACGACATGTACTCCTATACATATGGGACCTATGTGACAACTAGAGTCATGGACAAGCAGTGAATAGGGATCACACACTATGTTGCTCCCCTTACAAACAGTGTACTACTTAAGATCTTCTAAGTGATCTTTACACCTTTGAATCTCTATAATTTTAACCAATATTTTAGAACATGAGATGCCTATACTTATTTTTACTCATGTAGAATATGATGGTGCACTCAAAAGTGGATTTTGAGATATGATGTTAAATTTTCCGAGTTGGGCATGGGCTGAGGCGACACCAAATAATGGAAGAAATCATAAAAGATCACCAAAGAATCTTAAACGTGACAATCTATCTAGGTTGGGTAGTGGAATTCCACGAAGACAGTTTCAGGCTTACCCACCAGCTCAGATGGTTAGTGTCATTACCCGATGATATTTCCATGCTACCCTCTAGTAGGACTAGGAAGTGGAGTTACTCAATGTTCTAGGATTACCCTCCAGTTTGGATGTGTAGTAACATTCCCATGTGACATCTTACGGGCATAACCTTATAGATGACATGGGCAGTAGAGTTCCCTAACTACTCATTGGGTTTACCCTCTTGTAGGACTGGGTAGTGGCATTCACTGATGACTATCAGAGTAGGTACCTCAAATTTTACTAGGGTATATGATCATTTCCCAGAGTTTATTTCCCCTCTAATGTGCATCATAGTGATGAGACATGGTTTGTTGTATCATTGGACACACAAGGAAGTGGGACACTTTCCCCACTGATATTTTTCCTTGTGAAATGTCCAAAAACCTTGCAGGTATGTCAATGCATTATAAAGTGTATAATATCAAGGTTTAGTGATTGAGACCCTTAGATTTATGTGTTTTGGGTAGACATGTGAGATACTAGTCATCATAGATGGATTACCATGGACCAATTGGTTACTCTTCCTTTTAGGATGAGCTTTGAGATGGAGATATGCATAGTCTCTTGTTTGGGACTATTTGACTAAGAATATATATATATATATATATCCAACATTATTACCCAATCCATTGTTATATATACTCTCCTTTTATGGGAGTCAATGATGTGTGGGGTGTGACATGTGCTTTCTGTGTTTAGGTTATCATGGTTGGATTATTCCACTATCCTAATATAGGTAGCAAAGAATGGATGAGAAGTTCATGTTCTCACTATCTCGAGATCATTATGTTTGGATGAGTTCACTTTCACACTATTTTTTGGGTTATTTTCACTCTATTTCTATACCTTTGTTATGTCTATTACTTCCTTATTTAGTTGTATATATTACGTATCTACCTTGACCTTTTTGTGGTGTCCAACTGTGTATTTATATACTCACCCCAATCTGGGATTTTCCCAAACTATGTAGATTCTTTTGTATATGGAATACTGGTCGATTGTGTCTTCAGAGGAGCATAGGGATACAGGGTGCATGGACCTCGTACGATGGTCATATCTTGGGATACATTATTTGGCCTATCTCAGTCATCTTCCCTTTTCAATTTTTTCATTTTGGGACATATTTATGGATTGGGCATGTGTTTTTCCCATTTTCATTTTATTATACACTATCGTAATTCATTTTTTAGTAGTCCATGCATATTTTTTATATTTCTATTATTGTTGTATCCTTCATTTCTCTCCCTCTACACTTTGTGTATTGTGTTAGTTGGGCGTGTACATGTTCTTCGGAAAAGTACTCCCCATGTTAGTTATGACTTTGGTGTTTTTAGCCATCCCAATCCTATAGAGGTTGTCTTGGGCCTGTTGTGGCTTGAGCCTCGTCTTGGGTTGAGTCGTTAAATATTGGTATCAAAGGTGGTTCGAACCTTAGGATGTTGTTTGAGAATTTCCCTAAAACGTTTTTGGTTGGGTTTAGGGAAATAGTGTAAAAGTGTCTCAAGTTTGGATCTCCGGACCAGTAGTCTAGTGATGGTGTGGTGGCTAATATATCCATTCACCATGACCTTGATTACCTTCTCATTGATTTGGCTTAATGAGAAATTATTTACAGGGATAAATGGTGCATGCATCATATAATATCGAGTATTTAATTGTCCTTATTGAGTCTGCTCCACATTTTTTTGATTTGTGGGTGTGTGTGTGTTCTCATATGAATGTGGTATTCCTTGATAACTTTTAGGATGACTCCTCAATGAAAACCAACCAAGATACCAACTCCAGTTTTTAATGACGACCCTATGAGCAGTGAAACCTCATTTTAAGGTCCATATCATGATACCCTTCCTACAGGTGGTAAGGTAGCATCACCTCCACATGTCAAGAAGTAGATCATACCTACATAGTAGGATAAGGACATGTACAGGCTCCGAACACTTTACAAGTTCCAGCATCAGAGACCTCTGAGGTTACATTGTGAGGAAAATCCTCATGTAGCATAAGATTGGATAGAGTCAGTGGTTTTTATCTTTAGTCATGTTCAGACACCAATAGATCATATGGTGGATTTGAATTTCAGTATTTCCCATGAGAAGCTGGGCAATGGTGGAACCTATTTACCCAGATTCATGATGAGCCGACACTCTCATGGGATGAATTCTAGAAGTTTTTCTATGAAGTTTACTACCCATCCTTCTTACATTCAATTTATATCCATGAGATTCTAGAGATATAGTAGGGAGATATGATAGTGGATGAGTGTGCATCTTTGTTTTCAAACCCTATGGGGTTCTCTATCAACATGATTAGCGATATCTACATAAAAAAATGAAACGTTGAGTAGGGACACCATAGAGAGATCTAATCCAGCGTAGTGCCCTTGTCCATCCCCACCTATGTCAGGGTGCTGGAGTGTGCACTAGTGATAGAGAGTTTTCTATCAGATAGATTCCATGTAGATGGAGATGGACGTGGTTGCAATAAATCCAAGTCAACGATAAAATTAGGCAGACACCATGTAACACCCCGAGATTTTATGAAAAATATTATTTTAATTTCATTAATGTTTTATGTTGTATTCTACACCAAGATTACCCTGCGCTATACGCAACACCGTATTAGCT
Organism: Viscum album; assembly: GCA_963277665.1. NCBI lineage: Eukaryota > Viridiplantae > Streptophyta > Magnoliopsida > Santalales > Viscaceae > Viscum > Viscum album. Next base: position 607,863,671 of record OY728125.1, read on the forward strand.
TGCAGTATACGCAACACTATTCTTGGACCGTGTTACACATAATTTTGATAATAGTTATTCTACGCAAAATTGAGTATATATATATATATATATTAAATGTATAAATGAAATATGGTTGGATTCTGTTATACGAAACAACGAAGGATTCTTTCACAACATGCAACCCTGACTTGGCTTGCATTACACGCAATCGCGACCTTCCTCGATAGCGTGTGTTGTACGCAATATCGGGTTTTAATAAACAATGTTATATTATTATAATATTGTCATGAACTAGCCGTTATGAATAGTATTAACTAAATTTTGAATTTTATAACATTATTATTCATCTTACACATTTCTAGAACACGTTATAAGAACAAAATAAATTTTTCGGGTAAAATAAGTATTTTTCAAAAAATGCAGTTTTGCCGCCTTTGGATGGCGCACCCACTTTAAATCTGGTTTTTGACATGTTTATATGTTCAATTTGACAAAATAATATTCTTCTTTTGAATCATGATATAAAAATTTACATTAGATAAAGTTTTGATATTTTTCCGATAACTTTCATATTTTAATGAATAGTAAAAACACGCTATATTTTAATTAAAAACAACTTTTTTCATCATAATATCTTATGTGGTTAAATTATAATATTGAATGGTTTTAAAATATAAATAGAATATATTTTTACCATTTAATATAATTTATGTCATTAGCATTGATTTTACCTTGAATTCGTAGGTTAAATCAATTCAATCTTTTGTAATGTTTTAAAGAAAAACCCGTTTTCTTTCGACAACGGGATTAATTTTAATTTAATTTCTGCATCTTTTGTGTATTGAATTTGGAAAAATGGATTCCATATTTGGAATCAGTGGGTCCAAATTATGTTAATAAGCTACTTTTTATTTTTGGAATTATGAATAGTAACTAGGGTAAATTTTATTTACCATAGTTAAAGGTAAATCGGGTAATCAAGGGTAAATATAATATTTTAAAATTACCCTAAAAAAATGTCAAAATCCTATTGGATGACTAAAATTCGACCCATATCACCTAAGGGTCGGATTAGAATCATTTAATGAACATTTTTCGATGAAAATAACTTAATTATTATTAAAACCAAAGAAAGTGACAACATGTCACTCTCTTAAATTTTATAAGTATATTAATTTTAATTTAGTGATAAACTTCATGAAACTTCTAACATGAATAGTCTACAAAAATCTAATGAATTTATCTACATCATATAAATTTATTTATAATTTTTAGGGATTAAATAATTATCATTAATTATGACACAATAGTGATGCAGAAATTGTTTATCTAGTGAAAAATCAAGAATAATGTTTTTTTAAACTAATAGTAACCATAAAATGCACAAATACCTAACCAAAACTTATTGGAAATGTAAATGTAAACCATAAGCATCCAATGGTCGAATATTTTACCATTTGGAGCCTTATAAAAGCGATTATGACACTTATATTATTTTATTTTAAATGATCCCAAAGTTGTCACCTTCATAATTTAATAAATATAACAATTTAAATATTGTGATTTTAAGATGATAAATTCGAGTAAAAGTATTATTTGGAAAGGTAATATATTTATCTTCATCATAGAATTTTATTTTAAATTTTTATACAACAAATAAGTATATTAAATAATTATACAAAAATGATGTAGTAATTATTTTATTAAGAGATAAACCAAATAAAAGGTTTTAAAAATAATAAAATAAATATTATATGAACTATTTAATGTGATACACTAATTTTATAGATACATATGACCTTTTATTAGTATATTAAAGCTTTTAGTTCGAACATATCTTCTGTATATATTTTATTTAAATTCAAATAAATGAATAGTGTCAAAATTGACACTATTGTTATTTTACAAAAATAACATATTATAAAATTGTTTAAAAATCACAAAAATATTTAAAAATTATAAATTTATATTTATATGGTCTATAATGTTATAAAGTAAACAATTATGGAAAATTCACAACAAATAAGTAATTATTTGTTATAATTTAAAATTTAGAATTTTATTACCACAAATAAACTTAAATAGATTAAATAAGGATAAATCAAAATGATAAGGTTTAAAATAAGATCCAAACATGTCTAAATTTGATTTGTTGATGAGATTACAACCCAATCTCATCTAATCTTCGAATATGAGTCATTTTTGGTGGTTTTTAAGTGGGGTTAGATTTATTATAAATTAATATTTTTAAGAATTCCTAAGGTGCCCCTCTCCTCCCTTATAAAAGGGTACCTCCTCCCCCTCCTCCTCACACCAATTTGAGCACTCAAGCTCGGACAACCCCTGCCAAAATACCTTCTCCACTTCCCTAGAATAATCCTAGAGGTACTGGTCTTATTCAAAGACCAATCTTAGTTCCCTAAGTGGAGGATTCAAAGAGGCGTTTCAAAGAAGAGGTAATATCCATTACCGATCTTTTCAACTTCTTTCTTCTTCAACTTATTATTCTTTAGTTGTTTCATGATAAAGTAATAACATCAGTATTTCTTATATACTGATATGTTATTATAAATATGAAACAACTCTAATTAACCTTCTATCCATCCTACGGAAAAAGGAAATCACCGCGCGTGCGTACGTACGGAATACCGTCTCCCGCCGTGGTGTAATCTATTTTCCGCCACCACCTTACATGGAGGGGTATAATGGTGTAAATAATAACTATACATAGCAATTAAAACATCATATTGATTCTGATATATTTTATAATACACTCCAATTCAATTCAATATTTATGGAAATGATATCATCGCTCGTGCGTACGTACGGACTACCGTCTCCACGACGCGATGAGATTAATTCTCCATGTTAACCATTTAAGAATGATTATAAAGTATATATAAGAAATAATGATGAAATATATGACATTATAAAGCTACTGTATTTATGTATATATATATGTATGTCATCTACTTACTTCCATTCAAGACAATAAGGAAAGGAAAACAGCGTTCATGCGTACGTACGGACTACCGTCTCCATGAACGGTGTTTTTCATTTCATTTATCTATCTATTATATATATATATATACTGAATATATATGATATATAAATCATATTTTATATTCTGGAAGTAAGTAAATCATGATATAAGTAATAATAATGTCAAGAACAACAAGTCAAAACACCTACGATAAATGAAACGATTTTACCCAAAACGCTTCTTTAACCTGGAATTTACAAAAGAACGGGTAATATAATGTCATAAGTGAACCATATATGATATCATAACAATGAATCTGATTCTGTAATAAGTCAATGACATTATTTAAATTATTATACAGGAGGTTCGGACACATACAAAGCAAATCGGACCTAAGGTAAGGGAAATATCACAATCTCATTTTTATCCGAGATTGTTTATACTTTGGTATTTACTGGGTTGTATTTTATCATCCACATCCATGTTTTCTAAATATGTAATATTATTTGCATCCACATACAATTTTTTTAAATCCAATTTTACCCTTCGATGAGTTTTTAGTAAAGGATATGAAAGAAATCTTTTGTCGTTTTTCGTATGAGGTACTTTTTTACTTTTCCGACAAAAGTACGAAGAATGTTTTTTTTTAACTTATACGGAACGAACGGATTTTTACTGTTTTATAAAGCCTTATTTTCATGAAGCTTCCTCTAAAAGATTTCATGACTATTTTCAATAAAATCTCTTTCTTTTAAAATTGCATGATGTTTTGTGAAAAGAAATTGATTTTGAAGAAGAAAGGATATTTTCCTCAAGAATTCAATTCAAGTGTATTATCAAAATTATTTTCCATCTAAGATAATAAAGGGTTCTGTTTCTATCCATATTTTTACATTGATTTGACTATGTTGTGATGGAATTATGTTTATGAATTCCATTATCTTATATGAATGGTTTTATGATGTCATGTTGTTTAAGAATCCCATTTTTATTACATGGGTTACGCTATGATGTATGGTTTATGATTATGTGGCTCACATAAGAAAGGATTCATTATAAGATGGGTGGGACCTATATCTCCCTCCAATGCATTGGGTAAAGATTTTATATCTCATGAGATAGACATGGCTGGAATGGTAGGTTATACCGGTTCAGTGAAACAGGACTGAAACGAGGGTTACTCGATTCAGAAAGGGACTTTGTCCACTAAGATAGTCTTGGCAATGAGTCATGACTAACAAGAAATGATTCTCTATGATTATGTGTGTATGACACAAAGTTCCATGTTTTATGTTATGATTATTGTGATTACATTTCACTGCCATAATTTATCCCATGTTATGAAATTATGCTCTCTTTTGCAGGTTATGATTTCTAAAATGTTATGTTCTTATGAATATGATGTGATTGATATTTCTTTTGTTTACCCTTACTGAGCATTTGAGCTCACCCTTTTATGTTTTCTTTTCCCCAGGATATAAAGAAAGGTTTTAGGTAAAAAAAAGGAAGATCTTTATGGGAGATGTTGAAGATCTTTCACCACGATTAGAAGATTATAGTCCGAGTTTCCAAAGACACTAAACTATTACGGTCCTTATGTGTGTGTTTTTGTAATGTACTAAGTATTCCGCAAAAGTAATGTAAAGTCCATGTACGTCAAGCTTCAGGTCTCTACAGTTGGTATCAGAGGAAAGGTTTAGTCAACCTTTGGAAACTAGGATGCGAGAACTTTAGTGAGATCCCTAGAGATATTTCTAAGGTATGTCTAGGGATGTATCTAAGGTTAAGTATGCGTATAGGTTATAGTACTAGAATTACGCTAACGATCATAGAATTAAACCTAAGATGTTAGATATTGAAGTTACTCCCCCTTTATTATGATTTTTTCCTCTCACACTATTCTTTTGGGTTTTAGAAAATGGCTGGAAACAAGATGATTCACGATAATGGAGGATATGATGGACAATGGAATGATATTCTTCATAATGAAATGGGATTTGGAAGTCCAAACATCATTATTATGCCGAATCAGCAATCTCATAATATGATCAATAAAGTAAAATTTGGTAAGTTTCCTGACTCGGCTAATAAGAGAAAGATGGAGTTTCATGATGATCATAGAGGAAAGAAAGTTCAATTTCCCCTATGTAAATCATGTGGGAAGAGTCATCAAGGAGAATGTTTCAAAGGAACTGGAAGATGCTTTGGGTGTGGAAAAGAAGGACACAAAGCAAGTAAATGCAAAGGCAAAGGTTCAGTTAACAACATGGATGAGGATAATGGTATTGCTACGACATCAACAATGGTTAAATGTTTTAAATGTGGAATGTATGGGCATTATGCAAACCAATGCCCTAAGGGAAAGTCTCATGAAGATAATCAGTATGGTCGTATGGGAAGTATTTATGTGGATGATGATGAAGAGACTACAAATGATATGTGAGATGAAAGAATTTTTGAAGCTCGGTCAATGGTTTAAGAATGTAGTGGAATGATTACATGTTTATCATGTGTAATGTTGTATAAGTAATCTCATGGCACTATGGAATAAAGAGACATGTAAGGATTGTTACATTGTTGTCTGATTAATGTTACCAGTATCCATGAAAGGTTATTCAGATATTTTTGGAATGTAGATGATATGCGCATAATGAAGGGATAAGGAGAAAATAAAATGTTTGATAGTATTCATGAGCTCATGACTGATATAAGGAGAAGGTTATATCATGGTTTGAGTATAGAGAATTTTTGGATTTTGGTATGTGGAAAGAGTTAACTTTTAACTGCATTCATGTTTTCACTAAAGTTCAATGGGTATTCAAGAGAATACATGATTAAGGCCTTTGAATGTTTGGAATGTGACCAACAAGAAATATCTTATGATATATGGGGATTAACGACAGTATTAAATCTCTGGTAATCGTTTTCACTATATTATGAGAGTGGACTGTAGTATTATGGATAAGCCTAAAGATTAGAATGGATTATGTTGGACATAAGTTAGTATTGTTTAAGGATAGAAGATTTTCGATATTATTGATGGGATGTTATAGTAATGTAGTTTTAGAAAAAGGACAACCTGCAGGATGGGCGACAGCCCATCGCTTCGGACAAGGCTGTGGGAATCGAACCCACAACCGAAGTGCGACTGGCCTTTATCGCCTACTACTAGCCTACTGGAAGTCCCTGTTTAGTAGAAAAATAGTTTTATTATATTAAGCAGTATGATATGTGAAGTATAAGTTCATTTTAGGAACCATATATGATTAATCTCACTATAGATCGACTTATGTATATAATTTTTGCTAACCTTTTGTTTGAGACAGATGGAATGACCCGTCATTCTATCACATGATCTGCTAACACTTCACGAATAACAAATTCAACTTCATTTATTTAAGAGATGAAGTGGAAATTGTTCAAGGCACGAACAACAGTGAGAATGTACCAAAATAAAGTAAGTATTTATTGAAATTCAAATTTTCAACTTTAGGGAAATGATCTTGAAAACCAAAAATGTTGTCCTAGTGCCCTTATATCCGATGAATCAGATGGTACCCTAGATCATCACAAATTTATGGCTTTGTGATTGCTAGCTTTTCCATAGCCATGTTCTCTACCACTCTCCATCAGAACATGATGGTTAGATTTCTCTTCCATATCCATATTTTCACCTATGTGGAAACCCAGTGATTAGTTTATTTGGGTAACCGTTACATTTCAAACTTTTGTTTTTAAAGATAAGTTTTGGTATTCCTTTTTATGATGTGGGTTTCTATCAAAGAAACTTTCAAATAATAAACCATTTATAACCCCGACGAATTTCGAGGGCGAAATTCATTTTAAGGGGGGTAGAATGTAACACCCCGAGATTTTATGAAAAATATTATTTTAATTTCATTAATGTCTTATGTTGTATTCTACACCAAGATTACCCTACGCTATACGCAACACCGTATTAGCTTGCAGTATACGCAACACTATTCTTGGACCGTGTTACACATAATTTTGATAATAGTTATTCTACGCAACATTGAGTATATATATATATATATATTAAATGTATAAATGAAATATGGTTGGATTCTGTTATACGAAACAACGAAGGATTCTTTCACAACATGCAACCCTGACTTGGCTTGCATTACACGCAATCGCGACCTTCCTCGATAGCGTGTGTTGTACGCAATATCGGGTTTTAATAAACAATGTTATATTATTATAATATTGTCATGAACTAGCCGTTATGAATAGTATTAACTAAATTTTGAATTTTATAACATTATTATTCATCTTACACATTTCTAGAACATGGTATAAGAACAAAATAAATTGTTCGGGTAAAATAAGTATTTTTCAAAAAATGCAGTTTTGCCGCCTTTGGATGGCACACCCACTTTAAATCTGGTTTTTGACATGTTTATATGTTCAATTTGACAAAATAATATTCTTCTTTTGAATCATGATATAAAAATTTACATTAGATAAAGTTTTGATATTTTTCCGATAACTTTCATATTTTAATGAATAGTAAAAACACGCTATATTTTAATTAAAAACATCTTTTTTCATCATAATATCTTATGTGGTTAAATTATAATATTTAATGGTTTTAAAATATAAATAGAATATATTTTTACCATTTAATATAATGTATGTCATTAGCATTGATTTTACCTTGAATTCGTAGGTTAAATCAATTCAATCTTTTGTAATGTTTTAAAGAAAAACCCGTTTTCTTTCGACAACGGGATTAATTTTAATTTAATTTCTGCATCTTTTGTGTATTGAATTTGGAAAAATGTATTCCATATTTGGAATCAGTGGGTCCAAATTATGTTAATAAGCTACTTTTTATTTTTGGAATTATGAATAGTAACTAGGGTAAATTTTATTTACCATAGTTAAAGGTAAATCGGGTAATCAAGGGTAAATATAATATTTTAAAATTACCCTAAAAAATGTCAAAATCCTATTGGATGACTAAAAGTCGACCCATATCACCTAAGGGTCGGATTAGAATCATTTAATGAACATTTTTCCATGAAAATAACTTAATTATTATTAAAACCAAAGAAAGTGACAACATGTCACTCTCTTAAATGTTATAAGTATATTAATTTTAATTTAGTGATAAACTTCATGAAACTTCGAACATGAATAGTCTACAGAAATCTAATGAAATTATCTACATCATATAAATTTATTTAAAATTTTTAGGGATTAAATAATTATCATTAATTATGACACAATAGTGATGCAGAAATTGTTTATCTAGTGAAAAATCAAGAATAATGTTTTTTTTAAACTAATAGTAACCATAAAATGCACAAATACCTAACCAAAACTTATTGGACATGTAAATGTAAACCATACGCATCCAATGGTAGAATATTTGACCATTTGGAGCCTTATAAAAGCGATTATGACACTTATATTATTTTATTTTAAATGATGCCAAAGTTGTCACCTTCATAATTTAATAAATATAACAATTTAAATATTGTGATTTTAAGATGATAAATTCGAGTAAAAGTATTATTTGGAAAGGTAATATATTTATCTTCATCATAGAATTTTATTTTAAATTTTTATACAACAAATAAGTATATTAAATAATTATAGAAAAATGATGTAGTAATTATTTTATTAAGAGATAAACCAAATAAATGGTTTTAAAAATAATAAAATAAATATTATATGAACTATTTAATGTGATACACTAATTTTATAGATACATATGACCTTATATTAATATATTAAAGCTTTTAGTTCGAACATATCTTCTGTATATATTTTATTTAAATTCAAATAAATGAATAGTGTTAAAATTGACACTATTGTTATTTTACAAAAATAACATATTATAAAATTGTTTAAAAATCACAAAAATATTTAAAAATTATAAATTTATATTTATATGGTCTATAATGTTATAAAGTAAACAATTATGGAAAATTCACAACAAATAAGTAATTATTTGTTATAATTTAAAATTTAGAATTTTATTACCACAAATAAACTTAAATAGATTAAATAAGGATAAATCAAAATGATAAGGTTTAAAATAAGATCCAAACACGTCTAAATTTGATTGGTTGATTATATTACAACCCTATCTCATCTAATATTCGAATATGAGTCATTTTTGGAGGTTTTTAAGTGGGGTTAGATTTATTATAAATTAATATTTTTAAGAATTCCTAAGGTGCCCCTCTCCTCCCTTATAAAAGGGTACCTCCTCCCCCTCCTCCTCACACCAATTTGAGCACTCAAGCTCGGCCAACCCCTGCCAAAATCCCTTCTCCACTTCCCTAGAATAATCCTAGAGGTCCTGGTCTTCTTCAAAGACCAATCTTAGTTCTCTTTGTGGAAGATTCAAAGAGGCGTTTCAAAGAAGAGGTAATATCCATTACCGATCTTTTCAACTTCTTTCTTCTTCAACTTCTTATTATTTAGTTGTTTCATGATAAAGTAATAACATCAGTATTTCTTATATACTGATATGTTATTATAAATATGAAACAACTCTAATTAACCTTCTATCCATCCTACGGAAAAAGGAAATCACCGCGCGTGCGTACGTACGGAATACCGTCTCCCGCCGTGGTGTAATCTATTTTTCGCCACCACCTTACATGGAGGGGTATAATGGTGTAAAGAATAACTATACATAGTAATTAAAACATCATATTGATTCTGATATCTTTTATAATCCACTCCAATTCAATTCAATATTTATGGAAATGATATCATCGCTCGTGCGTACGTACGGACTACCGTCTCCACGACGCGATGAGATTAATTCTCCATGTTAACCATTTAAGAATGATTATAAAGTATATATAAGAAATAATGATGAAATATATGACATTATAAAGCTATTGGATTTATGTATATATATATTTATGTCATCTACTTACTTCCATTCAAGACAATAAGGAAAGGAAAACAGCGTTCATGCGTACGTACGGACTACCGTCTCCATGAACGGTGTTTTTCATTTCATTTATCTATCTATTATATATATATATATACTGAATATATATGATATAAAAATCATATTTTATATTCTGGAATTAAGTAAATCATGATATAAGTAATAATAATGTCAAGAACAACAAGTCAAAACACCTACGATAAATGAAACGATTTTACCCAAAACGCTTCTTTAACATGGAATTTACAAAAGAACGGGTAATATAATGTCATAAGTGAACCATATATGATATCATAACAATGAATATGATTCTGTAATAAGTCAATGACATTATTTAAATTATTATATAGGAGGTTCGGACACATACGAAGCAAATCGGACCTAAGGTAAGGGAAATATCACAATCTCATTTTTATCCGAGATTGTTTATACTTTGGTATTTACTGGGTTGTATTTTATCATCCACATCCATGTTTTCTAAATATGTAATATTATTTGCATCCACCTACAATTTTTTTAAATCCAATTTTACCCTTTGATGAGTTTTTAGTAAAGGATATGAAAGGAATCTTTTGTCGTTTTTCGTACGAGGTACTTTTTTACTTTTCCGACAAAAGTACGAAGAATGTTTTTTTTAACTTATACGGAACGAACGGATTTTTACTGTTTTATAAAGCCTTATTTTCATGAAGCTTCCTCTAAAATATTTCATGACTATTTTCAATAAAATCTCTTTCTTTTAAAATTGCATGATGTTTTGTGAAAAGAAATTGATTTTGAAGAAGAAAGGATATTCTCCTCAAGAATTCAATTCAAGTGTATTATCAAAATTATTTTCCATATAAGATAATAAAGGGTTATGTTTCTATCCATATTTTTACATTGATTTGACTATGTTGTGATGGAATTATGTTTATGAATTCCATTATCTTATATGAATGGTTTTATGATGTCATGTTGTTTTAGAATCCCATTCTTATTACATGGGTTACGCTATGATGTATGGTTTATGATTATGTGGCTCACATAAGAAAGGATTCATTATAAGATGGGTGGGACCTATATCTCCCTCCAATGCATTGGGTAAAGATTTTATATCTCATGAGATAGACATGGCTGGAATGGTAGGTTATACCGGTTCAGTGAAACAGGACTGAAACGAGGGTTACTCGATTCAGAAAGGGACTTTGTCCACTAAGATAGTCTTGGCAATGAGTCATGACTAACAAGAAATGATTCTCTATGATTATGTGTGTATGCCACAAAGTTCCATGTTTTATGTTATGATTATTGTGATTACATTTCACTGCCATAATTTATCCCATGTTATGAAATTATGCTCTCTTTTGGAGGTTATGATTTCCAAAATGTTATGTTCTTATGAATATGATGTGATTGATATTTCTTTTGTTTACCCTTACTGAGCATTTGAGCTCACCCTTTTATGTTTTCTTTTCCCCAGGATATAAAGAAAGGTTTTAGGTAAAAAAAAAGGAAGATCTTTATGGGAGATGTTGAAGATCTTTCACCACGATTAGAAGATTATAGTCCGAGTTTCCAAAGACACTAAACTATTACGGTCCTTATGTGTGTGTTTTTGTAATGTACTAAGTATTCCGCAAAAGTAATGTAAAGTCCATGTACGTCAAGCTTCGGGTCTCTACACACCATAGATCTTTGGAGTAGGAGACCCTTCCCTGATCAGGATCTAGAACATGGTCATATGGGGCCAAGAAAACATAGGGGGTTACAGTAAGATAGAGAGGGGAAGTTTTATACTTGTGATAGGCTAGGTCACATGGAATGGGACTGCCTAACCCAGTTTACAGAGTAGACCAGGAACATAGATAATGGGCCACCATAGTAGAGACAATGCCATGTTCAAGGATCTCCTAGGAATGGAAAAGGTGGTCCCTAGTGATTCAGAGCTGGTATAGAATAAGGAGGAGATGTAGGTGTATGACGATTGTAGGGGATCCTTTCACCACCACCACTAGGAATACCACATCACACTCAGGGAGTTGGCATTCGTAGCCCTGGACACTTGAATCTTTGGACGTCTATGATCCTACAGAACATGATATAATTTTAGGTATGATTTGTGTTTATTCTACTCTTGACTCAATATTAGTAGACACAAGTGATAGATATTATTTTAGCTTGATACTATTATTACAATAGTTTGAGATATTAGTGGAATAAAATAGTGCAATAGCCTTTCCCTCAGGTTCCTACAAGAGATTCATCTTCTATATCTTTTAACTATCAACTGTAATTCCATAACCCCAGAATCCAAAACCTGATGCATTATTTTATTACATTGCCATGATTATGATGAATCAAATGCCAAAGGAAAGATCAGTTTAGTAGTCTTGGAATGAAATATTACATACATGATACCCATAATACATTAGGAAACAAAAATGCAGACATGATATAAAAAAATGAAATAAAATTCATCCATGAATGATTTCTCAAATATTTATTCTTCATGATCTGGAGAAAGGAAACATAATATGGGTGAGCTCAAATGCTCCGTAAGGGTATGTAAAGTGTAATCAATAATGAATCAATAGAAATAAATTAACCTGGAAAGGTAAATAACCGAGGACAAATGTCGTAAAAATAAATAGATATGGAAATATCATTATGGTAAGGTAATAAACTAAAAACACATGCCATTAAATCAATGAACTAAAATTGAAATGTATCCATAGATATGTCGACAAAAAATATCACGGATAAATAATAACTGAATTCTCAATAAAGGAAATTATTAATTATCTGATTTCATCCTTCCCAGACACATGATACCTTTAACATGAAGAGTCAGTTTAAACTATCTGTCCAACTAATTTAGTTCATGAGACTATTGATGCATTGAGGGGTATTCATTAACTAGTCCCCAACCTGTAGGGATTGCCTTAAACAGTCCACAACCTGTGTATTACTTGTCTAAATCATTCCTCACATATCAAATAAATATTGTTCCTTATAAAATATACATAATGAATAAATAATATGTATTTTTCAATAATACCTTAGAGTAGTATTTGTAATAATAAGGGCTTTTTAAATTCATACATTCCCGATAAAAAATAATATTTGAACATTCCAATGTGACACATAGCACATTGAAACATTTAAATCATAAATCAAAGTGAATTAAATGAAACATAAAATAACATGATAATAATTAGATTTATGATATAACATATTAAATGGTAGTATAAACACAAAATAAATGTAAATTGGTACATAACACAAATAATTCTCAATGGGAAGTAAATTGAGTTGAAATCTCTTACCTTAACATTCATTTTGTTATATGGTCTTGATCATCAAGTATACTGGTTTACATTTTTTTACTAACTTATAATGGAAACCTAATATTTTTTATTATATCATATATTAATTCCTTATAATATATTATTACCCGCTTTTTAACACACATTCATTAATTTCACTATTTCTTGTGTTAGTTTCCTTATTTTCTCGAGTAAGTTTTAACTTGTTATTTGTTGTTATCATTAATAAAATCATAGGATCATCATCTCCAAAATGTAAAACAATGATTAATTATATTTTATAATCATTATATATATATTTATAGTATCCCATTATATTGGTATATTAGAAATGAAGTGCACCATTCGTGGAGATGGTAGGTCGTATGTACGAATGAACGCTACTTCCTTTCCATTGTTGTATTAAAAAATGAAAAATGAAAAATTAATATGTATATTATAATTAAAAAATAATTTATATAATACATATGTTACATAGGTTTATTAAAACCATCCTTTATATGTTCCATGTATGGTATGAACGAGTCATAACACTTTGAGGGGGTGGTAGTCCACACTTCCTCAATCAAAATTATCATATTTACACAAGATGGAAAGAATAAAGGTAAATTTTTAATAAAAATTAGATAAGCATAAAGAGATTATAAATATCTTATATAACATATATAAACTGAGTATCCATACTAATGGCCCCCATGATAGGTGCTAAGGAAAAAATGAACAATCATCATTTTGTGTGGCAGTAGTTCACCGTACACAGAAACTATATGTTCGTTACCCATTCGATGGATACATGTGTGTAATTGGGGGTAACAATTTTAATATAAAAACATACTAGTAAATAAATTATATTGGTTTTTTTGTTTAATCATATAATAAGAATAGTATCATAAGTGGAGAATGGGAATGGAACTAAAAATATTGAGAGAATACATTACCTCTTAATCGAGTAACTTATTTTGGTTTACACCAAAAGACTTACCCGGAAGGATTTCTGAACAAATTTTGGATTCAATGTCTAGGGGAGGGATGTGGTGAAGAAATTTGGGTATATCTTTTATGAACCTAATAGGTTTTAGAGGAGTTAAGAAGTGGTAGAGGTGGTGGCCTTTTATAGGGAAGGAAAAGGACTCACTTTGAATTTTTTGGAAACAAGTTAGGTGTACATATGTTATTACCTAAAAAAAGTCATTAAAAAATAAAAAAACTCAACAATTGAAGTTTTATGACCGATATATGTCCCTAAAATATGTTTTTTATAAGTTTATAGGTCATTTGGTCTCTTATGTAAAATGTTTAGTCCTTTATTAAGAATTATTTTTCCTTATGAATGTAATTAATTTTAATTATTTTCATTGATATTTTTGGAAAAAAAACAAATTTGACCATATTATACATTATAAATTATTCTAATTCCAATTATGGAATAAATATTTTAAAATTCCAATCACATAAGTGGCAAAAATTAATTTAAAATTCATCCTGCATGTAGGATGACAATGCGGGATTTTAAAGTAAAAATGTTTAAACATTTGTTAGGTTTTATAGTCAAATTCAAAGTGAAATTGATCCCAATTTATATAATTATATTATTTAATAAAAATATTTTCTCATTAAACATTAAAATAAATAAAAAGTAAAATTTAATGATATATATAAATTTGATGAAAAGGTAGTTTTGAATTAAATTACAGTGTTTTTCATTATTCATTAAAAAATGATATGTTTCCAAAAAATATAAAATATTTACCATAACATTAATATTATGTTTCTATTTCAAAGATGATTTTTAATTTGAAATATTAAATTATTTAACTTATTCATAATTCATATTTCAAATGTGTTCTCCATTAAAAATATGTAAAACTGCCTTTATAAAAATATAGGTTTTTTATGTGTAAAATAGGGTTTGTTCTGATCTTATACATATCAAACCTAATGAATGAATATAAAAAATATATGATTTAATATATATCATATATATTTCATTAAAATCATTCATTAATTTTAATAAACTATATTTACTAAGAAAAAACTCCATTGGAATCATATAAATAATAATATTTCTTTTTATATCCAATTGGTTCTTATTTTAATTTATCATTAGATGTTAACAAAAAAATTTATTTTATATTTATATAAACAATAAATTTTATTATGTTAGTTAATTTTACATAATTTCTGAGATATATCAAATTATATTAAATAATAATGTTTTAATAATACATTATTAAATGGTGAAACTCGATCTTGTATTTAACGCAAGCTATTGAGGAAGGTAACTTTTGCGTGCAACACAAGCTAATAGAATGTTTCAATCATTAAAAGTTATTTCATGTATTGAATATATTAAAAATAGTAAACATAAATTAGGGTCTCTGGATATTATAATATCTTACACTCTTGGTGATACATGTCATGCACACTATCAAATAAATAGTTGTACATTATATTTTTGGTGTGTTACATTCTCCCCACTTTAATTTAGTTGTGTCCTCACATTTTAAACATGAATATAGTAATCTAGGATTGAAACTAAACTATTTTTGAAAGACCCACTTAGTAAAAATATGTAATATCACATCTTCATAGTAAGAGATAATGGAAAGACCAATGGTCACATAACAAGATTACCTAATAAGAAAACATAGGTGGGAAATGGAATCATAGATATGGTAGAAAAATTCCTACAATCAATATATGATAGAGAGTGCTAGAAAACTTGTTTATATGAATGTTGTTGACCAAAAAACCATAAACCATAGTTGTGAATAAAGGTCATAGATATCATAAAAATGATGATAATAATACAACATTTTTGTTTCAAAACCATATTATTTCTATAGTTACAGAATTATTTCACTATATAAAAATATAAGTAAATATATGTTTCTATAAACATAAACTTTTCCATTTATTACGTATTGAACTGTTTCAACTTCTTCTCTTAGCACAGGATGCATCATATGGTTAAGTAATAAATTAACCACTAAAATCATATCCAATGATCAACTATTTCGTAAATGGTTAACTTTTCCAAAAGTTTATGATCCTTTTTTTCATAAGGATGGTCACAGAATTTCCAAAATGAACTTATTATTAACATTTAATCAATATGAAGAAGCTCTAACTTTTCACATTACAAAAATGATAATAAATTCCTCATATATCCTCTTAAAATATGGTAATAACCGGAATCTCTAAATAAACTAATCAGAAACATGCATTCATACTAATTCTTTAAGTAAGACACATATTATTGGATATACTCCTTAAATCCAAATATGTTCCAAACTCCATCAGTGATAGAAAATACCACTTGTCGACATGTCATTAATCAATTCCTAGGTAGTAATAACTTTTCCAATTCTATCTTTTCTCCAACATTATCTAAACATTAAAAACATATTAAGGGTATTCATTCCCTCAATCATGTGTTTTCTAAGAAACATAACTTTCTACTAAATAAATTTTCTTCATACCATTTTTCATATGATATCAAATATTTATAAAAAAATTATTCCAGTACAAACCATACATATTTCATCCACCATATTATGAAACTAAAATATTTTTATAACATATTTATTAGATAAAAATATATAAATACCTTAATAATTCCACTTTGGATGTGTCAATAACATATGATTTACCATGATCCCTTAGCTTTTTTTGAGGTAGATTCTCTTTATTCTTGTGGCATTCATTTTTTTAGTTCACCATCTCCTTGTAGTTTTAGCATTTAATATTAGTATTTTCCTTCTTTCCATAACATAACTTTTTCTAGTGACCATTTCCAACACACTTATAAAAAAATCCCAATACTTTTATGAATTTACCAGGGTGACTCTTCCCATAATTATCATATGTTGGAAAATCATTGTTTCCCTTCATCTACTTTGACTCATTCCCCTTTTTATAGTGTTCAAAACTCCTCTTATATTCATGGTTTCCCTTAAATCTATAAGACTTTGAGAACTATTTCTTTGTATTGATAGCACATAAAACTATTTCATTATATGAAGAGAGGTTTTTAGGAAATAGTTCCCTTTAGAGACTTGGCTAAAGTCCTTCAAATAAGTGTATGATCCAACACTCAGTGCTACATATGCAATCTATACCATACCTTGATATCCTAATAAATGTAACTTCATATTATGAAACGCTCTCTTCTTCCGTTTTCTTTAAGCCAAGGAATATCCTCTTAATCTCCATTTTTTATCACAAGGAAAGTATTTATTGAATAATGTATCCTTAAAAATTCTGTATTCCATGAGTTTAACTTATTTTTCCTCCCTTTTATTTTATATTAGAGACCACCAATAGTCAGTGTCACCTTGGAAATAATAGATCATAAGTGTAACCATTCCTTTTCACTGCATTCCTGGAAGGTAAATATCTTTCCTATAAATTAAATCTATTTCTAAGAAACAATTCGATTAGTAGTCCCAATAAAATATGGGGATTTCTACCACATAAATTGGTCCCAAATCAGATATTCTCTCCATCGTATAGGTTTCTCCACTCATGCAGGGTTAATTTTTTTAAAAACTGACTATGTTACCATAATATATCCATAACATGATTAGTTCCAATACAAGTATTATTTGTATCCTCAATAAGGAAATCTCTACATTTTCCATGACTATTGACACTGTTTGTCCTTCGAGGTTCCATTTATAAACATTGTAATATACTAGATTAGCTCATAAAATTATGAACATTGTATAACTCTAAATATGGTATAGATCATAAATTAAATTTATTCATCGTGAATCCTAGATTTAAAAACTTTGGCTACTGTGGGTAAAATATTACATCTAAATCCTTCATAATGGTAGGTAAAGAAAATTTGAACTCTTCTAAGACTATCCCTCAGGAGTGTCAAACCATGTGTATAGTAAGGTTGGTTTTCCTATACCAAGTTACCCTGGGTCAGGCTTGGAACACCTTATTAGAGTTATTAATATTAGGTACATATGTGCCATAACCACTTCCACTCATAGTATCCATACAGGCATGTATTTCTAGGAATTCCCATATAATCACTACCTTACCAAAATTATAGAATGTTCTTGTATACTTATCCTAGATGTCTATCTTAGGGTTGTGATCTGTAATCTATGTTTTCTAAATCCATCTTCCGATGTTTCTTCTAAAATTCCTCTAATACCAACTATAATGCACTTACCCTAGAAGCCCATAGATGGTGATTTATTAGATTATATTGGAATAATTACAAGGAATCAAATTCCAAAGGACTGATCAGTTTAACAATCTTGTAAATCCAAATTACATACATGATACCCATAATAACTTAGTAAATAAAAATAAAAACATGATAATTAATAAACATAAATAATCTATATCCTATAATTATTATTCAAATATTTTATCTTTATAACATGGTGAAAGGAAACATAATATGGGTGAGCTGAAATGCTCAGTAAGGGTATGTAAAGATGAATAAATAATTAATCAATATAAATAAATTAACATGGAACGGTAAATAAAGGATAAAACATACCATAAAAATAAATAAGAAAATATAAATATGGAAATGTAGGAAACTGAAAACACATGCCATTAAATCAAAGAACTGAAAATGAAATGCATCCATAGATTTATCCACACAAAATCTCGTGGATAAAAAATAAATGAATTACTAATAAAATAAATTCTTAATTATTATACAAATTGCTTCCCAGGAAGATGATACTGTTACTATTAAGATACATTTTAAACTATTTTCCCAACTAATTCTCCTCATGAGACAATCGATGCATTGAAGGGCATGCATTAACAGGTCCCCAACATGTAGGGATTGCCTTAAATGGTCCCCAACCCATGTATTGCAGGTCCAAACAATTAATCATACATATAATAAATAATTTATTTATAAGATATCCATGATTAATAAAGAATATGGATTTATCAATAATTATTCATTGGAGGATATGTAATAACGAGTGCTGTAGACATTAACAAATTCCTGAGGAAAAATAATATTTAAACATTCCAATGTCTCCCATACCACATTGAAACAATTAAATCATAATTCCAAGTGAATTAAATAAAGCTTAAAATATCATGTGAATAATTATATTCCTAATATAACATATCAAAGGGTGGTATATACCCCAAATAAAAGTTAATTGGTTCATAGTCAAAATAAGTCTCAATGGAATGTAAATTGAGATGAAATCCCTTACCTTAACCATTATTTTGTTGTGTGGTATTTATCCTAATATATAGTGGTTTAAAATTTGTTACTTACTTATAAAAAAAATATAATCATGTTTATAATATAATATATTTATTCCTTATAATATTTTATTACCCATTTTCGAACACTCTTTCATTAATTTCACTATTTCGGTCGTTAATTGCCTTGTTTTCTTGAGTAAGTTTTAACATGTTATTTGTTGTTATCATTAATTATATCATGGTTTCATCATATAATGAATGTAAACCATGGATTAATTATATTAATTAATTAGTATATATTTATTTATTGTAGTCTGTTATATTTGGAGATTAGAACTGAAGTGCACCATTCATGGAGATGGTAGGTTGTACGTACACTATTTCCATTACATTGTTGTGTTAATTGAATGAAAACTACATGATACATATGTATATTAAAATTAAATATTCATATATATGTTATATATACTACATAGTCTTATTGAAATCATCATTTATATGTTTCGTGTATGGTAAGAATGAGTCATATCGCCTTCAGGGGGCTGTAGTCCACACATCCTCAAAAACAATTATTGTATTTATACAAGATGGATATAATAAAGGTATATTATAAATAAAAATTACATAAGAATAAAGATATTATAAATATCATAATAAAATATATAAACTAATTCTCCATCATAATGGCTTCCACGATTGGTGTCAAGGGAGAAATTAATAATCATTATTTTGTGAGGTGGTAGTTCACTGTACAGTGAAACGACATGTTTATCACCCATTAGAAGGAGGATTGTGTAAGAGTAGGTCAAAATATTAATATTAAAAATCCTAGTATATTTAATATACTATTTTTTATTTAATCATACAATAAGAAGTGTATTGTGAGTGGATAATGGAAATGAAACTAAAAATATTGAGAGAATATGTTACCAATTTATCAAGTAACTTCTTTTGGTTTATACCAAAACACTTACTCGGATATCTTTCTACCTAAATGAATGATGAAAGGTCTAGGGGATGGATTTGGGGAATCAATTTGGGTATATCTTCACTGAACTAAAGTTATTTGATCGGTGTGAATAAGTGCGATATTTGGTGGCCTTTTATAGGGAAGGAAAAGGACTTATTTGGAATTCTCAAAAATACGATTGATTTACACATGTTCTTAATTAAAAAAGTAATAATAACCAAGAAAAATATATAATGTATTGTTTATGGAATATATATTTCCATTAAATTGTTGTTGGAAAAGTTTCTAGGTCATTTGGGACCTTATGTTAGTGGTTTATTTCTTTATTAAGCTTAATTTTTCCTTAATAATTATAAATAATTGTAATTACATTAACTAATAATTTTGGTCAAAAACTATACTAACCATATTATAAATTATAAATTATAAATTATAATTATTATAATTATGAAATCCATTTTTCATAATTTCAATAACAAAATTGGATGAAATTAATTTAAAATTCATCATACGGGGTGGGATGATAATGTGAGTTTTTGAAGTAAAAATGTTGAAAGGTTTTTTAGGGGTTTATTATAAATTTCAATGTGAAATTGATTGAATTTAAATTAATTGTATTAATTGATAAATATATTACCAAATTATACTTTAAAAATACTTAAATTTATACTTTAACCATATAAATAAATTTGAATAAAAAGCTGTATTGAATTAAATGTCAATATTTTCACTATTCATTAAAAATGACATGTTTCTGAAAAATATCAAATATTCACCACAACCTAATGATTATGTTCATATATCAAAATATTATGTTTATTTTTAAATATTAAATCAATTAAACTTTCAAAATTCATATTTAAAATGGGTTCTCCCTTAAAATGGTGAAAAATTTCCTTTATAAAAATATAATGTTTTTATGTGTAAAATAGAGTTTAGTCTAATATTATACATATAAAACCTAATGGATGAATATAAAAAATGTTTTGTTGAATATATAACATATATATTTCATTAAAATCATTCACTAATTATAAATAAATATTTTTATTAATACATAAATCCTTTGGAAGCATATAAATTATAATATTTTATATATATCAAATTTGTTATTTTTTTCATTTCTCATTAGTTGTTAACCAATGAAATAATTTTATATTTATATAAATCCTAAATTTTCTATAATTTCGTTAATTTTTAATGAATTACTATGATATATCCTATCATATTAAATAATAATGTTTTAATAATATATTTTTATTTGGGGAAACTTGATCTTGCATGTAGCATAAGCTATTGAGGAAGATCTCTCTTGCATAAAACACATGAAAAATCCATGATCATTAATGGATATATAATGTATTTAATATATTGAAAATAGAAAATTTATATTATATTCTTGGAATATCATACTACCCCATGCTCTTGGTGATGCACGTCATTCACGCTATTGAATACAAAGATGTACATTTGAATTTTTTTGGTGCTACATCAATAGTGTGAGATATCACTTGGTGGATAAAGGTTCATATGAGACCTTTTGGTCAACAATATAAAAACGTATGACATTATATTGGGAATAGATTATCATTCTATGGTTTGATCCCCAATCAGTTGTCACTACAGACATGTTATATGCATGTATGCTGATGGAGTGAGGTACTCCTTTTCTGGTGAGAGACACCTCATAACAACACCAACGAATTCGACGAACACGAGTATATAGCCTATCACCCATTAGTTAGAGAGTGTAAACCTTATTTTATTTGACAATTCATGCATTTTAGTTCCCTCAGTTGTGGAGAACTATATAGACATCTTCCTTAAAGACGTTCCGGGACTACCTCAGAGGTAGAAGATGGAGTTATGCATAGACATGCATCCCAGGACTATCCCAATATATTATGTGGGGTATTGGATAGAACCTAACAAGATTTGGGATCTATGATTGTAGATTATGGTCGTTTATGATAATGTTTCATTAGATCCCATGTGTTCCCCAGGGCAAATCTAGTTCTATTCATGAAAATGGCAGATATGAACTTTTGGATTTGTGTGGATTATCGTTTCCTGAAACAGGATATGATAAAGCAAAATTACCACTTTATGAGGATTGATGAACTCTTTGATCATTTTTGTGGTGTGATATGGTTATACAAGATTGATATCAGGTCTAACTACCACCAGTTTAGGGTTTGAAATAATGAAATTCCAAAGTTGGCATTCTGATGTTTCTATGGACACTAGGAGTTCCTACTGATTCCATTTGGATTGAGAAATTACCTCCACCTATTTATGGATTTTATGGAAAAACATTTCCAACCATACATGGAATATTTTGTTGTTTTCTTTATCGACGACATACTCCTCTACTTTTTGACATAGGTCGAGCATGTAGAGCACATGAGGATAGTTCTTTATTTACTTTTAGAACAAAATATTTATATAAAGATTGAAATATTTAACTTCTAGATACATGAGGTTGAATTTCTGGGGCATTTAATTTCTGAAAAAGGTTTTAGTATCTTATCCAAAAAATATTTATGCTGTGAATTATTAGGATCCACCAAGGAATTTGTTAGAGGTGTAGAGTTTTCTTGGCTTAAGAGGGTACTACAAGATATTTGTGGTGGAATTATCTAGAATCATGTCACAATTTACTATCCTGATATGGAATGGATAACTATTTACCAGGTATCAGTAGTTCCATATGTCCTTTGAGGAGTTGAGTCAAAGTCTGATGAGGGTTCCAGTGTTGAATCTAATGTAGGAAGGTGTTTAATTTATAGTGTATTTGAATGCCTCAATAGATGGGATTGGTTTCGTGTTGATGCAGAGGTGGATAATTATCACATATGGGTCAAGGTCATTTAGAAACTAGGAGAAATACTATGAGAATCATAGCCTAGAGTTAGTAGCAGTAGTATTCTCCCTGAGGATGTGGAGGCACTATCTTCTCGGTGAGGGCTTTGTGGTTTACTTAGACCACCAGAGTCTTAGGTACATCTTCACTTAGAGAAACTTGAACCTAAGATAGTGATATAGGTTGGAGTTCCTATAGAACAATGACTTTGAGATAATATATACTCTAGGAAGGGTTAACATTGTAGAATATTACCTCATAAGGACATCCCAAGCTCACCTAATGCGGTAAGATTCAGAGCAGTAAGATTACCTAAAATTTACCCAAGTGGAACAAGAGTGTATATTTATTCAATATTTGATGGTGTTTACGCTTTTACTCCTCGAGCATGTGAAAAAATTCAATCTATGATACATCTACTATGTGGTTATGAATAATCATATATCCACAGTTAATTCACCATATGGATATTTTTAATGATGGAATCATGACATCTTATTGCAGGGGTGAATAGTAGTTCCAATCGCAGTGCAGGAGAAAGTTATATGGGAGTTACACAATTCTCCATTACCTTTACATACTATTGTGTGGAAGATGTATAGTGACCTTTAGTGGATGGTTCAGTGGTTCGGGCATGATATTAAGTATAACTGAGTTTGTCACAAAATTCATCACATGTCAGCAAGTGATAGTTGACCACCAAGTTTCAGCAGGTTTTTAATAGCCTTTTGAGATCCCAAAGTGGAAATGAGGCAACATATCCATGGATTTCATCATGGGAATTCCACACATATTGAAGGGACACAGTTTCATCTGGGGTATAGTTAACCAACTAATGATGTTGGTTCACATTCGTGCTATTAGGGATCATTGTTTGGTATAGAGTTTAGGGAACATTGTACTTGAGATCATCTAACTTCACAGGGTACCCTTGATGATTATCTCTGACCATGATACACAGTTTACATCACAATTGTGGAGAGTACTATAGGATAAAATTGGAAACCAAATGAGGATGAGTACAAACTTCCACCCCCAGACTGATGGGAAGACTGATAACAGAATTCAGGTCTGAGAGAATAAGCTGAGGGCATGCATGTTGGACTTCAACCAGAGTTGGGATGATCACATTCCCATAGTAGAGTTTGTGTACAACAACATCTACCAATCTATCATTGTCTTAGAACCTTTTTAGGACATGTATGGGAGACCATGTAGGTCACAAATATGTTGGATGGAGGTTAGAGTGTCAACTCTTGTGGGGCTAGATTTGTTGTATGTGACAACAGAGAAAGTTCATGTCATCTATGAGTGGATGAGGATGGACCATAACAGATAGAAATTATAAAACGATCACTGTCTTATACCCCTGGAGTTCAAGTAGGGAGGCCATTTTTTCTTAAGTGTCTCCCCATGATTTGGAATGAAGATGTTAGGCTGAAGATCCAAGATATCACTATGGTTCTTTGAGATGCTCGAGACCGTGCAGAGGGTCAATAAGGTTTCCTACAACCTCGTCCTACACCCACAGTTGGACCGAGGGCATGATTTATTCCATGTTTCCTAGATGAGGAAATATGTTCATGGCCCTACACACGACATTGACTGGGGAGAGCCGAATATTAATGATGTATCCACTTTTGTGGAGAAACTAGTGGCGATCGAAGACTGGTAGGAGTGGATCTTGAAATAATGGACTACCCTTCGGTTTTTGTGTTGTGGCAGCATGGAAATTTGTAGGAAAGTACATGGGAGCTAAAGAACCAGATTAAAGATTAGTATCCTAAGTTTTTTTCATAGTTTTCTTTTTAGGGATGAAAATATTGTAGAAGGGAGTGATTTATTGTCCTGAATTTTCCATTGTAAGACATTGAAATATTTTTAAATATACTTCCAATGTTACACACCGAGACAGTGTGTGATAATGAGGACCTATGTGCGTGGAATAATTTTTTTAAAATATTATATATATTTTATACGGAATGTGCATGGTTTTTAAAATAAAATAGGATAAATATTAAAATTTGAATGGGTTAGAAATCCAAGACCTTAGTGGTGTCTAAAACGTGGTGTTTACCCTATGCGCGACATAAACCGAGTCGGCGTAGGATGTTCGGACCCCTCGCTCGCTGGAGGAACATTTATGTGGATTAATTATTTTAAGTTTAACCTAAATGATACATTGTATATTTATTGATATAGGGTTAGTATCATAACCCTAGGAATCACTGGGGAGATCTTTCTCCCTCCTCTAATGGAGAACCTCTTTTATGAATGACAAAACAACATATCAGATCAAGATGTGGTGAATGAAAAAAAATCCTACTCCCTCATTGAAAAACACGTTCTTCACCAGCGATTGATCCAAGAAATTGGTAGGGATCTTAATTTGGTTTTTATTCCCTTTTTAGTAAATTTTTTAGTAAATTGATTGTTTTTTTTATTTGTAGCCCTTTTTTAAAACCATTTCATGAGCCTGAATATATAAATATTTTTCCAGTTGTTTTCTTATCTGAAATGTATGTTCATGATCATTGTCTAAGAATTATTGTCCAATGATAGTAAAAACATAGTTATTGTGTATTTCTTCCCCTTTTATTCATGTTCTTCACTGTTAGAACCCCATTATTCTCGATTCAACATTGTTGGGTAGCACAAAGCTTGATCGGGCCCCAGATTCACGGTGGATCAAAATTATATAAATGGGTCGATGATCTATGTGTCGATTTTGAAGGCTGTGAGACATGGGCAATCCTTTCAGTAATATGATAAAAATGAACCTATTTTTGAGGGATCCAGGCATGAATGATGTGAGATGTGTGTATGAATTCACATGGATTTTCTTTTTGATCATGTTTTTGGCCTCCAGAGTACCAAAATACATTGACCGGTGTTAATCCACTAATTTTGGTCAGAGATAGGGCCTAAATTAAAGGCTTGTATAGGTATTATCCATGAAAATAGAATCTTTAGTTTTTGTAGAAATCCAAACTACACACCATGTAGTATAAAGAACATATGGCGTGTAGTCTCCTTTAGTGGTGGTACTAGTGTTTAGGAAATGATAAGGATGAAAAGGCAAGTAATACTCCCTCACATACCTTGTATCCCTTCCTTAGTTGGACAACCCATGTGATGAGTCAAAAGGAAGGGGACTCTATGTAAGAGAACACATACATGGGTTGAACATATAGGAAACATCCTATTTGGATCGACACACCATGTACCATAGTACACAAACATGGCCAACAAACACAACCTAGTCCCTTGATAGGTGGGACACTTTGTATAATCCAACTAAATGGAATGTACCAATACACAGATGGGACCCATGTACTGTCTAGAGACACGGTCATGCAGTGAAGAGGGACCACACACCATGTGTATCCCCTCACACACTGTGTACTACTTAAATATATCCGAGTGATATTAAAAACTTTATTTCTCCTTCATTTGAACTCTGATATTGGCCCATAGGATTCCTATCCTGAGTGCTTTTACCTGTAGAATGTGATGGTGCCCTCAAAAGAAGCTTCTGATATATGATGTGAAATGTTCTAGGTTTGGAACATGTTAAGTTGACACCAGATGATGGAAGTGATCATACAGAATCACCAGATCATCCCAAGAGTAACCCTCTAGTTGGGATGGGTAGTGATGTTCCCTAAAGATAGTATCATATTTCCTTCTTCTGGGTATGGTTAATGTAATTCCCTGATGAAAATTCTGAGTTACCCTCCAGTAAGACTAGGTAGTGGAGTTCTTAGATGTTTCAGGCTTAACCTCTAGCTGCACTGGGAAGTGACATTCCTCTATGAAATGTTCTAGGTGTAACCCTCCAGTTGGTCTAGGATGTGGAGTTCCCTGACATCTCACTGGGATTACCCTCCTATAGGACTCATAAGTGTCATTTCTCGATGACTATTAATGTAGGACCCCCATATCGTACTGGGGTACGAAATCCTTTATTACAGTTTTTGGCCCCTCAACTATGAAGAACTATTATGCGACATGGTTTTATATTGATTTGTTCTCATAAGTAAGAGGGATTCTTTCCACACCAAGATGTGTCCTTATGACATGACCAAGAACTAAGCGAGTGAGTCAGTGACACCTATAGATGATAATATCATGGTGTAGTTATTGAGTCCGTTAAAGTTATGTGTTCAGGGTAAACATTTGATATACTGAGTATAATTTATGGCTTACCTTGGAACTATTAGTTACTCTTCTTATTTGGATGACTTGTGAGATGGTGTTCCCTTAACACTCAGGTTTGGGTTTCTATGACTGAGAATATATATATCACAATTCAGTAACCACTCCTTGGGTATAGTTACTCTCTTTCTAAGAGAAGTAATAATGTACATATTATCCCATGTTCTTTACTTATTTTGATTATCTGTTTTGGATGAATCCACTCTCTTGTTATAGGTATCAAAGACTATATGAGAAGTTCATCTTATCACAATGTATAGCTTCTTGTGTTTAGAGGAGTTAACTTTCACTCTCTTGTTGATTTTAGTGGTACTCTCTTATTATACCGTTGTTTTATCTACTAATTCCCTCTTTAGATATATATCTTACTACTCCCCCTTCATATTTTCAAGGATTTGTATTGGGTATGTATATACTAATCCCTACATGGGATTTTCCCATCATGTTATGTGTCATTAACAGACGACAGATAGGTCAATCCTGACTTTAGGGTAGCTTAGGGATACGAGGACCTTGGAATATGTATGGTGGTTTTAGAATGGGATCTAGCAGCTGGTCTCTCTCAATTATTTACTATTTTCCATATTTTTAGTTTAGGACATATTTTTAGGTTGAGAGTGTATTGTTCCCCTTTCATTTTCAACTTACACTACCATACTTCATTCTATTTAGTGGTTCATGCATAGTAAGTATATTTATAGAATTGTTTTACCCTTCATTTCCTACCCCCAACAATTTTTGCATCGATTTGGCTATGTGAATGTGTACAAGTTATTATGAAATGGTATCCCTGAGTTAGTTATCCCTCTGATGTATATTTCCACCCATAGCCTATGGATTCAGTCTTGGGGTAGTTGTGGCTCAAGCATAAGATTCATTCAGGTCAATACTACTAGATCCCCAAGTTGAATTTCATCATGTAGGTTTACTGGATAACCAATGTTGTTAAAAAAAATGTGAGAAGGATGCATCCAACTCATTGTGCTAATGTGGAAGTTTAGGTTATTAAGGTGATCAAGGGGAATATCAATCAATAGGTCTAATATCCTAAATGAATCACTAGAATTTTCCAGTTAATAATAATAATAGAAAAATAAAATTATTTATAAATTTTAAAGACTTAAAAATACACCATGATAGAACCTGAGATTTTAGAAAATAAAATTATGTTCGATATCATATTTGACACACAATATCGAGCTTAAACATCCCACAAAGTATATGACCATTATAACCTAGAGAGTAAATTAATGGGTATGAATATTATTAACTACCTTATGAAATATATAAATGTATATAAATATATATTTATATATATTACCTACTTAATATAAATTATTTATAAACTCATAGTAAATAATCAATAAATTTTTTAGAAAAGTAATTTTATTCTTCCAAAATATGTTTTCTTCAAAAATGTTTTCTATTTTTTTTGTGAAAAAATATCACAATTAATTTTTTTATTATTTATAAATTTTAATTTTTAAAATTAATTACATTTTTTAATCAGAATATAAATTTTAACTTAGGGTTATTTTTCTGTATTTTTTGAAAAATATTTATTTCTTAGTGAACAATTAAAAATACTATTTTTTGTAAAAAAGTTATTTAATTTCAATAATTTAGGTAATTTAAAAGATAAATTATGTTTTTAATATTATTTTAGGTAAGTAAATTATTATTTATTTATATTTGACCAACTTAATTACATTTTAATCATATTCATCATTTATTTTATTATAATTAAATATTTTTTGTTTAAAAATGTTTTTTTATTAAATCTATTTTAAAGTGCATAATGTTTCTCCATTTTTATTAATTAAAATAATCCCTAAAGTAGAATATATTAAATTAAATTTAAGTATTATATATCAATAAATATTATTTTTTATTGATACCATTAATATTATTAGTAGTAGAGATAATATAAAATTGTATTTTTCTTGAATAATACACTTCTTAAATACATGTTTTTTCATCATGTCTATGGGTTTAATTTTAAAGAAACATTCTCCAATTATATTAACATAATTTTGATAAATGGATTCCGTAATTTTAATAATAATAATTTAAATATTATGGTATGTTTTAATTAATTTATTACATTAATTAATAGTAAAAATAGTAAAAATAAAATATCGTGGTTAAGGTAAAAAAACATTACTGAGGGGTTAAACTAAAAGGAAACGGGTAAAAATGACATAAAAATTTGACTAAAATCTATTTTATAGACATATTTAGACCTCATTGTTTTTTCTTCTTGATAATGATCCATTTTTTTATCCATTTGGTATGTGAAAAATGGGTGTACACTGTTTTTTGTTCAAAAATTACTTGTGTTCAACTCATATCACTTATCGAAGGTCACCCCATATCCTATCATCTTCATGCCTTCAAATAACTTTTTGATTAAAAAATAACTACACAAATTAATTCCCTAATTTCTTAAAAAATTCTAGAACCATTACATTTTTCAAAATTCTATACTATGGTGGCTTTTGGTGCTTACCAAAAGTTGTTTCATGCTTAACCGAGCATATTTATTTAATTTCATCTTCGATATCCTTCTAATATTATTAAAATTTATTTATATAGTAACATAGACATCTACAAAAAATTTATATGTTAATATGTTAATTTAATATCATAAATCCATCTCCTTTACAATCAAATGGAATAAGAAACCATCATTTATCTCTATGGAAGACTACAACCTCACCAACCAATGTCATTCATTTTCCATCATCACCTATCAGGGAGTGTTGTAATGATAGAATGAAATTATATATATTTATATATGATATTTGTAACATATGTAAAATTAAAGAGTAATTATATAAAATATTCCTTCTTACTTTCCATTTTTGGTGGATACGATAATGGCACTCGTATGTACGACGGACTACCGCCTCACAAAGTGATGTGATTCATTTTCCACTAATGGGTTATATTAAATAAGTAAGAATAAAGTTAATTAATATATGTTATATAAATTAAATAATTCCTATAATCATTAAATATTTATCACTATGAAATAAAATATATCATTTTCTTTCTTACACTCATAATTGATAACGTCTTTTGTTTACATGTGGACTGTAGCCTACACAAAGATATGTGATTTTTTTGTCACCACATAAAATAATGATATTTATAAGTATATTTAAATAAATAATATGTTAATTATTATTTTATTATCATTCTTAAAATATATTTTAATAAAAATCTTATTTCTCTAATGATCATTTAAAAATTGAAACGTTACGCATGCGTACACATGACCAACTATCTTCATGATCATAATGTGGTTCATTTTTCATGACTATTTTACATGAGTGAATTTTAATGTGTAATTATGGAATTAATATGAAAATTATTTAATTATTTATATTATTTATATTTTTAAATAATGACCACTTTGACCTTGATCAATATAATGAATCAGTTTTGAAATAATGTATTGAACGTTCTTCAAAACACCTAGTGTGGACTTAATTTGTTATGTATTCAAATATATAATTATGAAGAAGTAAAATAAAAATATTTATGTATAATATATTAAATCATGAATTTTTTTAAAGAAATAAAATAATTAATTTAAAATTATTATACAACAATTAATGGACATTCATGGAAATTAAAGACTCGATGTAAGGGCTTCTCGTCTCACTTTTTATTTCTATGAGACAAATTGTATTTTCACCACTTATTTTGATTTTCATGTGTATATAAATCCCATGAATGAATTTTATTATTATGTTAGTTAAATTTATTTTTATTTAAAAATCCATATTAATTTAACACTTTCATTGGGTTTTGATCTGGAGATTACAAATCCCATAAGAAACTTTGTCTCAATTTTCCTTCATTGAGGAAAATTGTAATGCTACACAATTAACTTATTTTATGTTGTGTATCTACTGAAACTTTTACATGATACATCATGAATATAATTATTTTGATGATATTTAATGTTTAATTTGAAGTTATTCTTTCATGGGGATTATGAATAAAATGTTGTAATAGTGCTATAGGATACCCGTTACAGTCTCATTTCTTGTGGGATTTATTATGTTTAAAAATAATTTGGAGGAAATTATATAATATTATTATATGAAACCACATATATTTTATTATCCTATTATTTTTAATTTGGTTCAAAAATTTTATTTCCATTTCCTATCATATTGAATGAAGAGATCTCAATAAATTCATTTCTGAGTGATATTGATCTTGAATTTTTTTAGATCGGTCATCTTTCTCATCCATGACCATGATTTCTAATTTTTTTTAATAAATATTCAATTATAAAGATAAATTATTTCTTAAAATCATTTTACAAGATCTTTTACATTATTTTAAACGGTTTTAAATGTAAATTTCTTATCTTATTTCAAAATGGGTCACTTTTTACGCCCTTTTTCAAGATGTTTTGTAAATAAATATTATTTTTAATATTTATAACATCAAAGGATTTTAAATATATTATGTATATTTTTTTAATTGAATTTTCATTTATATTTTAAATGGTTTTATTTCAATTAAATGTATTTTGGAAATATTTTTTTGAATTTTTAGTTTTTAATAGTTATTTTAAAAATGAAAAGGTCATTTTCCTAAAAAATGTATTTAAGGATCATTAAATTGTATTTCCATTCATAAATTTCAACAACTATTATTGTTACATATTCCCTAATGCGTAAATATTGTAATTAAACCATCCTAATTGTTTCATTGAATTGATTATTATTGTTTAAATTAGATTTTTATGGAACCCATTTCCCTTACATGGTTTAATAATATTTCAAAGAGTTTCTTATGGAACCAGTTTCTTTTCCACGGGTTAATCATGTTTCAAAGAGATTGTTATGGAACAAATTTCATTTATATATTTTAATCATGTTTCAATGTTATTGGTATGAAACTTATTTCGTTTCCCTATGTTAATCATGGTTCCATGACATTTTTATAGATCCCATTTCTTTTCCTCGGGCTAATCATGTTTCAAATTGATTGTTATGGAACCCACTTCTTTTTCATATATTAATCATGCTTTAATGAGATTTTAATGGAAGCCATTATTTATTCATGGGTTAATCATGATTCAAAAAGATTATAATGGAACCCATTTTTTCCATGGTTTAATCAATTTATGAAAGGAATATTGATTTTTTACGATTTTTAAAATGAAACAAAATATATCTATAATTTTTTAACCATCCTTGGACTTTTTTATATTATGGGTGTTCCTAGATAGATCCAGGCGACCTTGATATAGAATATTTGATGGGTTCACCCAAATAGAACTCTAATACATTGGGTAATAATTATGTTCTCCAAAGAATTATTTTGGATGTCGGACATGGGGTTATTCTAATTATAAGGATTATGTAAGGTATCTATGATGATATAGTTCCATGAAACCAAAACATTTTATTTATGCTTTTTATGGGTTTAAAAATTTAATTTCTTCAGGATTGATATCACATGCCTCATGATTATTGGTTCTTATGAATTTTTCTTTGTTAAATCCACATGTCATAATTTAAGATTGAAGTATCAGGTATTTATAGGTATAGTTTCTTTTAGTTTTATCTCATTCACTATGATTACATCACCATACCCTTATATAGGAATCATGATCAGTAATGACATTCAATTGTTAATAATCATATTTAACTTACTAATAAAATGATCTCACCTGTCTTATGTTTCATTTTACCAAGGTTATCAAGAATGATATTGAATGAATAATTTTAGGAAGGGTTTTTTAAGGATGATGATGATGAATTTTTGTGAAATAATAAAATATGGCTTAAGTGGGAGAAATGATCATTTAAAAACATGGGTAATGTTTTTTAGAGTTTTTCCTAATTATCTAAAAATATAAACCAAAAGGTCATTATGTTTATAAGTGATCCAGTTTTTTACTTTTTATTTTTTAAGTTGTGGATTATGAAAATTGGTTCACATTCATCATTATCAATGAATAAAATGTAATTTTTAGGAGTTTAGAATTAGATACCAAAGTTTGGGTTCAGGGATGTTATAGTTGGTTTTGGAGGAGGGTTTATATAATTTTGGATTTTAGGATGTTTTCATGCGACGTTATAAAAAGAGATATGGAAACCAGTATAGGTCTGTAAGATAAATTGTTATCATAAGATCAATGTCTTAGACAATAATTTTTATTTTTCAAATAATTAGATCTTAAAGAGATTTAGGAAATTTTATGTGTTAATTTTTTTTGATGTATATATAATTCTTTGGTTTAAAATAAATTATGAATTTCTTTTTTGTGGAAATTTTTTTAATAATGAATAAAAATTATGGTTTATATGATCTTGGATATTAATCTAACCCTATGAATATATTTTTTTATAATATATATAATCAAAGGATTGAAAATTGATTTCGTGAATAAGTGATTAATGTTATTTCAAAAGAAGATCCCTATATTTTTTGTACTAATAATCTAAAAGGAATGATATAACATTTAAATTTAACACTCATTAATGGTGATGTTATTGTGGTTATTTGTGATATATGGTTATTTATAGACGAAATAATTCAGTTTGATCTTTGGGTATTAGTGTTGAAATTTGGAGATTAATGGATTGTAAAATCATATGTAGGTTTACAAATTTTAGAAATTACATTAAATTGTGATAACAATTTGTTTTTTTGTTAATATATAAATATAGGATGAATATATAATTATCACTTTTATAAATATATGGTCCTTTAAAATTATATTTTAGTGCTTCAGTACTGACAAATTCTTCATCAATACTCATCATTTAGAGAAAAATTCAAGATCATGGTGCAAATTGATAAAAATGATAAAACTATACTCATCAAATAAGTATATTTCCTTATTATATTAGTTTCGATGTTAAAGTAATTCCTATAACCTAGTAAAATAATCATGAAACAAAATTGTTTCATATAAAAATTGTTTTGGATGAAATGAATGACCTCTTAGCTCATCAAAGAATCATGGTTTTAAGGTACTTGACTTTCACTAGATCATTCAATTTATCAAGATCAATATTCAATGTCACTCTAGATAATTATTTACACTTTTCTTAGATGTTAAAATAATCAATTAATTATAATTTTTTCCTACTTGGGATCCTATTTATGAATTATTCTAGAAGACCTTCATACTTCCCATTCTCATTTATCAAGGGACTATTTTGTTAACCGTTTTAATGTTGTGAGTTTACAAAAACAATATTTTTAAATGTACAATAAATTATTACTGATAAAAATTGAAAGTTTTTGAGGATTAAATTTATAATGGGGTGAGGAGCATTTAACACCTGATGACTTTAGTAAATAAAACTATCTTTTATAGCTTATTTGACAAACAACACCGAGCTTAAATGACTCTAAAAATAAAACACTATTATAATATAACCATTAAATTGACGGGGATGGTGTTAAATAACATATGATATATACACATATTTCCTACTAAATATAAATTTTTGGTAAACTGTTATTAATAAACTAATTAGTTTTTTAGAAAATAAATTTTATTCTTGAAAAACATACCCTCTTAAAAACTATTTTTTATTTCATTTTCAATGAAAATATCATAATTAATTTTTGGAAGTTTTAGGAAATTAATATGATAAAATTAGCTTTATTTTTTGAAATATGAATATAATAGTAAATTTAGAATGAATTTTTCAGAATTTGTTTGGAAAGTATTTATTTTTAGTGAATAGTGAAAAATACCGATTTTTGTAAAAATGTCATTTATTTTCAATAATATTAGTAATTTAAAAGTCCCTATATTTTTTTAATATTATTTCATGTAATAGAAATATTATCTATTTATATTTAATCCAATAAACTGAAATTAAATATTATTTATCTTTTATTTTAGTATAAGTAAATTTTTGGGTTTAAAAAATGGGTTTTTCTAAAGACTATTTCAAAGTGAAAATTGTTTCTCTATTTTAAATAATTAAAATAATCCATAATCAGGAATATTTGAAATTAAATTTAAATATTATATATCAATAAATATTAAGTTATATTCTTAAATAAATTATTATTAGTAATAAATTTAATATTAAATCTTCTTTTTCTTTAGAAATTCATTACTTAAAATCCCTCATTTTCATTGCGTCTGAAGGATTAATTATAAATTAAAATTTTTACAATAAATTGAATTGATTTTTAGAATATGGATTCAATATTAAGATTAATAATATTTTACATTATATATTAAGGTGAACATAATTTTTGTCAATAATTAATAGTGAAAACAATAAAAACATTACCACGGTTAAAGAGAAATCAAGTTTACTAGGGATTTAATCTAAAACGATAAGGGTTATAATGAAAAAAAAACATATCTAAAAAATATATTTATTTACATATTTATACCTTATAATTTATAATACTTATTACTTTCTCATATATTGAGTCTTTTGGTAAGCGATAAACGTGGGTACGTCTTTTTATTTTAAAAAATTACAAGTGTTCCACTCACCTCACTTATAAAATGCCACCCCTCTACTCTATACTTCACAAATTAAAATATAATTGGAAAAGGAAAAAATACACAAATTCATTCATTAATTCTATCCCCACATCATAGATCCGTTATATTTATCATAAATCTATCCTATCAAGGATTTATGTGCTTACAAAACGAGGTTTTCTGAAGAAGAGGTATTGTGCTTAAACATGAATATTTATTTTATTTCTTCTTACATATTCATAAAATCATATAAACATTTAATTATATAATAAAAAAATATCTAAAATATTATTATATTTTATTATTTTCATGTAATAACATAAATTAATTGAATTTTCCATTAAATGTGATATGAAATCATCATTCGTTTGTATGAAAGACTATGACCTCACGAATCGATGTCATTCGTTTTCCATCATCGTCACTCAATTATTTTTATAATGATGGATTAAAAGTTTATATATATATATATGATATTCTTAACATATTTTTACCTATGTAGTTATTATATCACATATACCTTCTTATATTTCATTCTATTGGGGATACGATTACATCACTCATGTGTACGGTGGACTACGGCCTCACGAATTGATGTGATTCATTTTTCACTAATGCTTTACATGGAATGTAATAAGGAAACATTTAATGAATAAACATGATATAAATGAAATAAAAATTATAATCATGAAATATTTTTCATTCCAAAAAAATTATCATTTTATTTATTACACCTAAAAATGATTACGTCGTTCATGTACAAGTGGACAACCTCCTCCACGAAGAAATGTGATTCTTTATTTCATCACCACATTAGAAGAATGAAATAAATATAAATTTATTTAAATAAATTATATGGTATTTATGATATTATTACCACTATTGAAATATAAAATAACACATAAATTATTACTATAATGATAATTGAAAAATAAAAAGACCACCCATGCATACATACAACCTACCATCTCTCTAATTTAAACATGGTTCATTTTTAATAGCCATTTTTCATGATTATTTTTAAAATTGAACATGGTGAATAAATATAAAAATTCTTTAAAAATTATTATTTTCAATATTTTTAAATAATGGTCTATTTAACCACGGTCAACAAACAAAATCCATTTTCAAATATTGAACTAAACATCCTCAAAACACCAAGTGTAGACTTAACAAATTATGTATTAAAAAAATCAATATAAAGAAATAAAATAAATTATTTATTTATAAGGTATTAAACCTTTAAAAGTTTCTAAATAATTTAAATAATTGATATAATCTTATTATACAGTATTTAAAAGATATGCATGGAAAGATTGGATTTGATATAAGGGTTTCTTGTCTCACTTTTTATTTCTATGATACATATGCCATATTCACCACTTATTTTTACTGGTTGGTGTATATAATTCACATGAATTTAT
Organism: Viscum album; assembly: GCA_963277665.1. Classification (NCBI taxonomy): domain Eukaryota; kingdom Viridiplantae; phylum Streptophyta; class Magnoliopsida; order Santalales; family Viscaceae; genus Viscum; species Viscum album. Next base: position 607,901,066 of record OY728125.1, read on the forward strand.
TTTATGATTATTTTCAATAAAATTTTTTGTATTTAAAAATCCCTATGAGTTTATATCATTCTTAGGGTTTCTATACATATATTACCAAGTCTGTAAGGGAATTCATCTTAATTTCTCTTCACTAAGGCATATTGTATTTTTAAACACCTCTATTATTTTATAGGGTGTATAAAATAATTATTTTACATTTTATATCATGAATATAATAATGTTCATGATATTTAATGTTTCATTTTTAAGTTATTCTTTCAATGTAATTATGAATGAAAATTTACCAAAGTGGAAATATATTTATGTTATATTCTCCTTTAATTTTGGATTGTTTATATTTATGGTTAATTTGGATGAAATCACTTGATTTTTTTATTTGACCACATATATTTTATTCTCCTCTAGTTCGAAATAGGGTTCATTGTTTTATTTCCATTTCATCTGTTATTGATTAATGAAATATCAAGAAATTCATTTTTAAGTGATACCAATCTTTTATTTTATTTTAGATATGGTATATTTCTCTCCCATATCCTTGTTTTGTAAAATGTTTTAAAAAATTATCTTTTCTAAAAATAAATTATATTCTAATGATATTTTAAAAGATATTATATCAAATTTTAAAAAAAATTTAAAGGACATTTCCAAACATTTTCCAAATGGGTCACTCTTGACACCCTTTATGAAAATGTCTTGATTGAATATTTATTTTTAACATTTATAACATAAAAATATTTCCCCACTATCATGTTTAATTAATTTCATTGATGTTTATTTTATATGATTCAAATTTTTTCTTAAATTAAAATTGTTTTTCAAATATTTTGGGAGTTTTTATTTTTTAAAATTTATTTTCATAATGAAAAATTTATTCTCTACAAAACTATTTCCAATGATCTATTGATGGTATTTACATTAATCAATTTCAACATCCCTTATTGTTACCTATAATCTAAAGGGGATATTTTGTGATGATACCATCCTCATTCTTTATATATATGGATTATTATTATTTGAATGATATTTTTATGAAACTGTTTTATTTTCAATGTGTTAATAGTGTTTCAAATAGATTGTTATGGGATCCCATTTATTATCCATGGGTAAATAATGTTTTTGATAAATATTTATGAAAACTATTTTTTCATGTGTTAACCATGTTTAAAAGAGATTATTATAGAACTCATTTCTTTTCCACGGGTTAATCATGTTGCAAAAAGTTTTTTATGGAACCCATTTATTTTCTATTTTTAATCACATTTATTGATATTTTTATAAAAACCAATTATTTCCCATAGTTTAATCATGTTTCAAAGATATTCCCAAGGAGCCCATTTTATTTCAATGAGATAATCCTGTTAAAAAAGGAATAATTTATTTATATTAGTTTTACAATGAAACTCAGCTCTATGTACTTTATTTATGGTTGTAATACTTTTTTAGATGATGGGTGATCCCAAATAGTGTTGATTGAGCCAAATATTTCTTATATAATGGGTGAACCCAGATAACACTAAAATGAATTTGGAAATGATTATGGTCTCTAGAGGATTATATTGGAAGTTCGTCATATGGTTATTCTAATTGTAAGGGTTTGTTAATGGTTCTATAAAGATGATATTCCAAGATACCAACATGTTTTATTTATAACTCATATGGGTTTATATAGTTTCCTATGATAAATACTTATATCATATGTCTCATTATTATTTATTCTTATTAATCATTACTTTATTAAATCCTTATGACATATTTCATGATTTGTGATTTAGGTATTGAGGGGTATTAGTGATTTTATGATTTTATCATGCACACTGATTACATCATCACTCCCTTATAAAATTTTTCAGGCTCAGTAATGAAATTCATTTATTAATTCTTATGTTTAACCTTACTGAGAATTTGAGAACACCCTTTTCATGTTTCCTTTTCCCTAGTTTATTAATAATTATGTTGAATGAATTATTTAATGAAGGTTTTAATATGGATGGTGATGATGAGTTAACATGAAATAATAAAAGCTAGGTTAAGTTTGAGAAATGATCATTTAAAAAATGGTTACTATTTTTGTAATATTTTTCATCCTAATAATATAAAAATCTAATTTTAAAAGGTACATGGGTATGTAATTGATCCTATATTTCATTTTTATGTTGTAAGTACTGGATGGTTATAATTGGGTAACCTTTACCAGTATCAAATCAATGAATATTTAATTTTTATGGTTTTACCACTAAATCCAAGAGTGCGGGATCTGGGCAGTTATACACTATATAATGTAAGGCTTCCCATTCCCATTCATTAAATTAATTATTGATTCGACAAATAATTTTTTATAACTCACATCCATGTATAGAAATTCCATTTATATAATAATTTTAATTCTTATTGAGGATGAATAAGGAAATTATTTTATGGAACCCTTAGGGGTATATTTAAATAAAGTCATTCAAATCTAAATTAAGAAATCTAAGGTTACATACAAGAATATTATGCACTATATATTTAATTATTTTTATAGGAAGACAAAATTAATTATATTTCATTTTCTGATAGTAAAGACTCAATATCATCATGATCGCTATGCTAACCTTGAGTTAGTATTAACCAAATTGTGAAATTACAACTTGAAGATGAACCAGATAAAATTCCTATTTTGGGTGAAATTTAGTTTTTTATTATCTTCATGGTATATAATCATGGTATAAAAGTAAAAACTGAGAAAAATAATTATATAATGGATATAAAGACTCCTTAAAACTATTTTATGTTGATAGGACTTTAAGGTAGCCTTGTGTACATCAAGAATTTCATTATTAATCTAATTGGGAAATATTTTCCCTTTATATAATCAATAAATAATGGAGTGTATTTTAAAGGCTGTAGGAGTTGTAAGATGGATTTTTACGACCCTAGAAAATATCTTATACACCCTCTTGTTTTGATACCACTAATTGAGGGGAATCCCTTTATCCTCTATGCATAGACCATGAAGAAATCCCTTGGATATCTTCTTACCTATAAAAAATGGCCTTGATTAAGAAAAAACCAATAAAATATAAATTGGAAAATGTTATAAACTGAAATTTTGTACACTAATATGAATAATAATTCTCTCTTATTAATCTTTGAGTTATAGAAACACTACAATTATCAACAACATCATAATATCTACTTGGTTATCCATATTGATTCACCTAAAAGAAACATTGGGAATCCTATTTCTTTAGAAACTTTATTATGATAAAATGTCATTATATAGTGATTTGAAATTACTTTGTTATCCTAAAAGGTGATAAAAGGAATCCTATTTCTTTGGAGGTTCTATATACTACATCTCATAATTACCAGCTTCTAACTAATTCTCCTTCACTATCATGGAAGACTGGATCTTCACAACCATATTGAATTCATCATATAGTCAGTGAATGGATTCTTTTATAATTACTGAGTAGGAATTTTAATGATCCTTCTTATTGGTGTAAATAATTAGAGATTTTCTCTTCTTCTCAGACTTCTTTGGAAAACCTTTAGTTACCACCTCCCATAACAAAATTGTATCACAGGACATCATTTTATTCTTCTCATTCTTCTTCCTTGATAGAAGTAGACATTTTTTTAACGTACAATATCATATTCCTTTTTCATTGAATATATATATTATATTGAGTAAGTATAGTGTCAAACTTGTACTCATATTCTTTTCCTCATTATCTTTTAATATTCACAGAATATTGAATATTTTTTACTTCCTAATCTAATTTTGAAACTCCTCATATTTCGAAAATAAGTGATATACTAATTTTTAAAACTCATTTAATTCTTCCTTAAATCTTGATCAAGTTTTTCCCTTTTAACCCCCATAAGATTAAGATGTTTCTTTTCTCATGAGATTTGAATATCACTTTTAATTACACTCTAGAAAACCCACAACTTTAAATCATTAAAATTATTCATCCATATGTGGATGGTCTCATACAGTGAATCATGTAATAATAACTCATATCATGGAATGTTCATACTCGAACTTCTTCTTAACCATGTTCTACTTTAATAATCACTTAAATCACAATTTTTTTTTGATATTTCATACCTTGAATATCATTATAGAATAATCATTCTATTTTATATCATTACTTCAGAATAAATAATTCATTAAATCCAAAATATTTTTTTGGAATATTATCTCATTATAATTTTATACGTCTTATGAATTCTTATTGAATCCCAAACATTTTCTATTATCTAATTTAAAATTAAATTTAAGAAGAAATTATAATTCTCTATATGTAGTGAAAGAGTATTATTATTATACTCAATGTCATATGCACATTTAAAGTTAGACACTCACAGACACTCAGAAGTCTTATTATATATCTATGATAGAATTAAAAAATACAATAATTTTGATGGTTTTAAGATAAATATCATACCTTCATGAATTTTCGAAAAACATAAATTTTCATAATACTTTATAAGTGTTAGGTTCCAAAAAATTATCATGTTCCTAAGGATGTTTTATTAACTTAGTATAATGTTGTATTCACATGATCTCAAAGCCTTACTTGTATTGGACTATGGGAAATTTTAGCTACAACACAAATGTTTTACAAAATTACAAATTTCACTCAAATAACCCTTCAACCTATTCAACTCACTCTATTACTTATCTATTACTCAAAAACCATTTCAAAACACCATCAACTATAACATATCCATCACCTTCTAGATTATGATCTCCAATCTCACCATTTATCTTTAAAACTTCCCCCACTCGTTATAATTTGTTATGGAAAACTCTCTAAACTATTTACTAATTTTATTTAACTTGAATATTATTGATCCCAATAGCTTCTAATATGTTTTTTGTAATAAGAGAGGTTGAAGAGGATAAAATATAACGTTTTGTATTTTTTTCAATAAATAAATTTTATTATAGGATATATAAGTTGATTCCATGTGAAATGATCATCTGTTGATATACATATTGACTAGTTTATCATGATTCATGTATTTGATGAAGTGTTAAAAGATATTTATAAAGTTTAAAAAAGGATGGACTAGTAAGGGACAAGTCAGAAAATCTCACACCCATAGTGGAGCTGGTCTTGTGAAGGAACTAGCCAACATGGTTTCGTTCATTCCCTAGTGGTGCCCATGGTTCTTTGGTAGAGTGTTAGTGTTAATCAACCAAGGCCAATATTTCCATGGGGATGTTCATAGATACGGTGTAATTTCTCTTTAAATATCTATAGTAATTTTTTTTATAATATTCTGTAAAATTCCTTGATAATTCATAGTAGATAACATGGTGAACTAGTGGTGTTCCTGTGCAAAATGGCCAAGATCAAAATATCCATGGGGTTCTCGTGGGGTTTATTGAGAATATATGTTTGAAATGGACTGAGGAGGACCATGACCATAGTGTACCATGTTGTGTTGATCTAGTAGAATATATTACATAAATTTCATAATTTAGAAGGACTGCACCCTAGATTTATCTATTTTAGAGTCTAAATGGATTAGAATTTGGAACTAGACCATGGCACATGCCATGTTGGGAGGTTTTAGTTCAGTGATGAGTAGTTTGGATGTTGTGAATTCAGAAATTATCCAATGGATCTATATGTCAATATATGATGTTGTTTTTGGAGGAAAAAATGGTATCTAAAACATTCAAAAATATCCAATAACTTAGATTGATATGGGAGTAGTTGAGTTGATTAAAGGAAGTTATTTCTTTGAATTGAAATTATAAAATTTGAATTGGCTTTAATGAATTGAAATCATTGATATGAAATGTATAGAATATTATTGAGTAGAGATGAAGAAGAATGGAGTAAAGAGAGTGATAATGTATAAGAATGGTAGATAAAAATATGGGGATGTGAAAATTGGAACATATTACAGAGATCATACCAATGGTTATATAGTTCGAAGAATAAGAGAAAGAGATTCACTGAATCGATAAATGATGGCTATTTTTGGAAGGATTTATTCCTATTCATTTTAATTTATTTATCATTATAACATCGAGGGAAGAACTATTAAATATAGTAGGAATTTTATGTTGGAAGTTAAAGGATAAAACTGCTCAGTGTACTTACATGTTGAAACTAGCGGGTTGTATAGTCTCAATGGAATATAGATCATGCCAAGGAGAAGATTTCTCTTTTTGAGGAGTGATCTATATAAATATTATTTTCTATTCATGTATGTGTGTTGAATATTGATTAACATTCAATCTAACTTATATTGAGTTTTGATTGAACTAGTAATCTTAAAACTAAACTGGATAAATGATACACTTTTATCTCAATTATTCTTCACTGACTCTAGAGGATTCTATTTAAGTGATATCAAAGCACCAGGTTCCCCTCATTATTGATTTTCAATTTGGAGTTTGAATAAGTTGTTTATATTTATTCAATGTTATTTTTAGAAAATTTATTATGTAGACCATGGATAATAAAAATTTAGTGATTACCTAAGTGGTTATTATATTTAATGAGGAAATATATCATGTATTGAAAGACTATATATTGTTATAAATATTATGTATCAGTTAAGAAGTATTATAAATAAAAACCGTTGGGATTATACACCATGATGATTTTTTTTAATAAAATAATTAGATAAGAGGAATATGGATAATATTGGTGATGTAAAGAATGTTATTCTTTCATCCCTCTAAGAATGAGTGCTTTTGAACTCAATATTTTTAAAAACATCTAGGATAAATTTTAAAATCTCAATGAAGTTAATATAAAAGGGAATCATGATAAATTTTAGTTTTTGATACTTAAGTGTGAGCTTCTCTAGATGGATGGTGATGAAACTATTGATAGTTTCTCCATAATGGTGAATGATGTTTTCTGCAAAATTATAGGCGATGGTGAGATATTGGATGATTTGATATTTTGAAAAGATTTTCCATAACCTACAAGAAAAGTATTGTTATAAAGTATATTATTTAGAAGAAAAATATCCATATGATATTTATTTTTATGATTTACACTGTTCTCTAATATCTTATAAAATGAGGGAAAATGTGTTATGAAGAAGAAGCAGAATACGAAAAAAAGAAATCACTTTCAAGGACATAAAAAAACACTTATTTATATGGTTTCTATTGAAAAATAATTTTTTTTCTAACTTGGATAATTATTTGTATGTAAATTTCAATATGATGATGTATCTAATATATAGATATGTGACAAGAGGCAAGGGAAGTTTTTAAAGGTAATGTTTCACAAAAATTATTTAGGTGTGGAGTAGTTAGACATTTATCTATTGATTTATCTAAGTTAAAAGAAAATGGTGTTAGTGTTCAAGAAGAACAAGAAGAACTAAAGAGATTATTTAATAAGAAATCAATATAGTTGGAAAAACTAGGGGTATCTTTTAAATAAAAGGTAAATATTTTGTCAAAATTCATGAAGTGAGATTTTTTATCTATGTGAGAAACCAATGACGAGGAAGGGGAAATTTAGATTCCAAGATATTATAATGAAAAACAATAATTTTTATGGTGAATTAATAAGAATTATCTAGTGAATCTTTTAGAATATTTGAGTATAATTTTGAAACTAAGACAGAATACATGTTTAAGGGAGAGTTAAAATAATGTTTTATAAATATTTTTAAATAGGAGAATGAGATAAAAAACCCAAGATAAACGATTAATATATATTTTAAAAATTAAATTCAATGTTACTTGATTATTTTAAAGGGTTAAAGAAGTTTATTAATGAAGAGAATACTCTTAACATCAACAAATAATATACATTGAACAATAAGAGAAACTATTTTGAATATTTACAAAAAAATATTGAAGAAAATAGAAGAAAATTTGATGAAATGAAGATCCAATTTTCATATTTCTATTTAATAAATTGGATAATGTTAAAATAAGTATCAATTTATTTAAGAATATCCCAAATAATTTATTAAGGATGAGAATAATGCTGCAAATTTTGGTAATAACTCAGATAAGAAGAATTAAATTAATATGACCATGTTTGTAATAAAAGCGAGTAATTTTCATGATTATCAACATTTTGTGTCTACCTAATTTAATTCTGAAACTAATTAAAATGGTGAAATATGAGGATAATAAGTTTCAAGTGAAGAATAATGAGTTAGGAGTTCACCAAAACTTTGTATTTACAAAATGAACTAAGATTAATGTTGATAATAAGGTTAAAATATAGGTTTTCAGTTCTAGGTAGCATGATGTTTTTAATGGAAAAAATTATTTCTATGGGTATTGATAGAACTATGGAGGATTTAGGAACATGTAAAAATGTGTTTGTTTAAATACCAATATAATCATTAGGTTAGATTTTTTGGAATACAAAAATTAAGGGGGAGTCACACAATTCTATGAAGAACAATTTATAAATAGCTAGAGAAATATGAATTTAATGTAGAAAATAGATTTCAACCATAGGAAAATGATTGTGAATGACATAGGTAGAGATGACATATTGAAAATGGTAACTTTTTATAATACCAAAACAAATGTTCTTACCTGATAGAGCAGAGAATCCTTAGAAAAAGAAGGATAAAGGAAAAGAGAAATACCCAGTTTGTGAAGTTTCTTACATGGAATCCACAGGATAATTTCATTGGATTTGGAAATTAGTTATTCATCACATATAATAGGGGATCTAAATGTCCTCAAGGATGTTGAAAAATGTAAGTATCGTTTGATAAATTATAGAAATGATAGTTCCCCCAAAATCAATGTTTTTAGATCAGTATTGATTGGTAAAGAACAATTAAAATACAAGATCATGTTATATATTAAAGGAAAAAAACATAATCTTATTAGCATATCTTTCTTATGAAATTAATGAAATAAATATATTTATCATAAATATAGTGTTTTTGTCAAGATCTTCAATGTTGAATGTATCTTGAAAGTGTACAGTGAATAAGATGCATTTTTATTCAAATTAATGATGCTGGGAATTCACGTTATTTGAGTTTGAAATAAGAAAACGAATTATGGACTCGAAGACTTGGGAATATTTGATAAAATAATATGTGTATGGAAATCAATGGAGATAATGTTCATGATATTCTGAAGGTGAAATGAGAAATGAATTAGATCTATTCCACTTGTAAAAAGGAAAATATTGTAAATACACTATATAAAAAGGTTAAAATACATTCTACTCATCATTTGGAGTTAATTTACTCTCACATTTTTTATCCTATGAGGAAGTAATCAACAAATGGTGATAATTATATTCATTTAACTTGTTGATGAATTTACATTCATTTCATGTATTATGTTTATGAATCATAAATTAGAGTATCTTAAAATTATTAAATGTTTTAGGATAAGTGTTTAGAAAGAGTGTGGCCACTCTTTGAAGAAGATTAAGATAGATAGTGGTTTCTACTATAACAATGTTATATTTTAATATTATACTAAAAAAATTGTATCTATTATGAAATCAGTGAACCATACAGACCTTAAAAATGATATGGTTGAACAAAAGAGTATAAGTCTTATGGGGAATAATCAAACTATGTTTTTAGAGATTGACACATCTCATTATTTCTGAAAAAATATAATTAATTAGAAGTTATTATTCAAAATATCTTCAATTATAGGCCAAATTCTAATATTTCATCATCTGAGATGTACTACATGAAATATATAAGTTTTTCATATTTAATGTGTTTTAATATCTTTACACTATCAAAGTTAAAGGTGAATATCTATTTATTTTTGAAATAAGATGAGTTGATTATATCTTTATGTTATCAACCAAATGAAATAGGATATCATTGTTACAAAAAAGTGATATAGAATTTTTTATGAAAATTATTTGAATGTGATGGAACATAAAAATATTTTGAACTCACATAAGGAATTTTTTTAAAAAGTTATTATGATGAATCTATTTTTTATAAAATACCAAGGTAAAATTCCAATAAATAGTGTGAATTCGGATGAATTTCTGATTCACTAAGTTGGTTTATAAAATTAAATTGATGAAGATAAATCTAGTTCGCATCATCCAATGCTAAAAATTCATGTCTAGGTCTAAAGAAAACATTGGATATCATGAAAAAGTGACTTAAAATAGAGGGAATTTGAAAACATCGCCTAATATCTCATTGATATCTCATATTGACCCAACTGATTTTAAAGAATGAAATAAAACATAAATAGTGGATTGATGCAATGGATGAAGAGTTGGATTAGATAGAAAATAATGAGACTTGGTAGTTTGTACCAATTCCTAGAGAGAAGAAACTTATTAAGGCAATTTGGGTGTTTGGAAACAAGATGGATGATAAAGGTGAAGTGATGAGAAATAAAACAATATTTGTGTTAAAAGGATATTCCCAAATTTAAGGACATTAATTTTATGGTACCATTTCACCAATTTCAATACTTTCCATAATAAATTTTCATACAATAAAAATATAAATTGAAGTAAATATCTTTCAAATGGAAGTCAAATTAGCCTTCCTCTATGAAGAATAGAAAAATGAAGAGTATATTGAACCACCGTGTGGCTTATTTTGTAGTGAAGATGAGAATTGTGTGTTAAGGTTATAGAATTATTTATATGGGATAAATCCAACCCCAAGAGTTTTTTATTCTAATTTTAAAAAATTCGTGGATAAATTAAATTCTATAAAAGAAAGAGTTGAAATTAATCTATAAATTAAAGACTATAATAAGGTATTTATCAATATTATTGTTTGAATATGTGATATTTTTTAGCTTGAAATGATGAAGGATTTTGTGATCTGTTTAAAAAATAAATGAATACTCTTATAGAAATATTTACTATTGATGAGATTTGGTAATTTATTATCTTACAAATTTCTGAAGAAAAATACTTTATTTTTCTATCTCATGATAAGTATTCTAATGAAATACTGAATAAGGTTGGAATTGAAGATTAAAAATCCATTTTCTATACCAATTTTAGTGGGAACTAAATTATAAAGTGATGATATAGGAAATTTTGTGGATCTAAGGGAATTCTGGAATCTATTTGGTAGTCTTCTATACCTTAAAACTTCATGAATAGATATTATATATTATGTTACACTTTGTTCTTGGTATCAAAATTCCTAAAAAATCTCATTTCATGGAAGTAAATAAAATACCTAAATACATCAAATTAATATCAATATAGTTATTGAAATATGATTGTAAAGGGAAGCATGATATGTTTTGTTTTTAAAATGAATATTTGGAAGGAGGTGTTGATGACAAAAATTCCACATCGTGTGGATATTTCTTTATTAGAGGAAGGTTGTTTTTTTTAATTCAATGAAGTAAAATTTTAGTATCTTGAGCACTAACAAGTCTGAATATATGGGTTCCACACATGCCTCTACACAAAACATGTTAATAAATACTAAGTAAGAATATTTTTAAGTTAAAGTGAGGATTCCATTATTATTCGTATGTGATAATGAATGTTCTATTAATATTTCAATGAATCTAGTTCAATATTAAAAATCCATGAACATTGATATAAAATATCAATTCATCATGGAGATAGTGGATAATAATGAGCTAAAGATGTAATTTTTTCTTATAAAGGAGTACATTGTAGATGTGTTTACCATTCCATTGACAAAGTAATCTTTGCAAAATATAAGGATGAAGTTAGGTGTTCAACCATAATCTTCACTTGGATAAGGTATGGTTCCCCATCACTTCTTTCTTATTGTGTATGTATTTTTTTCAAATGGTGAGAAAAATGGAATACATAAATCATACAATTATATCTATCTTCTAATTATTACCCAAAATGAGAGTATATATTTAAGGGGATCATCAATTGATATGTGTTACCATCATGGGGCTATTATCTATTTAAAAGATGTATATATTTAGAGAGATTTATTAAAAGGGGTAAATTGTGAAATCAGTATGTGTAGAATATTTAAATAATTTATTGTTAGTGTTTTCAGGTATCTTTTAGGTTTTAATGATTTGATGATGTGTGATGGAGTTTTGGTTGAATTTTGAGATTTTTTTGTTAAAGAAAATACATATAGATCACTATCTTATGGAAAACATGGTATTATTCATTCAATTTTCATATTTCCTACATCAATTTTTCTCACTTGGGTAATGAACTATTATATGGGGATACATATTTATGTTTTCAGGGGTTGATAGTGGTTTATGTTCCTTGGTTGAAAAAAAATCTGAAGGGGGATATTTTTGGTCACAAGAGGTGCTAAGATGGTTATTGTGAAAGTGAATTTGAGTAGGATACGATAAATTGTGTTTTATTTTTTTCAATACATAAATCATATTCATTGAAAAAAATTAGATTATACAATGTTAAATTATCTTTAGATGATATACATCATGATTAGTTAATCATGATTCAATATTTTCATGATGTTTTGAAGGTTCTTTGTGAATCTTAAATAAGGATGTAGACTGAAAGGATTTGTTTGTCATGGCCACACCCATGGTGGTAGGTGGTTTATGATGTAATTATCCAATAGAGTCAAGGAAACACCCTAGTGGTGGTCGTAGTGCTTTGGTGGAGTGCCTGTGTGAAATGGCCGAGGCCAATATGTCAGTGTGGAAGGTCATGATTATAGTGGAATATTTCATTGAATACATTTATAAAAAAATTATTAAATAGTTAAATAATGGATTTATAATAATTTTTATATGTTGTAGTGAATTGTTGGTGTTCCTATATGAAACAATCAAGGCCCGAATGGTTGTAGGGTTCTCGTGGCGTTCGTTGAGCCTATCTTTGAGAAACATACTGAGGAGTACCATTCCCACGGTGTACCAAGGAATGGTAGTCAAGGAGATGTGTTAAAAAATATGGAATACTATAGGAGGGGTGAAAAATGGTGCTTAATATTTTAGAAGAAAAAATCATAGAATTTGGCCCCACATCATGTTGTAATCTATGTTTTTTTATTTAGTTTCTGTCAGATTTTCTATTATGGATTCTTAGATGATTCAATGGACCCATAACTCAATCACTGGGGTCATTTTTAGAGGCATCAATGGAATATAAAATATCAAAGAATATCCAATGGATCAAATTGAAGTTGGAGTAGTTTTGTTGGTTGGAGAAAGTTATTGGTTTGAATTTTAATGTGAAAAATTAAATTTACTTTAATGCTTTGAAATACTATTTTACAATTTTTGGAATATGTGATAGAATAGATGGAAAAGAAGTGATAAAGGATAATTAAGATAGTCTAAGAAGAGTAGAGAAATAATATGGTATTTTAAAATTTCAATTGATTGAATATATCACACTAGAGTTTCTAAACATTGAAGAAGAAGATAAAAAATATCACATCATAACAAATGAAGGCTATATTTGGAAGGATTTTTTCTTGTTAATTTCATGTTCTTAATCATTTTAATTGTTCAGGAAGCAATATCATAGTTTGGTTACTTGTTGTAACATGAGTATAAAGATAAACACTACAAATTTTACCTAAATGTTGAAACTAGTGGGTTGTATGGACTTGGTTAAATCCATATCCTGACAAGGACTAGGTTTCTAGTTTTGTGAGGTGATCCTTGAAAATATTATTTTCCATTTATGTGTATGTATTAAACAATGATCTAGATTCAATGTAACTCTTATCTAGGGTGGTTTATCCATGTATACTTAAAAGTAAATAGGATCAAAAATTCACCCCCTGTCTCAGTGATTATTCACTAGTCTTAGAGGTTCTTTATCAAGTAAAAACACCTCAATAATCACATATAGGGATACTTGAATATATCTTAAAAAAATTCAAGTAAGCACTCCAACTTATTCATTATTTCATTTACTTATACAATGTAAATATATCAATCATCTACTTATGCCACCAATATATATTGATTGTATTATTATTATCATGGTGGCCATCATTATTTTAAAAAAACATTTGATACACGGGATGTTCAATATCGCCCTTTTTACATGTTGGAAATACCACAAAATATCCTATGTCAATATGTGTGTTGAACTCTTTTATTCCCCCCTTATTATCAATAAATGGAAAGGTATATAGGGGTGATATTTTCTTTATCACAACTTCTTATACCTACATTTTTCTAATCTAAAATTATATATTGATTCAATTATTATGATAAGTATGACACTATAAATTATATAAAAAATAATAATTCTTTACTCACGTATAAGTCTATATGGGAAAGTCCAATGTAAAAAATAGGATCGATTTAACCAATCCATCATGGACATACATAAACCAATCTATCATGTGATACATTTCTAAATTTCTCATTTTGGGTTGGTTTCAATAGATTTATCATGAAATAAATATCCTACACTAAACTTTAATAAATAAATTAGAATTATTCAAGTACAGAACCTAATCTCACCCTTTCACTTATATTTTATATCAACCAAAACCCCCCCTTATTAAACAACATAGATATAATAAATCAATGAAAATATATGTGATTTGAATTCATTTCCTTATATTCACTATCTAGATTCTATATTTACATGAATATAATTTATTTTTAAATTCCCTACTCTATGGTTACTACACCTCAAGGGATACACTAAATTTTTTATTTATCATGGATGATTATTTTCAAAATTACTCTATTTTAGACACTTAATTCTTGGTATACATAATTTTTACAACACCATATCTCCCCCTTTATATTTTCTTCTTAAATACCCTTCATATAAGTACAAAACAATTATTAAGAGAAAATAGAGTGAGTTTTGTTTCTCCATAATAATAGAAGAAAGGTTGGGGTTTGTGTCTTATTTATGATCTTCTATTAAATCTATATTTTTCAATGATTGAAATATTCATGCTAGATCCATTTTTGTTTTTCACATTCTGATTATCTTAAGACAACATGTCTTTAACATTTTCATGAGTGATTTGATTAGGAGGAGTAATCTTTTTTAACCTTTCTAAAAAAACATCTTCCAACCACTACTGGTTTGAATCTTTTTTTCTGGAATTTTTTTTTCAGTTTCCATGATAATGATGTATTTTTTTTCATTAAGACCACTTTCTAGAATCTTACATAAAAATTTTCTAAAATTATTGGGTCATTATTCTTAGAGTCCCTCTCATGAAATTTTACTCATCCTTTATTTGAAGTAACCTATTTGAATTAATCACATTCCAGATCCTTCTTAATTTATTTATCCACTATCAATTTGTTTTTCCAAATAGTTAAAAATACCTTATTCAAATATTGAAATTTCATGGAGTTTTTACATTTACTTCTGAAATTATTTGTGTTTATTTTTTTAATAAATTAATATAACTATTAATCATGGATGTATTCTATTAAGCTATTATTTTTGTTTCATTTATTGATTGTCTCCTCCCCTTGTTCTATATTATTTTCTTTTATCTTGATGTTCATAGAAATTTTATAATGGTTCACGGAGGTGAATTTCCTTCTATAATATAATCATATATTCCCTATATATTTGGAACCCTTTTGATATTACATTAATGAAATATTGGTAATGGTTGACTTAAATTTATTCGTTTGAATACCCCCAAGGTAGACTTACATTCAACATAATTTTTTTTATTTCTTACTATTTTGGCTTTATTTTATTATTATTATATGATTTGTGTATGGTTGGTAAATTTTAGAACACTCCATAATCATGACCACTTATGTTGTAATATTCATTAAAGGTCTAATAATTCGAATCAATTCTTTGTAGATACATTATCATTTTCTATTAGCACTAATTTTGGATAACATTAATTATTCTTTATTCATATCCACTCACCATTAATTATCAAATCCTAATATTTTAATATGGTGAAATATTTTTTAAAACATCACCATCCATATACGCCCATTATTTGACTTGAAATATTTATAATCAAGTAAGACATAATTAGGACCCAAAATATTATTTGGGTAATACATTACCTTATTTTTGTATTTTTTTAATAGAATATTCATAAAAAGATTTCATGATCTTTTTTTCATTGATAGGATTCTATTCATATCCATGACCCTCATTAAAAACTTGTTTGGTTGTATCTCTATTTTCATCAATATAGAAATTTCATGCTTATGCTAGTTACATATTTTTTTAGTCTCAACTCAAGATCAAAACATTTTAGGTTGAGGGAGTTTATTTAATGTACAAATCATCTCATTATGTCTTCCCAATTCCACATCAATTTCATATTTTATTCCCTATACACATTTCTTGATTATTTTGATGATCTATTTGATATACTTTATTATTTTAATTTGACATCCAGTTGATAATCTTTAACATAGATAATGGTTTTATATAGTTTTTCAAGACCATTTATAAGTTCCAAAAATATAATTCTAGGAACCAGTTTCTGAAAAAATCATATGAAAATATTATTTAATTAGATAACTAATTTTCATACAATGTTATTTCTAATTTACCTTTGCTTCGAAAAGGTATGTGAGATAGATGTACTAATTAAATATCTTACTTAGTGCATTATCTATTTCTTAATCTTCTAATTCTATCATTTCCTTTTCATCAAGAATTTCTATTATAACACAAAATATAAAAATGACTAGTTCTCTAAGTACTTTATTAAAGTTATCTTTAATTTTATAGTTGAGGTACTAAATAATATTACTAGAATCATCCACTTCATACTCCTCAAAATATGGAATTTCTTCTTCAAAAGGACCATTCACAAAATATTTGGTATATATATTATTATCACCTTGAGAATATTCCATTATTTATGAATCCACTATTTCAATGGACATATTTCGTAATTTATTTTACTCTCTTTACTTTATATTCTATAGATTTTAAACTGAGGCCTTCACATCAACTTCAAAAGTGATGTAGATTAAGTAGTTTATATAATGAATTTCAATATTCTCTCAAAATATTCACTTCATATATAGATATTAAATCAAGAAAAAATATGGATCCAATTTTAGTACAGATAGTTAGATCTAAAACCAATTGGTGTTCCATGGTTTTTTTTCACTTGGGGGTCAATGAACACTTTTTTAAAATATTTGTAATTTTATTTCATATCATAGACTAATTGAAGTATTGATTTTCTATTATTTTTGTATCTCAGTCTCACCTAGATTGTAATGTAACTAAATCCATATAAACATAAGGATTTACATGGATTTATCTTGTAATCATACTCTTTGACATGATTGGCCAGTACCCCAATCATATATTTTTTCACTTTTAACCCATGCTGTTACATGACATGATCTAACTAAAAATTCGATTTTTATTTCATTTTCAATATCTACCTTATGGATGAGAACTAACCTACACAACATGCATGAACCAAAATATCCAAATATACCAAACATCAAAATTAAAAATTCAAAGAATTCATAGCTCCCAAGAAGATCTCATTTGAGATCTACCCGAGTAAGACTTTAGTCAAGTCTTAATCCATCCAAGAACCACCTCTTGCAAAGATAATGACACATCGAGCATCGTCACATTATATAGAGTCTTCCACATAAATAGAAAAGCATCATCATCATCACCAAATTTTTTCCAAAATTCGGACAACCACATCCATATATACCTCTAACGAACAGTTAAACAATAAAATCAGTTACTCTATAACCTTTCCACCAGTAATGGAATCACCCCAGATACAATCTTTTTCAACATTGAAAATCATTTAAAAAATAACATACAAACAACATAATCATTTTAAGGCTCTTTAGTGAGAAACTATGGTAATAGGGAAAACCAAAACCAACATTCTCTAAAACACCTATATAGGAAGAAAGAAAAACCAAACCCCAGATAACTAATGCCCACCCAAAACCTCTTCGGAGAATAATGCACCAACCCACTGGGAGGGGGTTGTGAACCAGGGGAAGGGAATATTTTAGTGGATTGATATTTAGTGGAGGTCCACACAACACAACCGAGAATGAACATTTTCCAAATCATGCATCCGAAGAGAACCTCCACAACATGAATTGAAGTTGACGTAAGAAACGTCTTAAGGAGCACCACCGACTAAAAAATAAGCACCTCCCAAAGCCTTCGTAATCCACTGAAGCAAACTAACTTGGAGGGAAATGGAAGAACTAGAATCCATAACAATGATTTGAGGGGAAGGTTCTCTATATATAGGTGCATAAAAACCTAGAATGAGAAATATTTACAGACCAAAAATAAAATCAACTGATACAAAAGGTGAAAAAACCAATCTCAAAATAGGTGGATAAAAAAACTTTTCATGTGGTGTCTAGTAGTGTGAATTTTTTATAAGAACATGAGGTTGGAAAATTTTAAGTTATTTAAAAATAATTAGGAAATAAAAAATTATAGAAAAGGATCTAAATAATATGAATTAGAAAAGGATTAATGAATAGGGGAAATTTTAATTGTCTATGGTTAAATTTATTCTCCTTTGGTCCTTATTAAACTAGTTAATCTAGGATTCCAAAAGACAACAAGCCTATACCAGAGTTGTAAAGGCTCTTGGTCGGCATCCAAGAGACCCGGGATCAAAACTGGGTGGAGTTGAATTTATGGGTACTGTAGCAGGTAATGTTCGGTACAGTAGCAGCCAGAACAATTCACCAGATTTGGGCATTCGGGCCCACAGTTTGGGCCTACGGGACTGAAGGGCCTTCGAGCCATCAAAGGACTTCGGGCCATAGGTCCTTCGGGCCATAGAGACCATAGAGTAGCCCAGTTCACAAAGGGAAGGCCCTAGAAGAGGATCAGAGAAACAAGATTAGTATCACCATAAGAAGAGCCAACCTGATTGGAAGAATGAGAGGGTATGACAACCACCATTGGGACCAGGCACCGTGCAGCTTTGTATGGTGAAATGCTATCCGATCAGCAATGAAAGGTGGGGAGATAGATGTTCAATTATGTAGAAGCTGGGGAGGGGTAGTTTTAGTTGGTTGGGCCTACGGGTCATGTATTGGGCGTGGTATGCCTCTGGGCCTTCGGGTCACGTATTGTAGGTTATGTAAGGCCTTGCGCCTTGGGCCTACGGGTCATGTATTGGGCATGGTATGCCTCTAGGCCTTCAGGTCATGCTTTGCAGGTTCTATTGAGGGAGTTAGTTCTAGGATGTCGAGTTTATAGGTCTATCAAATAATGAATTCTCCAAGATATAAAGAGATGAATATGATTGCTTCAATTCTAAATTTTCACTGATTTTGGAGAAATTAATTATAGAAAAATAAATAATAATAAAGTGAAATAAATTATTAATAGAAAAATAATTTTATTTTAATCTAATTTTTTTTCGAAAAATGATTCTTGATTTGATATTATACATGAGAATAATAATAATAAAGTAATAAAATAATGATAAGGATTAGAGGTGCCTTTTGTCAATATAGAACCAATCTAAAATCACTTTCATCCTTCCATTATTTTGGTAAAGAAACTTTTTTATATTTTACACTAGGTTTGTATATAAATATTGAAAATATAAATGTGTGTGTCTCCACCTTTTAAATGTAGTCACACGCTAACATGAAAGACTCCCAAAAACTATCTCACGTATGAAATTGGTTATATCAAGTCACCCATTTACACATAGATCCTCTCACCAATAATATAATAATAATTAATTATAACTCAATCTAGCCTACTCCTCTACACATCCATTTAAGCTTCCTTTACTTTGATGTTTCCTTTGAATTTACTTCTTAGCTTGTCCTATATTTCCTTTATAGTTTTAAGGACCATAGATATTTTATATACATATTATAATAGAGACATCAATATAGAATATTGATATTATTCATTAACTTCCAAATTTCATTTATCATTTATATTTATTGGAGAATCTTTATATATTGGTTAAAATCTCACCTCAAACACATCAATCACTTTCAATAAAAGATATAGAAGGTAAGGAATCATCCTACACTTCTATTTGTGATAGTTCTTACCCTGAAAATATGGAAAACCCATTATACATATTTATTTTAGGTTCCTCTTACTCATTCACTTTTTATACATTTCTGATGAAACATAGTCCCTCATAACACTTGGAGTTTCTTTGTATTCATGAGATCACCAAGAGGGAGAGAGGGAGAATCAGTGATCTACTTTTCCTTATATAGTTTATACTATTTAACCCAACCATGAATTCCAATTGGTACCTTGAACCACTTAATCTTTAAAAAATATCCTTCACCTCTAATGTGATATAAATTGAAAAAGTGAAATAGAAATCTATTTATAAATTTTGGGTATAAGACCCTACTTCTTGTAATGGTTGGTTAGTACACCAAACCCACAGATTCTACAATATAGTATTATTATCCACTATAATTTTTATGGGCTGATTTTATTTTATCCCATTATTCATTATGAACTAACACTAAGACACAAAAGGTTTTGGTTCCAAAGTAAAACTGGAGAATAAAACTTCACACGGTGTGCTAGTGGATTTTGTATCCACATGGAAAAAGACCTGTATGCGATCCATATTAATTCTAAACTATCTAAATATAATCTTACTCCATGAATTGAATTGGTAAAAAATATTCTCATATATCATACTATAAGTACTACAATAATTGATGCTCTTGGCCATTTCTTCTATTCTGGAATCTCTCTCTAGATCTTGAACTATTTGGATCTTACTCAAAATAAATATTACCTAGTTGTTCATGTATTATGATTCAAACAATGAACTCCTAAATTCAATCTCTGAATTATTATTCTCTATTATACTTTCTTCATTTGAATTTTATCAATCATATTTCTTCTTAATAACTACCAATTCTCTCATGTATGACACATCTTATTATTTTCTTCCATATTTTAAGTTGTGTGTAAACCCAATAATTTATTCTTACCACTCAATATTATTTTGAATATCTAAAAAAATCTATATGCATCCCCAGTTTATAGAACTAATTTAATATCAACAACATCAATATCCATAAATAAAATACCTTGAATACTTTTTCACTTCCATCCCAATACACTCACATAAAATATCCTCTTTTTGGTATCTCATGATAATTAGCGAACTACTAAAAATGATTTCAAAAGGAATAGATCTTTAAATATATTTCAAAAAAATAACCTTTTGATATATCTACCCATTTTCTCACATTCATATCCATATGAAATTTTCTCCAACTGTCTTTGATGAATTATTCTAAAAATTAAATTATACCGACCCACACTTAATTTAATCTGAATTTCAATATAAAAATAATGCAGTATGGTATATATACTTTCTTCATAGTTTCACTCTATTCCATTACCAACATGATTTTTATATTTTTGTTGTGAATACAAATTTCTTTTGTAAAAACATAAATTAAATATTATATGAAAATTTTATTCCCCAAAGAAAAATTTTCTAATGATAATGGATGGATCATAACCCCATCATTCTTAATTTTACACCAAAAATATTCACAGACTTCTCTACAAAATTTTAGCTACTCTTATTGAAAAAATACAACAAAACAATTGAACACAACACTTTTTATGTTTTCTTATTAAACTACTAATATCTAAGAATCATTAAAAAATCATACCATTATAATCCTTTTTTAATCATGTTTTGGTCTATTATATCCCATAAGGAAACCTCTCTATGGTGAAGAGTGATAACTATCATGAACAGAAAACATATCTTCCTAAATATTCCTAAATATTCCACTAACAATCATCCCCAACAATATAGGTTCATTCCAAAAAAGTAGAAATTAAGATAAAAAATGAATTTCCTTCTATAATTTTTTGTGATATCCTTGGGAATCACTCTTTCTATAAGGATTTTTAAAAAAACTACTCTCCAAGTATTTGTTTTCTAAAATCAACATCATAATTTTTTATCGGAATAAAGAATTGATATCTCTTGGGAAATCATTTGATGTGTTGTGAAGCCTTAAACAAATGGAAAACAAAAACATTTTCCACTCCTCATTTATCCCTAATTTATAAATAAAAATTTCAAAAATATTATTTACATAATAAATATTGGGTTTTCCTCTTACTTTTCTAGCATGTACTCTAGGGAAGAAAGGTTAGTAAAAACTATGATGTTGGATCCAATCAAGTATTTACTATTATAATGAAGTGAAAGAAATTTAAAACAATTTCTTCTAATATTTGGTAAAATTTCTATGAGTATAATCAATAAAACCTATAGTATAATACACCATATATAACCATATATCCTTTATATACCAAAAAATTTCCCCAAAAACAATATTTTTGGCATAATAATTAAGTCGATGCGAGCTTTATAGTCTAGAATAGTGATGAATGTTTTAGAGGTTATTTTTTATTTGAGTAGGCTGAATGATTATAAAAATTTATAATGAAAAATAAAGGGTGTATACTTGAAAACAATAGATCAAATGGGAATTTGGATATACGAAACATCCTCAATTAACCTCTTATAGAAATAAAGATTCCCTAACAAAATTTCACACCCTTGTTGTTTTTAAGAGGAGGTTAATATTTAATCACAAATATATTAGAGTTTTTATTTATATACCCCTCCTTGAGACCTTGTACTCATGAACAATACCATTAGTGAACATGATTGGAAATTTTTACCAATTTAAAACAATATTACTGTTATGACGTCATTTTTAAACTAATTCATGATTCTCTAAATAGTTTTCAAATTTATTTCAAATAATGGATAATCATCCTTAAACACATCAATTATTTCCTCAATAATGTCTTAAAATATGACTATTATACTTATTTTAATGGTTTATTGGGACCCAAAAAATCCAAAGGGAATTATAAATTAAGAAAATATTCTACATGAATAAGTAAAGGATGTTAATTATTGATCTTAAATTGATTTGTGAATCTATTTGTAACCATAATTATTACACTAATGGTTATAAAATTAATTGCATTATAGTATGTCAAGAATTCGATTCAAAACATTCATATAAAAATGATTATTTATTGTGTATTAATTTATTTTACTACAATCAACACAAACTCTCCACTTAGCCAGTTTTCTTTCCTAAATTTAATTATTTTTTAATTAGTGATAATAGTGACACCCCCTTCTCAGGAACAACTATTATTAGGCTAACCCATAGGTTGTTTGAGAGGGGATTAATGATTAGAACCTTATGTAGCTTAATAAAATCCACCATTAAACCTATTTCAAGTTTTAATTTATTCTTATTTATACCAAAACTCTTGGTTTGTGTTGAGGATCTATTTGGATACTCATATTGAAATATGAATGGATAATCCATTTGATATCAGTAGTGGACTAGACTATAGTTGTTTTGAACCTCTTTCAAACATCAAATAATATCAACTCTTAATTGTTTCACAATTTGACTGATATAATAATTGGAAGTTTGGAATTCATACCCATAAATGTGTATTTCATGGAATATAGATGTTGATTATGCATTAACTATGTTGATTCTTATATGGTTACCAATAATTTTAATATATAGATATTACATCTTAATAGATGAATTTCCATTATATTACCTATTGATCCAAACTAAAATCCTTTAGGTTTTTTATCATTAGAAACTTGTAAACATAACCAACTAGTTCATAAAATATCTACACCACCTTCCACTTATATCTTAATAACTAGAACCCTTATAAGAAATATCTTACTTGATACATTTATTTATATCCCGAGGAAAGAAAAAATTGTAAAATTTGAGCTCTAATGGTCATTAAGTGTAAATAGGAGACATATCAATGATCATATATGAATAACATGAGAAATAGGGTATGAGAACATGATATTATCATTTTAAAACCATACCCTTCAAATCATAGATCATAAAATTGATTCATAGATGAAATAATTATAATTCATAAGACATGAATCCTATAGTAATTAAAAACCTTCATCCATGAGATCATGACATTATCATAAAACATTGAATTGTGATATACACATAAGAATATAAAATCATTCCCTTAGTAGTCAAGGATCATTTCATATACTATCATAATGGAATGGGTTCACTTCAAAAACCATCATAGTAGTCAAGGATCACACCCAATTCGATAATAGTGGGAAAATTTATTATTGAACTGGGTTCACTCACCATTCCATTTCTATTTATCTCATGCGACATAAATTTTTACCCCATTCATCAAAGGTAAATAAAGGCCCCACCCATAGAATAATGAAATTTATTTATATGTGTTCCACAAGGTCATCAAACATTCATAACATCAAAACCCAAGAAAATAAGTAGGTTTCATAAACATTTATTCATATCATAACCCACAGAAAAAATAGGATTCATAAACTATTAACCAAGTATAACCCATGGAAAAGAAATGGGTTTCATAATAATTTCATCTTTTCATCATAAACATAAACCGTCCAGATAAAGAAGAATGATAGTGTGATTTGATCATATACCCATTAAATATTATGTAATATCAAAGGATATCAATATAGATAGAAAATGATTTTAAAATATCACATGGAATAATTCATTTAGAAAATAACAAAATCATTTTTAAAATAAGCATTTTTTAAATTTTTTTTGAAATTATAAAAAAAATATTTTCTTTGAAAATAATATTGGTTCCAGGGACAGTGGAAGCATGTGATGTGCAGTTACCAAATATTATTTTTTCCATAATCGATGATTAAATCAATATCTATAGAAAAATATACATCAGGATCCACATTGTTAAATTAAAGAAATAAATGATGAAGAATTGTGATGGAATTGAGATAGAGTAGATCAACACATATTTTTTTTATAATTAATTTAATTGGATAAAGAATTACCTCTAAGGAATTATTTCTTCATTGATGATCCTCGTGACATATCTATGATGCACTGTCATTGCGTAGTAGAAACCAAGTGTATATCACCTCTAGTGGTGATCCACACATGGTCTTGTAATCTCCAAACATCTTCAAATGAGTCTCCAATTGCCAGCATGAATGATCCTTGCAATTTCATCATCCGCCTTGATCGCATTGAGAATCGCTTCCAAAGTGTTCTCCTTGATCCAGAAGAGTAAGATTTCTCACCATTATTTGGAGCATTCTTGGAGACTACATCTCTCTATAGTTGAGAGGATTCTCCATGATTGTTGTGCATAACAGAATAGGATAATGAGAAAATAATATAATTGGGTATTTATATTTCTTTGGTTAAATCAAAATAATTTCCCAAGGGCCCTTATTATTTATTTAATCCTAGAAAACCCCCATGTCATATAATAATAGTAATATAATTATTTCTTGGCATGCACTTAACTTGATTATTATAATTAAATACTATTTAAGTAAATAATATTCAATATTATTACTTCTCACCACATAGTTAAACTTAGTCCAACATTCCTCTAAAATATTTATCAGGCCTTGACTAATGTCTATTTATTTATTAAATTTATATCAATCCATTATTCTCCAATAAATAGATCGATATCATATTTACTAAAAAGAAATCAAAAATTTATTTGCATTCAATCATACATGAATAATTATTAAACCATGTATAGGAATAATAATTATTTAACCTATTAAATAATAAATAATAATATATTATTTAACTAAGATTCTAGATACACTTATTGTGTGACCCTCGAGGACTCTTTCTCATAGGCATTAGGTGAAGTATCCTAAAGTCCAAGGTTTATATCTAGCAAAATTCCAATGAACGCATAGAGAAATAAGTTAATGCTGCAATGACGTGACACCTCATACGAATTCTTACCATGTAATATAATCCCATTATCACAATATCTCAAATAGAACATGTTTCATGCTAGTTCCATTATCCTATACACTCGATATCTATTTCTATGAATTACTAGAAATAGAACCTCCCTATTCATCACCATGTCCATTTATTTATTTTGTCTATATCATTTCTATCAAAGGGGTTGTGATATTAACTTCTATTAAACAAGATAATAGATAAATCCTTTATACGTTATTCATCAATGAAATATTACTCATGACACACCCAACATATCCTACCTCACCGTGAACATTTTTTGTCATGGTTTTATTCAATAAATCTAAATGTGTGACTCATAATAATCATTAATAATAATCATAATGTCTAAGGACCCTTACACAGATATGTAGATAGGAACATCCAATGACAGGTAGAAATGTGGATTTCTTACTCGCAGATCTCATACTCATAATATCCAACCACATATTACCAAGGGCGTACCCCATGAGATGGTATCACAAATTCCTATGAGTCTCCACCCTTGATAGCTTGTATCATTTGTGTCCCATATATAATATCATCTGACTATATAACATATATTTATAATAGTGTCATAGAACTTCTAGGTTCTCATCATAGTAGGGAATTAATATGACCTTTTAGTGTGACAACCACTGTTAGAAAATTATTTCATTCAATGTTATGAAAAATAAAACTCATGGCGTGATATGTATATTATTAATATTCAAAACCATGAATACAAGTTTATCATAATGTATGAATAAGTTGGTTCTAGGGAAAAAAATCCAATAAATAACCTTCATAACATGTAAATAAAGCTTCAAATAAAAAATTATTCCTGAATTTGATAATATATATTCATACTATATAAGTTAAAAATCGATCCATCCATATTCTTTTGGAAATGTAAAAAAATATTTCATTTAGGAATTGATAAGAAGATTCATTTCAAACCATTTTTAAAAAATTTAAATATGGGTAAAAATGAATTTAAAAATAATAATATGAAGGTAAAAACCTTATTCGAAACATTTTTATAAAACATGGATATCGTAAAATAATATTCCCCAATAGAGACTGAAACATAAACAATCTTGAATATTGATGAAATTGTGAAATAAAACCCTTACCTTGAGTTTTACATAAGTAGAAGGTGCATTAAACTCCAGTATTATAAATTTAGAAAAAATAAAATTCTATAATAGAGTCATATTAATATTTATAGAATCATATATGATCCCTTTATAACATTTCAACACCCCTTTTATCAATAATTCCTTACTAAATTCGTTATTTATGGGTGTTAACAATATCATATATCATGAGTATTTCATCTCTGTATTTTCAGTAGTTTTACATTTATCTTGGTTAAATCATATCCATGATATTAATAAGGATATAAATATAATATATATACATTATATATACATATTATATTCTTCCAAAAAAAACTGTGGTATGAAAATGAATTAAATTATTCAAGTAGATGGTAGGTCATACACATGCATGAATGATGTTTTCATTTTTTGATGGGTGGAAAGAACGAAAGATAAATATAAATTCACCTTTATAAGATCATTATTATAACATATATATACAATATATCTATCAAAATTTTTCTATTCATCATATATGTATAATATAAATGAAAAATTAATCGCATCAGTTCATAGAGGCGGTAGTCCACACGTACACACAAACAACATTATTATTTCCAAAAGAACTGGATAATAAGAAGATAGACATGGTATTGTAATTAAATAAGTATAATTTTATCATAAATATAATATAAAAATATTAATCACATCATAATTCCCATCTATAAAAAATGGTGATGAAAAATGAAATGTATAGCTAGGTGGAGACGGTAAGCCATACACATGCATAAGGGATACTTTCACTTCTATTTTGATGGGAAAGAGGGTTTTAATGGTGTTTCCATAATCATAATTAAAATTTATTATATTCAGTGTATTGAAATTATTATTTTATGATGAATATAATTTATTTTGAGGAGGTAAATAAGAGTATAAAATAAGGTGATCGGTTAAGGTGATTACCTCTTATTTGAAATGATTCATTTAGATCTCCCCTAAGGGGCGCTAGGGTTGGTATTTTGGGAAGATAAAACCCAATAGTATTTGTATTGGGAATCTAAGAAGTTATATTATAAGTTTTTTTAGATAGAGGGCTCATAGTGGTATGAATAAGGGAGGGTGGTTGTTCCCTTTTATAATTCAGGTGAGGGGAACTTTGGGAATTTCTAAAAATATTAAATTTTAAAAAATTAATTCCCAAAAAATATTCTATAAAATGTACATGTATTGGATTATAAGTTATGATAGGGTTTTAATCATATTAGAAATAATTTAGACAAGTTTTGGTTTATTATTAAAAATTATATTTTCTATTAACCCTTAGCAAACCAATTTTAATTTTAACTATGGTAACACATTGTTTTAATTGAAAGGGGTTCAAATATTTTCACTTATAAGGTGAATTTTTCCCAAAAATGGGAAAGTTGTGACCTTTTAAACAATATAATATCTACATTTTCTTATCTCATGTTTTTTATGATTTTTAAATACTTAAATAAATTATTATTTTTATAAAATAAAATTATTTTTAATTTTGAAAAAATTCTTTTAATTTATCATTAAATAAATAAATAAATAATTTAAATGAAAATATAATGATTTAAAAAATCCCTAACTTGTTCTACAGATTTATAAAATTCATTTTTCACGTGAACTCATTCTGATTATATAATTTTAAATATTTTTAGACCATTTATTTTATTTTTTATTGAATGGAGAAGTTCAAAATTAGTGTTTCATAATCAATTATGGTCATTATATAATAACAAAAAAAATAAAAAAAAAATATATACCATGATTTTTTACTATTAAACTCTATATAGAAACTTATATTCATTCACTAATTACTTTTTTTCTCCATGTGTACAGATAATATATATTACAAACAAAAAAAGTTCCATTTCTAGCTTTCATTGATTTATATAATATATAAGTAGTTTTTATGGAAAAGTGTTATTTAAATAGCTAAATTTAAAGCATGAGGCGTTATGTGTCAAATTAAACTCATCTAATAATTATTAGGCAAAAAATTATGTCTTTATCACTTATTTTTTATCTAGATTAACCAGATTTCCTCTTTACTATGGTGATAAATTTAACCATAGTTACTATTCAAATTGACTAAAAATGAAAGGGTCCTATTTACAAATTTCAGCCTCCTATTTCTAAATATGGAATCCATTTTATAAAATTCACTTTCTAAAAAGGTTATAAATTAATTCAAATTTATGTTTGAAAAAATTGAAAATAACATCTAAAAAACACATTTTTACCATAAACTTTATTTTATATTATCCTATTCCCAGAAAAACATTTTCTAATTAATTTAAAAAATTTATCAATTAAATAATATATAAATTAACTTAAAAATATTCAATAATAATTTTTAATTAAATTTATTATTATTAAAGTACGTTGGGCCAATAATGTTTTTTAAAAAAATCCAATCATTTTTTAATTATAATCATTTGATTACTAATGAATTCAATTTATTAATGTGTAGACCATATATTTTTCATAAATTAGTTATTAATATTCATACCTTACAATCCATTGAATTTGTGATAATGGTCAAATACTATTTTAATAATTTTACATGGTTCATCTAATAATTTTATTGTGTATAATAATAGATATTTAAGAAGAGAAATATTTTATAAAAATATCAGGGTATTGAATTCTACCCCAATTAAAGTGAATTTCTAAATAAATTATAATCAGTCTAATATAATTAGATGATGAAAATTGTACATTATTACATCCTCAGTTTCCCATGTAGCTTCCTCATATTGGTGGGTTTTCCACAAAACATTGACTAAGTTAGTGGTCTTATATCATATAACATTCTCTACACAATATAGAATCTCTATCACTTTTTCATTATAAGATAGATATTACTCCGTTGGTATTACCTTTGATTTAATTACATGGGGATGATCATGAATTAAATTCCTTAGGAATGATTCAAGGAACACATCATGAACTTGAGAGATATTTGGTGAAGAACCAATCGATTAACTGTCATCCCAACACAATTAGGAATTAAAATAAACCAATATACCTAGGGATTAGTTTGGACATTTTTTCCTTTCTCATTTACCTCTTCTAAAGAGATATTTATATGAATACCATGTCAACTAATTCAATCTCTAGTTCTTCCCAATGATTGTAATCATAACATTTTTATTTAATATGAGATGATTTTATTTACAGTATAATTGATATAACCGTATCTATCATTTCCTCATATAAATGAAATCTCAATAGATTTATTTCCCCAACTTCATTCCATCATGTTGGATTTCTTCACTTCATACCAAAGAGGGTTTAATAAGGATCCATCTGAATCCTAGAGTGAAAACTATTGTTGTAAGAAAATTCCTATATAGCTAGGTGTTGATCCCAGCCACTTTGTAAATAAATAGAGTAAGCTCTAAACATGTATTCTAGAGTATGAATGGTCTAATTACACTGAAAATATTACTGATGAAGATAATAAGGGCTAAAACTTACCTCTGTATCCAGATCCTATAGAATAATTCTATAAAATATTTAGGTAAACATAATATCCCAATTATATTCAACTAAAAGTTGTACACCATGAAATATTACTACGAATTCAATTTATAAACAAGTAAATTGATTAAGGGAGAAATCAACACTAATGGAAATGAAGCATGCTAAATTTTTAAGGTGATCAACTAAAACCCAAAAAACATTTTTCCCTTCGAATTTTTTTGGGAGTTCAGTGAATAAATATATAGTGATGGTTTTACTTTTCTTTTTTGATATGTGTGATGGTTATAACAACCCCTTAGGCTTCTTTCTATCAACCTTAAATTGTTTGCATACTAATAATGGAGATACAAACTCTACAATATATATCTTTATGCCATCCCATAATAAATACTCTTTTTAAATCATTATATATCTTCAAATTTCCATTATAAATATGGAATAAATAATTATGAGTTTCTTCCATCAGACCGTTCTTCAGAAATTGTACCAAAGAGACATATACATGATTCATGGATCTTATAATTCCATTACAATCATGTTTGAACTCATGGACATTTGTAACATTCTTTTCATCACTAAATATTCCTTCTGTGCATCTTTAATATTTACATGGATAGATGGTTGAACAATCATTTTATGACGAAAATATTTCTCCCATTAAATCATGGATTTAAGATCTATGCTTTACAATTCCTAAAATATTAGATCTTTTTTTCCTCATCATATATAATCTAGCATGATTCTTTAAACATAGATCATTTTCTACATTATTATATTTCTAAGAGGGGTAATTTATTGAGTAGGAATAATAATAAACAAGCTACAACCATATTTTTTTAGCACATTCTCACCTCTGTTTGAGTTATAATATAATTTTTATTTTTTTTATTAGCTTATATGTCACACCGTTCTCCATAGAGACATTTCCTCCATATATTTAATGGAAAAAATGACACAACTAACTCCAAATCATGATTTGGGTTATTTTTCTTATGCAATTTTAATTTTCATTAGAAATAATCTATAACTATATAGGTCTACCTAAGAAATCATCCCAAACATGTCTTTAATGTATCACTATATATTACAAAACCTAATCCATAGAAAGTCCGTGTAAGAACTGATGTACTAACTAGCCTTCTTTTAAGCTTCTTAAAACATTCCTCACATTTATCCATCCATAGGAACTATAATTCCTTTTGAGTTAACAAGGTGAATGGATTCAATAGTAGTGAAATATTCTATAGAAATCATTGATAATATCCATTCAAACTATGAAAACTATATATCTCAGTCATAGTGGTTGGTTTGGGACAATGTTAAATAACTTCTACATTGAAGTGTATACTAACAAACACTCACATTAGATTATATGACCCAATAATGAAAATTTATGAATCAAAAATTCATACTTGGTAATTTTTTTCTAAATATTTTCTTTCCTTCGGGTCTTAAACACAATCCTTAAGTGATATTCATTCTCTTTCTCTATCATTGAATCAATAAGAATATCTTCTATAAAGACTACCAAAAGCTGATCAAGGTAATCTATAAACACTCTATGAACTAAATCCAAGAAGATAATAGGGGTATTAATATGACTAAAAGTAATAAATATAAATTCATATTTTCCACACCTTTTAATGAATGTAGATTTTGGTATATACTCCATCTTGAACCATAATTGATGAAATCTTGAAACAAAATCACTCTTGGAAAGTTAGTTTTCTCAACATAGTTGATCAAACAAGTAACCAATATGGGGTAGAGGATGCTTGTTTTTTATAGTTATTTTTTATGTCCTTGATAATAAATATGGAGTTTTATTTATCTAGGTTTATTCTTACAAAATAAATAGGTAAACCCTAAGGTGACACACATGAAAAAATGATTCCTTGTTTTAGATTCTCCATGAGTTTCTTCATTATTTCTTGAAAAATAAATGAACAAAATTCTATATGGAGTCTTGTAAATAGGTGTAGAACAAGATGCAAGTTCTTTTTAAAAAATTATCATTACGATTTGGAGGAAGACTGGAAAAATATTCTTGAAAGATGTAAATAAAATCCATCACAACATGCATATATTCGATATTGAGTTTCTCCAAAACCATCTGAGATAAAAAAAACTATTTTGAATAGGATTCATGACCCATACGGTGGATGTAATTTCCATTGAAAGATTATTTTTATCATCATATTGATATAAGATCATAGGTTGGTTCAAAATATAAAACATAACTTCCCTTACTCAGAAATTGATAAGGGATTTAGGTTAATAAAACCAATCAATTACCAAAATCACATTAAATTCAAATAGATTAAGAATGATAAGATTTTCAGGAAACACATTCCCAAAAACAAATCAACCATATAAGAATAATATACTTGGGATGAGTTCATCATAAAATTATGTGGTTTTATAGCTAACTCAACATCTAATTTTTGAGGTGGCACTATGATACTAATAGAAAAGTATTTAGATATAAAAGAGCGGGTGGATCAAGAATTATACAAGACATTATCAGTTCTAGAGTGGATGGTAAGCTTACCTTTCACCACATCATTATCATACCCCTCATTAGTAATAGTGATCTCAAGAGATATCCCTTATCATAAGGGATTATGAGGTTCTTTATGTTGATCATTTTCATCAACCATTTTATTTGGACACTGGTTATCATAATTTCAATTCTCCTTGGATTTAAAATACTCAGGTTTTGGTGGTTCATTCTATGAATCTTTCTATTTATTCATTTAATTACCCAACTTCTTCACATCACTTCAAATTTCAATTTCTTGATGAAATTATTTTCCACACATAAAATATTTACTAGTTATCATAAGACAAATTTCCTTATGTTTCCTTCCACATACTATGCACTACTAAATAATCAACATCTTTTATCTATGGTTTTTAGAATTTTTTTTAATTAAATTTCAATATTCTTATAAAAAACATGATATTTATGGGTAACTCCAATTTCCAACTCCAACTTGGGAACACATAAAATAATTTCTTCATGGTTATTGATGTCCCTTATGGATAATACCTTTCAGAGGCTTGATATTAAAACAATAAAGAAACGATAATCCTTAATTTTAGGTTGGACAATAATAACAAAATAATAACTCACAATTATTGTGAAATTTTCCTCATAAGTACCAATAAATTCTTAATCTTTCTGATTTAACTCAAGGAACTATTCTCTATTTTCATAGGAATATACTTGTTGAAAAATAATATTTTAAATTCATTCAACTCCACAGATTAAGTTTCATATTGTTATATATTGTTCTCGATAATATTTATCTCCGATATTATTCTCCTAAAAATGATAAATTTCCTGAATCACTTTCTCATGTTCCAAATACTGGAGAATTGAAAACTTCTTTTTATTGGTGTCGATCCATCACTCAGTGAATAGTGGATCAGTAGACCCACTAAAGGATGTTTTACATTTCCTCATAAAATAATTAATAGAAAATTGTTCCATCCAATTCTCCTTCATAATCTAAGAGTGATTCATTATAGAGGATCAAGCCTTTTACACATATTATTAATGATTTTTAGAGTAATTAACCATCAAATTACAAGCCAAGGATCATAAAGTCTTGTGTCCTTGTATGATTAAATACATAAATCTAGAAAATGTAAATTGAATAAAATATCATTATTTTAATCATCCTTAAAGTGATCCTAACTTCTATTTAGCTCCTATATCCACATTTGATAACCTGGTGAATACATAAACAAAAGGGATGAGTTAAAAAGCCTAGTAAGGGTATAAAAAACAAATAAAGCAAAGTACATTTGTTAGAAGGAATAAAATTATGTAATAAAAAGTCATGGAACATGAATAAACATAAGAAATAATAATATGTAGAGCATTGGGACATTTAATCATGGAATCAAAGGAATGTGTAGGCAATACACAATATGACATAAGCATGAGTAAAGGCTAAATTCCAAGACCATTACAAATGGAAGAGAATGCCCCACAATGGAATTTGGTTCACTCCCTATCTCAAAATTATTTCTCATGATACTAAACATTACCTAATTCATTTGGGTGATTTTTTTGCACACTCATAATAACATTTTCTGGCATATGTGTGCCATATGATAAATCAAGCATAAAGGTTACCTAGGGAATGAATTGGGTATTATAATCAGGTCCTAAGGCATATCAAAATGGAGTATCATAATGTTGGACATGAAATAATATATTTAAATCATACATGGACATTCATATATTAAAATGGGCATGGGTGATGATAATTTATGTCAAAATGAAGTTAAGACATGTAAAAGGAGTGTTTAAGTGTCATTAAAAATATAACATTTTAGAGCATTTTATGGAAAATTTTAAAGAATGTTTAAAGAGAAAAATGGATATTTGTTTTCATAAAACCAAAAATTAACCAAAATAAATTTTAATAATGAAATAATTTATTTTAGAAAAATAATAGCAAATTAAAACATATTATGAGGTGAACTTATAAATGCGTATGAAATCTGGAAGTTCCCTTTAACCAAGCTTGCTTATCGGGAAGATTTAAGAAGCGAACCTTTTTAAAAAGTATATTTACCCATCAAAGAAAAAATAATAGGCCTTGTAAAATATTTTTGGAAAATATATACAGAAAATAGGAATATTGAAAAATAATAATTTAAAATTAAATTAGGGTAAAGAGATA
The DNA here is from genome assembly GCA_963277665.1 of Viscum album. NCBI lineage: Eukaryota > Viridiplantae > Streptophyta > Magnoliopsida > Santalales > Viscaceae > Viscum > Viscum album. The sequence goes on from OY728125.1 coordinate 607,936,048, forward strand.
GTAATAGTAACCCGACAAAAAATGGAGGTTCGAAAAGAATCCATTTCTTTAAGTATAAAAGTGTTTTACACATGATATTAAAGTGATATTTAATCAATTTAAATACATTAATTAATTAATTAATTAACTTTTATACATTTATTTGATTTATTATAATTTTATTATGTTCATTTATGACAATTATTTTGAGTTATAAGATACAATTTCAACAGTTGGACTGGTGTCTTGAAAACATCCATGCTCGCTGAATGTTTCTAGATGCCATGGTGATTCACTTGGTTTGCGGGATTTCTGACCATTCCCCGCTTCTCTTCTCTATGTCTCTATGGTAGGCCACTCTAGAAAGGCTCAGGTTTATGTGCCAATGGAGTGGTGTACCGGGTAATCATCAGATTGGGACGTAGATATGGGGGGACTTGATCCAAGGGCACGCCTGGGTGTCCATTCACAAAAATATATGGAGGTTAAAGAAGGGTTTGAAGCAGTGGACCAGAGATATCCCACATAGTGACCATAATTTGGAGGAGCTCAAGAAGAATGTGGACAGTTTGGAATCTAGTCTAGAGGAGGATTGGGAGGATTCAATTTTTACCGAGCTCTGTGTTAAGAATAGTGGAGTGGCTGACTTGATCCTTTCCTAGGAGCACAATGCAATGGAGAGAGAAAAGATCATGTGGCTTCGTGAAGGGGATAAAAATACCCCATACTTCCATGCTTGCATAAAGGAGAAGGGGAGGCCTATGAAACCAAACATATTTCTGTATGATTGATCATATACTGATGATGGGGATGAATCAAGGGTCTTTCCTAATGGAATACCTTGGAACACCTCTATCCCCTGGAAAGACAATAATACCGGATTTTAATCGAGTGGTGAGTAAGATTGTCTGACGTGTGCTCAACTGGAAAAACAATTTTTTGTCCTTCAGGTGTTGGATTTCCTTTGTCAACAGTGTCCTAACAACGATCCCAATTCAGGAAATCTCTTCCACTAATGTCTCGAAGGGGGTTATTAAATCCATTGACAAAATGCTACTGGGTTTTATTTGTGATGCTCAGTTCGAGGGGAGAAGACTTTGGGTGTCATGGGAGAGGATGGAGAGGAAAATTTAGGATGTATGGATCAACGTGAAAAGTTTAGAAGGAATTTTACTATGGATGCATGTGAAATTGGTGTGGTAATTGATTGAAGAGTTTTCTATTTAGGGGAATATCATGGATCAATGTCTGGGCGGGAATGAGAAAAACGAGCCAATGAATGGTTCCCTCCTATGGTCCTCCATTTTCTACCTTCATCCGAATCTGAGACACAATTCAAAATGTATCATAGGAGAGACGAGTATCCAGTTTTGGCATGAAAAATTGGCTACGGAAGTGTTCGGATACCCGGGATGTCATGCTCCCACAATCTCCTTTAAAGTGGCGAGCCTTCATCCACGTTTCACCAGGTTTGTCCTGGATGGAAAGAAGGAGGAGATTTTTGATCTCATTACCACCAACTCTGAGGTAGATCGATGTGTCTTTGATGAATCATCTTCAAGGAGATTTAATTTGAGAGACTTTGGACGCGTAGTTAATACCGATGCTCATAGTGATATAATGGCCGACGCTGTGTGGTGTAAAAAAATTCCCACGAAATATAACTTCTTATCTTGGAGAATCAGAAATCACACTATTCCTTCAGATACAAGTATCAAAAGGCTGAGAATAAGTATGACGTTGTGTTTCCATTGTTGCAGGAGTAAAAGGGAGGAAAGTATGCATTATATTTTATTTGATGGTGAATAAGCACATGAAGTGTGTGGATTCATTAGACTACATAATTTTCACCTATCCTTGGACATCAATGATCCTTACTTCTCAGAGAGATGGTTCGAGAGAACTGATAATGGAGGTCTTGAAAGAATTGCGTGAGTAGTAATCTTTAATGCATGGTGTTGGACCCTATGGAAAGAAAGAAATCGGTCTAGGTTCTAGGGGATCCCTTCATCGGGGAGAACCATCATTGTGAGAACACGAAACCTACTGACTGATTGGATGTCCTGCCTCAGTAGATGGAAAGATTCCACCTCTCATCTACTTCTTCAAATTCCATTATCAGAAACTCTAACACGATTCACGACTTAGGGGAATTGGGTGCGATGGATTCCTCCATCAGATGGGTTGAATCTTAACACGGATGGGTCCTGCATCTCGAGTGTCATCTGCGGAGGAGGACTGGTTAGGGATTACAACAGCACTGTTGTTTTGGATTTCATGTCTCATTATGGAAATGGAAACTCCCTCCAGGCCAAGGCGATATCAGTCTTGATAGGTATCTCCCTTTGCATGGAACAAAACATTAGGCATTCCCAAGTGGAAACAGACTCTGAGGTGGTTATTGACTCCCAAAAAGGGAATGTTTCCATTACCTAGTCGATTACATACACCATCTAGAAGTTCCAAGCTCTCATTAACAACAACATGAAGGTAACACACACTTGGCAGAAGGGGAAAAAAGTATCAGATCATCTTTCTTCCCAAGCAGATCAAAATATCCATGATACTTGTCTCAATAGAATCTCTTTCCTAAAACATGAGGTTGAACTTGATACGAGTGGATTCCCTTGGATTGCATTACTATAGGCCTCCTTAGACCCAGGTGGCCTGTGGGTCTTGTACTCTTCAAAGGAATAAAAATAAAAACTAAGATGATGATGAGACTCATATGAAAATAACTTTTCACCATATATTATAAAAAATAAAAGTTCAATGCATAATGCATCTGAAATCATTACAAACCCAAATCTAGGATCAGAAAAAAAGGATTTGAGCTAATTTAAAACTCTTATCCAACTCTAATAAGTATTTCTTAGACTATTCTGTCTATTTGAATTTGAGGGGGAGGTGGGGGGGGGGGCTGTGCTGGTTTGGGGGTTGTGTAGGGGTGAGGTTAATTACTACTATAAGAGTGGTTTTCATATGAATATTGAATAGTGTGGAAATAATGTTTGAGTTATTGAAACTATTATTCAACTATACTGTAATATAGTTGTCATATGAATATTAGAATAAGGAATTGTAGTACATGACATGGTTGGAAGAGTTTGATGGGTTTATGTTTTTTTTGTGCTATTACAGTTGGGTTTTATGCTATTTTAAGTCTATTTGTATGTGTTTTTTGTGATATTTTTTATGCATGTGTATATTGGAGGGTCTACTAGAGGGCCGGTTGTGCAATAGTTCTAGATATACACAATACCAAAAGTTTTAAACCATTGGTATAATTTGAGAAAATTTATTAAAATTATGTTGATAATTTAGTACAACGATCCATCGGTCATTTGTGACGTGTACGGGTAAACCCCACCTCAATCCGAGTCACAGTGTGGCTGGTATAACTCCAAGTGTCTCACTTTTGTTTAAAATGGACATCATTTTAAGTGAAAACAACAACTGGCATACGTAAAACTAACCAAACATATTTGTATTGTGTTGATAATTTAGTAAAACTATCCATGAGTCATATGTGATGTTTACGAGTCAACCCCGCCACAATATAAGGCATGGTGTGGCCGGTATCCCTCAAAGTGTCTCTCTTTTGATTAAAATGGACACCATTTATGTAAAAAAACTAGCATACAGAAAATCAACCAAACATATTCAGATTAAGGTGATTCTTTAGCACAATGATCCATGGGGAATTTTTGACGTGTAGGAGTTAATCCCACATCAATCTAAGGCGTGGTGTGGTCGGGACCACTCAATGTGTCTCACCATTATTTGAAATGAACAACATTTTAAGTGAAAACAACAATTGACATATAGAAAACTGACCAAACGCATTCAGATTGTGTTGATACTTAGGGACAATGATCCATGGGAAATTTGTGACATGTAAAAGTAAACCCTGCCTCAATCCGTGGCATGGTGTGACCAGTACCACTCTAAATGTATCTCTTTGTTTAAAATGGAAATCATTTTAAGTGAAAACAAAAATTGGCATACAAAAAAACTGAAAAAGTGCATTCGGGTTATGTTGATACATTAAGAAAATGACCTATTAGTCATGTGTGACGTGTACGAGTCATCCCCGCCTCAATTCGAGGAACGATGTGGCTAGTATCACTCAAAGTGTCTCTCTCTTTTTTTTAAATGGACATTATTTTATGTAAAAACAACTAGCATATGGAAAACTGACCAAACGTATTCGGATTCAGTTGATACTTTCGGAGAATTATCCATGAGTCATTTGTGATGTTAACGAGTCAACCCCACCTAAATATGAGGTACGGTGTGCCCAGTACCACTCAAAGTGTGACACCTTTATTTGAAATGATCATTATTTTATATGAAAACAACAAATGGCATATAAAAAACTGACCAAACGCATTTGGATTCTATTGATACTTTAGGTCAAAGATCCATGGGTCATTTGTGACATGAATGGGTCAACCTCGCCTCAATCTGAGGTGTGGTGTGCCCAGTTCCACTCAAAGTGTCTCACCTTTATTTGAAATGATCATCATTTTAAATGAAAACAAGAACTAGCATACTGAAAACCGACCAAATGAATTCAGATTGTGTTCATACATTAGGACAATGAACCATGAGTCATTTTTGACGGTTACAAGTCAACCTCACCCCAATATGAGGCATGGTTTGGCTGGTAGCCCTCTAAGTGTCCATCTTTTGTTAAAAATGGACACTTTTTTAAGTAAAAAAACCGACATATGTTAAATCAACCAAACTTATTAGGATTGTGTTGATACTTTAACACAACGATCCAGGGGTCATTTATGACATGTACGAGTCAACTGAGCCTCAATATGAGGCCTGGTGTGGCCGATACCACTCAAAGTGTCTCACTTTTATTTGAAATGGACAACAATTTAAGTTATAACCACAACTGGCATATGGAAAACCAACCAAATGCTTTCAAATTGTGTTGATACTTTAGGAAAACGATACATGGGTCCTATGTGATGTGTACGTGTTAACCCTGCCTCAATCAGAGGCACGTTGTGGGAAATATCACTCTAAGTCTCTCTATTTTGTTTAAAATGGACATCATTTTAAATAAAAACAACTAGCATACAGAAAACCGACCAAACTTATTCGGATTGTGTTGATACTGTAGCACAGCGATCCATGGTCCAGCCTCACACAATCCACTTCTCATGTGAGGAAATCCTACCCATATTCAGTTTTTAATGTATTTTATTCATAATTTATTATTGTATTGTATTCATAATTGATTATTAAATTTTTTATCCTTATTGTATCCTTATGTGAGCACTTTTTACCAATGGTTCTCTTAGAACTGTTGGAAAAAACCTTTTACCAATGGTTTTAAACCATTTGTATAGGTGTGAATTTTTGGGACTTTTACCAACGGTTCTTAGGAACCCTTGGTAAAAGTCTAGGTAAAGATTATCCCAATGGTTTTGAAACATTGGGATATCTCATCTCTATACCAATGGTTTACATAAAACCATTGGTATAGTATATATTTATTCACAAATACCAACGGTTTCATAGAAACTGTTGGTATATGTCTATTGTTAAGACTTTCTTAGATACGGTTTGTAAAACCGTTGGTAGAATTTATACCAACGGTTTTATAGCCTATACCAACGGGTTTCAACTGTTGGTATACCTTTCATTTCCAGTAGTGTATGATGGATAAAAGGTGGGATACAGTTCTTACATAATCATATTAACATCTCATTATATTGTTGATATTGTATTTGTTACTTTAGAATGTAAACATCACAAGATTAGTAATTATAAGAATAAATAATCTTGATAGAATTGGTATAGATGATTACCTATTCCATGGAAAAATTCATTTAGATCTCCTCTAACAGACACTAGGGTTGGAATTTTGAGAAGGGAAAAACCTCTAGAATGTGTTTAGAGAATTTGAGAAGAAAAAATTTCAGGGTACGATGGATCTTAAAGGATTAATGTGAGGTGGATAAGTGAGGTATAAGGTTCTAATTTATAATTGAGGTGAGGGGCATTTTTAGAATTTTTAAAAATATTAATTTATAATAAATTCAATCTCAATAAAAATAAATCTAAAATAAAATTTATTCATATATAAGATGATATAATATTGTTATTTACTCACCCAATATATTTTAGACATGTTTTGGTATTATATTAAGCCTTATCATTTCAATTAACCCCTAGTTAAAATATTTTAATAGCATCCATGATAACAAACATTCAATATAAAAAAGTTTTAATTTTTACTTATGTCATTTAAATCAGGCCGCAATTAAACAATTTAAAAAAAATTAGACATTATTATAAGAAAATTTATTCTTAAATGTGTTTCATGATTTTCAAATAACATAATAAAACATTATTTTGATAAAATATCATTAGTGTGAAATTTTACACTATTCATTATTTGGATTTTTAAAATTATCAACATAAAAAGGTAACGTCAAACCAATTATTTAATTATATCCCTAAGAGGTAAAGTGAATCTATAAAATTCTTTTATAACATTAATTATCTCAAAATATATTTATTTTAATATTTTAAATAAAAGTTATTTTATAATTTAATTAATAAAATATTTAATACATCAGTGTTGTGTAATAAACTAATATATAAAATTCATTAATAAAATTAAAAATAAAACACCATGATGAATATAAATATTCTATATTTAGAAATAATATTAATATTTGAATATATATTTTGGTTAACCCCTTATTAAAAATGATATATTATTTAAAGCATTAATGTAACATCATTATGTAGTTACTAAATAAAATATTATCAATATCATAATCTCATATAAGTAGCCCAAAAAGTCATAAATAAATTTATATCATAAAAATATTTTTATTAAGTTGAAAATTTTATATTTATATTTGTTAATAATATATATTTTTCTTCATATGGACACATATGGGATATTTAAGACAACGAAAGTGACATTTTGTTACTTTCTTTGATTTAAATATTATATAAGTCATTTTTATTGACAAGTGTCCCTTAAAAACTTAATTTAGATTCGTAGGTGTTATGGGTAGAATTATTTTCATCTAATAATTTTTTTTTCATGTGTTAGAGTGAATTTATAGTCTTTATGATTTTATTTTTATCATAAATTACATGATTAACCCATTAACACGGTAAAAAAATTACTATGGTTGATAGTCATATTTCTAGAAATCTAGAGGGAACAATCCAAGAAATCTGGACTCTATGAATCAAAAATTGGAATCATTTTTTATAATTAAAAAATATTATTTCTATAATTTAATTAAAAATATGATTCGTAAAACTCCATGAAAAAACTGTAATTTCTATAAAAATGTCCTTTTCAAACAAAAAAAAATTATACTAATTTTTTGTATCAAAGCATATAAATTTTTTTTATTATTTTAAATTAAAATCAACTAATTAAAATTTAAAACTTATCCAAAAAATGATTTAACATTGTAAATATATTAAAAGAAAAGGTCATCTTTATTAAAAATCAGTATTTTCACCATTCCTTAGAATGAAATGTTTCCTAAAAATAATAAGAATAATTTAAGTTGAATTTTACAAGATGAATTCTAAATTATAATTTATTATTTCAATTCCATTTTCTAAAATTTTTTAAAATTTATATTCACTCATAAACAAATAATCTCATTTTTCAAGAAAATGTAATTTTGAAAAATAAAGTTATCTTAATAAAAATTGGTTTATAATATTTATGAACATACCAATAAATTCATATTGAGTTGGAATTTTATATGTATTTAATAAATTATTTGTTCATATTTTCCCCCACCAATTTAACATCTATGTTATAAAAGATATATAACATTTTCATAGTTCATTTAAACTCATTGTTACGTGAAAAAAAATCTATTAAAGAATTAAAATTAATTAAATATAAATATTTATCAATATATCGTTTTGTTACACTTAATGTGAGCCTATGTAAGGGAATCCCAACAATTAGGATTTTTATTAATGAAGAGGGACTCTTTCGCAATATAGTGTCCCATATTCCATGCACTTCCATATCGATTTGGCTCTCATATAGGATAGTTGGGTTATATAGAACACATTAATCTAAGAAGTTTATGGTCTTGAAAGAGGGACCATATGTCATGCATTTTAATATCATGTGATGAGTAGTCAAATGTTTTGTAGTATACCATCATGAAACAAGGCCATAAATCTCATTTAGTTTAATGTATGTATTAATAACATAAACCATGAAATTTAATGTCATATAGTAGGGACACATCTATTTGGAACATCATGTGTACATAGCATGTTCATGAAAAAACAAAGCCTCATCTAAGTATTGGATCCATATGATATTGGAAATATAATGAAATATCTTAAAGTATGAGATTTTTTCCTCAGATGGGAATTTGTTAAACAACCATATCTTTGGAGGCATTTGTTTGGTTATCTTATGTGCAAAAGACCACTACATTTCTCACTTTTCATATGAGCAGTGAAAACATCGAGGAAAAGATTAATACAAGTTGAGGTTTGATTGTAAATGGTGGCTTAGACAAAGATATGTGATCCAAACAACACTATATATTCCACAATAACTAGAATTGGGAAACACAAAGTTATTAAATAGGGGAAAATTTATCATAGACCAATAGATGATGAATTATATTTTGAATTATACTATATATAATTGGATCACACATTGAATAAGGGAATTTTTTTGTTGTAATTCGTGGTTCGACCTTATCACGACCCAACCCATGTCAAAGATCGTGCTGTAAGTACCCCAAGCCCGCCTCCATTGTAAAGGGGGTAGCAACATGCTTATAAGGCACAAAAAACTTAGGGATGAATTTTCCTAATAACCTGTAAAAACACAAGAAACCAAATCAATGATTAATTGTATAGGAAAAGAAACAGTGAACACAATGACTATTAAAGGAAATCAAACATTCATCGAACTCTAATCGTTACATGTATAGAAAGGTAAACTAAAAAATAAAGGGTCCAAATATACGTCCAACTAGAAAAGTGTAACAACGTTGAAGTAACTGAAAAGTAAAATAGATGAGAGAGCCCCACTCCAGTATTGCAAGCTAATACCACCATACGAAGTCCAAGAACCTGTATCCCTAAGCTCTTATGAAGTCATGATCAACTTTCCTGTAATCTTCATATTTCATGATAAGAGAGTAAAATCTTCCAACCATGAGAAGCAAGACATGGAAAGCATGTTTCATACCCCACAAATATTATCCTCTCTTGTTAGGAGAGTAACAAAAACCGAAGATGTGGGTACTAAAATAGGATATATATATATATGTGTGTGTGTGTGTATATATATATATATATATATATTCTAAGTCGAAGAAGCCCAAATGGGAGAGTAATGGGATCTCCATCTAACAGCTCATCCTAGGAAGAAGAGTCACTGAGAGTTCCAGATGTAACCACCAATGATGCCTAGTATCCCCAACATCTTCCTTGAATACGCAAGTTAAAGAGACTCATTCACTACAACCTAATACAATCCTAATTAGGAGGCTCTATCTCCCCTATATGGGTTAAGTTTTCATCATAAGTGAACATCCTAGTGTGAAAGATTCCCTATTTTCTCGTCAGTCCAATGGTATGTCAAAAAACATATCATCATTGGTCCATCCAGTCAAAAGATAGTGTCTCAAAGTCGAGGACCCATCCCCATCTCGACTAGAGGGTGCCACTCATATTTGATCGAGAAACCATGCCCAACCTTGCATGAGGGTGCCACTCTAGTGTCATTGGGGACCCATGCGCAGCCCAGCTGTAGGGTTCCACACTTGTGTCATCCAGGATCCATGCACATCCCGGCTAGAGGGTGCCACTCAGAATAGGATGATGTCCCATGCCTATCCCAATTTGAGGGCGCTACTCAGAATAATATGAGAACCCATGTCCAACCTGGCTATAGGGTTCCACTATAGTGTCATTGAGGACCCATTCCAATCTCAGATAGAGGGTGCCACTCGAAAGGCATATAGTAACTATGCTAGCCATCCATTCTGGATGGTACCTCTCAGAAAGCTCTAACAAAAATGCATGGTCACAGCCATTATCAGACATCGTAAAAAATGCGTCACTCCCAGAACAATTCACATCATATCTCAAAATCCACTAATAAGGGAACCATTACATTCTATGTGGAAAAAACAATCAGGATAGGCTAATCACATACCAAAATTTCAATCCAAAAGAAGAAGATATGAGTGATAGATGATTTATCAAGTGGAATATGGTGTGTATGGGGCCCACACAATGTGTGACCCAGCATCATCACCTAGATGTGTTTCTATCCATTATCGATAATAAACTATGAATAAGTAACACTAGGCATGCCACACTACTCCTAGAGTACACAACATATCGAGAAAAAAGGCTAATGAGAACATGATTATAGTCATTTTTTCCAAAGGGAAAAACAAAATTCTACTAATAGGCCTCCTCGAATATCCCATGATAACCAAACAGATCACACTGATGCAATCCTTGTGGAATGGCGCACATGGTCGACTATTCATTCACCTGAATCAGACACCCAGTGAAGAAGCTACATCTCTCATCATAATACATGAATGGTGCTTCATGGGCCCTAGGTGTTGATTCAGGAACACATCATACAAACCACACCATTGCGATCCTCATTGAAAAATATAAGGGATCATCTATTTATTCGTCAAAAACAGATAGGTGGTGAAAAAGTTCCATTTCACCGCCAACACCCAAAATGGGACTCATGGGGCCCATGCCACAATTTTTGTTAAGTATCCAAAATAATTCATGAAATATCCACCTCTATTTCAGGGTCATAGTTCCACTGATGAAATGTCAATCAGAGCTTATATGCAGAAGCTATAAAGGGTCAAAGTTGTAATAATACAAATATATTATTATTATTTTAGATTTTTGGGGGCCCGTTCCAGAAGTACATAATATTCAATATCAAAATCAAAATAAAAATGACATTCTTGATTATAGGAACGTGTGTCTATATATGTAATGTCAAATAGACACATGGATTAGGAGAAAATGAGGTTATAAGTCACCTCGGCCTGACCCTGACCAGCCTGGCTCGCTCACCCTGGCCCAGCCCACTCACCCCTGCCCAACTCACCACCTTGGCCAATGCCACTTACTTACTCCACTAGCCCATGCCACCATCCCACTCCATACACCTCGCAAACTCTTAGACTCCATGTCACTTCTCCATCCCAGTAGCCCCGCCGACTTCGCGTCTGCCTTCACCACTCATGACCGCACGACCGCTGGACCACGCCGCAACACCACCGAACATCCATTTGACCTCTGTAGACAAATGCTCACTAGAGGTCCTTCCATGGAATATCTGGTCCACTCAGGTAGGTAGAAAAAGTTTTTGAGATGAGATATGGAACCCTCATGATGAGATCTTCATATACTCAAGCACCACTTGACGATCAATCAACATTTTTATGTGACGAGAAGAATCCATCAGTTATATTCTCCATCACACCTCCTCCAGTGCTTGAAACTTACAACTGTCATAGATTTAAAATCCTGGGATCATGACCATCACAGATATATGCTCTTCTCATTGATTGGATGTCAATTCATCATCTTGTAAAGTAGACATCAAATAATGAAGAAGAACAATGAAAGTGATGAAGAATGAGGGTTTGAAAAATGAATCTATCGATGATCGTGTTAGTATATCCTTCGATGATGATAATCAAATTAGAAGAAAAGATAAAAAATTATATTCGATAAAAAAAGTTCGTGGAAATTCAGATTCTGTCAGAATAATCCGACCTTGATTTTTGATCCATCTTTGCATTTTCTACGCTCTAATAAAATCGGATATGAAATCTCATCGTGATCCACCATGAATCTAATGTTGATTTACCATCCAGAAAAGATCCATATCTCTCATCATATATTTGAAAAATGTAACAACCATAACTCATTCACTAAAAATACTATTTATAAGAAACCGCCAATGGTCATAGAATATGAACCTACCGAACCCTCTCACCCAAGGTTGTCCTTAGAGTAGACACTTTGATAAGAACACAATGGTGATCTATGATTTCCAATACCCTTCTCCATAAAAATTTCATTAAATTAACTTCGATATAAAATAATTTTATTTAATAATTTTATTTATGGTTTCTCCAACTGTGTATTTTTCTATAGGAGACCCGCAATGACAAAAATTATATCCCACCTAGGGTAAACACCACGCTCAAAACTCAACCTTGGCAACGTATTTCTGATATTATGTTTGGTTTAAGAGATATCCCATTTCTGTTGTATGTATACTATAAAATATACTTAAATTTTTTATAAAATTCATTTTAGGAACAGTAAGCCACAGAATTGCTTTCCATCTCAGTGTCTAGCTCTAGAAATATAAGTAGAAATATTAAAAAGTCTATGAAATAAATAATGGGTCTCTTCATCATTCCATCCTTCAAGATTTTTTTCCTTGAAAATAGTAAGTAGGGTAAAAACATGGGATACTGATCTCACATCTGGCTCTCACACTTCCAATAACTCCCCTACATGTTTCTGTGCTACCATATCATGAGATCCAAGGTGATGGTCCATCCTCGTATGGTCCACTCTTACTGATGACATTCATAAGATAAAACATGTATCTCCTCAGCTATGACACGTTGAAAATGTTGTGCATCCGATCCAGCTATGGGGGTAGGGAAATGTGCCAGGCAACCACTCCAAGCCTTTGCATGATCTAGGATGGATTGGTGAACCTCAGAGATATATTGTTTCCCTGGCCAAAAACCAGCACGCAAGCCCTCAGCATATCCTTTTGCACTTGGATAGAGTGCTCAGTCTTCCCTTTGGTTTGGTGGAATTATGGTCTCACTCATTCGTAGTTGGGTCCCAAATTCCTCTTGCATTCATATACCTAATCGTTATGTAAACCATGGTTCTAGATAGAACACAAACATAGAGGGTACCCCATGATGGTGGATGAACTCTCCCATGTACAACTACAACTAAAAAACCCTATACATCTTCCCCTCACCAAGATGTACAACAATGGGAATAGTTTGTAACTCTCACATCACCTCCTCTCACATAACAACTTGAACTACTGGTTACCCCTAAAACAAGATCTCATGATTCTAGTTTTCAAAACATCTATATAGTGAATCACCTATAAATATCTAATTCAATAAAGATCCCTCAATTGGTTTCTCACAATTGGGAATCTCTCACACCCTCGAGAAGAGAATGATTCATCACCATTGACATAAGAAAACATGTACCCTCTAGATCTACTAGGGTGAACATCATCGAGGAACTAGAATGGACATCCCGGCTAGGTTGTTCCTCTCAGAAAGCATTGATAAACATTCCTAATCTCATCCATCAGTATACATTTCCTAAAAGGTTTCATTCCCGGAACATCTTGTATCGTATCTAGAAGCCAACTATAAAGGTAACCAATATTTTTTACCCGAAAAACATTCTTTGGATAGGCTACTATCTTTCCAAAATATGAGTGAAAAAGAAAGATGTATGAGAGATAGAATATTTATCAAGTGTTACACAGTGTGTATGGGTTCCAAACGACATGTGACACTGCCTAATCACCTGTCCAAGTACCTAGACATTCTCTAGTACTAAACTACAGACAAGTACCCCTAGGCATGATGATGTACTTCTAGAGTACATGAAATATCTGTCCAAAATGATGATGAGAGAACAACGCTATAAGTTTTTTCAAATGTAAGAATTTTAATTCTACTAATATGCCTCCTCAAGAATCCACAAATAACAAAAAACATCACACTGATATGATCCTTATGGAAAATCGCACAGGGTTGACTACTCATTCGTCTGAATTGGAAACCTGGAGAAGAAACTATATCTCTCAGTATCATACATGAAATTTTCATCATGGGGATCATCCCTCGATCCTAGAATACATCATATAAATCACACTGTTGCAACCCTCATGAAAAAACACATTGGATCGACTATTCATTCATCCAAAATGGACATCTGGTAAAAAATTCACATTTCACCACAAACACCCAAATCAAGCCTCATGGATCCCCCACATCAATTTCGGTTTAAGAACTTAGAATCGGTTTAGAAATGCCCACCACAATTTTAGGGTTCTGATGCTGTTGGAAGCATGTCAAATGGACATCATATGGAGAATATATGGTGGGTCAATGTTGTAATAATAATAATATATTATTGTTATTATTTGTGTGTTTTGGGGGACCGATCCATGAGACCAAATTATAACATCATAAAACCATATTCAAATGGGTTTTATCAATTAAAGGAATGTGTTTCCAGAGATATATAATCAAATAGATGATCAAATGAGGAGAAAAAGATATTTGAAGTCACCTCGGCCAGACTCAGCCCACATCAGCCTCATTCAGCCTACTCGCCCTGGACCAACTCACTGCCTCAGCCCACACTACTGGCCCACTTCACCACCCCACACCGCCTTCCAACTCCTTCAGACCTCGTTATCGGCCCGCTATGTCATTCCTAATTCCTTCCCACCTCTTAGCCTCTATGCCACTTCGTCAACATGGTCACCGCCCCAGACAGATCCAGACTGCCTCCGGACCCCTCCGAACTGCTACTGGACCACCATAGACCACCATCCACTGGTGGTCCATCAGTGGACCATAGGGACAACTCTGATGGTCGAAATATTGTTTCGATACCAGATCTACCAGCCTCGGGATGAGATCATCACATTCATGATCTATGATTGAATTTTTTTTGACATTTTGATGTGACAAAAAGTAAGTGTCACTTTTTCTCACTATTTTGTCTCCTTTGGGACTAGAAACTCAAAACTATCATAGATCCCGATTCTATGGATCAAGAACTTCACAAATCTATACTCTTCTTGATGTTTGTATGTCGTTTCAGTGTATTTTAAAGTCGACGTCGAAGAATGATGATGGACGAAGAATAACGAGGGTTCCAAAAAAGAATCTTTTGATGGTAATATTATTATGGCCATCACCGATGATAATCAATGCAGCAGAACTAAACATGAATAAAATTCATCAAAAAAACATTGATCGGGGAAATACAGAATCCGAAATAAAAAATCCAACCTACATTTTGGATCTTTCGTTGTGTTCGTTGTGCTCAGGTCAACTTGAATCTGCCGTATCGTCATGATCTTTTTAAGATCTGGAATCGATTTTGAATCTGTAGGAGATGATGAACTATCACCATTATGGGACAAATGATCCAACCCTAACTCATTTCATTATGCTCTTATTAATAATAAAATGTCCCTGGTCGTAGAATCTGAACCTTTCTTCCACTCTCACATGTAGTCTCCCCTAGGGTATGCACCATGTTACGAACCCAATGGTGGATGAATATTTCTAATCCAAGTCCCTGTTCAGAAGTTATTTGAAATAGCATCTTAGATGAAATAATTTTATTTATTAATGATATTTAATGTTTCACCCTCCATTGATTTTTCTACAGAATACTCGCACATAAAAAACTTATATCCTACCTAGGGTAAAAGCAATGCCCCAGACTCAACCATGCCCTCATATTTATGATCCGGCATTCCATTTAAGAGGTATCATGTTTCAATCATATGCATAGTATAAAATATATTTAATATTTTTATAAAATTTATTCAAGGAACATAGATCCTTGGAATCACACACCATCTTAGGGCCTATCTCTAGAAATATATATACATAAATATTCTATAGTCTTGTACGGAAAAACAAGGTCTCTACCGGAAAATCATCAGATACCCAAGAATCACTATATATCCATCATAATAAGAATCAATCCATATGTATTCCTTAAATGGATTTTAATTTTTATAATGTGTAGTCTAATGTAGACAAACTGAACATGAATAAAATGACTACACACTTGATGATGTAATTTAGAGGAAGGTAAACATTTTGGTTGAGTCCATATTAGGTAATTTGGATACTGCTGTATATCCTGTTAGGACATGAGTTAATCCACACATTCTTCATGAAAGGGTTAATTTTATTTTAATGTAGATTAAATCGATATTAATGTATTACATAAAACTGGTTCTCATGTAATGGATATGGTCTCACAAAAAAACAACCTATTGTGATTTGAATAGTCATCCACATAGGATCCTATGTCATGTAGTTTAATTTCACATGAATGGGAATTGATTAAAAACCATTGGATATATCACATCATAATCATGTACATTAATGTGATTCACCAATCCCTATAAGATCACATGAGTAATGATCAGTGTAATAAATCATTGGTAACTGGGATATTTACTTCATTTTTTTATATTTGATTAAAAGGAACATAGATGTAGTGTTTTCATATGTTTACAAGGAAAAATTTATACATGGTTTTAGCACTTTTGTAGGGAGAAGTGTTTGACGGTAATGAATTTTTTTGATCGGGTTTTTGATATAGAATCCTTGAATCACTATATATCATAAAATATTAAAAATGAATACATATAGTTTTCTAATATGGTTTCTCAAAATGGATCTGGATCTCATAATGGGATAATGGTTATTTTCATAGGTCCATCTCAATGAAAGTGAGAAATTAAGCACTAGAAATTTATACAGAGGTTAAAACATAATATTGGGGAATAAGGCCATGATGATGGTCTCCTATGAGTAGGTTAATGTCATGTAGGGTGGACCTAATGTTGTGTTGTTTAATTTAATGTGGAATGTCCATCTCTATAAAGTTTAATGTCTTAGGGCATGGACTTATGTAAGAATATGGTTTATTTTCATGTTTCTTAGAATGACGTGTCATGTTGTTTAGGGATTTACAAAGAGGACCATGGTCTTGTTGCTTAAAATCATACAGTGAGGTCATTATTGTGTAGTATTATATCAGACAACAATGATGATTTTGTTTAGTTTTATGTCTTCTATGAAAGAAATTCGTGTTATTAGGTGAAATTTCTTAAATTTTGGACCAACATAATGAATTTTAACAATATAAATAAAAGATATATTCTATATAGTTTAACATCATATAGAGAGGATGGAGTGAATCCAAATGAATGTATAAAAAATATTACTTCATAAATCATGTAATGTTAGGGAATTATATGCACCCCCAAACATTAGGATAAATGATAATACACAATTTGGGAAGATCTTATGTATGGTGTATGCTCTATCCCAATTTGGATGAGGTTTTAGAGGCTTTTTTCGATGGATCACAATAGTCTTGAGTTATAGAAACAGCTCCCCTTAAAATAATGAATTGATAAAAACTCTCTTATTTAATACTCATGTGACTAGAATCTAAATCACTTCAAGGTTATGAAATTTGCATAGCTATTTATCATCTAGTCACTCCACGATAATTTTGGGGCACCTCATCTGCATACAACTATTTACAAATAGTGATTCCAAGTGAATCTAATTGGACATCAATGGATACATCTGATCAAGTTTCATAGAAAAGAAAATATATAGTTGAGTGAATAGTATTAATATTTATGGTAAAACATGTCCACAAGGCATGTAAATGTTTTTATATATAAGACATATAATCTTTTTTACCATCATCATAATGGTATTTAAAATCTTTTTGTTAAAGGACTCTATATTCCCATTTTCCATAGAATCATATCAATATAAATAGTTATAAAAGAAGGTGTATTCCTAATAAAAACTTTTCAACATCAATTAATAGATCATGGTTCAATTTTTTTATTATAATTTTGTGAGACACACCAAATCTGGTGATGATGTTTGACTTCAAAAATTCTATAATTGATTTTTTTCTCAAAATCCTTAAGGGGTACAACCCCAACCCATTTAGAGATGTCATTAATAGTAAGAATATAATTGAAATTTTTATTTGTATCTAGGGGATATGGAACCATAAAATTTATTCCCCAATTTTATAATGATTGATAATATATAGTTGTATGTATTAGTTTTGGATATTATTAAATTAAGATAATTTTTTTTGAATGCATACTACTGGAGCCTTTATGGACTTTTGAAATAATATTAAGAGTCTTTTCTCATGTATTGAATATGTGGGTAACCCCATCAAGTCATATTTTATAGATAAATTTCTGGGAATTTTCATTATCCCAAAGGATGATGTTTACCACTCAATGTCAAAACTTCTCCCTCTTAGACTGACAAGGTGCATGGGTTCCATTCTAGAGTTAGCCCATTGTATGAAGCATCCATCCAGTGGTGGAATCTTTTGGTTAGTATGTGAGATCACTTGGTTTTGGGGTAGTATTGAATTCATTTATTTTATTAATTTCATATACAAATATTGGGGATTCCACCATGTGATTTGCGCTAAAATACTGATCTCATCCTGTTCTAGATATTCCTTGGTTATACCTACATTATCTAATGAATTTGTGTGAACATTCCAATAATGTAGAATATGAAATAGTGTTGGTTATAATGGTAATTCCAACATCAAACCTCATACATAATTGATTAAAAGAATAATATCTTCTTTATTAGTCATTTATTTTACCATTTATTTTATTAATAACTAATTCTGAGTCACCCATGATTCTTAGGAAGGCCATTAGTATTTATAATGAAAGATTGAAATATGTAATGAGTACCTGTTATTCATCTTAATTAGTGTTCGATAAATCTATTTTATTCATATATTTGTTTATATAAATCCATTTATTTTTTTATAATTAGTAACTCATGTACATGATTTACATTATTTTAGTTCTTTTTCGGATGGGAATATTTAATTATATTTTAAAATAAAATTTTTGAAAAGAAGATTTTTGAAGAAGATAATTGAGGTGATCACAACGTATGCCACCACCTTGCATTGTAAGTATTATATGAAGTAAGGATTCCATGTCCTAGAATTTTATTACATTATGGGTGTTCCAAAATATCCATTGGATTTATTTTTAATATAGATTCTCTCTACACCATATATGTCAACACTAGAACCTGAGAAAAAGAGATATGGACTACACTAAGAGAATAGTACAACTCCACGAAAAATATATCCATCATTGATAGAATGATTGATATTTTCACACATGAACATGCTGAAAGACATATCTGGGGGAGATATAAGATTGACATACCTATGGATAATCAATTTATCTCGATAAAGTGAAGGTTGATTCAAGGGAGTTAAAATAATGTAATGATTAGAAGAAATATATGAGATAAGAGATAAGATACATATTAAATATCTATAAAGTCAATTTCATATAAATTAGAGGAGTATTGAGAATAAAAATGAAGTAGAAACTACCTAGGATTGATCTCAATCGATGAATGAATTCAAATTATAGACGTGAAAGTAGATTTAGGAAGATATATGTCTATTACTAGGGTGCCAAGTAACTAGGATTTTTTCTCTTTGATGTTTATTTTTGAAAATCTAAATTCCTAACCAGGTTTCAAGAGAAAACATGTAATTTTTCCTTATTTAATATCCTTTTAATTTAGATATAAATTTTATATTCCCACTTCTATATTTCTTAAATATCTTTTTTCTTGAGATTGAGTATGAGTGGTTTGGTTTTATATGAGGGGGATGAGACTTGATTAAGGGGGTGTGTAACTATTTTCAACATTATTTATTTACATTTGAGATTTAAATGTTTAATAATAATTTCATTATAAATAATCCATATCCTATTCTCTAGTGTATAGTGAGAGTGATGGTTGTTAGGGGAGAAAACTCATTAATATTGAGAAGGGTGGTGGATCAAGAGGTGACATTACCTCCATCATTCTCTTTTGAGATAGATTTTTAATGCATGTAGGATGATTATATATTTTCTATTGAAATGGATTAGTTAGCTTAAGAAATTATAGTTGTGATGGAAAGGAAAATCATGAAACCCTAAGGAGTCTCATGAATAATGGTATGATATACTTTCACAAGTGATGTGAATTAATATATTTTATGGAAATCTACCCATAGATTATGTTTCCTTCCCATCATCCATTATTTTGGGTTTTCAAGTCATCCCATTCATTCACTTCTATTCCTATTTGTTTTATATAGTTTTATTAAATCATGATATGTCAAATCTATTTAATTGTTAATAAATTTTCCCCATGGTTTGGGCCTCCTTACATACATATAAAATATGTTTTATTTATAGTTTTAGTGATTTTTTTCCTTTTTGTTTATAAATTTTTAAGTAATTTGAGACTTTAGTAATAACTCTAACAGGACAATTCATTGGTCCACTTCTTCGACTACAGAATATAATAAGGTATTACCTATTTTTATAGGTAAAATAAGAATATATCTATGGATACCCCATTAATACTTGAATTCTCTATCGCCTAAATTCTTTTTTCCATTTTCAAAATACAACTTTTGGGTGAGTGGGAACCTCACAAAGACCTGAACATCATATGTTTACACGATTCAAAACAAAAGCCACATTCAAATTTTGAAATTCAAATTTTCAAATTGAAAACCTCAAAATGTTGTTAAAGTGTTCCGTCCAAGAATCCTTACATCGAGATAAGCCACATCATTGGGCTGCCATCATCACATCGCCGACCAAATCGTTCCATCACTGTCACAGTTGAACTATCATAACTTCACCGCCATCATCAACATCAATGGCTCGGAACCATCGTCTAATCGGAATCCATTGTCTCCGTTGAATAAACCCATCATCGTCGTTGTCGAGACATAGATACCCACCGTCTTCATCATTGTCATGGTAACCACCCCGCCAGAGATAGCCCGGGAGAAGACACTTCCTCGCCGAAGATCCTCCTGGAGCAGACTAGTAGAATGAAGACCCATCCACAAAAATCACCACCCGCTCCACAAGACAAAGTAGAAACATCACAGATTCAAACCAAACAAACCGCAAGATGAAACCGTCACAAAATCAATCCAGATCAAAAAACAAAAATGAAACTTCATCCATGCCGGAAGCAGCAAGAATGAAACCTAACAGAACTAAAAACCATAAAATCATGTCCTTCTTCACCTAAAATCAAATTATTAAAAATGAAAATCATCAAACACCACAATGTCTCCCAAAGAAGGGCCCAGTCTGACGCCATACCACCAAATCAGAACCACTAACTTGAGAAAAATCATCACCTCACTGAAAAGACCTTAATGAGTCAAGAAAAAGGCCCTGTCACCACCTTTAGAGCCGCACCCGAAGGCCATATCTACCAAAAGCATTATCAGACATTGCTAAAAGAAACGACACCCCCTAATCGCTACATCTAAAACCCGAACCCTGGTCTGTATCACGCCTCCCTAAGAAACCCTAAATGAAACTTCATGCTAAAGTGGGATGAAGGCCAAGCGACGATGATGTACACTGAGGGTGAAAACGAGTCTGTGAGACACCTCCACTGAAAGAAACTGCATCGCAAGCGCGCTGAGAGGATTTCCAAGGGGAAGATAGGCCTACTAGGGACATGGAAGAGGATGTCGATGGAGAGGGGAAACCTAGCATCACAGAGCCCATCACAGTCTCATCTCTTGCCGTACTTTATTTCTCAATTATTTTCACAAATTGGATGTTATAAGTACTATTTAAATACACATTACATATATGGGTAGTGTCATGGATAGAGAATACTTTTCACGATGGACCTCTATGTTTACTAGGTTAGATCCGAGGGTATGATGTTTAGTAAGGAAATTTTATAATGTCTACCCTTAAACTACCTTCATAGGAACAAACTATGTGTCAAGATATTGTAGGATGGCCACCCACCATTCCATACATCTAGTGAGCATCAGATTATTGAAAATTTACATTCATGGGTTATCAAAGGAGACCAAATTAATATAATTATTCTATAGGTAGTGCATCATCTTCTTCATAGTGAAGATTAATGGAAGATAAATCCATTCGATTTTATAGTACTAGCTATCTATATATAGTATAGTTATACTTAGATTTTAAATGCTATTTTTATTTCTCGTATCATTTGTTCACACAGAATGAGTAATATGTGAATTTCAAGGGTTGGCACATAAAATATGAGTGGATTTCCTTCAAATAAAAACATCAATACTAGTGGGTGCATGAGATAAAACATGATATTTCTCGAAGATTAATTGAAATATTCATCCGACTTATGCAATACCCATTTATCTATCAATTTTGGTGAAAGGAAATAATTTACCTATGTGGTTAGAAATTGATTACATAATATTGGAAAGATTTCTTGACAGTCTTCTTAGATCATTGTTATTTCGAAGAGGTTGAATATAAGGGATTGATTTGGTATTTTCTTGGTCAAATTCAATGTTGAAATTTTGAACTATGAATTATAAAATCATTCAAGATGTCACATCAAAATCACTTTTTTCTAGATTAATTTTTATGTAATTTGGATAAGGTTTCACGAAATATATCTCAAGGTCGGTGAGATAATCATATTGAAATTTGTATTTGAAAACAAATTTAGTGATATAATAGTCTATGGTATTACATAGTAGTGTCTTGATGATATATTTCATATATAATTGGTATGTGATGGCCTAATTGATTGATGAATAAGGTATCACTAGATAATAAATAAACAATTGAGCTTCACTAAAATTAATGGCCTCATCATCATCACTGTCAATTTAGATTTGGATGTACCTTGTATATCTATCCTTGAAGGAGTTGGATTGGAAACTAATTGTTTCATTAATTTAAAACTCTACGATTGAGTCTAGGAAGTTATCCTTTAGAAAATTATTGATAAGATCCCAAAATTCATTGACGGGAATAATTAACATATTATATTTTTTAAAGAGGATGATGTTATGGGTCTATATAGGATATTTACCCTCTAAAATGAATTTGGATTTAATGATCTATAAAAATTTAGCCTCCACCATAGTTGAATAAGTAGGATTCATTCTCTTGGGTTACTTTTTATAACCATGATGTGCTTTGGTATTACAAAAAAATATATAGCCACATTATGATCAAATAGTGGAATATATATATATATATAGTTTACAATGAATATTTTATTATTCTATTTCCGGAAGAAGATATATATGTCATACTCTTTTGGATTCAATGTGGAAGAAATTAATATTGGAAATATATATTAATTTTTTCCCAAATTTACTTCCCTACACTCATAAAAAATGGTTAACATGCCTTCCTCAAATACTAAAGGGGTTTCTTTAAGTTCATATTCTATTTTGGATTCACATTTTATTTCAACCTTAAATAAAATTAGATATGATGAAGATATTTGGGATTTAAAAACATTATATGGAAATTTTTTCTCCTACAAACTTCAAGGTTATGTATCTATATTATGAAAGTGCTACCATAAGGACATGATTATCTGGGGAATTTAAAAAATTATACATCACCTATATACTGTCATCTAGGGTACATGATGTGATGACGTCATGATAATTAGGAGTTGATATGGTGGAATTATCAACTATTTTTGACGATGATGAGTTTAAAGATATATCTAAATCCTAGATGTATCCCAGATAGAATAATAGAGTATTTTCACTTGAGGAATCATTGATTGATAAATATCATATCACGAGAAGAAGGTTTATAATGCTCTAACCTTTTGTTTATATCAACTATTGAGGGATGTGGTTTTTTTGATTTTATATCCCCAGTTTCATTGTCTAAAAATCAGTCAAACCATTTCTCAAGTACAGATAATTGGGGGAAAAGGGAGGATCACCAAAACTAGGGTAAATTTTATTTACCTGGATAATGATAAATGAATAATCATTAATGTGTTCATTTAATGGATTGATAGAGTAAATATTCAAAACATTTTATCTGATGATTTAAAGAATAAATTTTATAACTCGTTACACCCCCTCTCTATTGTATAACACTGCATCCATATATATTTATTTAGAGGAAATTAATGGAGTACTATAACCATAAATAATTCCACCCATCACATTTATAAATTAATTATGTTATTCATAGTATTATTATTTCACTATTATGTAATGCTACAACTATTTGTATAATGGAAAAACATATAATTACCACATTTTGATCCAACAATTTTACATTTTCAAATCAATCCATTAATATGATTAGACTTGAATGAGTCGTAGAGGATTTGAGATCTAAATAGTGTTTCTATTTATCCATTTTGGATAACATGTCTCCATATCTATGATACATATATGTCTTAAAATGAGATAGTTCTCAAAGAGCAAGTTATATTCTAACTTCCTTGACCCCTACGACCTTATCCCCAATTTCAAATAGGATACCTTGGTTCATATACATCTTTATAATTATAGAAGGTTTTTATTATGTAAATGTTGTTGAAAAAATCATATTGTGACTCCTCATATCATAAAAAAGTTATTTTATGGGACGATTCATCTGAAATTATTTGGTAGGCCAGTTTCTATCCTCCCAGAGCTTGGGGCCTAATATTTGAGAGGGTTTGACAAAGTTTTTTACTAGTTAATTTTATTCTATACACAACTTCTTAATTTTTTAATTTATTTATTGACCATTAGATGATGATGAAGAATAATTAATTTCTTATTTTTTATGAGGATCTAGGGAAAAAAATGGATGAATTAGTTGTTTCCTAAGTAAAACATTTGAAAAGTCGATCAACTTACTAATCATATAGTCATTGAAATTTGGACTAAATTTATTTATGATTTAAAACCATTTACCTCAGTTTCGATTATGAAAGAAGAAATATTAGGTACTCAAACATAAGGATTTTATAAATTCACTTCTCCGAAGTCAACACTTTTTTGATGAAATTATTAAGCGAAAAAATAGTTGAATTTTTCCTTAAATTTTTATGTTAGGGGATGTAGTCAAAATGATTAATGAGGCCAATCACTGTGTACCTACTGGGTTGTGAAAATATGAAAAAATTATTCCCAAATCAGTAATTAATTAACTGAGTACTTTCTCATTTATTAATAAATATATCATATTATTTATATCATCAAGTGAATGAATTCTCTATTCAATCTTGCTGGGGGTATTTATTTTATTAATACCACTCTGGAAGGGTAACTTCATTATATAGAGATATCCTGGACATAGAGATTGGAACTGACATGATTATGAGGGTGACAATATTCGCTTCTACTATGACTGGTTTCTTTACATGAGTTAATAGTGTCGGTCTTGATTTACTATAACTCTATCAGATTTAATCTCTCAGCCACAATGTAACTATGGTGAACTCTATGAATCCATCATGGTTATTTTAGTGGAATAAAGTGTGTTTATAACTCATCATATATATTTTCTATTCATATCTCAAACAACTATAATTGGGGGAGTTATATATTCTATGATTATGTCCATATTTTAAATTTGTTGATAATATATGACTCCCTATAATTCTAACACTATTTTAAATTTGAGAGATCAAATATTTTTATCTTCCCCAATACATATGTCAATTGATCGAGAAACTATTAATGAATATCCTTCCAATAAGAGTTGAACCCGATGAGTATGTTTCTCCACTATAAAAATCTTATACCCTCTAAATTCTGCACAAATCATTTTGTCATACATTATTTTATTCATTTTGGTGTTCCTATCATTGGGTCAAATAAAGATATGAATTGTGTCACATGTTGATATGGGAATCCGGTTACATTGAGCACAGAGAATTTTGGATTTTAAAAGTAACTTAGAAGAAAAATCCAAACCACCCATTTGGGATGTGATTTTATTTCTGGTTACCCCAATTATCAAAATCCTTCCATGGATTATATTCATGAATTTAGGAATTAAATTTAGTAAAAAATATCTTTGTGGATTTTGGACGGGAAGACAATTTAGAAAAGGCAATGGGTGGTGTCTAACATGGTCGATCTGAGTGATTCTATTATGGGTAATCATTATGAGATATTTTGGGACAGCTCACATGATACATATCACGATTATACCCCTATAGAGGTAATTATCAATAGTTTCTAAATACCTAGTTTAGATATACTTATTTTCAATACCCATAGCATAATATATGGTTAGAATCTATTCACACGGGATAAAAAACATTATCATATAGGTAATTCACTAGAAGAAAAAATATTGACTTCCCCTGGGATCATTACTCAGTAGAACGATTTACCATAAGTATTTCAATGTTATATTGTCTCATTTTTTACAAATTGGCTTCATATTGAGAAAAATATTCCATGATAATGATATCTTTAGTCTCATAAGGTGGTGGGTTGGATGCTGAAATACCATTCCATTTTTCATTGTTTTAATCTCTTTTAGAATGTGGAAGATAAACATTTAAGGGATATCCTAGATTCATTCTCTACCTCTGGTGAAAGGTATTCACACCTTCTTCAAATGTGTCAGTGTAGAAAATATTAAAGATAATTATTTCCTCTTAATTCTCTCATTATTTTCCATCACACAACAAGTTATATGTAGATAAAATGTTTATAACATTTACTGATTCTTAATATACCATAAAACCATGTCATCATCTGAAGGAAATGGAGATCTATCATACTTTTTGTATTTTTTTGAGGGATAATTTGAAATTTTACCTGGTGCTTTCCGTTTTTGTAGATCACTTTGGTTTATGGACCCTATGAGATATAGACTATTCTAATCATTACTCACATAATATTTACTTACAATGGCTGGTCCTAAGGGAGTCCATAATGAGAGGAATTGAGTGTGTTCCCAATGAGAATGATAGAAATCAAAACGGGATTAATTGAAAAGTCTTATTTGATGATATTTAAACAAGTATATGGAAGATATATTTCCATGTGGAAGTATGATGTAGTGATATATATCCTCCCCCAACCCTTTGGGTTGGGGTTGACATGATTCTCCCACTATCAGATCATGGATCTGTTAGGGTTTAAATGATCTCATGGGCGGTAGTGTTGGTTGAAATGATTAAAATTACCCCATCCCTATAATATTGGGTGGATAAAATATTACTTATATCATGGTTATTATTTATACCCTTTTATATACTAATATTTGGTTTCAGTAAGAGCTAGATGAAACTATTATTTTTATCATGATTTTTTTTCACCCGTGGTTGGCTTGCATCCTAGAATTTTCTCCTTAGACATTATCATGATCATGATTTTTTTGAAGAATTGTAGAGTAAAATTTTAATTTCTCACGCCCATGGAGTACACCAATTTTTTTCCTCAATGATGGATAGTATATATTGGATAGAACATCTAGAATACATAGATTTTGTGATTGAGACCTTACCCAAGGAAATAACATTGAATGATTCTTTTCTTGGTGGGATCAATTCATTATGAAGGAAATTAAATTGAAGCACTCCTAGATCACCCTAACCTATTATATGTATTTCAATAGGGTAACTAATTATTAATTGGTTTGGGATCGTCATGGTGATGAGTCATTCATATTTGAGGTCCCCAATTTTTCTTCCCAACACTTGATATTATGCCTCTAAAAGGGTTGTAAAGTATATTTCATGATAGAAGTCACAAATTGTATAGAGATGAATTGTATACTTACCATATGATATATTTATCCCAATATAATGTCGATATTTATATAGTTTTAGTCATTGTTGATGTACAAAAATTTCATTTAGTGTTTCTGACATGTTTTTACTTAGTGGAGGATATGGTCCAGAACATAACAAGTATATTATCATAAAATCGTTATTTTTCATAAATATATTATTTTTTCAAATTAGTAAAGGAATTTACCCACTTAATATGACAATAGTGGTCTATGACATTATATTTTACTGAGGGGAGAAGAATTTTTTTAATATAATCTGTGGTATCAATGTAAAGACAAACTAATAGTGGCATATAAGATGGAAATTTATTTAGACAATCATTTGGTTATGAGGATATTTTATTGGTTATATTTATGGATATTGATGTGGGTGGACTAATTCTATATAGTGTATCTCAACATGAGTTTATTATCAATGGAAATTCAAAAAGTATAGGACCTTATTTATGATTGATCTGTAATTGGTGAGGAAGATTTTCACAGCTCTCACAATGAGAAAAATTCATAGGATCAATATTCAAGATTGTACAAGGATTACCTATTTGTTTGATATTATATAGATGTAATATATAGTATTTGATCATGGTTACTTTAGGAGGAACTCGGTGGTCACTACTAACTTGTCTTTCTGAGGATAAACTAGAAAATTACAAGACCTCTATTGAAAAATTCATAATGGCCCCATGAATTCCTATACTCATCATTGTATGAATATGTGATTACAATTATTTTGTGGATAGACTTTAATTTGAGCATATTCAACATTATGGTTGGGTAACCTTGTATAGAACCTCATCCTTAGTGTGGATTGTGTAATGTGGTAAAAACCCATCAGGTTTCAGTATCCTTTTAGGTGAACACAAACCAATCATTAAAATTTATTGATAAATTTATTGGGTTTCTATAAATATATGTTGGATATTTATTCATGTATTGATAACAAGAGAAATATGATCCCATTCTTGATCTTCAGGTGTTATCAGGATATGATACCAAGCTTCTCCAATGTGGGTAAAAATATGAGCATTCCCCTTGTGCCTTCCCCTAGGAAATACAAATGCACTCAACACACATTAGTGGTAATATGGGTCTTTTCTTGTGTTATTTCAAGAGAATATTATTGATACCCTCTACTAGGGTTATGTATATGATCATCTACTAGAACAATTATTATAATATTCCAATGAACTCTTAAGGTATTGGAAGAGAGGTGAGCATGCCCCAAAGTGGATGATAAAGTACGTCTGTGAATTTAATTGGAAGAAGGATATGATCCTAACCCATTAATTCATTATTTTCTAGAATATTTATTAATATAATTATAAATGGGGACATGAATATAATACCACACAAAGGTTTCCCCTACTTTATCCTAATAATATATTCTATTAGTGGACATGGGAGTTTGTGTATTCCCCCAATAATCCACCAGGATATGTCGATGTTTGTATATTTATTGTTACAACACTGATATAGTGGAAGCTCTATGGGGAATGGGAAAGGATATGGGCATGCCCCAATATTTATAATAAGATATAGTGGACTAATTTTATAGAGAAATGGGGATAAACACTTATTTCTTGTTGAGATTCAGATTATGATTCCACTCAAATCATATGTTCACTATCAAGATTCAAATATGAGGAAAGGAAAATGATCCTATTTTTTCACCTTCATTAGGGTGTGAAATATATCACATACCTAGATAATAGGGGTATGTTCTTATTCCCAGTTATGGTGAATTATATTCCCTCATTAGGAAATCAATCTGGATGCCCTGTCTTGAGTTGCAGGGGATGTGGTTTCCCTGGCAACCTCCTAGGTATACTCTTGAGGTGTTATGGTCACACGAACATAGTTACAAATATAGAAGACGATATCATCATTATTTGATATTTCACAGATGTTATTGATATCAAAGGATACCTCTTCACATATATTCTATATATGAGGGAGTTAATAATAATATCACTCTGTTGATAGGATTCCAAAGCTGTTAGAGGTGGTAATGGTGCCACTTCCTTCCCTATCGTAGTCTTCCTCAATCGATGGAGATATATTTAATGATTCATATTATAGAGGCACCCACGTGTCGACTATGAGGTTGCGATTATACGATTAAATTGATACTACCTTGGTAGTGAATTTTTAAACTTTTTTATGACACTGCATATGAGATTAAGTCTACTGGGTTTTTGGGTTCGTATATATGGAGGTAGTTGTGGAGTATATATATCACCTGGATGATGCCATTAATTTTGGTTTGAATGAGTCTCTAACATGGAATATTATGTCAGGATAAAAAATCAATAAAATATGTTAATGCCTCAGTAAAATTAAGAGCATGTTTGATTGATCACATTTGCATTAGTAGTATTAACATCGGGTTTATCATTTTTGTTTCCTATGAAAACTCCTACATGAATCTACAATAACAATTTTATGTTGTGTGGGCCTTAGATACTTTTCCATAGAAACCATGGAATGAGTGTTGGTAAAGATGATGGTATTTTACGATCAATGAAATCTTGAAGGGGTTATTTACTTCCTCATAACACCCTTATATATTTCATACATATTTCATGAATCTTTTCCCAATCATATTGTGGGATTGGTGTCCCCTATGTTAGTGATGGGTTGAAACAATGTATTTATGAGAAGATATATAATGAAAAATTATTATTGGGAAATGCGATCATATTTATGTGTTATAAGTTTTCAACTCATGATACTATCTATATGTGACACACCCTCTATAAATTTTCTTTTCTAATTATTCATGAATTTTTTTTCAAAGCCACAGAATTGAGTACTCTGGTGTTTATCTCTGTATGGGGATGAATTTATTGTTCATAGTGTTGGAATGAAACCCAAAATAAGGGATTCATATGTATCCCTATAAAACGAATAAAAACCCAAACATTTTGGTTCCATAAAACATTACATGTTTAACCTTTAATGTTCATGTGACCAAGACCAATTCCAAGCTATTTAAATTCATAAAAAGTGTAGTTTTAGGTGAAAGATGTCTTGAGATGGTTGGTAAGGGACTTAAGCATCAGAGACCATTTCTAGTTTAACTTAAAGGGAATATGACCCAATGTGGATATGTTTTTTTTTCATAGGTAATAATGTCCTATGATATATTTAGTTGGTTTGGAAAGTAGAGATATAGACTAATGAGAAGGTTATAGTTTCATCAGTGATATGGGCTAATGTGAATGGTTTATAGGGTATATGGACCCAGTGAATGTAAGTTTAGGATCATTGGTAATATAGTCTATAAAGTAAATATATAAGTGATTTAAATAATAATATGGACCTATTGGATATGGGTTAAAAGAGAATATGGCTATAGTAAAGGTGAAAAATGTCTTAATGGAAATGTGGCCTATTGAGTGGGAAAATACAAGCATCAAAATAATAGAACTAGTGAGAAATCACATAGATTGTTATGCTATTTGGTTTGGCCATAAAAGAGGCTTCTTATATTTCAATATAATATAGAAATAAAAGACCACATATAATAAGGTGGGTGATTTATGTTAATTTTATAATACATTACCATGTAGTTTAACATTGTGTGGTAAGGATGTTTCCTTGTAATTTTTATCATGAGAATAAGAAATTCATGTCATAAGAGAGGTGGAAAAGGAATATATAGGGAATCATTCAAATTTAGGATACCCTGAAATTTATCATTAATGATTCATTTATATGATATCATTAATGATATAATGATTCATTGGGTATTACACATAGGGAGGATACCTATTCTAATTCTAATGAACTGGGAGATCATGAGTAGGGTTTACAAAAGGATGTTTGATTCTTGAATGTCATTGTTCGAGGATCATTAATGATTCATAATGATGAAACAATCATTGAAAACATGTATAGGGCTTATACATATCCATGAAACCCATACCCACATGACATAAACATTACAATTAAGAGTAAGAGTGAGAACATTGAGAAAATATAACTTTTGTAGTGTCCTTCAGAAATGATCCCTCATTATTAAAGGAATGCATAGTTTTTATTACCCAGAAGGTTCTACATATATCGGAGGAAATGTCTCACGCCTCATATCAATTAAATAAAAGATCAAAGTTGTATATATTGGGGTGCATACATAGATAATATATGTATAATGTATTTGGAGGAGACCTTGGAAATTGGATTCTCAGGTAGGATACCTAGGTGTGAGGGTACTCTCACACTAAAATCAGAGTGTTCATTGTACCCTATTTTTGGAGTACAAGAGGTTGATCCAGCCTATAGGATTTATTGAATGTGTATTCTCCCTAGTAAATTCTAGAAACGTAATTTTTTACTATTTAGGGCCAAGAAAGGTTCTTCTCCCTAATGATACTAGGGAGAAGTCAATCCCTGGGGATGAAACTTGAGTGAGATATAACCCTAGTAATCATAGTGATTGTTTTTTTACTAGTGTTATTAGGTCAATGTGGTAACCTGTGAAGAATGTTGTTAAATAAATTTCTCTATTGGTAAGGGGGATATATAGATGTATTTGGATGAATATTCCCCTTGTATATTTCTTTCTGAGGGTCCATCACCATATTGTTGGATAACTTTGGAGGAAATGGTTTCCCATGAAGGATTTAAATGTTTTGAAATTTATTAAATACCAATAACACTATATTTTGGATAATTTGTCTTGGTTATTGGATTAAATAAGATACCTAGAGTGATTATAGAATTTTGTATGATAGTATGGAAAAAAGACTCAGATTCATGTCTTTGTCTTCTAAAAATATTAAAATGGGGCTCCCAAGGGTACTATTTGTATTAAAATATATGAAAATGGGAAATTATTATTTTATACCACATTTGTGGAATGATGGTTAACTTTATCACAAAACATGGATGTGTATTTTGAGTAATCATGCTAACATTTGGTCATGAATCTGGATACACTTAAGGGTTTTAGGTAAAATCATGGAGCCTCCCCTAGGAAAGACCCTTATTTTTTCCATGGTATTCATCAATTTCTAGGTATTAATTAGTTTCCAAAATAATAATTAAAATATAAGGATATTCCACGTAAAATCAAATCTATATTTCTCATGAAGATGATGAGACCACCATATTCTAGGAGCATTATGGGTGAAATAACTACCAAGTGATGTCCTTTGTCTTGAATGATTCTAGAGAAATCTTCCAGTGGGAGATGAACCATATTTTCAAGCCCTCTTAGAACAACAGAGGAGTTATTTGTGGTCGAGTTGGTAGATAAATCATGGAAACTCCTAGAACATATCAAAAATCTTGGGTAAGTGTTTTTACTACTCTACACCCAACACCTGAATATAAAATCCTTGTATTTCATACTCATGGTTATCTTTAAGAATATTTAAAACATTATTTTTGGATATACTATCATTGAGATCAACTGGATGAAGAGAAACTCCATAATTGGAATTCCTTCTCAATTAAATATCTGAGAGTTGTGAGTAATCCAAATATATTTTGATTAAGTCTATTTTGATTTCTATAATCTGAAAGGAAAATGTATGAATATATCAAATATGATTAAGAAATGTGATTTCTATGAGGGGGACAATGATTTCAAGAACAAATTCATTGACGTCAAGCACTATCAACTGTGCCCTCCATTTATGATGTCTCTTGTCAATGGGAAAACATTAGTACTTTTTGTGTCTTCCCTAAAATGACACCTCAGTTCCCTATTGGCCTAAAAGAACAATGAGATAAAATAGAATAGTCTATACTATCTCATCAATGTAATTTTAAATTTAATGACTCGGTATTAACCCATTGATAAGAAATACATTTACTTGGTATTTATGGTCTAGAGGTTTTGTTATTATTTAAAACATCATGAGGTATAACAAATATCCTTTCTTGATCTAATAAAGGACATTCTCAATCCTCCCATGTTAAATAAATGATTTCCATGGTGGGTATTGATTCTATAATAGTTTTTTATTAATTTTATCCCTTATAAAAGCATCATGGCTATGTGCTAATAGATTTACATACCACACAAACAACCTATGATGATTTTATCCTAAAAATACAGTTCCCAAATGATTATCTTATCTTTTTTGATCATACAATGCCACATGGTAAGATGCACATTTATATTACTTCTTTTTGCCTCATTGGAAGAATACTCCATAACTCTAAGCTCAACAGGGTCATCCTTGGAGTTGTTTTCTTCACTCTATCAAATTCCCCAATTCTATATTCATTAATCTTATTAGAAGTATGATTCAATAATAATTGTGAATACCATCACCTCAACACCAACATCAAGTAGGAACTCAAGATCAATTATCGATGATTTTTTGTGAAATGTGATTATGAAATGGTCATAAAAAATAATTCTTAATTATACTATTAGGAAATGGGAGGATGTCCCCTTTCACGAGTACATCCACAAGTTGACTGCTTAATTCTCATCAAAGATCAAATTTTTTAATGTCCCCCAATCCCATAATAATTAAGTAGACTCTTTAAAAAATGTGGTAAAATCTCTCATAGAGCCAGACCATGATTCCTTGGTCAACCATGTAAAATATCCAATATTTTTACCTCTTTCATTATTAATGATTAATGTTTTGAAGTAAATAAATGATTATCTATCTCTTCCGATGTGTGACATTATAATTTCCTCATTAACGATGAAGTATATGGTTGGATAACACCTTTGGTTCAGTACCCCCAATATAAAAATCTAATATCTAATCTATTAAATGGCTTTACGATCGATAAATGGTCACTAATAGTGTGGTGTTAATTAGTGATCAAATATTTTTTATATTATTCTCTTAGAATAACCTTCACTTCCTGTTTGGATGTAGAGATGATGGAAGAAACAAAAAAAAAGACACACAACAACACAAGGGAACACCAAATATTTACATGTTTCACCTATAAATGTGAAAAATAATGTCCTTTTTATGATATATATTCCTTCATAATCTCACTAACCCCTACAATTGTCTGGTGAGTACAGTGAGTAGGGTATAACATTGAAACTCACGGTTTCATGTATCCTGACTATTCTTCAGAGAATCTCGCACACAAGTGCATCCCACACATTATAATGATATTAATTTGAAAAAAATGAACTGAATTCAATCAAATAGAATTCTTAAAATTCATTGAGTGTGTTGAATTTATCCATTAACACTTTACTTTTACTTGATGAAATAAGAAAAAATTATCCTTCGATCTTTCATATGAAAATGTTAGTTCTCTTATTTTTATTTATAAAACCTACACATAACCATTTCAATCTTAATCTTCTTATACCATAATTATTATTTGAATAATCACATATTATTCATTGTATTTCAAAAATATAGGACTTCAAATTTTTTCTCTTATTTCTATACTCTTTTCTTCTCACTATTCACATAATTATTAATTGATCATAGAATATCCCTTCATTATCAACTAACTCATATTTCAATTTGAATTTCAAATAAAAATCCCCTTCATCAGTCAAAATGTTGGTTCTTATATAATCTTAATATTGAAAATTTATTTTAAATAATTAATTATAATAGTTTAAAATAATCACAAGTTTTTAATATAAATCCAAATTATCCATGTTGTTCAAACATCACAGATTTTCTCAGAAACAAAAATTCAAAATCAGGGGGGAGATATTTAAAATGTGGAAAATTGGTTTTCATTATTTTCCACTAAACTAATACAAAAGTATAAAATAAAGAATAAGTTTCATGGTGTGGATTTCATCCAATGGCTAGCGATAAAAAAATTACATTGAACCCCCTTATAGTATGATCCATTCATTGCGGTATGGTTTCCATCATTTTCTCTTAATAATTTATGTGAAATATAAGCTTTATTGTAGAGGTCACAAATTATCTTGGAACACATGAAATCCACCATGATGTGTATTTCAGCATGCACCATCACTTCAACATAGATTTCATTTATTTTCTTCCAACAATGGAATCTTGTCCTGATCATCTTTGTGCCATGATATTGGTTCCATAGAATAAACAACTACTTTTTATTGGGAATCCAGCACAACCAGCATCACTATAGTGTAGAGACCTCTGATCATTCCTCCAATGTTGAGTGGCCACACATTATATTGTCTGTTGTCATGTGGAATTTTTTATCCCACTATATCCACAAGGTGAATAATATTCTACTTTGTGATCCGCTTTTGTCCATTATTAACATGGTGTTGTATACATCATGTTGTGTGGCCACAACCAACTTCTTTCTTCTTTTATAATGGTCTCTTCTTCCATGATATGACATCACTATAACCAATTTTAAGCATTATCTAAATTATATCAACACAACACCTTATCCTAAAAAATATGTTTGATTTTGATGATGATTTATGAATAAATAGTTCCAATATAAATAATCATATCTACTCGACCCTCTTTCCCCAACTTCTTTTAAAATCATATGTACACCTCTCAGTCTTAGTAATATCCCCATTTAGAGTTTTTAGAAAACCGAATAACATAAATAACTAAAAAATATAATTTCTTAGTACTGGATTAACATAAAAAAATTCCAATTTTACATGAGAAAACTCGTTGTAGGAAACAAAAATATATAATATAGAATGGATTGTTGTATATAACATAGTAGTGATTATGATAAAATTTCTTTCAAACCTAATAATATCTAACATTTACCATTAAAATCACACCAAGAATAAATTTTATCAACCAAAAATTTTTCTATATTTCAAATAATTATGATAATAGTTTATGTACAAACACAAATGATGAAATCATAGATTTCCCCTTTTAAGAACACTCTCAAAATATATGATATTTTTTAAGAAAAAAACAAATCCATTCCCATTTTATTAACTCTCTCAATATATATTACATCAATTAATAATTAAAACTAGTAATGGATGCTTCCCTGTAAATATTTTCCCTCTTTTTATAAAATTCAAGGTGATTGATATAAAGAAATATTTATGTTTTCATTTTTCATTCTCCCTATTTGACAATAATATTATTCAAAAATAAGAGATAGTGGTTATAACAACCATATCGAATCTATGATATAGATGATTTTAAATCCCCAATATCAACCTTATATAATGAAATTCTTCCTTTGGTAATGTCTTGGTTAACACAGGAAACATTACTCTCATTATAGGAAGAAATATGATATTTAACATATCTCTCTCCACAAGTTCTATAATAAAATAATATTTTAGATCAATTTACTAGTTTCTTGAATGATGAACATGATTCATTTATAAATATATTTAACATTGATTATATCATTGAAGGAGAAGTGAAAAACTTCACTTCAACTTTCAAATCTCCCATCTATATCTTCATCCACATTAATTGATTCATAGAATGAGTTAAACCCTCATGTTGATCTTTGTACATGCTTAAATTCAAATAAAATCCCATTTTTTAGTGTAAAAAAATAGTCTTACTTACATGTTATAAACATTTTCTAGATGATGACCTATTATCATAAACATCAACATTCCCAATCTGTATCTATATAACCAAACAAATTACTCTTCCCTTTTTAGAAATATTTCAATCCAAAATCAACGTTGAGATTAATATATCTAAATATTCTTTTTACATCCTCAAAATGGGACTCTTTTGCTGCACTTTGATACCTATCAAAAAGTGTTGTAGTATATAATAAATATATCCATGAAGCATTAAGAAATAACTAGATTCCAATTATGATAAACAAATCTCTAGGATCAACATCCATTCCCTTCTCAAATTTTGAAATTTTTTTTCAATAAAATGGGTGTGGAAATATGCTTTGAATCATCCATGGTGATCCTTTATAGATGTTCTTTAGAATACACATCTTGTTAAATGAAATTGTATCCTTAATTTTGAGAGACTTATATAAAAAGAATGTATTCAATCTCTCCATGAATATAAATTTAATGAAATCCATTATCTTTTTAGAAAACACATCAAAAAAATTCCTAATTTACAAAAAAATATTTTTTTATTTATATAAAAAATTACAAAATAGTTACCAATTTATAATTTTTGATTTAGATATTGTTTTCAACTATTATGTTTTTGAAATTATAATTTTTAAAATTAGTGTCTGACATACAATTCCAATATCTTTAATCTTTTTCCAATGTATATAAATCATTATTTAACCTAAAAATTATCATATTTAAAAATTATCAAACCACTTCCTTGATAAATATACAGCACATCCTCCAATTCACCGTTGAGAAGTGTATATTTTATATTCATTTTTAATATGTTGTAATGAATTTGGAAAACAATAAAAACAAATATTTTAATTGTTACAAGAATTTATATTAGGGAAATGTTCCATCAATGTTCACACCATAAACCTATGATTAACCTTTACATAACCACCATTCATTATTTCTCACTTCATATCCATTTTCATTCAATTTTTTTCAGAACAACCAATTTCTCTATATGATATTATTTTCATTAGGTTTTGGCACCAAATCCTATGTGTTTTTATAGTTTATTTGATCAAGTTGTTCATTAATAATATCAACCATTTATTGTCCCTTATTTTATTATTCAACATCTCTGGGATCATCTTTAGAGTATAATAAGGAATGAATGAAATTCCCCATTAATCTCCAATTGTTCACTTATTTTCAATGATCCCCAATGAAATTTTAATACTAAACATTCATTTACATCCTTCGTTAAGATGAGTGAGATTTCTCCTCATCACCTTTAATGGATGAATATTATTCAACAACCTCTATATATTAAACACTTTCATGTCTATCAAAAATTACCCCCAGTTGTTTAACACAAAAATACCATAATTACTTTTATCGCTTTCTTTACCATGTGTAGCTTCATTCAATCATTTCTACAATAATTTAATATCAAAATTATCAATGATTATTCTACATTCACTTTTCAAACAAAAAAAATCTCATCCATTTGGAGGATGTTCAAGAAATATCCCATAAAAACCTTTATTTTTAAACATTCAAATATTCTCACCTTCCACCTTGATAACATAAGGGATAATAAACAAACAAGGATACTTGAAACATAGAGATTTATTTATAACAGATCTCATAAGGTGGCATATCTTAATTCATCCTATGAAAAAACTCTTTCTTATATCAACCGATGTACAAATATCTTTTATCCTAGAAAATAACAAATATCATTCTCAACCAACATTGTTCGATCCATATCAAAAAAATTGTTAATCCATTTAGCCATACCATTATATTAAGGTGTGTACAGGTCAATGAGTTCATTTTAGATTTCTTGATCCTCCAGATTATCAACAGAAATCTCATCATTAAACTCATTTCCATTTTCTATTTGATTATTCTTTATAGAATAAAAAAAATTCTTTTATTATAGTTATTAAAAATCATGTAACCAGTTTTAATACCTCATATTTGTGCTTTGTAAACATTAAACTTGTATCATGAGTGAATACATCAATAAAATTAAAAAATATTTATCTCCAATGGTTGATTTATTCCTCATATTCCTTAACACATTTAATTAATGGGATCCACGAGTTGTGTAGATTTAATGTAAACTATATTATGTGAATATTTATCAATATCCCACTTTTATAATATAAATCTCATCCAATATCATTTTCTTATTAGAAAATGATAACTTCAAAAAAATTCTCCTCAAGTGATCAAATTCATCTTTAATTTTCCAATACAGCCAAGTATTCATTGCCATAATTCATTCTCGTTCTTCATATATAAATATAATGGGTTTCCTGGATCAACCACATTTAATTTTATTTCCACTATCTCTTTATCCTTTTTCATAAAATTTCCATCGTCATGTTTTTTTTAAAATATCCTATATTTCCAAAACTCAGATTCATTTTATTTTTCCAAAATAAAATAAACACTTAAATAATTTAGTTTTGATCCATCAACATAAAGTGTTTTTTATTTTATATTTTATTTCCCAATGATTTTTGAACCAAATCCTTTAATCATGAAGAACCATTAATTTACAAAAGTCATTGAGAGTTTTTTTTTCTGTTTTTATAATCATTCAAGTGTTTTAAATATTCTATCATGGGGGATGAAAGCCCAATATCCAATATCCTTGGACATTCACCATTATATTCTTTAAAGGATTCATAGAAATTTAATACATTATCCTTATCCTTTTTTCTTATTGTAATATGGTTTTTGAGCACTAAAACTCATATTTTATCATGCCGTTAAAATGACAAGGTAATCATTACCATTATTATTAGGTTAAACACACCATACATGGACGTTTAGAATCAAATCAAACTTGTTCTATGATTTCCGTCAAGAATTATTTACTAGTTTTTGATCATTCTTCATTTGATGATACTAGATACCCATCACCCCTTTTTTGTTACACCATTTAGTTTGATTATGAAGTTGAAAATAGACCAAGTTGTCTTTTCTATAGACCCAAAGCCTTCACAACACCAAAAATATCCATATAAATCATAATTCCCTTTGAAAATAGTATGTAGTAATGATTTGGTTGACTATATTTATCCCTCCATTGTATCACTATTCAGATTTCATTTTTGTGAATTTCTTTACTAAACTACAAAATCCATTATATTGACATCAATATTATTTTTAGCTTTTTTTACACCCTAGTTGTAATATATATTTATGTTTTTCACTTTTAGTTTTCATATTCTTCATGAATTTATTATTTTTCATTAATTTTCACCAAATTTTAAGAATTATTCTCATCCTTTTTGAATGATATATATTGGAGTTTATGAGAATTAAACATATTCAAACATTCTATAACTTTAGGAATATAGTTCAAAA
Organism: Viscum album; assembly: GCA_963277665.1. Lineage (NCBI taxonomy): Eukaryota > Viridiplantae > Streptophyta > Magnoliopsida > Santalales > Viscaceae > Viscum > Viscum album. The sequence continues at coordinate 607,976,367 of OY728125.1, forward strand.
CATTTGATCCATACTTATTTAAGACCTCTCATTTTCTAATAATGTTTTATTTTAAATGATTAAAATCCATTTATTTATATTTAAATAAGTCTTAAAACATTATTATAAGAGTATGCTCATCATCATTAAAATTAGTTGGAATTTTAACTTTATTAAGAATATTTTATATATCTTTTGAAAGAATAGATTCATTATTATGGATGAATTTATCATCTATCTCTAGTTTATTTATAACCATTACCTATTTGGATATAGTTTATATAAATTCATTTAATTATATCATAAACAAGAATTCCATCCAAATATATTCTTTTTTCATCACATTCAGAACTATTCTCATCATAAGAAATATTTTTTATCATAAATTATTGTTGGTTGGATTAGATTGCTCAAGAGGGGGGTTGAATTGAGTATCTATAAAAATTTATGTAAAAAAATTTACTTAGAAGGATTCCCTGATAAAAATGAATACATGAAAATTAATCAAGGTAATAAGGTTGTAATAGTTTGACTGTCTAAATAACTTCTCAAAATATTGAAAAATTAATAGTAATATCAATGTCAGTTACTGATATATTGTTTGAAGCTATTATAGAAAATCAAAATAGTTCTAACTTCTATCAAATACTAAATATCAAAGTAAAAAAATTTAGAATTATAAGGTAAATTAGAGAAAAACCTAATCAAAAGACACAATAGAGAAAACAAATGGTTTAGTCTTAAGAAGATACTTAATCCACTCCACTTGGAGATCACTTGCCACTAAGAAGTCTATATAGATAATATATTGATCCACACCCTGGATTGGGTTAAAAAAATAGTACAAATGACTATCTAGGTCACAAGACCTCTTTCAATGTTCACCGTGGGTATAAACTACCAGATCACACAAGGACATCTTTCACACTTATTCGTGGGAGTAAACAGATGTAAGAAGATGTGAAAGGATGGATTTCTTGTATCATTTAGTATAATATAGGTTATAGTGTGTGTTTTAATATAGACAGACACACACTACTCGAAACATAAAAAGAGTACACAATAGGGTAATGATGATGAAAAAGGGTTAGAAGTGATCTGGGTGTTATTCTATGCATCTCTTGACTTATAGGATTAAGAATATTCAAGTGTTGAGTATTCTTGTAAAAAAAAGAGTATCTCAAGTTTGGTGCTCTGGTTTTTAAATCAAATGTATCTCATATTCTTCATTGATTTGGTACTACTAAGATGTTTTTTGATCTGATATACGGTTGTCTAGCCATCAGAAATAAAGAGTGATTCATGTTTTCTTTAGTCATATCTTGTTGCATGTATATGTTTCTCTTTTCAAAACTCATTATTCTAGTAATTGTTCTTGTTCCATGCTTTCCTTTTTTAAGGGGTGCATCTGTTAGACTTGATAGGATGCATGTACTATGCACCTCGTATCTCATACTATTTGGTGACATTTCTACAAATAGACATTAATTATATCAGTTCCTTTAAATGACTCAAATATGAACAATAGAAATTAAATATAAAATGACAAAATAGATTAAATAACAATGTCACAGTTTGTCTTGATATGATATCAGTTCAAAACGCTGTCATTAAGAAACAATGTCTTCTTTTTTTTCATTTGAGCGGTGAGACCGTTATGATGCCAAAGTTACATAGAGATCAGGAACTAGTAGCACAGATTTGTGTCAGGATCATGGTGTCTAGTCCTTTTCCAAACATTGAATGGTGTCTTGGTGACGGTAGCAAGGAACTGATTTCTTATACTTCATTTGATCTGAAATAGTTTATGGTGTTAGGTTCATGATGTTTGGGTCATAGTGTCTGGGTTATGGTGTCTGGGTAATGTCGTCTGGGTCACGATGTCTGGGTCACGGTGTTTGGGTCGAGGTGTTAGGGACTTTTCCAATATCTAGAACTGGTGTCAGACATACAGTTTCTCAGACACAGCCAGATATCTATATAACTGTCATAGGAAATAATATTCACTAAATGAATTAGACTTAAGCATTTATATAATTAAACATTATAGAAAAAAATATAGTTTATAATATTCAATCATGATTCAAACATGATTTATAGGAATCAAAATCTTGTGAAATTAATACCATGAGTTGAAAACATTAAATCATTGGGAAAAACCATCTCTACACTTTATTTGAGATAGATTGAACAAGTTTAATAGGATTTTTGATCTTTAAAACATGAGGAGTCCTACAATATCCCCTTTTTGATGATCAGAAATCATAGTAGTTAGATGTATGTTCGTAGTGAGTTGTATCCCCCTTTTGGGATTATCAAAAAGATTATAAGAAAAAAATAGACATGGAATGAAGGTAAACAATAGAAAAGACGAAAATGGTGCATATTTCAATATATGGAAAGATATTTGTCATTAAAATCATGAGGAAAAATTACCAAACATAACTATCAAAAGACATTGCTCACTTCTCTTTTGCACTAACAGTTTTCTCTTTTCTGTTGGAAGTAGAATCAGAAGGAGCCACAGGAGCAGAAGTAGATGTTCAAGAATGGACTGAGCCAACTGGTAACGAAGGAATAGGTATCTTATAATGACCAAAACATTTATTAATAAAAATATCTACTTATCTATTTAAATATATTATTATATAAAATGGGTTTATAAAACAATTTCAAATTCATGGTTTTTTGTTTTTTGATTTTTAAATACTATTATGAATTTTTACCAATGATATTATAGCTGTTGAATAGTGAATACATGATTAGTAAAAATATAGGGCTTTAACAAATCCAATTTAATTAGACAAAGGAAACGATGGCCTCATCCAGTATAGTTTCATTGTATGAAGCCCATTTGTTAGAGCTCATAAAGGAGGTAGCATAATTGTTCTTCTCTCTTGACCAAACCCAAGCTGAGCTTCAAAATGTTAAGCTTGAACTAAACTACCTATGGGAGAAGTGGAAATTAATAGAGATTACCACTAGAGCGATGTTATATGAGCCTCCCCAAGACTCTGTCACCATATCACACCTTATCCTTCGGTCTTATGCGGGTGTTATAATGGGTTTTGTATCAATACCTTAGCACTACAATTATGTGTATTATTTATTTATAGGGAATATACATTTATTTTATTATTGTAACTTAGTAAATAGTTTTTCAAGACCAAATTTTATTTTTATTTAATATTCAATTACGAAATATATTTTGATGAATTAATGGATTTTTTAATTAAATATTATTTTAATAAAATATTTCTACTAAATTACTTTTTATTAAATAGAAATGATCGTATAATTTTTTTGAATACAATTATAATTTTTATTAAGGTTGGGAATTTGATTTTGTTAAAACCCATGAATTTTCTACAAATTTATGTTTTATTTTAAAAGTAAAAATTCACATATTTTGAAAATTATATAAATATAATGAATATTATTTTTGGAATCAGAACGTTGAAATTTTCTAATGGTGAATTTTTCATAATTTTCTAAGAGAGTCGAATTTTGGGGTAAAAATTAAATACTGTTTAACTATTTTATGTGTATTATGATATCATAATGACCAAATAGTGATGTAATAAAATAATATAAATTATTTTTTCCTATAATATATGATTTATATTTAAAATAATTTTATTTTATATTTTTTTGATTAATTATATGGTTCTTTAGAGCACCCTCCAAGACTTATAAAACATTTTAACTTTTAAAATTGATTTCCATGAGAGTGTGACTCACCTCCACATAAGAAAGCTTAATAATTTAATAATTTCGGCCATTTAACATAAATTTTTTTTTCCCCTCATCTTTTGAAAAAAAACATAGTAAAAAACCATGGTTTGGTTTGGGGTTTTGATCAGGTTAATGTGTGGTGTCCAAAACCTAAATAATAAAGAATTCCCTCTATTTTCCCATCTAAACCCACCCAAGATCCTATTTCCTCTTCACTAAAAGCCTTTAGAACACTAAAACCCCCTGAAATCATCTCTCTATAATACTCCCCAAGGCACCCCAATACCTCAAGAAGCCTCTCATAGGCCTCTACCTAGACTTTTGGATCACACTTCAAAGTAAGGGATCTCTTCCTTTCTCATTTTCATCCATGTTTCTTAATGTTATTATACCCTTTTAATTTCAACTAAAAATGTGGGGGTATGATTTCAAAACTCCCCTATACTTCCTTATTTATGTTTTAATTGTGAGATACCCCTTTCTCTCTCATTAATTCCTATCGTGTACACCCATTACCATGCAAAAATTCTATAAGTAATTTCTCTCTTCTCATTTACATTCAATCAATTTTTTTGTATTATGAATCTAAATTCCATTACACATGTTGGGAGATTTCTATATATGATCCTCTTACTATCTATTTAATTCACATATTATGATACACCCCACTCTCTTTCATAAACCATTTTTATGAATTCTTATATCATGCCATTACGCAGCTGAAGTTGCATTGCGATTTTCCAAGTCAAAGTCATTGTGAAGTGAGTACCATGCCCATTTCATTATCAAGGGTATTAACCATTATAAACTTTTACTTATTCATTATATAGTTTCTTTTATGAATTCTACATTAATTTATCATGAAATAAATTATGATGTTTAATTAATCCATGTAATATGATCCATATGTCAAACTTATGCATTAAAATGAAATGATTAATAAGGGTGTGCCCTGATAGCGCTCCAATGCATTAGGTAAAGATCAGTATCCTGATATGTCAAGTAAAATGAAGCTATAATAATTATAATTCATGTTCAATGATATTTTACTCATTCTACATATGCAATGACTTGTGGATCATGCTAATATCATGTTAAATGTTAATGCCACATTTTCTTGTTATGATAATAATTCTATATCATAAATTTATGTTCATGATTCTATTATGATCCTTTGATAATCCTATTTCATAACATGGATTGTATTATTCATGTTATACCTTTTTTACACCCTTACTGGGCTTTATAGATCACCAATTTATTATTCATGTCCTCAGGTTACCCCATTCAATGAAAAGTACGAGGAAATGTATGTGGTCATGTTAAAGAATTTTTCAATAAATATGTGTATTTATTGTTTTATGTTGTTATGTAATGTTCATAAGCCCCAAATAAACATGACCTCTTGATCTTATATGTTGTATAAATTGAATAGTTTATGTAATAAATCATTTTTATGTGTGTAATAAAAAGTAGGGTTATTATATAGAACCATCCAAAACAAAAGGCGCCAGAGTGGGTTCTGTTAAAGACCGGGAAAGTTTTGCTCAAGGATAATAGGTCTGATTTGGATCAGAGCCCGAGATAAAGACATCTAGGAAAGAGAAAAATCATTGTATGAGGAAGGAGTTAAACCGGGACTTAAATATGAAGCTATAGGATTCAAAATGGAAGTGTTTTACACATAAAGTTAAGGATTCAACAATTGAATGAAATCAGTATGATTTTCACCACCATATTGCATTTCCTTCTTGAAAAATATCATTGTTTTCCCTAAACATGACTAATAAAGGAGTGAAATAATTATTCATTATGACTTGAGTCTTGAAGTCTTGTGTAACAAGAGTAATTTTTAAATTCTTTATAAGATATTTGAAATGATTGGTCATATAATGCTTATAGAAAATCCTATTAAAGTAGAAATACACATTCTTAGTAATTTATTCTGGGGAATCATTAGCAATCATTGAATGAATCCTCTCTATGTCATGTACTCTTTCACTATTCATGAAAACATTAGGTGGGATTTCCATGTCAAAACCACTTAACAGTGACTGAAGTTCCTATTTAACAAAAGTTCTGAGCAGATCACTATCTATGGGATGAGATGCCTGTCGGGAGGCATTATAAGCTATAAAAACTATAGTAATAGAATTAAGCTAAATTAAAAAATTTTGTAGACACCCTTTGTAATCATCAGTCCGCGTGTTAAGAATAAAAACAATCTCACACATCCCATTAGCATTCTGGATGTTTCTCTCAGCAACTTTTTCATAAACTGATGTCAATTTTAGTTATATCACCGATGGAACTTTTTGTTGAATATAATCACTAACATCCTCAATGAGAAGAATAGTAGGAATTTGTCTAGGCTGAAACACTTTTTTCATATCGTCAACCATAGATCTGAGGGACTTCTCCTCACTCAAGTACATGTTCTCAATTCTAACCACTTGTATTTCATGAACCATTTTTGTTTGAATTGGACTTATTATTTTCTCTAACAATAAGGCATCATCTCTTTCACTATGATTTTTCACAGGATCAGGCTGGGAGTTCATTAGATTTTCAAATCCTTCTAAAATAGTATCTCAAAAAGATTTCAGATCCTTATAACTCATGGAACAAAAGTTTCTTGTGTTGGTTCAAGAACAAGATGTAAGACTCATTCAGGATCTTTAGCAGAGATTACTTCTAAAGTAGAAATTGGTTTCAATTGAAACACAATAGAAAGGTATATACCTTTAACTAAGGCCTTCTGTGTATTATTTATATCAATGTTTCTATGAACTTATACTAGATATCCACAATTCATTGATCAATAGGATTGAGAAATTTCACACTATATAGATTGGGGTGATGCTCCACCTCAGTAGGTGCATCTATTACATGACTAAGATATTATGTTCCTTGATCTATTTCTAAATCATCAACTCTAATAGGCTCACCCATTTATTTTTTATCTAGCTAAAAGGCTTGTTCCATTATTTCCTTAGTGGATAAGATAATTTCAGGATCATTATGTTCCTATGAATGTTCATCAGCTGTATCTTCTTTCTCAATAGCATGTTCTTCTTCTAGATGCTCCTCAAGAAAATAATTTTCTTTTATAGTAGCTTTGGATTCTTTTCTAGAAGAAGGTTCTTCTAAATCAAGACTTCTTTTATTAACACGTACATCTTTCTCTGCCACATTTTTGGAATAGGTATACCACTGTCTACTTTGTCTAAGATAGTTCCTTTCATAGGTTCAACAACCACCTATTCTTCATATTCATCAGGATCGTCATCAACATCATCTCGTTTCAAACTAGGATCAAATGTGTTCTTGGGTATTGAAATATTTTCAACCAGATTAATCTTTTCATATAACCTTTCATTTTCGTCCACCTAAGAATTTTACCAAGGATTAAAACTTATCTTTATCGTTATGAATATATCATTTGATAAACAAGACTCATAATTTTTGATGAATTCTTCATTTGGTCCAATGACTCCTTTATAAGATAAAATTGAAAAGATTAATCTTGAATGGAACAAAAGGGTAGCCATCGAAGTTGTCTTAAACAATTCACACATGTGATGTATAATATAATTTCACAAATTAGTCTTGTGCCCATTTTTCATAATATGTATCTAGAATAAATATTTATACGTGAGAGTAGAAAAATCCCATTTCCTTAGACAAATAAGATTCTGGATAAACATAATCATCTACCACATTTCATCATCTAACATAATATAAATTTCTCTTGTTTTCTTCGTATTGCCTATAAAACTTCTTATGGATTCTTATAAGAAAAAAAATAACTAGGAGGAAGAGGACCTCTCTAGTAGTTCTCAAATATTACTTCACGAGTTATCCCTATGACGCTAGCCTGTATCCCCGAGGAAAAAGTACACCTTTCACCATTAATACAACATCTTACATCAAATTCATCTTCAGTATTGAATGAAAAATGAACATATTGATAAAAATGAGAAACACGTTTTGGATAAATTGGCCTTGTATTTTTTTGAACCAGATCAGCTAGCCCTGCTCTTTTAATACTTATAAAACTAATGACATATTTGTCAGCAACCACTTAAGACAGATTTCCTTTTCTATTACTACTATTCTATCAACAAGATTCGGGTTCAGTGGTCCTTCAGGTGATACTTTTTGTTCCCTTTTTAAATTTTTATGAGATTTGTGCTTCTCAGGGGTTGATGAAGATAGGCACTTAATTATGTGCATTAAATGAGGTATTGTGAGATATAAAGGGATGAAATAATACTTACAGTTGAAATGATATGGGTTTCAGTTTCAAGAGAAGATAACTCGAGTGAAGAAAAGTGTGAAAGATATTTGTTTTATATAATATAGGGATTTCATGTGTCCCAAAATCAAAATCACAGGATAAAACAGTAAAATAATAAACACAGTGATATGAGTTAAAAAATAAAAATGAAACGAAAACTGAGTCATTATGGTGGGATCGAAATAGATTTTCATGGGGATACTGGAACATATTTTCATGTTCTTATCCTTACGGTGTGACCCGAAATGGTGTGACCATATCATTTGAGATAATATGTGCAATACAGTAATTGAGAGACAGTAACTGTGAGACTGTAAACATAAATCAATAACTTCAAGATTGTAACCTGTAAAATTTGATGATTGAGATAGTAATTAAAAGATTGTGACTTGTGAAACTGTAAATTATGAAACTGTAAACTGTGAAATAGTAAACTGTGAAATAGAATGTTTTTAAATAGTAAAATTTCTAATTGAGATTTATCATTCATAATTCATGTATGATGTAATTTATCCTTTCATAATTTAATGGTTTAGAGAATATATCAGCAAAATGACATTCAGTGCCAATGAATTCCAAAGTGATACCACCTTTTGATAATGGCTATCAAAAAGTGATGTCTTACATCAATATATTTTGTCCCAGAGTGTGAAATATGATTCTTTGAAATATAAATAGCACTTGTATTGGCACAATTTATAGGTACATTTCTGAATTGATATCCATAATCTACTAATGTGTGTTTCATCCAAAAAATTTGTTCAAAATAACTACCATTAGCTATATATACAACATCAATAATAGATAATGCAACCGAGTATTGTTTCTTACTACAAGATGACACCGGAGACTTGCCTAAAATTTGACAATTTCTAGAGGTTATTTTTCTATCTAACATACAACCACTAAAATCAGCATCATAATAGCTAAATAACTCAAATGATTTTCCTCTAGGATAGAATAGTCCCAGATTGGGTTAATGTTTGTGGTATTTCAATATCCTTTTAACAAAATATAAATGATACTCTTTAGGTTTTTCCTGAAAGCGATCACACGTACAAACACTAAACATAATATCCTATAGTCTAGAAGTTAGGTAGAGTAAGCTTCTCGTCATTCCTCTATAAGTGGTTTGATCAATATATTTTTCATCATTATTAAGATCCAACATTCAAGTAGTACTCATTGGATTATCACAACATTTAGTGCTTTCCAAACCAAAACGTTTTAGAATATATTTAGTAGATTTTCTTTGATTTCAAATAATACCATATTTCTTTTCAATGATTTTATATCTAAGAAATAATTTTAGTTCACCCATTAAACTCATTTCAAATTCATTTTGTATCATTTTAGAAATCAGAATACAAAAATAATTTTTTGAAGAATGAAAAATTATATTGTTGACATAAAATTGAACTACCAAAACATCATTGGATATTTGTTTTATAAAAATACTAGGATCAGCTATACATTTTTTTAAACAATTGGAAAAAAGAAAAGTACTTAATATATCATACAATGATCTTGGAGCTTGTTTTAAACCATAAAAATATTTTGATAATTTAAAAACATGATTTGGAAAGTTGGAATTTCTGAATCCAAGGGGTTGTTCAACAAAAACATCATCAGTTATATACACATTTTGGAATTCACTCTTAACGTCAATTTGATATAGTTTGAAATTCAGATGTGCATCATAAGCAAGCTGGATTCTGATGGCTTCAATTTTAGCAACAGTTTCAATGGTCTTCTCATAGGAAATTACTTCTTCTTGACTATTGCCTTGTGAAACCAACCTAACCTTGTTTCAAACTATGTTACCAGCTTCATCAACATTATTTCTAAACACCCACTTAGTTCCTTTGGAAAAATGGTATTTGTGTCTATAAACAAGTTTCCAAATATTTTTCCTTTCAAATTGATTATGTTCTTATAGTATCCATCACCAAAAATTCTTCATTGATAACATCATTGATGATTTTAGGTTCTACTTGTGACTAGAATACCTGATGTTCAGCCTGATTTCTATGAGAAACTCTAGTTTGTCTACCTTTATCTAAATCTCCTACAATATCATATAAATGATGGTTTTTAAGGGTTCTAACAGGTTAAAAAAATAGGGGCTATCGATTTCAGGTTCTTCAATAGGTTCGGGTTCATTATGGCTTGAATTTGGAGAATTTATGGAAATGGATGTTTTTACAGATTCTTTTACAGGATAGAGGATTTAACATTGATGTCTAGATATTACATAAAAAATTCAAGATTCTCTAGAGAGGACTTATGCTCATGTGGATCTGTCTCATCAAATAAGACTTAGACAGCTTCCACCACACATTTAGTTCCTCTATTATTATAAAATCTACAGGCTTTACTAGAGATTGAATATCCTAGAAAGATTCCTTCATCATACTTAGAGGCAAATTTGACAATATTGTCCTTAGTATTAAGGGTGTAAACTTTGCAATTGAAGACATTGAAGTAGTTTACTTTATTTTTTTGTTCCAGAACTAATATTGGGGTTTCATAAGAATAGGTCTACTCATCACTTTATTAATACTGTATCATTCTATATATATAGCTTCAACCCAAAAATAAATAGGTATGTCATATTCACTAATCCTGGTAATAGAAATTTTATGAAAGTTATTATTTCTTCATTCTACAACTCCATTTTTTTGATGTGTTCTGGCGGCATAGAAATTATTATTATAGTTATTTTCTGAGAAAAATGATTAAAAATCTTGATTTTCAAACTAACGACCATGGTCAATTCTTAGGGATTTAATTCTATGTTCACTAAGTTTTTCTACAGTTTTAGAATATTTGGTGAAATGATTCCAAACTTCACTTTTTTGATCCAAGAAGAAGGTCCAAGTATAACTAGAAATGTCATCTATAATAGCATAAAAATAGTTCATACCATTTCAACTAGAATCTCAAGATTGTCCAAATAGATATATCTGAACAAAATCGAGAGGTTGAGAATTTGAGACTTATTTATTTGGTTTTAAGGAAATTTTTCGTTTCTTTCCCTTTTGACAAGGATTGCACACTTTATCATTTGGAAACTCTATTTTGGTTAGATATTTGTCTAATTTTTTTTCTAGTTATCTTTATAAGGGAGTGAGTATTGTAGTTTTGTAATCTATTATGCCGAATCCATGACTCTTTGTGAAATACACATCAACATGATGTATTTTGAGAAAATAAAGAGTCTATGTTAACATAATATACTTTTTCATTACATAATGCAATAAATACTAATTCATTTTTAGAATTAAATTCATCGCAAGAATTATTTGGAAATTTAACATGAAATACATCATCACATAGTTGTGAAATACTAAGAAGATTATATTTCATTACATCAACAAAAAGTATTTCAGAAATTAAATATGATTTAGAGTTTTTGATTGTCCATGGATAATGATTTTCCTTTTAGAATTGTTACCAAAGGTGACATGCCCACCACCAATCATTAATAGGTTATTGAAACATGAATAATATCTCATCATGTTCCTTGAACACCCACTCACTAAGTACCATAAGCTTTTACAGGATCTCTTCAAACAATTTACCTACAAAATAGTCAAATAAAAACAGACTTTCGTACCCATATTCATTTTTGGTCTAGTAATATTAGTAGCTAGTTATTTTGGAAACCACTTCTACCTCATTGGTTTCCTATAATTATTATATAAATTATTCAAGAAATAAATATTATTTGGACCATAAAAACTCGACTCAATAAAATAGGTATCATATTTTGAACTAGCATAATGTTTTCCTGAACTAAGAATAAAGATATATATTATATATTTAGAAAAAAAGTTGGATTTTCCCAAATTTCTTTTACCAAGTTAATAACAAATACCAGTTGTGTATCTAGGGGCAACCTGTTTACCTAGAATTTATACAAAGGTATCTTTAACATTAATAAAACTTTCATGTTCCTTCTTAAATTGATTATTAGATAGCTTTAATTAATTTTTTTCTCTCTGTAATTGATCATTTTTCTCTATTTTTACAGAAAATTTAGATTTAATAGTTGAGGTAAGAGCATACTATTTCTTTAAAGAAATTAATTTATATTTTAGATCATTAAATGACTCTTCAAGCCTGTAAAAATACTAAATAATTTATTCTTTAGAAATATTTCCATAATCACTTTCATCTCCAGAATAAAATATATTTTTGTATAAGAGATTTCAAGTTTACCTTAGATGTGTTTTTCAGGAAACAAATATTCGATTTGTTATCCAGTTCATCAGGTCAAGAATCTGAGTAACATGAACTGTACTTAGAATCACTCTATGTTTCTTTCATTTCAATTTTATACATTCTATCTTTATCCTCATATTTCTTTTTATACTTGAGCTTGTGACAGTCAGCCTTTACATGTCCCTTTCTCTTACATTCATAATATACTATCTCTTCTGACTTATCATTTCTTTTCGAAACATTCTTCCAGATTCCATTTTGATCATATCGTCCATTTAATTTAGGATTTCTTGAAAATTTTCCCCTTTTTAAAAAATTCTTAATCCTTATGGCTAATTGAGCCATCTCCTCATCACTGTCGGGTGATGATTGTTCACTACATGAACTTTATATAGAGACATGAAGTTTCTCTTTTTCTTCGTGTTTAGAGGTAGTGATCTTAAATGAAATATATTTTCTTTTGGGATAATCATCCTCTTCCTTATTGACTTTCATATCTTCTTCATACATCATTAGTTTCCCAATGATTTATTTGTTAGGTAATTTTTTGATGTCACATGACTCTCTAATAAAGATAAAAGTTCCTCTCTATCTATTAGGCAGACTTCTGATAATTCTCAAAAATATTTCATTGGTTTTAACTTCTCTTCCAAGAGAGATCATTGTGTTTAAAATTTCATTGAACCTAAGATACATATCGCAAATAAGATCATCAGGATTCATTTTAATGTTATCATACATAATAGTATAAGTAGTAAATCTAATTTCATTAATAGTATATGTTCCTTAATGTGAAACAGATAATGTATCTCAAATATCATGTGCTATAGTATATGCATAAATTCTGTTAAATTATTCATCTCTTAGAGATAAATATAAATAATTAATGGATTTGCAATTATTATTGAAATTAGTCTTAGTTGGGTCATCCCATGTAGTTATATTAGTAGTAGGAATCTTATACTCGTCTACAATTGAAGAACAATTTTCAAAACGCATAATTTGTAAATGCAATTTCATTTTAATCTTCCATTGGAAATAACTATTTCCATTAGAGAATGGAGGTCTATTTGTTGCAGCAGCTTCTTGTCAATTATCCATAATAAAGAAACACTTTTAAAGAGATAGAAATGTAGAATTAACAGAAATTTACAGATCATTAAAGAACAACTAAAATTATGATTGAGAATATTTTAAAATAGCTTCTTAACAAGGATAAACTTCATTGAGACCAAATGTTGGTCAGAGTAGATTACTCAAGGGGGGAATTGAGTATCTATAAAAATTTCTGTCATAATGTTCAATTAAAAGGATTCTCCAATAAAAATGAATACAGACAGTTAAAAAAGTTAATAAAGTTATAACAGTCTGACTGTTCAAATAACTTCTTAGAAGATTGTTTAATTCTCAGCAATATCATTGTGAGTTATTAATACTGATTTTGAAGTTATTATGATAAGTCAAAATGGTCATAACATTTATTTAATGATATGTATCAATGTAAAATTTACTTCTCTGAAATATTAAGTAATGTAGAGTGAAACTAAATCCAAATACACAACAGATAAAACAAGTGGTTCAGTCTCAAGATGAGACTTCATACACTGCACATGGTTGTCACATATTACTAAGAAGTTTATATTGATAAGATATTGATCCAAACCCGAGATTAGGTTAAAATAATAGTACACAAGACTATCCATGTCACATGACCTCTTCCACTTTTCTTCATGGGTATAAACTACCAGGTTACAGAAGTACCTCTTCACATTTATCTGTGGTAGTAAAAATATTTAAAAATATATGAGAGGAAGGATATCTTATATACATTAGTTTAATACAGGATATTGCATGTGTTTTAATAAACACAGACACACACACTGCTCGAAAGCAAAAAATAGTACACTACAGAGCAAAGCTGATGAGAAAGAGTTTTAAGTTCTATGAGTGTTATTCTATGTAGCTTTGGACTTGTAGGATATAGCAGATGTAGTTTTCGAGTCCTCTTGTGAAAAACAGAGTATTGCAAGTCTGGTGCTATGGTTTCTAGTTCGATGGTGTAAGATATGTACCCCATTTTCTTTTTTGAGTTGGTAATGTGAAGGCATTTCTAGATCTAATATACAGTAGTCCATCCTTCAAGAATTTAGAGTGATTTGTTTGTTCTTAAGGTGTATCTTGTTGCATGTATCATTTTTCTTTTCAAAACTCTTTATTCTAATCATTATTCCAGTTCCAGGATTTCTTTTTTGTTATGGGGTGAATGTGTTGTAGCTGACAATATCCATGTATTCTGCAACTCGTACCTCATACTATCAGGTGACATGTCTAAAAAGAAACATCAATTATGTTAGTGCCTTTAAATGACTCAAATAAGACCATTATTAATTAAATTGAAAATGGCAAAACAAATTAATGAACGGTTTCATAGTTTTTCATGAAATGGCATCGCTCGGAAATGATGTCCCCAAGAAATGGTGTCTTCTTCTTTGCCATTGAGCATTGAGACAATCATGATGCCATAGTTGCTTTGAGATCAAGAACCGGTAGAGCACACACTATAACACCCCAAGCATCCATGGTATGTTTCTCTTTTAATAATACAATAACCTGTGTAGTACGTAAATTCAAGTTGAAGTGCACCACGACCTATCAATATAGCTGTTTAAACTACAGTTATAAATTGTAATACCCGATTTTTAAAATTTTTAAAATTTTATTTTTCAAATTGGACTTAATTTTTGGATTCTTAATATCAAAATTAGCTTAGGGTGAGTGTTTGGTACTTTTTTGATAGATTTCATATTTTTAGGTATAGTGAAAAATACTAAATTTTAATTAAAAACAACTTTTTTAATCAAAATAATTTATTACGTTAAATTATAAATTTGAGTGGTTTTAAAGAATCATTATATTCTATTTTTATCATTTAATATAACTTAGCTCATTGGATGTAATTTCTCATTTAAATTGTAAATAAACACATGTCTATATATTAATAGTTTTTAGTACTTAAAATCCCGCTTTTTGGTTTTAACAAGAGGAATTATTTTTGAGTTAATTATTGAAACATCTATGTTATGAACATATAAAAATAGATTCCATATTTGGAATCAGGAGGTCCATTTTTTTTAAAATAGGTAAAGTTTATTTTTAGACATTATAAATAGTAACTATAGTAAATATTTTATTTTCCATGGTTAAAGGGTAAATCCGATAAATAAGGGTAACAAATAATATTATAAATATATTAAATTAAACTAACACATACCCTAACCTATATTTTGATACATTTTCGACCATGTTCATCCTTGGGTCTATTTTGGGGACTCCATGGAGCCACTTGGGAGTGATAATGACATTTTTTATTAATTAATTTAATGTACAGTCAAAAATAACATAAGCATGTATCTTTTTGTAAAACAAAATTTATATGGGGTTATATAATTGATATCTTTGACTATAAATATTAATTTGAAATATAAATGGATTTTATACATCATTATTTTTTATTTTTTATTTTTATACATAAAATAGAAATATTTATTTATGACACAATATTGTTGCAGTATTTTCCTTATCAATGAATGAATAAAATAAATGATATAATAAATATTAAAATAAATATAATTTAAGACTTTTGATGTAGTACAAAAAATTTATAGGTCAATCTTACATGTTATGGTTGATTAAATGTATTTTTTTTCTAAGTAATAATGTTTTATTTACTTCCACAAAATCCAAATACAAAATAGTGTCAAAATTGACACAAATGAGCTTTTCAAAAAATATTATATTATTAAAAGATATAATATTCATAAAAATATATGGTTTGTCAAAAGTTCTTATATAATTATATATATATATATTTAAGGAACCACTTTAGGTTCTCTTGGACATTTATTGTATGTTTATGAACCATATAATATAAAAACACAATGAGACATTGTAAATGTTAAATTATTTAACTAAGAGTTATATCTAAAAGATAAGGTTAATATGGTGACCTAAAATTGTCTAAAACATATCGGTTGAGAGTATTTATACCCAATACCACCTTAGACTAGGAATAAATTCTTTTCGAGCCATTTTAAAATGAAAATGATTTTATAATAAAATAACATTTAAAGCTTTTCCTAAAGTGACTCTCACTTCTCTTATAAAAGGGTGCTTCCCCTTCTCTTAATTTCACACATCCAATTCCATTTGGCTCGGCCAAACCCTACTAAAATATCTTCCAAACTCCCCTAAATTAATCCTATATTCCTTACTTTGATCATAAATCTAACCTATAGATTCCATTTTTAAAATCAAAAGGAAGAACCTGAAGAAGAGGTAATTATTTAATCACCTCCTTCAAAGTTCTTTTCTTCTTCCACTTCTTCTTTATTTGTTGCTTCCATACCAAAGTAATATCTCTAGTACCTTATACATAATATGATGTTATTATAAATATGGTTCATGATTATTAATTATTCTATCCATCATATCAATGAAAAATTCGTCATACGTGCTTACGTACGGATTACCGTCTCAACGTCCTAGTGTAGATTGTTATTCAACACTTCATTATTTGGATGGGTATAATAATGAGTAAAATTAATAGAAATAATAAATATAACATGTAAATTATTATTTATATACTATATAACATCCAATTACATAATATCACACTATCAATAGAATTATATTGTCGCTCGTGTGTACAAACGACTTACCATGTCCCCGACACGATTAAATTTCATTACCCATAGTAACTATTCAAGAGTAATTTTAATTTGATGATTAAAAATAATGTTTAATGAACATAATATCACTATGTATATTCAATAAATATATCATATCCATGAAAAACATGACTTACATAAAAAAACACATAAAGGAAAATGAATAAGTTAACACAGAAAACAACGATACTAATGAAATATTATTAACAATTCCATATTAAAAGATCATATATGATATAATATCTGTGTATTCTGTTCTTTTATAATTTAATAACAATTATTTAACAATTATAAATGAGGTTAAATTACCCTATACCAAGGAATTTTACATGTTAAGGGTTAAATTACACAATCTCTTTATTATCTGAGGTTGTTTATAAGTTAGTATCTACTAGGACCTATTTATCATCCACATAAATGTTTCTTAAACATTGATTTCAAAATAAATTACTATATACTATACTATGGGTTAAATTAATTTATAACCTTGGTTAATGTTTTATAAAATTGTTTGAAAGTAGTCTTTATATCGCTTTACAAACAAGGTAATTTATGGCCTTTTCATAAAATTAAGGAAAGATTGTTTTTTACTTATACGGTGGGTGCATATATTTGTCTCTATTATATCACCTTTGAAACTTCCCTTAAATTATTATAAGAATATTTTCAAAATAAAAGTTTTCTATACATTTGAATGATTTCAAAGTAGAAATAAATATCTTACTCAATTTTTTTTGTATTTATTTCATTTATGTCAACATCCTTTGTTGGATTTTACATTTGTTTGAAATTGATTTATTATGATATAATATTCCATATTTTATTGAATTTTTTGTGATATGTTTGAAGATGGATGTGCTATTATTATACCATTCATGGTTTATGGTTAGAGTATTGGCATTTCATATTCTAGTTTTAATACAAATGTTTTTATTATGTTTCAACCTTTTTATATAAGAAATGCATTGGACATAATAAGTGATGGGTGGAACCTACTATAGCTCTATGATGCATCAGTAGGTTTCATAAGACAAAAAAGAGTCTTCTCACAAGTCCATTACCATATCTTATTTTAGTTTTGGTACAAGGCCTTGACTATATGGTTATGATGTTTTAAACTATGCATTCCCTCATTTTGAAATTAGCTATTGATATTACAAATGATTATTCGACTAGTAGAACATCCATGTGAATAAGTTAATGGAATTATTTGATTTATCTTTTCAATATTATGATGGAGTTTATATTTAAAATGATTTTGTTTTAATCTTATACATTACCTTAAATGTTAATTCTTATTTATGATAGTTTCTTCTATATTTTTATACATACAGAGCATCTGATATCACCCCTTTCATATTCTTTCTTTTCTCCAGCATTGAAGAAGTGTATTATGAATAACCTACAGTGATAGTCCAAGGATATGAGTTTGTTCAATGGGGACACAATGTTTTTTTTATTTCATGATGTAATGTAAAACTTATGTATGTGTCTAGTACCTCCAAAAATACTAAACTAATCGGACTTTAGATACTTGTTCTCTTGTGATCATGACAATGTTATGTAATAATGCACTGAATCTAGGTAACTAGGGTCGGGGTGTTATAGATGTTATTAAATGAATTTTAGTAAATACATTGGATGTTTTATTTAGAAGAACTCTGATTAGAGAACAGTACCCTAAGATAGACATTGAGGATTAGTATATAATAAATTCCTAGAATTTTGGTAATGTATATATTTGGTGTATTTTATAAGAAAATACATCCCTTTATAGATACGTGCATGTATAGGTAGATCTGGCATAGAAGTACCTAGGAGTGAAAACTCTGACACGGAGTTTCGGTCTTGACTCGGGGTATCCTTGTACACGACAATGGACCATGCTACACTATTGGTTACGAAACTATCGGGGGATAAGCCTAGGATTATTCACATTTTCATTAAAATCCATTATGAAGAATTTATCAGTAAATACTTATTAAAAAGAAAACAATTTTTTTATTATTATGGATAATATCCATAAATTGTTGAATTTATGTTAGGTAGATTACTAGTTTGGAATTGCGTATTTCGATTCATAAACTAATCTAGTGTATGACATTGTTTAGAAATGGAACCCAGAGGAAAGAATGCAAGCCATATCAATGCATATAATCTTGTAGGTATTTTCCTCATACTCAGGATAATTATAGTGGATTTAGTGATACAACTGGTGCTGATCAGCTTATAACCATACTTGGACAACTCACTCGGGTTATGAATAATAAGCTTACCTATATGGAGAACCCTGATCCAAAATGTAGAGGATAAATTTTAGATCGCATTATGAGACAACAAACACCAAAATTCAATGGGACTACAAATCTATTTGTAGCTGAACAATGGATAAGTTCCTTGGAGAAAATATTTCATGCTTTAGGGAGTAGCAATAGGGAAAAAGTATTCATAAAAGTTTACCGCATCACAAGAAATGCAGATCAATGGATGTCATTAATTCAAATCACAAAGGATGATGAAGAAGTATCAAAAATTTAATGGAGGGATTTTACATATATTTTCATGGAAAAATACTTTACTCGGGAACATCGAAAAGATATAGAAATGAAATTTCTGAGTCTGAGGCAAATGGAGGATGAGAATGTAGCAAAGTATGGGGATAACACTACAAGGTTAGCAAGGCATACTGTATATTATATACATAACCCAATAATTAATATTGATCGATTCATTTATGGGTCAAAACCTTTTCTCCATAGATCATTATTCTCACAATACCTCTCATTGTACGAAGATATAGTCTCATGTGTTGTCATATTAGAAAAACAATTCTCTATGTCTTATGACATTAAAGTAAAGTAAGAGAAGAAGAAAAAGGTGGAGAAAGAGATAAACCAAGGTAATAATGTAAAGAAATAATTTATCTTATGTGATAATTGTGGGAAGAAACACCATGGTACATGCCTGAAAGGAGTGAGTGTTTGTTACAAATGTGGAGAATAAGGTCACCAGGATCATGATTGTAAGGGAAAGAAAGATGCTATAAATGTTGAATTATAAAATTGTAGAGAAATAGGGAATTATGAAAATAAATTTTTTATGAACCAAGGAAACATACCTCATAAAATTCCATGGGAGAAATGATATGTTTATGTTGATACTGCAGTTGAAATGAAATGGTTAATATATTTGTGTTTTTTGGATTCATGAATTATATTCTGGTAAAAGGAAGAATGTGATATATAAGGTGTGTAATGAAATTTTTTTTGTTTTCATTATGTTTATAATATTATGAACGTAATAATGTTTTTAGTATGTGACAATAATAGAAAATTTACATTATTTTGGGAATCTGATGTTACAATTGATTTTGGAATATAGAGTTCTTTTAGAGAGATTTTGGACAGAAGTATTTTGGATATGTAGAAAAGTTCTAATGGATTAAGATGGACATTAGATTGTATTATTTATAGTTAAAACAATTCTTATTATTATTTTTGTAATATTATAATACTATCGTTTAAGAAAAAGGACAACCTACTGGGCAGTAGACAACCAATCGCGTCGGACAATGCTGCAAGAATTGAACCCACAACCAAAGTGCGACAAGGAATTATCACCTACCACTAGCCTACAAGAAGTACCTGGTTGTTAAAAATTAGTTTTATTCATTTAAATGATATATGTTTTTATATGGAACCCTATACTATTAGTATAAATAGAATATTTTTGAGTTCTACTATCTTTTGGAGTGAATGATGAGTTTGTGGTAGAAATTAGTTAAAGGATGGAACTCTACTTATCAAGTATTCTTTTCCTTATTCTATGAATAAATTAATTCTTAAACATTTGGGGAAAGAAAATAAAACCAAAAAGATGTTATTTTAATACCTTTTGTTTTGTGGAATCGATGATATTTAAATCATTATAGATTTATGGCTTTGAGGACCTCAATTTTCTATTCACTTGTTTGTGATTGATGACCTCAATCACTCCCTATAAATGTTTATGTTTTCCTCCAATTATAATTTCCTCCAATGTTATCCTATTCTAAATCCTAGTTTTTTGGTGTCTTTTTCATTTCCCTTTCCCTCTTATTAGGACTAAAATATATTAACCCTATTTCTGATGTGGGTTTCTAGAAAGGTATTTTATATTTTTTAAAACTTTTACTTTTGAAGAAAAACTTCTAATTGTGAGGGAGAAATTTATTAAAGGAGGTAATAATTTAACACCCCAAGCTTACATGGTATTTTACTCTTGGAATAATAAAATATCATGCGTTGTACACAACTTCAAGTTCAAGCGTACCACGACATAACAAACTAGCCGTTTGAACAACAGTTATGAATAGTAATAACAACTTTTTAAAATTTTATAAAATTAATATTTAAATTTGGACTTCATTTTTGGATTCATAATATCAAAATTATCTTAGCATAAATTTTTGGTACTTTTCTGATACCTTTCATATTATGATGTATAGTAAAAAATACTAAGTTTTACTAAAAAATATATTTTTTAAACGAAATTATTTATAGTGTTAAATTATAAATTTGAGGTTATTTAAAAAATAATTATATTATATCTTTATACTTTAATATTATTTATGATTTTGGATGTAATTTCACATTTAAATTGTACATAAACACATTTCAATCTTTTGATAGTTTTTACTTCTTAGAAACACGTTTTTTGTTCTGACAACTGGAATTAAGTTTGAATTAATTTCTATAACTTATGTGTTTTGGATTTATATAAATTGAATTTATATTTGGAATTAGGATGTCCAAATTTTATAAATTGGTATATTTTATTTTTAGACATTATGAATTGTTACATCAGTAAATATATTATTTACCATGGTTAAAAGGTAAATCTGATAAAAAAGGGTAAAATAATAATAATATAATAATATTAAATTACCCTAATGATTTTTCTAACCCTATTTTCGGATACATGTATGTCCAGGGAAATCCTTAGGTCGATTTTGGGACCCCATGGAGCCACTTGGGAGTGATAATGACATTTTATATTAATTATGTTAATGTAAAGACAATAATAACATAAGCATGTATCTTTTAGTAAAACAATATTTATATGGGGTTATATAATTTATCTATTAGATAATAAATATTAATATGAAATTTAAAAATATTTCCTACATCATGATATTTTATTTATAATTTTTAGATATAAAATAAATATATTTATTGATGACACAATAATGATGCAGTATTTTCCTTATTAATGAAAGAATCAAATAAATGATATTATAAATATTATAATTAATATAATTAGATACTTTTGATGCCATACACGAATTTTTATGTTAATATGACATTTTAGGGATGATTTAATGAATTTTTTATAAGTAATAATGTTCTTTTGAGTTCCGAAAAAATCAAATACTAAATATTGTCAAAATTGACACAAATGAGTTTTCAAAAAAATATTATATTATTAAATGATATAATATTTTTAAAAGTATGAGGTTCAAACAAAGGACATATATAAATATAGATATATCATTAATTAATTACTTTATGTTCTCTTGGTATTTTATAATATTTTTATTAACGATAAAATAAAAAAATACAAGGAGACATGGTAAATGTTAAACTATTTAACTAAGAGTTAAATATAAAATATAAGGATAATATGGTGACCTAAACTTGTATAAAAACAATTGGTTGAGATTATTTCTACCCAACCACACCTTTTCGTCGAAATAAATCTTGTTGGAGGCATTATAAACCGAAAATGATTTTATAATAAAATAATTCTTCAATCTTTTCCTAAAGTGACCCTCACCTCTCTTATAAAATGGCACCTTTTATTCTCTTAATTTCAAACCTCCAAAGCCATTTTTATCATCCAAACCTACTCAAGTATACTCCCAAATCTTCTCACTTCTTCCTAGAGGCCTTACTTTTATCCGAAAGCATACTTAATGGATCCAATTTGTTCAAACCAAAAGGAAGAACCCAAAGAAGTGGTAATTATTTAATCACCTCATTCAATGTTCTTTTCTTCTTCCACTTATTCTTTTTTTGTTGTTTCTATACCAAAGTATAAACTACAGTACCTTTTAAAAACATTTATGTTATTAATAATATGGTAAAACCATATTTATTATTCTATCCATCATAATAATGACAAAGTAACCGTACGTGCATACGTACGGCTTACCGTCTCCACGTCGTGGTGCTGTTTTTTATTCAACACTTCCTTATTTGGATGGATATAATAATGAGTATAATTGATGTAAATAATAAATATAACATGTTGATGATTATTTATATATGATATAACTTCCAATTAAATAATATTTCACCATTAATATAATGATATTGTCGCTAGTGCGTACGTACGGCTTACCGCCTCCACGATGCAATTAAATTTTATTCCCCATCGTAACCATTCATGAATAATTTTAATTTTATGATTTAAAATAATGTTTAAAATACATATAATAATTATGGATATAAATCAAATTTATCATATCCATAACAAACATGACTTACTTAAAAAACATATAAAGAAAAATGAATCAGTTTATACTCAAAACAATGATAATACTGAGATATTATGAACAAAGCAATATTAGAATCTTATATATGATATCATATTTGTGTATGTGGTTCTTTTATTATTTAATAACAGTCAATAGACTATTATACAAGAGATTAATGTACCCTCTACCAAGTAAAAGTACATCTTAAGGTTTAAATTTCATAATCTTTATATTATCTGGGGTTGTTTATACGTGAGTATCTACTGGGACCTCTTTATCATCCACATCCATGATTCTTAAAATGTATTTAAAAACATTTATACTATTTACTAGTCTATGGGTTAAATTAATTTATACAATTGTTTGAATTTTTATAAAATGTTTTGAAAGGAATCTTTCTGTCACTTTCCAAACAAGGTACTTTATGACCTTTTCAACAAATTAAGGAACAAATGTTTTTTTAACTTATTCGGATGGTATAACTATTTTCCACCATTATATTACCATTTAATATTCCATTAATATATTATATGAATATTTTCAAAATAAATATTTTCTTTACTTTTGAATTATTTCTATGTAGAAAGAAATATTTCAGTCATATAGTTTTTGGATTCATTTCATTTATGTCAACATCCTTCATTGGATTTTAGGTTTTTATGATGTTGATTTATTATGATACAATCTTCCATATTTTATTTAAGGTTTTGTGATATGTTCGACTATGGATGTGCTATTTTTGTACCATTCATGGTTCATGGTTAGAGTATTGACATTTAGTATTCTATTTTTAATACAAATGTTTGTATTATGTTTCAACCTTTTAATATAAAAAATGAATTACACTTAAAAATTGATGTGTTGAGCCTATTATAGCTCCTCGATGCATCGGTAAGTGTCATGAGAGAAACTAGTGTCTTGGAACAAGGCTAGGACAAAATCTTATTTGTAGTTTTTGAACAATTCCTTGACTATGTGGTTATGATGTTCGACATTATATATTTCATCATTATGAAATTAGCTATTTATATTAAATGTTATTATTAGACTAGTAGAATGTACATGTGAATAAGTAAATGTCATTATTTGATTTATCTTTTCCATATCATATTTATATTTAATTTTAAAATGGTTTTTTTTTCATTTTATACATTTCCTTAAATGTTAATGCCTATTTATGATAGTTTCCGATGTAATGTAATCTTTACTGAGCATCTAAGATCACTTGTTTCTTATGTATTCTTTTTCCCAATATGTGATGAAGTATATTATGATTAAGATATATGGATAGGCTAGGGATATGAGTGTGTTAAAAGGGGACACAATGTTGTATTTTTTATTTCATGATGTAATGTAAAACTTATGTATGTATCTAGTACTTCCAAGGCTATAAAACTAATCAGACATTCAAGAATTGATCTCTTGTGATCATGCCTATGTTATGTAATAATTCACTGACTCTGGGTAACTAGGGTCGGGGCATTACAGATATAGTGTCAGGATCATGGTGTTTGGTCGTTTTCCAAACATTGATTAGTGTCTTGGTGATGGTATCAAGGAACCAGTGTCAGAAACATCATGAGATATGATACTTATTACGATGTCAGGGTCACAGTTTTTGGGTCACGGTGTCTGGGTCACTATGTCTTGGTAATGGTTTCAAGGTCACAGTTTCAGGGTCATGGTTTCAGGGTCACGGTGTTAGGGACTTTTCCAAAATCCCGAACTAGTGTTTGACTTACGGTTTCTCAAACATAGATAGATATCTTCAAAGATATCTTAGGAAATAAAATACACAGAATGAATTAGACATTATCAATAATATAATAAAAAATAATAAAACAAAATATATTTTATAATATTCAATCATGATCTATATATGATTTATAAGAATTAGGATATGGTGAAATTGTGGAAGTGATCAGTGGAATTGCATCTCTTGTTGTCACGAAGATCTAACTCAGATGAGACCGTAAGGGGCACACCATAGCTAGGGTTTCCCCTTGTCACTGCCGCCTTCCTCCATGGGTTGGATCAATTTCCCTATTCATACTAGGTGAGTTCGTGATGGTAGTTCCCCTATCGTGGTGGCATCCTCAACCTTGTGGTCTTGGCCGTCTCGGCGCTTCGCATCACTGCCGACCTGCTTCTCGCTCAACTCTACCTATATTGGATAGGGTTTTCCTTAGCGGTGCTGTGTTCATCCAATGGCCAAGATCTAGCTTTTGTAGTTTGTGAAATGCCTTCTTGGCTCCATCTGTAGAGACCTGAAGCTTGACGTACATGGACTTTACATTACTTTTGCGGAATACTTAGTACATAACAAAAACACACACACAAGGATCATAATAGTTTAGTGTCTTTGGAAACTCGGAATATAATCTTCTAATCATGGTGAAAGATCTTCAACATATCCCATAAAGATATTCTTTGTTTTTACCAAAAACCTTTATTTATATCCTGGGGAAAAGAAAACATAAAAGGGTGAGCTCAAATTCTCAGAAAGGGTAAACAAAATAAATATCAATCACATCATATTCATAAGAACATAACATTTTGGAAATCTTAACCTGCAAAGGAGAGTATAATTTCATAACATGGGATAAATCATAGTATTGAAATGAAAACCCAATAATCATAACTTAAAACATGAAACTTTGTGGCTTACACACATAATCACAGAGAATCATTTCTTATTAGTCAAGACTCATTGCCAAGACTATCTTAGTGGACAAAGTCCCTTTCTGAACCGAGTTCACCCCTCGTTTCATTCCTGTTTCACTGAACCGGTATAACCTACCGTTCCAGCCATGTCTATCTCATGAGATATAAAATCTTTACCCAATACATTGGAGGGAGATATAGGTCCCACACATCTCATAATGATACCATTCTAATGTGTGCCACAAAATCATAAACCATACATCATAGCATAACCCATGTAAAAAAAATGGGAATCTGTAAACATCGTGACATCATAAAACAATTCAAATAAGATAAAAGAATTCATAAAAATATTTCCATCACAACATAATCAAATCCATGTAATAATATGGATATAAACAGAACCCTTTATTATCTTAGATGGAAAATAATTTTGATAAAACACTTGAACTCCATTCTTGAGGAAAATATCCTTTCTACTTCAAAAACACTTTTCATTTCATAACATGTCATACAATTCTAAACTAAGAGAAGTTGATTAAAAATAAACTTGAAAACTAGTAAAGGAAGCTTCTTAGAAATAATGTTTTCAAAATCCATTCATGCCGTATAAGTTAAAAAAACATTCTTCGTACTTTTGTCGGAAAATTCAAAAAGTACCTCATACGAAAAACGACAAAAGATTCCTATCATATCATTTACTAAAAACTCACTGAAGGGTAAAATTGGATTTAAAAAATTGTAGGTGGATGGAAATAATATTACATATTTAGTAAACATGGATGTGGATGATAAAATACACCCAAGTATATTCCAAAGTATAAACAATCTCAGATAGAAATGAGATTGTGATATTTCCCTTACCTTATGTCTGATATGCTTTGTACGTATCCGAACCTCCTGTATAATGATTTAAATAATGTCATTAACTTATTACAGAATCATATTCATTGTTTTGATATCATATATGGTTCACTTATGACTTTATATTACCCGTTCTTTTGTAACTTCAATGTTAAAGAAGCGTTTTGGGTAAAATCGTTTCATTTATCGTAGGTGTTTGGACTTGTTGTTATTGACATTATTATTACTTATATCATGATTTAATTACTTCCAAAATATAAAACATGATTTATATATCATATATATTCAGTATATATAAATATAATATATAGATAAATGAAATGAAACACACCGTTCATGGAGACGGTAGTCCGTACGTACGCATGAACGTTGTTTTCCTTTCATTATTGTCTTGAATGGAAGTAAGTAGATGACATACATATATATATACATAAATCTATTAGATTTAACATGTCATATATTTCATTATTATTCATTATATATACTTTATGATCATTCATGAATGGTTAATGTGGAGAATGAATCTCATCGCGTCATGGAGACGGTAGTCCGTACGTACGCACGAGCGATGATATCATTCCCATGGTCGTGGAATTATGTTGAAGTGTATGTATACTATTTCAGTATCAATATCACTTTATAGTAATCATATATAGTTACTAATTACACCATTATACCCATAAAATTAAGGTGGTGGTGGAAAATATATTACACCACGCCGTGGAGACGGTATTCTGTACGTACGCACGTGTAGTGATTTCCTTTTCCGTAGGATGGATAGAAGGTTAATTAGAGTTGTTTCATATTTATTATAACATATCGGTATATAATAAATACTGATGTTATTACTTTATCATGAAACAACTAAATAAGAAGAATTTGATGAAGAAAGAAATTGAAAAAGATCGGTAATGGATATTACCTCTTTTTGACGCGCCTTCACTTAACCTCCACTTAAAGAACTAAGGATGGTCTTTGGAGAGTACCAGGACCTCTAGGATGATACTAGGGAAGTTGACAAGAGATTGTGGCAGGGTTTGGCCGAGCTTTAATGCCCAAATTGGTGTGAGGATGAGAGGGAGGAGGTGCCCTTTTATAAGGGAGGAGAGGGGCACCATAGGAAAATCTCAAATAATTATTTTATATTAAGGTCAAATTAGGTTTATAATTGTTCCAAAGGGTATTATTTCGAAGATAAAGTGGGGATGGGTCTAAATACTCTCATCCAATAGGATTTAGACAAGTTTAGGTTATTATTTTTACCTTATCATTTAGTTTTAACTCTTAGTTAATTAGATTGACATTTACCATGTCACTTTGTATTTTTATATTATATAGTTAATAAACTTACCATATAAATCCAAGAGACCCCCAAGTTGTGTTTTATTAATATATATAACGGTATCTATGTCATTTGGCTGAACGTTATATTTTTAGGAATAAAATAACAATTAATAATATAATATTTGTTTTAAAAACTATTTTATGTCAATTCTGACACTATTCAATAGTTGATTTTTTTGAAACTCATAACAGAATGATTACTTCTGCAAAAGTTAATTAATGTAATCCTAACATCTCATATTAACCTAGTAAATTATTTTAATTCATAAAAAGTCTCAAATTACATTTATTTGGGTATTCATAACATCAATTATGTCAATATTTCACTAATAACATAATTTATGCATCATCGTTGTGTCATAAATAAATTAAATTATTTAATGTCTAAAAATTACAAATAAAATACCATTATGTAGGAATGCTTTTTATATTTATAATGAATATTTATAGTCGAATTTATCTTATGTATAACCCCATATTAAAAATGATTTTCTTATTAAACTTTGATTTTAACTATTTTAACCATTCATTAAATAAATTAATAATAAATGTCCTAATCTAATCCAAGTGGGCCTAAAAGATCATATTTTATTCATAAGATTGTTTTTGGTCTAATTTCACTTATCCAATAGAAATAGGACATGTGTTAGGGTAATAATAATAACATTTTCCCTTAATTACCCTAATTACTTTTAACCGTGGTAAAAAAAAGTAAAAAGTTAATATTCACCAAAAATTATTTTTATCTCATTGAACCACATTTTACTTACTAACATCAACCGTGTCTCTCAGAGTTTTGAAATTCCACTCACAGAAGTGGTAAAATTAAGTTTTATGAAAAATTCATTTTTTAACTATCACTTAGTGGTTTCACTATTCATCAAAAAATGAAAGTTTCCAGAAAAATACCAAAAATTTGGCCTAAGATATATATGATATTATGAACTCAAAAATGATGTCTATTTTACCAAATTCAAAACATATTAGTTTCATTAATTAGTTTAAAAATTAATTCTCGTCGTCAAAACAAATAGAGTGTTTTTAAGAGATAATAACCATCAAAAGATTGACACTTGTTTATGTCTGGTTTAAATGTGAAATTATATTCAATGAACAAAATTGTATTAAATTGTAAAAATATATTCTAAATATACTTTAAAACCACTCAAATTAATAATTTATCACTATTAATTAATTCGATTAAAAAGGTTGTTTTTAATTAAAATTTAGTAATTTTCACTATTCTTCAGAAAATGGAAGTTATCCGAAAAGTACCAAAATTTCACCCTCAGCTAATTAAGATATTCCGAATCCAGAAATGAAGTCTATGTTAAAAATTAAAATTTACAAAATTTCAAAAAGTGGTTATTACTATTCACAATGGCTAGTTTTGATAATATTTTATTAGCATATCGTTGTTTAGTGAAACTCGGTATTGCGTACTACACACGCTATCGAGGAAGGTCGTGATTGCTTGTAATGCAAGACAAGTCAAGGATGCATGTTTTGAAAGCTCCTTTTGGTGTAGCGTACGACACAAGAAATTAATTTAATTAAAAAGAATATTTTTCATAAAATCTCGGGCTGTTACATTCTACCCCCCTTAAAATTAATTTCGCCCTCGAAATTCGTCAGGGTTAAAAATGGTTTACTATTCGAATGTTTCATTAATAGAAACCCACATTATAAAAAGGAATACCAAAACCAATCATTAAAAACAAAAGTATGAAACGTAACGGTTGCCCAAATAAACTAGTCACTGGGTTTCCACATAGGTGAAAATATGGATATGGAAGAGAAATCTAACCATCATGTTCTGATGGAGAGTGGTAGAGAACATGGCTATGGAAAAGACAGTAATCACAAAGCCATAAATTTTTGACGATCTAAGGTACCACCTGATTCATTAGATATAAGAGCACTAGGACAACATTTTTTGTTTTCATGATCATTTCCCTAAAGTTGATGAAATTGGAATTAGAAGAAATACTTTCGTGATTTTGGTATAGTTTCACCGTTTTTCGTTCTATGGAAAATTTCCACTTCATATCTTAAAGAAATGAAGTTGAATTTGTCATTCTTGATGTGTTAGCAGATCATGTGATATAATGATGGGTCATTCCATCTGTCTCAAACAAAAGGTTATAAAAGTTATCAAAAAAATACATAAGTCCATTTATAGTGAGATTAATCTTATATAGTTCCTAAAATGGACTTATACTGCTTAATATAATAAAACTAGTGTCTACTAAACAGGGACTTCCTGTAGGCCAGTGGTAAGCGATAAAGGTCAGTCGCACTTCGGTTGTGGGTTCGATTCCCATAGCCTTGTCCGACGCGATGGGCCGTCGCCCGTCCTGCAGGTTGTCCTTTTAATAAAACTACATTACTATAAAATCCCATCAGTAATATTGAAAAAAGTTATGTCCTTAAACAATACTAACTTATGTCCATCATAGTCCATTCCAATCTTTAGGCTTATCCATAATAATGTTGTCCAATCTCATATTATAGTGAAAACGATTACCAAAGAGTTTATATAACAAGCATGTTAATACCATCGTTGATCCCCGAATATCATGAGATATGTCTCGTTGGTCACATTCCAAACATTCGAAGGCCTTAAACATGTATTCTCTTGAAAAATGAATACCCATTGAACCTTAGTGAAAACATTAGTGAAGTTAAAAGTTAACACTTTCCATATACCAAAATCCTCAAAATTCTATATACTCAAACCATTATATCACTTAGTCCTTATATAAATCATGAGCTCATGAATACTGTCAAACATATTAGATTCTCTTTATCCCTTCATTATGTGCATATCATCTGCTTTCCAAAAACATTTCAATCACTTTTCATGGTTACCGATGCCATAAAATTATTGAAAACCACAATAGACCAAAACATAAATATTCCAATATTCCACGATACTATATACAACATTATTTTGGAATCCCATTACATAAACACTTAATCATTCCACCACATCGTTTTCATATTCAACATCGCCAATGGTGATCACATGTGACTTCCCTTTGTCCTTTGCCTTAAGCGGTTGCTCATGTCGATCAACACTAACCCTTGGATTAGGGAATTTAATGGAATAATGTCCCATCTCCTTGCACTTGAAACATTGAAGTGTAGTAGGTTCATTCTGTGTATCCCTTCTTTTGTTTGCATCATTAGACATCTTCTTCCCATCATTGCGGAATTCAAGCGCCCAATGACCTTCCTTTCCACATTTGAAACATTTACTTGTCTCGTTAAGACAATCTCCACCATGCTTTTTTCCACACTTTGAGCATAAGGAAACATTCATCTTCTTTTCACCATTATTCTGAGATTTCTCCTTGAACTTCATCTTTCGTTTCTTGTCAAAACTACTAGATGGATAAGTAACACCAACTTCCATTTCTACCTTGATAGCACAACACATAATTTCTTCATAGCTAATGAAGTCTCTTATAGGTAATGCCCTTCTAAGATTTTGTTTTAAGCCACAGAAGAATCGATCAACTTTACTTTCAGGTTGGATGATAAAGCCAGATGCATACCTTGCAAGCCTTGTAAAATTCTCTTTGTATACACCAACAGATTCATCATCCTTTTGCTTCAGTTCAAGAAACTCCTTCTCCATCTTTGTTCGAAGAATATGAGGGAATTACTTATTGAAAAATATGTTCTTGAACTCGTCCCATTCCATGGACTCAATTTCATATCTTTGCCTCGTATTCTTGATAAGATTCCACCATTGATCAGATTCACCTTCCAAACGATATACTGCTAAGATGACTTTATCATCTTCAGAACATTGAAGAACTAAAATTATCTTTTCAGTGGTATTGATCCATTGTTCAGTAACAAGTGGATCAGAAGACCCACTAAAAGAAGGAGGATGTTGCCTCATGAAGGACTCAATAGAATATTGTTCCCTTCCCTGCTCATTTGGAAGTCCAAAATGATTCATAGCTTGACTAAGTATAGCAATAAGATTTTGCACTCCATCTCCCATAACATTTGTTTGTTCAAGAGGACAATCATTGCATTGTCCATTGCATTGATCAACACGGTTCCTTCGGGTTCCAACCATCATCTAAAACCCAAAAAGAATAGTGTGAGGGGAAAAAATCATGCTAGGGAAATCAACATAATAATGGGGGAGTACCTTCAATATCTAACATCTTAGGTTTAATTATATGATTGTTAGCGTAATTCTAGGACTATAACCTATACGTATACTTAACCTTAGGGACATCCCTAGACATACCTTAGAAATATCTCTATGGATCTCACTAAAGTTCTCGCATCCTAGTTTCCAAAGGTTGACTAAACCTTTCCTCTGATACAAACTATAGAGACCCGAAGCTTGACGTACATGGAATTTACATTACTTTTGCGGAATACTTAGTACATAACAAAAACACACACCCAAGGATCGTAATACTTTAGTCTTTTTGGAAACTTGGAATATAATCTTCTAATCGTGGTGAAAGATCTTCAACATATCCCATAATGATCTTCTTTTTTTACCTAAAACCTTTCTTTATATCCTGGGGAAAAGAAAAAATAAAATGGTGAGCTCAAATGCTCAGTAAAGGTAAACAAAATAAATATCAATCACATCATATTCATAACTACATAACATTTTGGAAATCTTAACCTGCGAAGGAGAGCATAATTTCATAACATGGGATAAATCATTGTAGTGAAATGAAATCCCAATAATCATAACTTAAAACATGAAACGTTGTGGCATACACACATAATAATAGAGAATCATTTTTTATTAGTCAATACTCATTGACAAGACTATCTTAGTGGACAAAGTCCCTTTCTGAACCGAGTTCACCCCTCGTTTTAGTCCTGTTTCACTGAACTGGTATAACCTACCGTTCCAGCCATGTCTATCTCATGAGATATAAAATACTTACCCAATTCATTGGAGGGAGATATATGTCCCACCCATCTCATAATGATAGCATTCTTATGTGTGCCACAAAATCATAAACCATACATCATAGCATAACCCATGTAATAAAAATGGGAATCTTTAAACATCGTGACATCATAAAAAAATTCATATAAGATAAAATAATTCATAAAAATATTTCCATCACAACATAATCAAATCCATGTAATAATAGGGATAGAAACAGAACCCTTTATAATCTTAGATGGAAAATAATTTTGATAAAACACTTGAACTCCATTCTTGACGAAAATATCCTTTATACTTCAAAAACACTTTTCCTTTATTAACATGTCATAAAATTCTAAACTAAGATAATTTGATTAAAAATAAACTTGAAAACTTGTAAAGGAATCTTCTTGGAAGTAATGTTTTCAAAATCCATTCATGCCGTATAAGTTAAAAAAACATTCTTCGTACTTTTTTCAGAAAAGTCAAAAAGTACCTCGTACGAAAAACGACAAAAGATTCCTTTCATATCCTTTACTAAAAACTCACCGAAGGGTAAAATTGGATTTAAAAAATTGTAGGTGGATGGAAATAATATTACATATTGAGTAAACATTGATGTGGATGATAAAATACACCCCAGTAAATTCCAAAGTTTAAACAATCTCGGATAGAAATGAGATTGTGAAATTTCCCTTACCTTATATCTGATATGCTTTGTACGTATCCGAACCTCCTGTATAATGATGTAAATAATGTCATTAACTTATTACAGAATCATATTCATTGTTATTATATCATATATGGTTCCCTTATGACTTTATATTACCCGTTCTTTTGTAAATTCCATGTTAAAGAAGCGTTTTGGGTAAAATCGTTTCATTTATCGTAGGTGTTTGGACTTGTTGTTCTTGACATTATTATTACTTATATCATGATTTACTTACTTCCAGAATATAAAAAATTATTTATATATCATATATATTCAGTGTATATATATATATAATAGATAGATAAATGAAATGAAACACACCATTCATGGAGACGGTAGTCCGTACGTATGCATGAACACTGTTTTCCTTTCCTTATTGTCTTGAATGGAAGTAAGTAGATGAAATACATATATATATATATAAATAAATCCAGTAGATTTGACATGTCATATATTTCATTATTATTGATTATATATACTTTATAATCATTCATTAATGGTTAATGTGGAGAATGAATCTCATCGCGTCGTGGAGACGGTAGTCCGTACGTACGCACGAGCGATGATATCGTTCCCATGGTCGTGGAATTGTGTTGAAGTGTATGTATACTATTTCAGTATCAATATCACATTATAATAATCATATATAGTTACTCATTACACCATTATACCCATCCAATTAAGTTGGTGGCGGAAAATAGATTACACCACGGCGTGGAGACGGTATTCCGTACGTACGCACGCACGGTGATTTCCATTTTCCGTAGGATAGATAGAAGGTTAATTAGAGTGTTTCAAATTTATAATAACATATCAGTATATAAGAAATACTAATGTTATTACTTTATCATGAAACAACTAAAGAATAATAATTTGAAGAAGAAAGAAATTGAAAATGATCGGGAATGGATATTACCTCTTTTTGACGGGCCTTCACTTAACCTCCACTTAAAGAACTAAGTATGGTATTTGAAGAAAAACAGGACCTCTAGGATGATAATAGGGAAGTGGAGAAGAGATTTTGGCAGGGTTTGGCCGAGGTGTAATGCTCAAATTGGTGTGAGGAGGAGAGAGAGGAGGTGCCCTTTTATAAGGGAGGAGAGGGGCACCTTAGGAAAATCTCAAAATATTATTTTATATTAAGGTCAAAATCGGTTAATAATGGTTCCAAAGGGTCTTATTTCGAAGATAAAGTGGGGATTGGTCTAAATCCTCTCATCCAATAGTGTTTAGACAAGTTTAAGTTATTTTTTTAACCTTATCATTAAGTTTTAACTCATAGTTAATTAGATTGACATTTACCATGTCACTTTGTATTTTTATATTATATAGTTAATAAACATACCATATACATACAAGCGACCCCCAAGGTGTGTTTTATTAATATATATAACCATATCTAAGTCATTTGTTGGAACCTTAGATTTTTAGAAATAAAATAACAATTAATAATATAATATTTGTTTTAAAAACTATTTAATGTCAATTCCGACACTATTCAATAGTTGATTTTTTTGAAACTCATAATAGAATGATTACTTCGACCAAAGTTAATTAAATTAATCCTAACATGTCATATTAACCTAGAAAATTATTTTAATTCATAAAAAGTCTCAAATTACATTTATTTGGGTATCTATAACATTAATTATGTCAATATTTCATTAATAAGATAATTAATGCATCATCGTTGTGTCATAAATTAATTAAATTATTTAATGTCTAAAAATTAAAAATAAAATACCATTATGTATGAAATATTTTTATCTTTATAATGAATATTTATAGTAGAATTTATCTTATGTATAACCCCATATTAAAAATGATTTTCTTATTAAACTTTGATTTTAACTATTTTAACCCTTTTTAAATAAATTAATAATAAATGTCCTAATCTAATCCAAGTGGGTCTAAATGATCATATTTTATTTCTAAGGTTGTTTTTGGTCGAATTAAACTTATCCAATAGAATTATGACATGTTTTAAGGTAATAATAATAACATTGTTACCGTTAATTACCCTATTTACTTTTAACCGTGGTAAAAAAAGTAAAAAAGTTACTATTCACCAAAAATTATTTTCATCTCATTGAACCACATTTTACTTACTAACATCAGCCGTGTCTTTTGGATTTTTGAAATTCTACTCACAGAAGCGGTAAAAGTAAGTTTTATGAAAAATTCATTTTTTAACTACCACTTAGTGGTTTCACTATTCATCAAAAAATGAAAGTTTCCAGAAAAATACCAAAAATTAAGCCTAAGATATATTCGGTATTATGAACTCAAAAATGATGTCTATTTTACCAAATTCAAAACATATTAGTTGCATTAATTAATTTAAAAATTAATTCTCGTCGTCAAAACAAATAGCGTGTTTTTAAGAGATAATAACAATCAAAAGATTGACACTTGTTTATGTCTGGTTTAAATGTGAAATTATATTCAATGAACAACATTGTATTAAATTGTAAAAATATATTCTAAATATACTTTAAATCCACTCAAATTAATAATTTATTACTATTAATTATTTTGATTAAAAATGTTGTTTTTAATTAAAATTTAGTAATTTTCACTATTCATCAGAAAATGAAAGTTATCCGAAAAGTACCAAAATTTCACCCTCAGCTAATTTCGATATTACGAATCCAGAAATGAAGTCCATTTTAAAAAATAAAATTTAAAAAATTTCAAAAAGTGGTTATTACTATTCATAATGACTAGTTTTAATAATATTTTATTAGCATATCGTTGTTTAGTGAAACTCGGTATTGCGTACTACACACGCTATCGAGGAAGGTCACGATTGCGTGTAATGCAAGGCAAGTCAAGGATGCGTGTTGTGAAAGATCCTATTGGTGTAGCGTACGACACAAGACATTAATGAAATTAAAAACAATATTTTTCATAAAATCTCGGGCTGTTACACCATATGTGTGCGTTGGGTGGTTAGTCGTGGTCTGCCCAAGTGACCTGGTAGGCAGCGATGGGATTTGGGTTCTGTTTCTATGCAATGCACTTTTTTCGGCAGCTATAGAGCTCGGGTAGGCATCCATGTGGTAATGGTTGCTTATTGTTTTTTACTTTTTGAATATATTTTTGTTCTGGAAGAGATTTCACTGGGATCTGGGTTATTTTTTGTGGTTTGTTTTGTTCTGACATGGTTTGCCGCGGAGGATGGTTGACTGGTTTTGTGGTTCTGGTTGTGATTATTTTGATTGAGGTTGCTTACTGAATTGGATGTGGTCTGCTCTTTGTGTTTGTATCTGCTGTTCATTTTTTCTGGTTATTTTTTCTTGCTTTGGATATCTCTTTTGTAGTATTCACAGAGCATGCTTGAAGGAATACCATGACATCCATGGATGTTGTCTATGCTTTGATGAGGTAGGGAAGGATTGCCTTCAGCTTCGGCAGTTGATTTGATTTCCAATGTCTATTTTTTCAATTTTTGTACATTGTAAGGGAGGCAATGGACTAGGATTGGGTGGACCGAAGTGTCATAGGATTGTCCTTCAATATTTATTCATTCCAATATTTCTCCTAATATCGCAAGGGGAGGGGTGGAATGAAGAGGTAAAGTGGATTGATCCTTGAGGAGACTCACATTGTGTTGAATATTTCTTCTATGTGAACGTGTGATGATTTTGATTCTACAAAATTTCAGATGAGGTTCTTGGATTCCATTTGATTTTGGTTCTTCAATTTTAAATTTAAAGTGGAGGTTCTTGAATTCTGTTTGGGTATGTTGGTGGCTACTGTTTTCTTGTTCATTTTGGCGTTTTTGCAACCAGCATGTCGCATGGATCTGCTTCAGATGAGGTCCAGAGTAGAAAGTCTTCACCTGAGCATTCCATTTGGATTTGGTTGTTCGAGAGGGTATGGCTCTGCCATCGGTACCAGGCCCGTGAATCCCTGCACAGGACAGCTAGCTGAGCAGTCATGTGATGGTGAGAGATTTTCATCATGACGTTGTCTCTAGGGAGGGGCAGATCCTATAGTCTTCATCTGGGTTATATTTTCATGGATTAGTTGGTTGTAATGTTTTGAACTTGGGGTTTCTCACTTTTCCCCAAAGAGTTTTGATAATAAAAAAAATTAATTTTCAGTGAGGATATTGTGAAAGTGTATACCATGAGTTTTAAACATTAAAGTAATGGGAAAAAGACCATCTCTACACATGATTTGAAATTTATTGAACAAGGTTAATAAGATTTCTGATCATTAAAACATTATGAAAACATGAGGAGTCCAACAATTTTAGTGACGTGTTGTTTTCAAAATATTCACCATTAGATGAAATATTATCTTTACCTTCATTAACATTGATTTTACATTCTTTATAAAATATGATTCTATGGAAAAATTTAGAAACATACTAAACATATAATTGCAAGAAACATTTTTCTTTTTGTTTTTTATTTTATAATATTTTTAGAATACCATCTTCCATTTCACTATATTCATTAGTTATGGATTTTTGATAATTTTCATCATTGTACCCAGTATCTATTCACCTAAAAATATTTAATGTATTTTTTCCATGTACATTATTTTACTTTTTCACTTGTTTATTGATATAAGACACATATATTCATAAAAAATATCTTATATTTCTTTATTTAAATATGAATAAAAATACTCTTCTACATCCACAACCTACTTGTTCAAATTTTCTTACATTATGGATTTAAAAGGGATTTAATTTTCAGCCTTCACCATCTTCTTGATAGATCTTTATTTCCTCATTTTATATGATACTAAAATACTATGATGGTCAAAAAGAGAAATATCAATAATATTATTATATTCCAAATAATATACATTATAATCAAACTTATTTGGTTAGATATGTAAAACATTTTTAATGATATCTATATCCTCCCACCTCTTTCCCCAACTTATGATTGTATTCACAATGCCATTAACCGTAGGGGAGAAACTATTAATAGTTTCATAATCATGCATCCTAAAAACATCGTACATAAACAATAAAAAATTAAATTTAGTTTTCCTCACTTTGTTATTTAATTTATAGATATTTTGATGTTAATATGAGATATATTTTACAGTTTGGAGTCCTATGACATTAAAAATCTCACATTTCAAGATTGATGATAGAAAATAATGATTTAAACGAGTATTTTTTTTAAATTCTTATTATTTATTTATATTATAGAAACACCTTTATCCTGGGGAAGAAAACCACCAGTTTTAACATCACAGAAATCATAATCAATAAATAGGAGGTATGGAATCACCCTATCATTCCATATATGATAAATTTTTTCCATTAAATATAGGAATCTGCTATTTTTTTCATGAATTTAAATTATTCATTGTGGATAATATAAATCAGTGAAATTTCCTTCAAATAGAGAGAGTGATATAAAGATACATTAAATGATAATAACCACAAATAGAAAATTACAAATGAAGGTAACCTACCACGAATACCAATTTTATAACCATTTCAAAAAAAATGAATGACCTCTGAGTGGGAGGTGAATTAGTGATCAAATCAATTTTATATTTTTATGTGAAATTATCCTTTACCACATATTAGGATATATTGATGATGGCTATA
Organism: Viscum album; assembly: GCA_963277665.1. NCBI lineage: Eukaryota > Viridiplantae > Streptophyta > Magnoliopsida > Santalales > Viscaceae > Viscum > Viscum album. The sequence continues at coordinate 608,015,947 of OY728125.1, forward strand.
ACACATCTAAACAGACACCAACATAATGGAACATAGTCAATTTTTAAGGTTCACCTTTAAATGTCTGAAGGATTTTATTTGGTGTGATATGGATTATTCCAGGATCAATATACCAATTAGACTAGTCATGTGAGTACAATGACTCGTTCTCAAACCTTAAAATAACCATTTTAATGTTACCCAATTATGCTTCAATTCATCCTACACACAATTTCATCCCACACATCACAATTAGAATGAATTTAAATACAATTGAAGAGTATTAAACCAAATAGACTTCTCTAAGACATTGAATTTATTAAATTCATCCACTTATATTCTACTAGAACTGCATGAAATGAGAATAAATTATCTTTAAAACATAAACAAGAATAAGTTTATTCTTTACATCGTAGGCACAAAATATTCTCACAGATATTTTGATCTTTTTCTTATTCATTATTTATTCTACTCTATATGGTCATAGAATATTCATTTTATTAAACATATTCCAAATATTTAATTCTTATCTGTATTTTCTACACATATTTAACCTTAAATTTTTTTTAACTTTTTTAATCTGCATATAAGAATCCTACTTGAAAAACTAATTCATATTTGAATTTTAATTTCAAATTAAAATAAACACATTCAATCACAATACTTGGATAATCTACCATATTAATCTTAAAGATTAAATTTGAATTGATAGTTTTTTAAGGCATAAATAACCATAAAAGTTTGAATTTCATAGTTTTCACTCAAATACCACACATGTATATAGAACGGAATAAGGGTTGTTCTGTGGATGTCTTCAAAGGTATTGTAGCACCAAAAATCCATTGATACTCTTTGCAACATTATCTAATCATTGTGGAATAGTCCTCCAAATGTTCGACTAACTAAGGCATGGAATGTGATTTGTATCATGGATGTACCATATTCTCTAAGAAAACCATAAATATATATTATCGTGAATTATATAATAGACCTTCACTATGGTATGGAGGTCCCAAATTTTCCAAGGCCACTAAAATATTATTATGGGTTTCTCACTATGTGGTTTGTAGTCATTTATACCAATTTTCATCCCAATATATCCACAATGAGGAAAATATTATGAGGTGGTATTTTCATTTCCAATTCAATTCCTTGGAATGGTATACAAATTATTGTATTGTATGAACCAACATCATCTATCCTAAATAAGGGTTTCTTCTTCTATGATATGTTATAATAAGAAACCAGTTCAATAATTGTCATGATTAGGTTTATAAAACCCCTTTCCCTCAAGAATTTTCTTGGTCATGCCGAGTTGGAGTAAATCCACTAGCATGCAATGAATTTCATTAATGATGAAGTCTCCAACATAGATAGGGTCTCTACATGTGCATATTAATTGGGATTATTCTTTTATGTTTTCAATGAAATATAATCCATATGTTCTCTAAAGTGGACCATGTCAATACAAGTTTATATCATCATCAAAAAATGAATCTCCCTCATCATATTTGAATATTAAATTACTTATTTCCCAATAACGTTCTTGGATACATAAAATTCACTTTGAAATCTCATTCATTCTATATTCATTAAAAATTCATGGATTATCCACATGAGATTCTTCAGAAAAACCAAGTTATCTAGGATGTAATCTACATGGGAATGTTATTTCAGGGTTCTTAACCACCAATAAAATCAAAGCAGTCTATGGTCATCCTTACTGCCACAAAATAAATTTCAAATTGGGTTGAATCCATTCCCCTCAACGATGTCAAGACATGGCTTGTGATTGGGTTCCTGATATCCTGTAACATCACAAACTATTCAAACCTATATAGGTAGTTATATTACATTATTACTACCGAATACAATGGATTCTATAGGATATAAAAGAGTTTTAGTCATGGAAGACTAGATAGCTATGTACATTACAGTTGGAAACATAATATACAAAGTGAACAAATTGAAAGGACATAATTATCCCTTTCATCATATCCTTGAAAATTACATGTATTTCTCCTTTAGTTTTCCAAGGTAAAGGGAAACATATATGTGTGAGATCAGATTCTCTATATGAAGTATGATACAAAAAAATCTATAATAACATAAACAAGGAATAAGTGATATGACATGAATAAATAAAAACATTAATCCATAAATCAAATGAAATTTAGGGAATTCAATATCCATGATAATAAATTAAAACATGAATAACATCAATTAATGGCCTTGTAATGATGGAATATATAATTTTGAACATCAAAAAATATTTTCAAGGGCTTGTTCTAAGACACTATACTTATATATGGTGAGGTAAACAACAAAACCCAAGTTATTTTGTCTAATGTGACCTATTAATGCATCATGGGGATGTATAATCTTTTCCCACCCATCAACTGATTTGGTCAAATGAATTCAATATAAGATTCATTCTTATCATTCATACCATTTTCTAAGGATCCTTAGGCTCAATAAAGAACATATTTATCTTTATAATGATAAATATGGAAAAAATAATTCTGCATTCAATTGAATAATGATTATGTATAAGATAAAATCCCCTAATCAGTATTGAATTTGTGGGGTATAATCACTGTAAGATAATATACCCTCATCAGAGAAATATTGAGGTGAGTATTCATTCAATTTGTTGGGTAATCCATGAATCATATTAATTAGGTTCAATCGTTATCTTTGTTAGGAGATCAAGGAAATGATAAGAAACATCCTCCATCATGGTTTGTAATATCTTTGTGAATATTCCAATGTATATTCATCGAGTATGTATTTATAGTTATGCAGTCTTATTCCAATACATCTTGCATCAGGGTGATGGTAGAGTTAATGATCAACTAAATATTTTCAAGTTGATTACCCATAATGTAGAATCCTGTGATTTTAAACAAGACTAAACTATAGAGGTTTTTGACCTTCTTCATTTAGAAGACTTTTATTTGTTAAATCCAATCTTCAGAACATAATTTATAGAGTTGGAACTTCTTAAATTGGGGTTTTTGGACTCGGGTGAAGTCTAGTTAAGTTTCCTGGTTGGTTTGATGTGTTTTGGGACCACCACCACAGGAAAGGTCATGTTTTAAGAAGCAGTAGAGGAAGCATAGTCTATGAACAGTCTTCTAAACCATGCAACCCAGATTAAAATGGGTCAGTGGAGTTGCACACATCTTGTGCATGGTTTCTTAAATCGTGCTCCCCACCCTATGCAGGCAGTAGACTCTGCACAGTTTGCGCACAGTTTTTCATGCTGTGTGGGTCAAAAATGTGCAGTTGGGTCTATTTAAGAATTTAATTAATTTTAAAATTTTAATTAAATTTAAAACATAAACCAACCTCACCTGCCTCTTCCCTCATAAAATAAGCATCCCCTTAGGCTCTCCCCTCTCAATGCACATGAACCCCCCTCCTCACCCTCCTCATCCTCCGTCAATCTAGTAGGTTTTCCTATGATTTCTCACATGATTATCTAGGGTATTTTTCTCCATCCCTTCTCCTCCCTTTACCCATATTAAAATCGGCATAACCTTTTCCTATGGGTTTCGGAAGAACCCAAGATCATTGGGGTTGAACATGTATTCATTTTCCCTTCGATTTTAGGTTGTGGAAAGGATTCATCGAGTCTATTTGGTGTCTGTTTTGAAAACCACCGCCAAAGGAGAAGCATTTCAGGTGATTTTGGTCGGCTAGTTATGTTCTAAGGTCAGTTTTTGTGGTTTCTACCAATTTTAACCCTCATGAATTAATGAATTTATGTGTTTCTGACTCCATATTATTTAATCTATAGGGAGTTGAGATGTTCCGGGTGGTTTGGCTTCATTTTCGTTTATCGCTGACACCCGAGGTAAGGGTTTATGACCATTGTTGGTTTTCCCACCATCTATTTTGGTCTCTTTGTGTATAATAAGATTATTTTGAATTATTTCATAGTTACTTGGAATATTACATGATGTTTCAAGTCTCCATGTCAAGAGAGACTCGCCAGCGTATGCATATTTATGTATATATATGTATTTGGGTTCCCCCGTTATGTGTGTAAATATCCATAGTAGTGATTACACACATTCGGGCCTAGGTTGTATCATGTATACATATAAAAAATGCATTCATATGTGAGTGGGGACTAGTATATGAATATAAGAATATGCTTAAGGATCCACTTTCTCATTCCCATGTCCATACGAGTGTGTGTATAAAAGGCTAGGTGTCCTTGCACGTATATAAAAGTGCATATACATAGTGGGGGAGTAGCTTCATTTAGTTAGAGAGCTCCAAGAGCTGAGTGGACAGTTTGGTTCCACGATGAGGTAGAGTTCCTTTCCAAGCCAATAAATATTATAAATGAATTAATAAATTTCATACTGCACTTTAGTTAGAATTTAAATTCATGTAGTAATGCTCTTAAATACTATTTAGCATGTTTAATATTTAAACAGCTAAATGTGATAAATGATTTGTGTGAAAAGTAATATCAGGATTCTATAAAAAACTGCTCCATTGGAGGTGTATTTCTATAAAGCTAAAAATGCATGGTTAGACCGTGCTTTCTTGACATGTTGTGTTTATAATTCTTATCCCTTGATGTTATATAGAAATATTACATGCTTAGGTAATGACCCTAATGCAATTATTAAAAAATAGTTACCTTTTTGAAATAATTAAAAGGGCCAAGGGACTACCTATGTTCTTATACTAGTTTTGAAATGGATTTGACCATGTTTAATGATTTCCTTAATTGTCGCTTAATGTTTGGACACATTCAGGCCACTATTAGGGTGTGCCTTGGCTTCACCTTTATAAAGGTAAGACCATAAATATCAAATGGGTGAGTTATCCTATGAATGAAATCATGTTAAGTACCATGTATGGTCATCACTTTACCAGCTTAAGGTATTTTATATGAATAGACAATTAAATGCGAAATGTAAATTTTCAAGTATGATAAGTATATCACTTGGAATTATTAAGAGTAATTGAATAAATGATTCATGTTAATATAACCCCTTTCAATGTTGATGTAAGAAAACATGGTGAACCTTAATTAATGAATATTATTTAATGGATTTTACTAAAAGGTTGAAATGCTACTTGAAAATTCCACACTAATGGAAGGAAAGGCTTGAACCAATAAATAAATCGTTGTAATGCTACTTGAACTTTACACACAAATGGAAGGAAATGACTGAATGAATAAATAAATAGTTGCAATGCTACTTGACCTTACCACACTAATGGATGGAAAGGAATGGACAAAAATTAATCATTACATGATTTTTTTTTGTAAAATTGGAATGGTTAGACTCGATCTTGTCATGGTTTCTGATTGGAGAATACCATGAGCACTCATGTATCCCATTCCAAATTCAAGGATAGGTTTCTAAAGTTTAGACTCACCTAGATCTCTTTCATTGTCTTTCCATTGGATGTCTGGTATACCACCATTAGGTCCCCCATGTAGAATTATAGGATTCCTTGGATACACTCCTTAGATCCAACATTGACAAGTAGGTTCCTTGGATACAATCCTTGGACCCAATCCTTGCTTATATTTTTTTACCTTGGACGCACTACTTAGACTCGGTAGGCGCCTCATTGTGGAATTCACTGGACTACGCTCTTGTATTATACCCAGAAAAATTTTGTAGAGAAAGATACTACTTGGTTAGCATCCCTCATGGATTATGTTTCCTTGGTTATTACCTTGGGAATTTATTAATAAATACCATCATATGATTCCTTGGATACACTCCTTAGGTCCAGCGTTGATAAGTAGGATCCATGGTTAAAGCCTATCGGGATTGGTCATTACATAACCCCGCTTTACCTTGGAAGAAACCCCTTAGAATCAGTAGGTGACTTTCCCACTAGGGACTTATGAATGAACTGGAAATACTCAATTAATGAACCAGTTACATGTCCCGACACCAGAAATGGGATGAAGTGGGTACATGGGAATTTAGTTACATTATGCTGCTTACATAACTTATGCCTGCCTATACACTATTTAATTTATATCACACTATCAGGATTAGGTTTTACACCAGTCGTACCGGCCTACTAATATTATTATCTCATGCCCTACTTGGTCCTCCATTGAACTGGGGTACCCAAGTAGACCATTCTTGTTCGTGGGGCCTTGGACCATGCTAGTTTTTTTTGCATGTACCTGAAAGTTAGGAAAAATGGTCTGAGCTGGAGGATAGGATGCTTGTGTGGATCACCTTTGATATTTTATTTCACTTATTTACATGAGTCATATAATGTATTTTATTGAAAATAATGCTGGATTGTTTACTGCTTTCCATCATATACCAATACCTTGCCATGAATTCATCTATTTTTTAAACTGGTATTTTCCACATTCGATAATTTATATGAAATATATCTTCCATTTCTTTATTATTTCTATTAATTCCTATGGTGTTGATTGTTATTTACACTTTTATACCATTTCACAACTTTGATAAGATGTTATAGTCTCCCCACTAACTATACATACACCCTCACTGCTAGTCGGTAGCATATACTGTACGGGGAGATGCGCTTGAGGTCATGTGGTGACTGGTCCAGCCACCATCTTACTGGTGATCCGGGTCAGGACATTACAAAGTGGTATTAGAGGAGTCTTTCATTTTGTATTATATATTGGGTTGGTAGAAAGAATACTATGAGAGTGTTGGCACTTGGTTAAAAACTGTGCTTGGGACTGATCACTCCACATATGGGGAATGACCAAGTGGTCAGGACTAGTTGTTGTTTATGTTGTTCCTTTTAACAATTGATATGATTTTTCCTAGAGTGATTGGTGTACTTTATGCTGCATATGAATTATGGAATTATGAATATTACCCTAGGCCTATTATGGTAAGGATGAAACATACATTCATAATTTTAAGAACATGGAAATTTACATGCCATGCATATATGAATGTCTGTAGTTTCATTAGTATGTTTCCTACTAAGTATGATTCTATGCCTTATTGATTTTCCATGCTTAAATTTATAACTATTTATGTTATACCGTATAATCCCCTCTATTATTACTACTCGTCATAGCATAATTCTATGATTAAAATTCTATACTTATAATATTTCATCTTGTTTCTCTTTGTTAGCTTCGTATAGTGACATGTAAGCTTTCCATGATTTATATAAATGGTTTCATGGGCTATGTTATTGGTTGTTTTTATAATAGGATCCAGTTTTTTGTTTTAAGGTGTATAGAAGCCTTATTTATATGAAAAGTTAACCCATTTATTGAAAAATTGTAAAAATATTTCTAAATCCATTGCTGATGTACGTTGGTATTGATTAAAGGGAGCCAAATTCCAAACTGTAATGTGTTTGGGGGATTTCAGTTTGGTATTTGGCTACCCATATAATTTGGACAGTTGTGTTTGACCATGATAAATTTTGAATTTTCATTGGTATGAATTAGTGGGAGCCAATTTTTAATCCATGGAGTGTATGCAGTCTTCATGAATTGGGAATTGGACACCCATAAGAAACATGATGGCATGAGGCCTTTTGAAATTATTATAAATGTAAAAGAGGTTTGAATTTGATCAAAAATTAAATAGATAGCTATAAGAAATGAAACTTGACCCTAGTAGGTCATTTGAAGATTTTTTTTATCAGATGACCCATTTTGGTTGATTAATTTAAATTATTGTTGGAAATTTCATTTTGGTTTCATTCTAGAGACCCTGAGATGGATAAAATGAGACCCCCATAGGCCGCCTTATCTTCTTGAAAAAATATTAGTTTTGATAAGTTTCTTGAAAATTACTGTATTTTAACTAACGTAAAATGAATTAAAAAATGTGTTTTTATACAACTTTCTTGACTTCCCTTGGTGAATTAGTTAAAATCAAGTAACATGTGATTTTTTTTTCAAAATGGAACTTTGAAATTTTGATTAAATCATATGATGATTAAAGATTAAATTTTATCAAATACAAGAGAAATAGAAATGGAACCTATAGTGGTGTCCATTATTTATAGCCCTCATGTCAACGGTAGTTCAGACTTCTCTTTGAGTTTCCCTATAACAGAACAGTGAGTACTTTCAGTAGGCGTTATTTTCTATAGCAATGTATTTATGATTAACTTTTGTGCTTGGTAAATTTTGTTTGGTGTGACCCAGTGTTAGGGTTGAAACATTTTTTTTCATAAGGGGCTAACCCATGGTAGTTAGAACCCTCAGAACTTAAATTCGTTAATTTTTTTGCAACCCTTATCACTCTCTGGTGTTGTTGGGTTTAATTTTCCCAAGTAGGGATTTCTGTTTTAAAGTGAAACCCTTGTTTGGATGGGTGGTCATGTATTCTGTGACCTTTTTATGGGCTCAAGCATCAAGTAATCCTCTTTTTCAGCTAGATAGACATGCCTTGGGCATGGTCAGCTACTTCGTAGATTTATTAACTATTTCTTCATCTTAGTAATGGATTACTTGTTATGGCATTGTCCAAGAAAATGGTCTTATGAGGCAATATGAATTCATAATAAATCTTATTTTACTCTTGAGTACGGTCTTGTATCATCTCCATGAAGATTTAATTAAACATTAAATAATTAGTTTTATTCCAATACTCGAGATGGTTATCTAAATACTCGAGTGTTTTGACACACCGGTCTCATTATTTTAATCAACCATGCTTATAAGCAGCTAGTTTTCTTCTCCTTCAACAAGGACACTCCTAAAGTGGGTAGTGTTTTGTTGAGTCTGTTAAAGTTCTTTTCCATGTAGAAGGAACACCTAATAAGACCATTGGAAAATGGTTGGTTATTACTTGAATTCCCTTAAGTCTTGCAAGTCTTAAATAGTGTCAGTGTTTTCTCGAAAACATGACATTGTTTTGGTTCGACTATTTTACGATTCAGTTTCTAGTTGTTATTGAATAGAATCCCTATATTAAATCCTCTTAGTAAAATCTTATTAAGATATGAGCAGGTCCCCAATATTGATGTTTTCCTTGATGCACTGTGAGAGTGTTGGTCTTATTCCTTGCTAAATCATTAAAAATGTGTTAAAATTATTGGATGATCTTTGTTAATGTTACATGATAAAGCATGGTTCTTAATGAAGATTGGTAAGTCCTGAGTGATTACTGGGTTCCCAGGTAGGAATGCACTGTTCGAACTCATAGACTTCATCTTTTCCTTTTGTTTTACGCTGGTCACCTAAGTCGAAATTCTTTGAGATAAGTCGGCCAAATGGATCGACTGATTCTCTTTCTTTTTAGTTTTATGTTTACAGTTTGTGATGAGTCTGTTTTAAAGACCATTGCTTGGTGAAGGTAATTTTGGTTTTATGGTCTGTAGTATATTATGAGGAATAATTGTCGACCAGTTCAGTTGGTTCGATCAGAATTAGAAAATTTATTTTTAATAAAATCATACCATGAGCTTTGTAAGAACACTCAAACATGTGTCTTGTAAAACAATTACAACAATGGAGGTACTGGGGTTTGGAATTTTCCATTCCTTAAATTATGTCCTATGGTGGGAATCACTATCTCTAAATTATTATATAGACTTTTACTTGATTTTTTATCTATATAAATGGGATCATGTAATCTTTGTTTCTTTGTTTAAGTTGGACTTTTAGTATTGGCTTGAGTTGTAAAGGCTAAAGTGTGGAATGTAGAGGAAAATCTTAAGGTGCATTGGGAATTGGATAAAAAATGAAGACGTTTGAATGAAACTTCATGACCCTTGTGGGTTGAATGTTGTTTACATTTTTCCAGAAGGCTTCTCGGGGACGAGATGTTTTTAAGGTGGGTAGATTGTAGAGTCCCTTTTTTTAACCAAACTAAAATGAATTTTTTTTAAAAAATCATCATTCCCTAGATGGGTTATTTTTAAATCCAAATAATAGAACTTAATTTCAAGAGTTATAACATCTTAAATAGGTGTTCCTGGACTTTGGAGAAGGATAGTTATGTTCCCTGGGTGGTTCAATGTGTTTCGGGAGCATCAGACATGAAGAGGTCATGATTTAAGATGCAGTAGAGGGTGCACGGTCTGCCAAACTGGGTTTTCTATTACAGGTAACTATGTGCACCTGTTTAAAAATGGTTTGTATATTGGACAAGGGATTTTTACGGTTTCCTAAACCTTGCGCCTCACCCCATGTGGGTAGTAGAATCTGCATGGTTTGCACACGATTTGGAAAACTGTGTAGGTCAAACCGTGTGGTTGGTTCTGTTTATGAATTTAATTAATATTAAAAATAAAATAAAATTTAAAACCTAAAACTAACATCACCTTTCTGCTCCCTCCTATGTGACATAGCCCCTTCGGCACTCCCCTCTCAGTGCACATGAACCCCCCTCCTTATCCTCATCCTCCTCCATTAATATAGCTGGTTTTCTTTTGATTTCTCGCATGATTCTCCATGGTAATGTTATATCTTCCTTCTCTTACCTTTTTCGAGATTCAAATCAGCCTATCCATCACCTATTGGTTTCTTATTAACAATAGATCTTTTGGGTTGACCTAATTTTAAGTTTCACTTTGACGCTCGGTTGTTCAAAGGAGTCGTAGGGTCTCATTGGTATGTGTTCTGGAAACCACCTCCAAACCTGTGGTGGTTCATTTGAATTCGGTCCACTGGTTCTATTATTAGGTTAGTGTTTTGGTTTCTAACTATTTTTTTCACATATTTAATTATATAATTTATGTGTTTTGGACAACCAATTAATTAATTGATAGGGTTTGGGGATGTTCCATGTAACACCCCGAGATTTTATGAAAAATATTATTTTAATTTCATTAATGTCTTATGTTGTATTCTACACCAAGATTACCCTGCGCTATACGCAACACCGTATTAGCTTGCAGTATACGCAACACTATTCTTGGACCGTGTTACACATAATTTTGATAATAGTTATTCTACGCAACATTGAGTATATATATATATATATATATTAAATGTATAAATGAAATATGGTTGGATTCTGTTATACGAAACAACGAAGGATTCTTTCACAACATGCAACCCTGACTTGGCTTGCATTACACGCAATCGCGACCTTCCTCGATAGCGTGTGTTGTACGCAATATCGGGTTTTAATAAACAATGTTATATTATTATAATATTGTCATGAACTAGCCGTTATGAATAGTATTAACTAAATTTTGAATTTTATAACATTATTATTCATCTTACACATTTCTAGAACATGGTATAAGAACAAAATAAATTTTTCGGGTAAAATAAGTATTTTTCAAAAAATGCAGTTTTACCGCCTTTTGATGGCGCACCCACATTAAATATAGTTTTTGAAATGTTTATATGTTCAATTTGACAAAATAATATTCTTCTTTTTAATCAGGATATAAAAATTTACATTAGATAAAGTTTTGATATTTTTCCGATAACTTTCATATTTTAATGAATAGTAAAAACACGCTATATTTTAATTAAAAACAACTTTTTTCATCGTAATATCTTATGTGGATAAATTATAATATTGAATGGTTTTAAAGTATAAATAGAATATATTTTTACCATTTAATATAATGTATGTCATTAGCATTGATTTTACCTTGAATTCGTAGGTTAAATCAATTCAATCTTTTGTAATGTTTTAAAGAAAAACCCGTTTTCTTTCGACAACGGGATTAATTTTAAGTTAATTTCTGCATCTTTTGTGTATTGAATTTGGAAAAATGGATTCCATATTTGGAATCAGTGGGTCCAAATTATGTTAATAAGCTACTTTTTATTTTTGGAATTATGAATAGTAACTAGGGTAAATTTTATTTACCATAGTTAAAGGTAAATCGGGTAATCAAGGGTAAATATAATATTTTAAAATTACCCTAAAAAATGTCAAAATCCTATTGTATGACTAAAAGTAGACCCATATCACCTAAGGGTCGGATTAGAATCATTTAATGAACATTTTTCCATGAAAATAACTTAATTATTATTAAAACCAAAGAAAGTGACAACATGTCACTCTCTTAAATTTTATAAGTATATTAATTTTAATTTAGTGATAAACTTCATGAAACTTAGAACATGAATAGTCTAAAGAAATCTAATGAAATTATCTACATCATATAAATTTATTTATACTTTTTAGGGATTAAATAATTATCATTAATTATGACACAATAGTGATGCAGAAATTGTTTATCTAGTGAAAAATCAAGAATAATGTTTTTTTTAAACTAATAGTAACCATAAAATGCACAAATACCTAACCAAAACTTATTGGACATGTAAATGTAAACCATAAGAATCCAATGGTCGAATATTTGACAATTTGGAGCCTTATAAAAGCGATTATGACACTTATATTTTTTATTTTAAATGATGCCAAAGTTGTCACCTTCATAATTTAATAAATATAACAATTTAAATATTGTGATTTTAAGATGATAAATTAGATTAAAAGTATTATTTGGAAAGGTAATATATTTATCTTCATCATAGAATTTTATTTTAAATTTTTATACAACAAATAAGTATATTAAATAATTATACAAAAATGATGTAGTAATTATTTTATTAAGAGATAAACCAAATAAATGGTTTTAAAAATAATAAAATAAATATTATATGAACTATTTAATGTGATACACTAATTTTATAGATACATATGACCTTTTATTAATATATTAAAGCTTTTATTTCGAACATATCTTCTGTATATATTTTATTTAAATTCAAATAAATGAATAGTGTCAAAATTGACACTATTGTTATTTTACAAAAATAACATATTATAAAATTGTTTAAAAATCACAAAAATATTTAAAAATTATAAATTTATATTTATATGGTCTATAATGTTATAAAGTAAACAATTATGGAAAATTCACAACAAATAAGTAATTATTTGATATAATTTAAAATTTAGAATTTTATTACCACAAATAAACATAAATAGATTAAATAAGGATAAATCAAAATGATAAGGTTTAAAATAAGATCCAAACATGTCTAAATTTGATTGGTTGATGAGATTAAAACCCTATATCATCTAATCTTCGAATATGAGTCATTTTTGGAGGTTTTTAAGTGGGGTTAGATTTATTATAAATTAATATTTTTAAGAATTCCTAAGGTGCCCCTCTCCTCCCTTATAAAAGGGTACCTCCTCCCCCTCCTCCTCACACCAATTTGAGCACTCAAGCTCGGCCAACCCCTGCCAAAATCCCTTCTCCTCTTCCCTAGAATAATCCTAGAGGTCCTGGTCTTCTTCAAAGACCAATCTTAGTTCCCTAAGTGGAGGATTCAAAGAGGCGTTTCAAAGAAGAGGTAATATCCATTACCGATCTTTTCAACTTCTTTCTTCTTCAACTTCTTATTCTTTAGTTGTTTCATGATAAAGTAATAACATCAGTATTTCTTATATACTGATATGTTATTATAAATATGAAACAACTCTAATTAACCTTCTATCCATCCTACGGAAAAAGGAAATCACCGCGCGTGCGTACGTACGGAATACCGTCTCCCGCCGTGGTGTAATCTATTTTCCGCCACCACCTAACATGGAGGGGTATAATGGTGTAAAGAATAACTATACATAGTAATTAAAACATCATATTGATTCTGATATCTTTTATAATCCACTCCAATTCAATTCAATATTTATGGAAATGATATCATCGCTCGTGCGTACGTACGGACTACCGTCTCCACGACGCGATGAGATTAATTCTCCATGTTAACCATTTAAGAATGATTATAAAGTATATATAAGAAATAATGATGAAATATATGACATTATAAAGCTACTGGATTTATGTATATATATATGTATGTCATCTACTTACTTCCATTCAAGACAATAAGGAAAGGAAAACAGCGTTCATGCGTACGTACGGACTACCGTCTCCATGAACGGTGTTTTTCATTTCATTTATCTATCTATTATATATATATATACTGAATATATATGATATATAAATCATATTTTATATTCTGTAAGTAAGTAAATCATGATATAAGTAATAATAATGTCAAGAACAACAAGTCAAAACACATACGATAAATGAAACGATTTTACCCAAAACGCTTCTTTAACATGGAATTTACAAAAGAACGGGTAATATAATGTCATAAGTGAACCATATATGATATCATAACAATGAATATGATTCTGTAATAAGTCAATGACATTATTTAAATTATTATACAGGAGGTTCGGACACATACGAAGCAAATCGGACCTAAGGTAAGGGAAATATCACAATCTCATTTTTATCCGAGATTGTTTATACTTTGGTATTTACTGGGTTGTATTTTATCATCCACATCCATGTTTTCTAAATATGTAATATTATTTGCATCCACCTACAATTTTTTAAATCCAATTTTACCCTTCGATGAGTTTTTAGTAAAGGATATGAAAGGAATCTTTTGTCGTTTTTCGTACGAGGTACTTTTTTACTTTTCCGACAAAAGTACGAAGAATGTTTTTTTTAACTTATACGGAACGAACGGATTTTTACTGTTTTATAAATCCTTATTTTCATGAAGCTTCCTCTAAAAGATTTCATGACTATTTTCAATAAAATCTCTTTCATTTAAAATTGCATGATGTTTTGTGAAAAGAAATTGATTTTGAAGAAGAAAGGATATTTTCCTCAAGAATTCAATTCAAGTGTATTATCAAAATTATTTTCCATCTAAGAAAATAAAGGGTTCTGTTTCTATCCATATTTTTACATTGATTTGACTATGTTGTGATGGAATTATGTTTATGAATTCCATTATCTTATATGAATGGTTTTATGATGTCATGTTGTTTAAGAATCCCATTTTTATTACATGGGTTACGCTATGATGTATGGTTTATGATTATGTGGCACACATAAGAAAGGATTCATTATAAGATGGGTGGGACCTATATCTCCCTCCAATTCATTGGGTAAAGATTTTATATCTCATGAGATAGGCATGGCTGGAATGGTAGGTTATACCGGTTCAGTGAAACAGGACTGAAACGAGGGTTACTCGATTCAAAAAGGGACTTTGTCCACTAAGATAGTCTTGGCAATGAGTCATGACTAACAAGAAATGATTCTCTATGATTATGTGTGTATTCCACAAAGTTCCATGTTTTATGTTATGATTATTGTGATTACATTTCACTGCCATAATTTATCCCATGTTATGAAATTATGCTCTCTTTTGCAGGTTATGATTTCCAAAATGTTATGTTCTTATGAATATGATGTGATTGATATTTCTTTTGTTTACCCTTACTGAGCATTTGCGCTCACCCTTTTATGTTTTCTTTTCCCCAGGATATAATGAAAGGTTTTAGGTAAAAAAAAGGAAGATCTTTATGGGAGATGTTGAAGATCTTTCACCACGATTAGAAGATTATAGTCCGAGTTTCCAAAGACACTAAACTATTACGATCCTTGTGTGTGTGTTTTTGTTATGTACTAAGTATTCCGCAAATGTAATGTAATGTCAATGTACGTCAGGCTTCGGGTCTCTACAGTTGGTATCAGAGGAAAGGTTTAGTCAACCTTTGGAAACTAGGATGCGAGAACTTTAGTGAGATCCCTAGAGATATTTCTATGGTATGTCTAGGGATGTCTCTAAGGTTAAGTATGCGTATAGGTTATAGTACTAGAATTACGCTAACGATCATAGAATTAAACCTAAGATGTTAGATATTGAAGTTACTCCCCCTTTATTATGATTTTTGCCTCTCACACTATTCTTTTGGGTTTTAGAAAATGGCTGGAAACAAGATGATTCACGATAATGGAGGATATGATGGACAATGGAATGACATTCTTCATAATGAAATGGGATTTGGAAGTCCAAACATCATTATTATGCCGAATCAGCAATCTCATAA
Organism: Viscum album; assembly: GCA_963277665.1. Taxonomy (NCBI): domain Eukaryota; kingdom Viridiplantae; phylum Streptophyta; class Magnoliopsida; order Santalales; family Viscaceae; genus Viscum; species Viscum album. The sequence continues at coordinate 608,031,786 of OY728125.1, forward strand.
TATGATCAATAAAGTAAAATTTGGTAAGTTTCCTGACTCGGCTAATAAGAGAAAGATGGAGTTTCATGATGATCATAGAGGAAAGAAAGTTCAATTTCCCCTATGTAAATCATGTGGGAAGAGGCATCAAGGAGAATGTTTGAAGGGAACTAGAAGATGCTTTGGGTGTGGAAAAGAAGGACACAAAGCAAGTAAGTGCAAAGGAAAAGGGTCGGTTAACACCATGGATGAGGATAATGGTATTACTACGACATCAAAAATGGTTAAGTGTTTTAAATGTGGAATGTATGGGCATTATGCAAACAAATGCCCTAAGGGAAAGACTCATGAAGAGAATCAGTATGGTCATATGGGTAGTATTTATGTGGATGATGATGAAGAGACTACAAATGATATGTGAGATGAAAGAATTTTTGAAGCTCGGTCAATGGTTTGAGAATGTAGTGGAATGATTACATGTTTATCATGTGTAATTTTCGAATAAAGAGACATCTTTGGACTGTTACACTGTTGTCTTTCCTTGTGTTTTGAAAATGTATGATTAATGTTACCAGTATCCATGAAAGGTTATTCAGATATTTTTGGAATGTAGATGATATGCGCATAATGAAGGGATAAGGAGAAAATTAAATGTTTGATAGTATTCATGAGCTCATGATTGATATAAAGACTAAGTGATATCATGGTTTGAGTATATAGAATTTTGAGGATTTCGGTATGTGAAAAGTGTTAACTTTTAACTGCATTCAAGTTTTCACTAAGGTTCAATGGGTATTCAAGAGAGTACAAGATTAAGGCCTTTGAATGTTTGGAATGTGACCAACAAGATATATCTTATGATATATGGGGATCAACGATGGTATTAAATCTCTGGTAATCGTTTTCACTATGTTATGAGAATGGACTGCAGTATTATGAGCCTAAAGATTGGAATGGATTATGTTGGACATAAGTTAGTATTGTTTAATGATAGAAGTTTTTTCGATATTATTGATGGGATGTTATAGTAATATAGTTTTATAAAAAGGAAAACCTGCAGGACGGGCGACAGCCCATCGCTTCGGACAAGGCTGTGGGAATCGAACCCACAACCGAAGTGCGACTGGCCTTTATCGCCTACCACTGCCCTACTGGAAGTCCCTGTTTAGTAGAAAACTAGTTTTATTATATTAAGCAGTATGATATGTGAAGTATAAGTTCATTTTAGGAACCATATATGATTAATCTCACTATAGATCGACTTATGTATATAATTTTTGCTAACCTTTTGTTTGAGACAGATGGAATGACTAGTCATTCTATCACATGATCTGCTAACACTTCATGAATAACAAATTCAACTTCATTTATTTAAGAGATGAAGTGGAAATTGTTCAAGGCACGAACAACAGTGAGATTGTACCAAAATAAAGTAAGTATTTATTGAAATTCAAATTTTCAAATTTAGGGAAATGATCTTGAAAACCAAAAATGTTGTCCTAGTGCCCTTATATCCGATGAATCAGATGGTACCCTAGATCATCACAAATTTATGGCTTTGTGATTGCTAGCTTTTCCATAGCCATGTTCTCTACCACTCTCCATCAGAACATGATGGTTAGATTTCTCTTCCATATCCATATTTTCACCTATGTGGAAACCCAGTGATTAGTTTATTTGGGTAACCGTTACATTTCATACTTTTGTTTTTAAAGTTAAGTTTTGGTATTCCTTTTTACGATGTGGGTTTCTATCAAAGAAACTTTCAAATAATAAACCATTTATAACCCCGACGAATTTCGAGGGCGAAATTCATTTTAAGGGGGGTAGAATGTAACACCCCGAGATTTTATGAAAAATATTATTTTAATTTCATTAATGTCTTATGTTGTATTCTACACCAAGATTACCCTGCGCTATACGCAACACCGTATTATCTTGCAGTATACGCAACACTATTCTTGGACCGTGTTACACATAATTTTGATAATAGTTATTCTACGAAACATTGAGTATATATATATATATATATTAAATGTATAAATGAAATATGGTTGGATTCTGTTATACGAAACAATGAAGGATTCTTTCACAACATGCAACCCTGACTTGGCTTGCATTACACGCAATCGCGACCTTCCTCGATAGCGTGTGTTGTACGCAATATCGGGTTTTAATAAACAATGTTATATTATTATAATATTGTCATGAACTAGCCGTTATGAATAGTATTAACTAAATTTTGAATTTTATAACATTATTATTCATCTTACACATTTCTAGAAGATGGTATAAGAACAAAATAAATTTTTCGGGTAAAATAAGTATTTTTCAAAAAATGCAGTTTTACCGCCTTTTGATGGCGCACCCACTTTAAATATAGTTTTTGAAATGTTTATATGTTCAATTTGACAAAATAATATTCTTCTTTTGAATCAGGATATAAAAATTTACATTAGATAAAGTTTTGATATTTTTCCGATAACTTTCATATTTTAATGAATAGTAAAAACACGCTATATTTTAATTAAAAACAACTTTTTTCATCGTAATATCTTATGTGGATAAATTATAATATTGAATGGTTTTAAAGTATAAATAGAATATATTTTTACCATTTAATACAATTTATGTCATTAGCATTGATTTTACCTTGAATTCGTAGGTTAAATCAATTCAATCTTTTGTAATGTTTTAAAGAAAAACCCGTTTTCTTTCGACAACGGGATTAATTTTAATTTAATTTCTGCATCTTTTGTGTATTGAATTTGGAAAAATGGATTCCATATTTGGAATCAGTGGGTCCAAATTATGTTAATAAGCTACTTTTTATTTTTGGAATTATGAATAGTAACTAGGGTAAATTTTATTTACCATAGTTAAAGGTAAATCGGGTAATCAAGGGTAAATATAATATTTTAAAATTACCCTAAAAAATGTCAAAATCCTATTGTATGACTAAAAGTAGACCCATATCACCTAAGGGTCGGATTAGAATCATTTAATGAACATTTTTCCATGAAAATAACTTAATTATTATTAAAACCAAAGAAAGTGACAACATGTCACTCTCTTAAATTTTATAAGTATATTAATTTTAATTTAGTGATAAACTTCATGAAACATAGAACATGAATAGTCTACAGAAATCTAATGAAATTATCTACATCATATAAATTTATTTATAATTTTTAGGGATTAAATAATTATCATTAATTATGACACAATAGTGATGCAGAAATTGTTTATCTAGTGAAAAATCAAGAATAATGTTTTTTTAAACTAATAGTAACCATAAAATGAACAAATACCTAACCAAAACTTATTGGACATGTAAATGTAAACCATAAGCATCCAATGGTCGAATATTTGACCATTTGGAGCCTCATAAAAGCGATTATGACACTTATATTATTTTATTTTAAATGATGCCAAAGTTGTCACCTTCATAATTTAATAAATATAACAATTTAAATATTGTGATTTTAAGATGATAAATTCGAGTAAAAGTATTATTTGGAAAGGTAATATATTTATCTTCATCATAGAAGTTTATTTTAAATTTTTATACAACAAATAAGTATATTAAATAATTATACAAAAATGATGTATTAATTATTTTATTAAGAGATAAACCAAATAAATTGTTTTAAAAATAATAAAATAAATATTATATGAACTATTTAATGTGATACACTAATTTTATAGATACATATGACCTTTTATTAATATATTAAAGCTTTTAGTTCGAACATATCTTCTGTATATATTTTATTTAAATTCAAATAAATGAATAGTGTCAAAATTGACACTATTGTTATTTTACAAAAATAACATATTATAAAATTGTTTAAAAATCACAAAAATATTTAAAAATTATAAATTTATATTTATATGGTATACAATGTTATAAAGTAAACAATTATGGAAAATTCACAACAAATAAGTAATTATTTGTTATAATTTAAAATTTAGAATTTTATTACCACAAATAAACTTAAATAGATTAAATAAGGATAAATCAAAATGATAAGGTTTAAAATAAGATCCAAACATGTCTAAATTTGATTGGTTGATGAGATTACAACCCTATATCATATAATCTTCGAATATGAGTCATTTTTGGAGGTTTTTAAGTGGGGTTAGATTTATTATAAATTAATATTTTTAAGAATTCCTAAGGTGCCCCTCTCCTCCCTTATAAAAGGGTACCTCCTCCCCCTCCTCCTCACACCAATTTGAGCACTCAAGCTCGGCCAAACCCTGCCAAAATCCCTTCTCCACTTTCCTAGAATAATCCTAGAGGTCCTGGTCTTCTTCAAAGACCAATCTTAGTTCCCTAAGTGGAGGATTCAAAGAGGCGTTTCAAAGAAGAGGTAATATCCATTACCGATCTTTTCAACTTCTTTCTTCTTCAACTTCTTATTCTTTAGTTGTTTCATGATAAAGTAATAACATCAGTATTTCTTATATACTGATATGTTATTATAAATATGATACAACTCTAATTAACCTTCTATCCATCCTACGGAAAAAGGAAATCACCGCGCGTGCGTACGTACGGAATACCGTCTCCCGCCGTGGTGTAATCTATTTTCCGCCACCACCTTACATGGAGGGGTATAATGGTGTAAAGAATAACTATACATAGTAATTAAAACATCATATTTATTCTGATATATTTTATAATCCACTCCAATTCAATTCAATATTTATGGAAATGATATCATCGCTCGTGCGTACGTACGGACTACCGTCTCCACGACGCGATGAGATTAATTCTCCATGTTAACCATTTAAGAATGATTATAAAGTATATATAAGAAATAATGATGAAATATATGACATTATAAAGCTACTGGATTTATGTATATATATATGTATGTCATCTACTTACTTCCATTCAAGACAATAAGGAAAGGAAAACAGCGTTCATGCGTACGTACGGACTACCGTCTCCATGAACGGTGTTTTTCATTTCATTTATCTATCTATTATATATATATATATATACTGAATATATATGATATATAAATCATATTTTATATTCTGGAAGTAAGTAAATCATGATATAAGTAATAATAATGTCAAGAACAACAAGTCAAAACACCTACGATAAATGAAACGATTTTACCCAAAACGCTTCATTAACATGGAATTTACAAAAGAACGGGTAATATAATGTCATAAGTGAACCATATATGATATCATAACAATGAATATGATTCTGTAATAAGTCAATGACATTATTTAAATTATTATACAGGAGGTTCGGACACATACGAAGAAAATCGGACCTAAGGTAAGGGAAATATCACAATCTCATTTTTATCCGAGATTGTTTATACTTTGGTATTTACTGGGTTGTATTTTATCATCCACATCCATGTATTCTAAATATGTAATATTATTTGCATCCACCTACAATTTTTTTGAATCCAATTTTACCCTTCGATGAGTTTTTAGTAAAGGATATGAAAGGAATCTTTTGTCGTTTTTCGTACGAGGTACTTTTTTACTTTTCCGACAAAAGTACGAAGAATGTTTTTTTTAACATATACGGAACGAACGGATTTTTACTGTTTTATAAAGCCTTATTTTCATGAAGCTTCCTCTAAAAGATTTCATGACTATTTTCAATAAAATCCCTTTCTTTTAAAATTGCATGATGTTTTGTGAAAAGAAATTGATTTTGAAGAAGAAAGGATATTTTCCTCAAGAATTCAATTCAAGTGTATTATCAAAATTATTTTCCATATAAGATAATAAAGGGTTCTGTTTCTATCCATATTTTTACATTGATTTGACTATGTTGTGATGGAATTATGTTTATGAATTCCATTATCTTATATGAATGGTTTTATGATGTCATGTTGTTTAAGAATCCCATTTTTATTACATGGGTTACGCTATGATGTATGGTTTATGATTATGTGGCACACATAAGAAAGGATTCATTATAAGATGGGTGGGACCTATATCTCCCTCCAATGAATTGGGTAAAGATTTTATATCTCATGAGATAGACATGGCTGGAATGGTAGGTTATACCGGTTCAGTGAAACAGGACTGAAATGAGGGTTACTCGATTCAGAAAGGGACTTTGTCCACTAAGATAGTCTTGGCAATGAGTCATGACTAACAAGAAATGATTCTCTATGATTATGTGTGTATGCCACAAAGTTCCATGTTTTATGTTATGATTATTGTGATTACATTTCACTGCCATAATTTATCCCATGTTATGAAATTATGCTCTCTTTTGCATGTTATGATTTCCAAAATGTTATGTTCTTATGAATATGATGTGATTGATATTTCTTTTGTTTACCCTTACTGAGCATTTGAGCTCACCCTTTTATGTTTTCTTTTCCCCAGGATATAAAGAAAGGTTTTATGTAAAAAAAAGGAAGATCTTTATGGGAGATTTTGAAGATCTTTCACCACGATTAGAAGATTATAGTCCGAGTTTCCAAAGACACTAAACTATTACGATCCTTGTGTGTGTGTTTTTGTTATGTACTAAGTATTCCGCAAATGTAATGTAATGTCAATGTACGTCAGGCTTCGGGTCTCTACATTCCAGGTGGATTGAATTCGTTTGGGTTTATTGCTGACACCTGAGCTAAGGGTTCTGGACCATTGTTGTTTTTTCCAAAATCTAGTTTGGTCTATTTGTGTCTAATAAGGTTACTTTTTATTGTTTCATAGTGAGTTAGTCTATTACATGTGGTTTTTTGATTCACTATGTCAAGGAAGAATTGCCTGTGTATGAATAGGTAATTAAATATATGTATGTGGGTTCCCCAGTTACATGTGTAAATATCCATGTAAGTGATTACACATGTTTTAGGATTGGTGTTCCCATGTATAAATATAAAAAATAAATACCTAGGTGAGTGGAAACTGGTATATGTATATAATAATATGTGCAAGGATCCTCTTTCTCATTCCCATTTCCTTGCAGGTGTGTGCATAGGGGCTATGAGTCGTTGGACATCTGTGAAAATGCATATACTTAGTGGGGGAGAAGCTTCATTTAGTTAGAAAGCTCCAAATTCCAAGTGGATGGTTTGGTTTTGCCCTGACGTAGTGTCCCTTTACAATCTATTAAATATTATTAATTCTTCAATAAATTTCCTACTTCACTTTAATTTGAATTTAAATTCATGCAGGGGAGTATCTATATTTAATGCTCTTAAATGTAATTTAGCATGTTTCATATTTATAATTATAAAGGTGATAAATGATTTTTGTGATACTTAATATAATGATTTTATAATAAAACCATTCCAATAGAGGTACACTTCCTTCAAGCTAAAAAGTAGTGGATAGACCTTTCATTCTTGACATTTTGTGTTTGCAATTATTGTGCCTTGATGTTATGTTGAAATATGGAATGTTTAAGACATTCCCCTAATGGAACTTGAAAAATAGAGTTACCTTTTTAAAATAATTAAAATGCCATGGCACTGCCTATGTGCCTAACCCAGTTTTGAATTGGATTTAACCATGTGTAATGTTTTCCATAATTGTTTTTTAGTGTTTTGACACATTCGATCCACCGTTAGGGTGTTCCTTGGCTTGAAATTTATAAAGGAACGACCTTATATATCAAATGGTTGAGTTATCCTATGAATGGCATCTTGGAATGTACCATGTATGCTCATCACATTACCCGACTAAGGTAAGTTCTTTGAATTGACATTAAAATGCGATATGTAAATTGGAATGTATACAAAGTATATCACTAGGAATTTTTAAGAGTAATTAAATAAAGGATTCATATTTTTAGCAACACTTTCAATGTTTATAGAAGGTAACATAGTGAACCTTAATAAATGAATACGCCTCAATGGATTTTATTAAATTGTTGTAATGCTACTTTACCTTTCCAAACTAATGGTAGGAAAGGATTGGACTAATATATAAATGGTTTCAATGCTACTTGACCTTTCTACACAAATGGAAGGCAAGTCTTAAACCAACAAATAAACATTTGAAATGCCAATTGACCTATCCACACTAATAGATGGAATGTATTGGAAACAAATTAATCATTACATGATTTCATTATTAAATAATAATGGTTTTCCATGATCTTGTCATGGTTTTTCATCGTAGATTACCACAAGTACTCGAGTGCCCCATTCCAAATTCAGGGAATGGTTTCTAAGGTTCAAACATTCCTAGATCTCGTTCCTTGTATTAAATTTGGATGCCTGGTAAACTACTATTGGGTCCCCCATGTACTACTATAGGATGCCTTGGATACACTCATTAGATCTAGCATTGACAAGTAGGTTCCTTTGATACACTCCTTGGACCTAGTCCTTTCTTATCCCCATTTTATGATGTATATACTCCTTGAACTCTATATGCACTTTGTCGTGGAATATGTTGGACTACGCTCCTTGGATTACACCCTTACCCCTTTTCTAAACGTAGATACTACTGGGATAGTGGACCTTGTGGATTATTTTTCCTTGGTTATTACCTTGGTACTTTATTAGTAAATACCATCAGATGATGCCTTGGATACACTCCTTGGATTGAGCATTGACAAGTACGTTCCACGGTTAAGGCCCATCAGTCTAGGTCATCGGTTTTACTCGTTTTACATTAGAGGAAAATCCTAGGACTCAATAGGTGACTTGATCATATGTAAATTATTAATGAACTTTCAATACTCAATTAATGAACTTGTTACTGGTCAAGACACCAGACGAGTGTTGAAGTAGCTACTTGGGTATTTAGTTACATTGTACCACTTACTTAACATATGAATTCATGTACACTATTTTAATTTATATCGCAATGTTGTGATTCGGTAAGACAGTAGTCGTGCCGGCCTACTGCGATTTATATCTCACATCCTACTCTAGCCTCCATTTCACTGTGGTACCCAATTCAAACATTCTTTTTCATAGGTACTTGGACCTTACTAGTTATTGTTTATTTATACCGATGAGTTAGGAGCAAAGGACTACGTTGGAGCTCAATATGATCGTATGGATCGCCATTTATATTTTTGTTATTCTTATTACATGAGTTCTATATTGTATTATATTTAAAATCATGTTGTAATGTTACTACTTTCTATCACATAACAATACCATGTCTTGCATATATCTATCGTGTAAACTATAATTGTAAACTTTTGATCATTTATATGAAATATATATTCTGATTATTTATTATTTCTATTACTGCTTCTGATATTGATTTAAATTACTCTATTAAACCACTACAGAACTCTGATAAGAGTGTATAGTCTCCCCACTTACTATCAATACACACTTGCTGCTAGTCGGAAGCCTCTCGCGTAAGGGGAGGAACACTTGAGGTCATGTGGCTACTGGTCCAGCCACCGTCTTAGTGGTGAGTTGGGTTGGATCATTAAAACTAAGAAGTTATATTCCATAAACAATTCTATTTTACTGTATCTATATGCAAATTAGTTTTTAATGAAACCAAACACAATTCATCTTTACAAAATCATAAAATTGTTTTTCCACGATGGAACTGTTTGAGTTTTATAATAAATTTGGTACCTCCATAATCAAAATAATATGAGGGAGTGGTTATAATATAGACATGTAAAGCCCGTAAATTTAATTAAAAATATATAAAAAATTCAACCATGTAAAATTACATTTTTCACAAAAGTAAATAGGTATTAAATATAAAATGAATACCAAATAATTTAAATTGAGGAAAAAAATCCACTTATGGATTGGATGGTAATTTAATAAAAACCCATTAAAATATAATGATTAAAATTGATCTTAAAATACCATGAATAAATTAATTTTCAGATATAATATCCCAAATAGTAATTATAGACACCCCATAAAGGAAATTATGTTCACAGATCAACACATGTCTCAAATAGAAGAATTTGATAAATAAAGTATGTACCTATTATCCTGAATTCCATTAATATAATTTATACTCATGGATAAAAAAATAAATATATTAATAAAATAAATTAAAACCTCACAGATATCCATTTTCTTTTATAATAATCATATGTAGATACTCTAAATATGAATTCTATAAATATTCCATATCAGGTGTTTATTGTTATGATCATTTATAGTATTTTCATTAAAGTATTATTGATATTCATTCCTCATAATAACTTAATAATTTATCGGTCATTGAAGTATATTATAATTATTTTTTCTAATTATTTATGGTGATTTTAAACCCATGAATGAGTGTTTTAGTTTTTATCCTTTGGGATAAAATTAATAACCAACACATTTCAGTTAATCATGATGATCAAAGGATATTTTCCTTATTAATGAAATTAATATTGATATAAAATATCAATAATATAATAATAATAAATTTTTTACACAATCTTGTTATTTTATATGATTAATTATGTTCCCATAATCATTCATGGAATTAATTTCTAGTATAGTTCTCGTGGGTGGTCAATACAACCCAAACATGAACATGATCTGATATAATTAATGATTATGGGGTGACATTGTCATAATATAATAAAAAAAAGAATAATGATCTTATTTATTTATTATTATTGTGATATATTATATTTATATGTGATTAAGGTAATATTTTATTGCTATGAAAATTTTACACAATTTTAATAAAACATTATCCTCTTAGTAAGCTTGTTTTAAATGGTTTAATTAATTATGATTTTTGGTAGACTATATCCTTAAAATATTGTCCATTTTGTCATAATATAACATTAAAAATATTATAAACATAATATGAGTCCTTCAATATCATCGTTAAGTAATTAATTGTAATGTGTTAAAGGAAAACAAAACATGTTGCGTTGTAGGAGGAGTATGACAATGAACGAATGAAGATTTTATTTTTATAAAGGGAAATGGTAATGAGGGTTTTTTTATTTCCAAAATATAATAAAACTATTTATAATTATTATTATTATTTAAGAATATATTAATTTGAAAAAAAATTCTAAATTCAATGACATAAAGAAAAATATGTTAGTGAGAAGATTGAACTTACATTCAAAACTTTGGGTTTTTTATGTAGGATTCCTTAAACAGATAATCTTAAGATAATATATTGTGATAAAAGGATTATTATATAGGAATGGTATTATAGGTGAATTTAATAGGGTATGTTTTTATGGGTGGTACGGTGTTTTATATTTTTCTTGATGTGGTGGTGAGAGGCAGCTTTTATAAGTGGTGAGAATGGAATTCTTGTAAATATTCTAACAAAATATAAAGGTAGAACATTATATAAATTTATACTGGATCAATAAATCATACATAATTTAGTTTAGGGTGAGATAAGTTCTATAATATCTCAAACACTCAATTATAGAAATGTTTTTATCATGTTTCAAGGGCTTTACCCATTGAATTAATACTTTTTCTATTTTAGCATTTACTAAAGTAACATGTTTTTACCAATGGTAACTGAATAATTATTCCTAAAAATAAAGTTTTTCATATTAGATAACTTATACCTAATTATTATAAATTTATAATTCATTTTTTTTAATATATATAATTTTTAAAATTTTTTTTATTAAAATAATTGTTCATAATATTAAAAAATAATTGATAAAAGTATTACTTGAGTTCTAAACTGTCAACCATAGTTTTTTAAATTATAATAATCATTTTGAAATGTATAATTTATATTTTAAAATAAATATTTTGTTAATAAAAATGTTTCAACAATTTATATATCATAATTATAACCTAATAATTTTATAAAAGTCACTATATTAGTAAAAATGACAAATTACAGCATTCACCAAAATTATTTTATATTAGAAACCGCCAAAAATACATGTAATGATAATATCTTTATTAAAATTTTAAAAGTTTTTTTATTTTTTTAAAATAAAATTATAATATTCAAAAATTAAATTTTTAAATATACATATGAATAAAGGATATTGTAGTGTGATGGTCCATGATATGGTTCTTTCTTGCTATAATATGGTCTTAGGTGTTACATTCTATCACACATAAGTAATATCATCATAATAATTATGGTGTATATTTACTATTATAAAAATGTGTAAATTCATTCCCCATAGCTTCTACATGTTCACAGTTTTCCTCTTCTAGTTTAAAATTTCTCCAAAGGACATTCACCAATTGATTTTTTTATTCCAAAATAATTTCTCTCAAATGTCTAGTATATTGATCAGATCCTCATTAAAAACAACTCAGGATCCACCTCTATTCCTTTATATATGGGATAATGTGTTGGATTTGATATTTATTACCTCATTAATAAAATAAGGATGATAAAAAGTACATTAAAAATTTTAGCCAATATATACAATTAATAATCTATAACTCCAATTCATTCAAGTATTTCATTAGGACCAATTTACCGAGGGGTTAACATCCCATTCATATAAAATATTAAAACCCCCATCAATATTGAAACCATTAAGAATATAGGATACCAAAATTTTAATTCCAATTCATTACATTGATTATCCTCATAGCTCTTTTGTCTTCACTATGATGATTTAATATGATCCAAAATTGTTCTTACATAAATCGTTTTCTCCTTTAAAAACTCAAGGAAAACTAACTTTCTTTCTATAACATCATCCCAACAGGTTGGAGAAAAAAACCTGTTCCCATTAAATTATTTGTTTGGTGACATATGGATCATTGAATGGTATATATTATTGTAAGAAAATTATAAAATAGTTATATAATTTCCCAAAATGATGTGGAAGTAAAGAAAATATGATCTCAATATATCTTTCATTGGTTAGATAGTCTTTTTAGGCCACCCTTCAGCCTTGGGATTGTAGTAGGTACATAAATTTTACTTAATATAAATATCCCTTTAAAAAATCATCCATAATTTATCTATGAATCAAGATTCATAATTAGATATAATCAATATAGGAACGCCATGATATTTTGTGAATTATGTTTTGTAAAATTCTAAAAGGAGATTATTTGGAATATAATTTCAAATTTTCTATTAAAAGGATTGAATTTTTAAGAGGACCAATAATGACCCATATAGAAACATTATTCCTCAAAGTCATTAGTATTCCATTGAAAAATCACATTGTAATATAGTCCCACGTGTACATAGGTATAAGAACAGGTTGAATGAATCACTTTGTATTTACTATTTCAGCCTTTAATTTTTCAAATACTATGTATCTGGACACATATTACACAATTTATCACTTTATACCATCCCACCAAAAAATTTCTCTTAAATATATATTAAATGTGTTACTACCATGGTGTATTAAAAAATTAGACTATTGTGCTTCTTTTAGCAGTTCCATTTTCAACTCTTGTTTGGATGGAATACATAATTTCATCCGAAACATCAACACTACATCTATGTAGATAAAATATATTATTTTTCCATAATTTATTGCATTAATATTCCCTATCATTTTATAATCATTCTTTCTGAAATATGTATCCTTTATAATATGGATGGATTATGATTTTCTTGAAAATGGTGGTATGGATCCCCTTTTATATAAATCATTATATTCATATTTACTTGATCTATGTATATATGATCATTATTAATCATCATCATGGTCCAAACCTCATGGTCCCTCCAACTCAATGCATCATCCATATTTTTTTTCTTCCCAAGGTGGTAGTGTATTGGAAAATAATTTTCTTTTATTAGTTCTAACCATTTTATATTCCCCATGTTGAGCTCCTTTTGAGAGAAGATATACGTCAATCTATTTTTGTATGTATATATATATATCAAATCTTTCTCCATAGAGGTAGTTTCACTATATTTTTGAAGAATAGAATATGGAATCCTGGTCACTGTTAGGAATTTTATAGTTTTATTCATGGATTTCCATTTTCCTAAATCCATTATCTATGACCCTATCATTCTATATAAGGACACAACTAGGTCTGTTCTTCAATACATCCTTATATATTACAAATCCTTCCTTAAATGATAGTAAATTAAATATCGGTTCATCAATTAGTGACATATACATCTCTTCAAAACAAAACTCAAATTCTTTTTGACATGTTAACTAACAACTTTTCCATGTAAAAATAGTTCATGGGTTAGGTAACTAGGTGAATTATTGGAACAACCACTGATAATAACCGCTTAACTCTAGTAATATTTAGAACATTATTAAGTTCATCATTATAGGACATTCTTGGATACCTTTTTATTTTAATGGTCACCATATATTCCATCCTTATAGAAAATATGTCCAAGAAAATAAACATCATTTAGACAAATTTCACACTTACTATAATTCCCATATTATTCATTTTTAGGGTCCCCATTATTATTTGCAGATAGAGCCCATGATATTTATAAATCATAATGTTTATCAAGAATTCATTAATAAATACCACTAAATATTTACAATGATAAGACTTGAATACACTATTAATTATATCAATAAAGAAAATTTTTTACTTGATCTAACATGAATTATCTGAAACATCTAATTTATATTCCTTTTTTGAATATTAATCCTTAGTATATCATCATTATTCACCATCAACTACTGATAACAGGAGTAATGCTCAATTTTTGAAAAGTATTGGGATCTTTTAGGTTATTAAAATAATTTATAAATTCATTTTAAAGGATACTAATTAATTATTTTAGTGGAATTTGTCTATTTATAATGAAATCATAGTTTCATAGGCCCACCATTATTTTTAATTAATAAAGTTGTGGTCTCACATGGTGAAATACTGTGGAGTATAAGTACCTTATCACACAACTCCAAAATATTTTTATTTAAATCCATCAACTATACTTGTTAAATTCTATTGTGAGTTTAATATTTTTTTTGTTTATCATGAATGAGTTCAGTAGAGAACTTAACTACACACTCTGTTGGATGATAATGTAATTCTTTTTTTAAAAAAATCAAGGATTTTTTTACCACCATTACATTCTCTATTATAAGAATATATTTATTATCCATATAATGATCTGGATATTACACTATTCCTTATCTTATCTAAAGAATCTTACAGGGGTAGTATATATAAATGATTTACGTGACGAAAGTCCCCCTCTATAGGCATGATATTCACCTCACCTTCATGAATCGTAATCCTCTTCTCTTGGTGATAATTGTTTCCATTATAAATCGAAATATAATCATTAATAAGGATCATATCAAAGTAAACCATATATATAATATCAAATTCTATAAAGAAGTTATTATCATTCATCATGATTATAAATTCCTATGAAATATTTTTTTCAATATTATTCCAACATGATGTCTTAATTGATAACTCACTTGCTGGGCAGATAGAGATATATCTAATGTTCATGGAAAATATGAAAGATATAAAATATGGGGAAAATGGATAAAGAAATAAAAAAATTAAGACTTTGAGGCTGTAATAGAGTTATCCACCATCACATTACTAAGAACAAACATATTTGATTTGGAAATCACATTATCTTGGCCTTAATCCCATGTACTTGTCTAAGATAAATTCCATTAATGTTTTCTGTAGTAGATTACAAAACATACATTATCCTTACAGTTACTTAATTGAACATTAAGATATTCTACCATACCATTCCATTGAAGATCTTGATGGACATTTTCTTCAATCTTCTGAAAAGACTCAGATTCCCTTCCTGGAAGTCCAAGGGTGTATCATTGCACAATTATCACACAAAAATTTGTTTTGAATTTTATAAAATCCAACTTATCATTTGTGGAAAATAACATCAATCCTTTATTACCCTTTTATACACAATTATTCAAATGATGCTCAAATAACCTATTTTTATTGTTATGACCCTTGAATAAATACACCATATATAACACATTTTTAATTTAAATAGTTCTTTAGACTGTATCATCAAATGATGAAAAGGTTTGAGATATCAATTTTATTCAAAGGCATGACTTTAACCTACCAACTAAATAATAAATTTTATATTATACTCCAAAAGCCTAGAAACCAGAGAACCTAGTCCTAAGAACCTTATTATATAAAAATAAACAGAGTCAAACATGTAGGGGCTCTTACAATGTCTTGGGTACATGACACCATACATGTCCACATCAGCATTTGAGACACAAAAACTAGGGATCGTGAAAGACCACATTGCATCCATCGCTAGAATCGCCTGCTTAGATAAAGCATCCGCTACTTGATTGGCTTCCCGATAGGCATGTGATATAGCCAGTTGCAAATGAGCAACTTTGGCGAGGCATGAAACCCAATGGGGCATCACTCACCAGGGCACATTGCGGGATCGCGACTCCAATGCATGAACCACAAGATATGAGTCTGACTCAATCCATAACATGTTCCAGTTAAATCTAACAGCATACCCGAACTCATGAATAATCACCCAGAGTTCAGCTTCATAGGAAACTCCAACATCATTAAAACGATAAAATCATCCCTTAATAAAGCCACGGTATGTGCAAAAGACACATCTACACCCTGATAATCCTAGTGAACCAGCTGCGGCTCCATATACATTCACCTTGAGCCATGGAATGAAAGGAGGTCTCTAAAAAAGGTACATAAGAACCTCGGGTTTCTGCAGCCGACCAGAGACACCAAGCAACCTAAGATCCCATAGATTATAAATGATGTTAGACCTCACACCTGTTTAAGTCTTGGAGGAAGCCTGGACCTCCCTATGAACTGCTGTCATTCCATGCAGAACATGGATGCACCTGATGTCAAACAACGCCGCATTCTCGGAAGCCTAAACGGCCGCAAACAAGGCTGCAAGAGACACTAATAGAAAGTTACCTTTCTTCTCACTACATGTAAACCTAGACAGCCCTGCCAACAAGTCATGTAGCAGCATATTCCGATCAAAATAAATCCAAAAAAGGCCTCCAATATAGACCCATAACTAACCAGCATAGCTGCATTCAACAAACAGATTATGGGCACACTCTTCAACAGCCATACATAGATGACAATCTGAAGCAAGATGAAATCCAGGCCACTTGAGCTGATCATGAGTGGGCACCCTATTTTTTCAAATGCGCCAAAGAAACAAGAAGCGAGAAGTCTGGATGAAGATGGTTTTGAATTCAATCAGCCAAGCAGGTGAATGATAGGATCCCCCACAAACCATCCAATAAAATTCCCGGCTATTGAATTGCCCATTATGGTTATGCCTCTATATCACCATATCACGATCCATAAAGGGATAATTTTGAATTTTCTTTTCCACCTGAGAAGGGACCATGCTACGAATGGAATGTATGTAAGAAATAATGTCAGCAATAGAAAAATGCCATTTATCATAAGGAACATCCATGCTATCCTGCAATGGCCTCTCAAGCCATGCTGTACTCCAGCAGTTGAGAGGAGATTCCCTGCAAACCAACCATTTGATGTCATGAGGAATGATCCTGAAAGAGAATTTATGAGATTCCCAAACCGATGATGCAATGTAATTCCGCTGCCCATTAAGGAGCCTTCTTGTAAATCTATTATGCAAGAAATCATTATACCCATCCTTGGAAATCAGATCCCATGTGAAATTCCGAATGAGCCCATCATTAAAATCCCTAAGGCCCTTAACCCTACGGCCCCCAAGTCAATAGGCTTGATGGATTCCTTCCAGGAAACATTGAGAAGATTCCTCTCATGGACTGACCCAGTCCAAATGATGTTTCTAATAATGGCTTGAAGCTCTTTATTTTTTTTAATTAAAAACCACCATTAGTCCAAATATCCCTTAAGATGATAGACATCCACGATGAATTTTTCCTTTTCATACATCCAAATGTGAGAAATATTTTCATTAGGGAATTGATCTGTTGTTCAACTACCAATTGATTAATAATTTCGATAAATTATGGGGGTTGTTATCGTATGATTTTTTCCAACATAGTTACACAATTTTGTGGATAAATAAATCTGTCTATGATTTTGATAATAATTTTCACTACCTGGGTCAAGTACCCTAATATGGATATGAACTAATTATCCTTAACTCCATATTAATTAACATTTTCAGGGATAATATCCCCATATTGACTACAAGTGTTGGTATGGTTACCCTTCCTCTTGATAGTATTCATATTTCTAAAATTTTATATACATAATTAGTTCATGATATTGAATCTTAAAATGAAATTCATATTATATTTTATAGTGTTTTCCTTGTAAATATTCATGGGTTTTCATAGTACATGTTATATCTATCTAGGTTCCTAAAAATATAATCCCTAGGATTCCTACTCAACTTTCTCTGATAAAAACTATAATATCCAATAATTCTAAAACCTAGAGACCATGGTTATATTAAATTATTGGTATAGAATAGAAGAGTTTATATATGATCTATGATCTTAATATTCTTAAAATAATAGATACATACAAGAATTTAATTTGAAAACATAATATGAAATGTGAATTAATTGATAGAACATAACTATACCTTCCATCGTATCATTAAAAATTACAAATATTCCTCCTCTAGGTTTTCTATGAAAAGGGAGAAAATAAGGGTGAACTCAGATTCTTAGTGAGGATTAGCATATAATGGAAGCTATCATAACATAACTTTGGTATAAGTGATATAGTTGGAATAAATAAACAATATCAATCCATAATTAACAGAAATAGATTGGATAATATATTACTTAAAATAAAAGGAAACATGGATAACAATAATCGATGAGCTCATACCAATGGATCACAAAATATCAGACCTCAAAACATGCTTTCAAGGCATTATACCAAGACACTATATTATTAAATGGAGAGTTATAAACCAAAAATTATATGGTTTTGTATTATGAGACCTATCAATTATTTGGTGGGATATGTAATTATAGGCCCCAAACATCACCTAATTAAGTCCAATAAATTCACCATAAGATTAAATAAGTCATTTTTACCATTCCATAAGGAACCTATAGAAAAATAAAAATGGTTTATCCATATAATGAAAAATAAAAAAACAAATAAATCCCCATTACATAAAATATAATGGATTTATAGGGGAACATAACCTAATAAAAATATAAGTTGTGTGATATCATCAAAGTAACATAAATTACCCTTTTCATAGAAATATAGTGGTTATATTAATTTAAATGATTTGGGTTATCCATGGAATATAGTAATTAGGATCTATAGTTTTCATTAGTGTGAGGCCAAGCCAATATTATGATAAATCCTTAATAATGCTCTATAAAGAGCATTTGAATATTCCAAATAATATTCCCTTTGAGTGTCTAGCCATGTTTGTAGTGTTATTCCCACTTTTATGCATTATATTACTAATTTAGACAAGTCTCATCCATCCATTTTAAATGTTATTACACCTAGGTTAATCTATTCAATAGACAAATCCGTATTCTATTATCTAGATTATGATGTATTTTCTAGTAAACTACAAAAAAATTCACATTATTAAAAATAAGGATGGTCTTACATGTGTGGAAAAGATTGAGTTCTATAATGGTTTTGGGAAATGTAGAAACAAAAATAAAAAAACATAGGGTAATAATAAATACATTTAAATCCATTTAAATTCATGATTAATATAAAAAAATTTATAATCTATAAATTTATACACCACACAAAAGTAAATAAGTCATGAATATAACATGATTAACAAAGAAAATAAATTGAGACAGAAAAACCCCATATATGGCCTGGGTAGAAATTAAATCAAAACCCATTAAAATAGAATTCATAAAATTTATCTTTAAATACCTTAACAAAGAAATTTAAAGATAAAATTTCCCAAATAGGTATTATATACACCTCATAAAAGAAATTATGTGCACAATATTAAACATATCTCGTATATAATAATTTGAGATGGAAAACCCTAACCTATTGTCCTAACTACCATGAACATACTTTAACCTCCTATATCACAAACATAGATTAATTAATAACTTAATTAAAAACATACTCGTACCAATTTTAATTTATACTCTTTAGAAATACTCACTCTCTATGCGAATTCAACATATTTTCATCATCAGTTGTTCATATTTTTGATCAGCTTTACTAGTTTCATAATAGTAGTGGGTTTATTCATTATTATTCTATGTATCATCATTAATAGGTAATTAGAGTTTATTTTATGTATTAAATAAAATTATTTCTGGCGATTCAAATTAATTTCATTTGTTTTTAATCATTATCCTCGAAATTCAAATTGAAATTGGTAATAATCATGTTTTAGTGATTCTTGATGATTGAAGGGTGTTTTTATATTTATGAAATAAATATTTATATCATTTATTTAAAAAAAATCAGTATTTGAAAAATTATTTTATATTTTATGATTAATTATGTTCCAAAATTCATTTATGATATAAATCTATAGTATGACTTATATAGGTTGTTAAACAGACATAAACATGATTATTCATGGAATTAATAAATTATTATGACTTGGTTTTGTAGTAATATCATTATACCAGAAAAATAATGATATTATTTATTGATTATTATTGTGATATAACATAATTTTATATAAATTAAATATTAACTAATGGTTATTAAAATATTACACAATCCGAATAAAATATCATTCTCTTAGTATGCTAGTTTTAAAAAATTAAATTAAGGATGATCTTTTTTTGGTCATATCATTAAAAGGTTCTCACATTTTATATAAATTAACCATAATGATATCTTGAAATTAATATTTACACTTTATTATTAAATTTATATCCATACATGTAATTTGGGGAAGGAAAACGAAATATGTTGCATTGTGGAGGCGGCTGTCGACACAACACATGAATGATAGTTCTGTTTTTTACTTAGGTAAAGGATAAAGGTGGTTAGTTTCTATTTAAAAAATATGAAACACATTTTTTTTCTATAAATCTGAAGTCATCATACATTATTGGAAAAAATAAATGTGAAATGGAATGAAAAAAGGAAAAGATGTTATCAAAAATGTTGAACTTAAGCTAAGAACATTGGGTTACACTTAGAGGATTAATTAGAAAAGTATGACATGGTTTAATATTTATTGACCATCATATTATGATATTTAAAGTGAAATATATGTATATTAATGATGGTATATTTTATGGAGGAAACTGAATTTTTATATTGGTATTGAAGGGGTGGTGAGAGGCCATTTTTATACGCGTTGAGAAAGGAATTTTTGTAAATATTTCAACTTAATATCAGGGGTAACATTTTATATATGTAAAATGGATACAAGAAAAATTAATGTAGGGTGATTTATGGTACATTATATCCAAAAAAATCAATTATAACAATGTTTTATTCGTGTTTTAAGACCATTTCCAATTTAATTACCACTTTTACAATTTTCCCTTTTGTCCTGGTAACTAGTTTTTACTAATGGTAACAAAATCATTATTCCATAAAATAAAGTGGTACATATTAAAAAATTAATTAATAATAATTATAAATTATAAATAATTTTTTTATTCAATTTATATATTAATTTAATATTAATATTAATATAATAAATGAATAATATTTAAAACATTTTTTTATAAAAATATTACTTGAGTTATAAAATACCAATTGTAATCAATAATAAATATATTTAAATTTTTAATATAAATTAACCTAAAAAGATTTTTAATTAAAATGGTTTCATAAATTTAAATTTTATAATTATATAAAAGTTATGGTGTAAAATTTGTACTGTTAGTAAGAATAGAATATTCCACTATTGAAATAAAAATTGATTTTTTTTGAAAAATTGAAAAAAATAATACTCTTAAGCTAATATATTTATGATAAATTCAAGAATAAATTTTATTTTTTAAAAATAATATTCTTAAATTATTCTTTAAAAAATAATTTTGAATGAATTATCCTTAGAGTTTCATAATCTAGGATATAGTGTTTACCTACTATAGTTGAGTTTTGGTATTAAAAATTCTACATTATTCAATGGTTTAGGATCTCTCACACCATTCATAGAAAAATGGGACCAACATTCAATCAATTGAGATGAATAAGATATATAAAAAATATATATCATCTAGTCTGACCAAACATCATGGATCCACAAATCAGCAAATGGGAAGATCGAGGAATTCATTAAATAATTCTTTAACGTTATACAAAATATGGTGGGAAACATATGAAAATATGGCCTGAGATACTCTCTATTTACCTATAGGGACACCATATGATGACATGGTTACACATCTAAGCGACACCTTACTTCCTCATATATGGAATAAAAGTAGCAATTCCAATATACGTTCAAATTCCATCAATCTATAAAGACATATATGATCATTTGACGTTAGAAAACAGGTCCTAGGTATATTTGGCTATGTTGGAAGTCCATAATAAGAACAGTCTCCAAGTACTACATAACCATGAGGCTCATAATATTTGATTTAACTAATAATTCAACATTATTCCATCTCTCTTTTCTCTGGGTTAACTTGATACCAGTATTTGATCACACCAATGAAAAATAGAATGAATCCATTCAATTTAGATCCCATATTGGAATTCCCATTCATCATTCTCATAAATTGATTAGCTTTTATGGGAAATATTTCATGGCTCCCGCCAAAAATCAATTTCTGAAGAATAACTTTGTGTAACATTCACATTATCTCAAAGATCCTCACTATAAGATGTTAAAATACATATTCATGTAACATCTTGCATGAATATGAATGTTATGAAACACAAATATTCAATTGGAGACTATAAAACAAAAACTCATTTCCCTTCTATGTGACTCTAAGTAACTAGAAATGGGTCTTTAGCACATGAACCTAAACCATGCAAGAGATGAATCTGGATACAAAACAATAAATTTCATAACATATAATCTTCATAATATGATTATAAAATATTTTGTCAACATCTAGGGCACACATAGTTAAAATACACCAACTTTGGACATAGATTCAAGACATTAAATTATGTCACTAACATATTTCTACATAATTCTTAAATTATTGAACTAGTTCAAAGTCCCCAAACCAGATTATAATTTCATTATGGTATTAGATTCTTACTATACTATTCATATAATAACTATTTATGGATTGATTCCCATTTCATGAAAAAATATGGATTATCTTATCATTCATCAAAGGCCGAGTGGCTATTTAAATCTCATCAGCCTATAGTTTTCTGGATGATTAGTTCCCTTCTATCAGGTTCCACTTTCCCAACTAACATTGATATTGAAATACTACTGAGAGATAAGTCTACCCTCATTATAATATTGATATGACCTTATAATGTGACTAAAAAATAGTCTACCACCAATTTTGTTTAACTCTCACCCAACATCCAATTTAGTTCACCTTCACACATAAAATATTACTCAATTTCGACCACCATCATCTTTTATGTCTGCACAGAGTCCTCTGTGTTGATTAAACATCACTTGTGTAACGGCCCAAAGTTTTTCAATGGAAATTATCTTATTATAATTATTTCATAAAATCACATTAAAACACAACATAATGAACTACTAAGTGCTAAGTGACCTCTAAACATAATTTTGTCACTTATATGTTTTGAATTTTAAAATTCTGACATACATGGTTTTGTACAAGATGATTTATGGAGTCTAATAAAACAAAAATAATTTGGTGAATAGTAACCTACCCTTATGAATAGTAACATAGCCTTATGAATAGTATTATGACCCTTATGATTAGTAAATCATCCAACATATGATTAACCTTACCCATGAATAATTAACTAAAATTTAGACATCTTAGAAAGTTACAATATGACCTTAGTAAACGTTTTGGTACTTTGTAAGTCATAAATAATTAATTATAAATAATTAACTAATTTGAAAGAAAAATTATTTTCTTAAAATGTGTTCATTAATTACAAAATCAATGTCTTATATTCTTTAGATAATTTTATATGAACCTATGTAATTTTTTAAAGAACTATAAAATCAGATTTAATTTTAAAAACTATTTTTGTAAAGTTAATTATGATTTTAATTAAATATTAAATTAATAATATTTAGAAAATTATATTTGAAAAATGGACTTCATTTTTGGATTCAACACGTCGAAAAATGGTATGGGTAAATTTTTGGGTTTTTTATGAGATACTAAAAACTTTTATGAATACTGAAATACCATAATTTACAAAATAAGCTAAATAGCTAATTATAGAGTCATGGGTGATGTTTTTCTGATGTAATCCCACTTGGTCTAGGATCACATGAAAAAATTACTATAATTTGTCATTGAGGACTCACTATTCATTGTCTTAGGGGAATTTAATAAACTAATGTGTTTTATATTAATGAAACCCCTCTATCCTACACTATAAATACCACTCTTCACACCCACATTTCCTCACACATCTCAATATCCAAACCTTCTCTAAACACTACCCAAACCTTTTCTTTATCCCATATCCCACGTTCTAGTGCTTTTGGTCTCATAAAATGTCCAAGCCTGGCTTCCTTAAGGAGGATCTCAAGAGGAAGATTTAAGATGTAATTTCTCTCCCTCTTATCATTTAATTTCCTTTCAAGTTCAAGTTCATTTCTAGATCTCTCCCCACTTATATTCAACTAAATTGAATTTTAACTCAAGTATTAAACATCTACTTGAATGTTATGATTCTAATGGGATATTATATTGTCCAACCATCTTTCCCTCTTCCTTTTATTTTTTTAATGAGAACGTTGTTCGTGAGGAATTAATTTTTCATCTTCAAGAATGACATGCTTTATTTTTCCATTTATACCATAATATCTGGTAATGAAAACATTTTTATGGTTGAACCAGAACATTTTATATGTATTATCTCCTATTTAATGTTCTAGAACTAACTTATGACCATAGTTCTAGTGATAAAATAAAACAAGTTCATTATGATTGAAAAATCGCTCTAATTAACCCAAACAATAATCATTTAATTCTTATCTAATGATTCATCCACATGGATGTAATATAATTCATTACAAGATCATCCAAAATCAGGTAGTATCATTAATTACATGTAATATCAGTTCTGGTTGTTTACCCATGTTGTACCCCAACTTCAATTTAAGAATACAAGTGAACCACTCAAAGAAACCAGAAAAACAAACATTCCCAAATAATGTTTTTAAACACTTTAACAAATCCAAAGGCACATAATTTCACTAATTGGAACTATAATGAACCATATTAATGTACACAAGGTCAGGGATCTATAATTAATAAATATAATTTCATTGTACATGACATTAAAGATAAAGAAGCATTCAGGTACAAGGTATGGGCAAATTCTTGAACTCAAATTTCATCATTCGGTTTATCCCTCTTTCACTCCCTTTTTGATATGGTTACTCCATAAAAATCATTTATTCATCAGTTCATTTCATTTTCTGGGATATAAATTTTCTACACTATTGTTTATGTGAAACAGAATGTTTTTAAAAAGAACTCTTCTTCTAATAACTCACCTTTTACTTCTCATTCAAGGCTGATGGTTCTTGTATCATGTATGTTATTCCCTCTTTGTTTTGGGAACCCAAAGTTTATGAATGTGTTCTTATGAGATGAAACCCATTCCATTTCATGGGTTAGATATGTTCATCATTGATTTATGTTCTATGTTTCATCCATGATAAGGATAATATCATGATGTGACAGGTGCTCCCAGAATTCTATAGCACAATATGAATGTTTGAATGTGACGGGTGCGCCCGGAATTATACAGCACTCCAATGCATTGGGTAAAGTGATGAATGTCATGATTAAATGTGAAATGTTGTGTTAACAAGATTCTAGCTTGTTTAACAAGTATGTTTTGTAGTTAACCAATAAGACATGATTTACGTTTTTATGCATTTCCACATTTCAAGCATTATATTTTTGGTTCCTCTCATGTTCATCATATCTTCCATGTTATGATTATGCTC
This sequence comes from Viscum album, assembly GCA_963277665.1. Taxonomy (NCBI): domain Eukaryota; kingdom Viridiplantae; phylum Streptophyta; class Magnoliopsida; order Santalales; family Viscaceae; genus Viscum; species Viscum album. The sequence continues at coordinate 608,057,619 of OY728125.1, forward strand.
ACTCCATGATATATTGCTCATATCTATCCTATTACTGGGATTCTAGATCACCCCTTTTGATTTATATCCACATTTAGATACATGTATTATGGAGGGTACAAGTGCCAATAAGAAACTAGAGAAGAATAAATTAAATAAATGTTTATGCTTTATGTTGTAATTTCTATATATGGTCCTAGTTTTTCCAAGACTCTAAATCGTTGGATCCTCTATGTGAAATAATATTATGTTGTTTATATTTAAAATGATTTAATATTAATGTAAAAAAAGTTAGGGTCTCTATAGTTGGTATCAGAGGTGGAACCCAGCCTTAAGTGCAGTGCACTGCCTGGGTTGAGATGTAGGTCCCATAATGGGGACTTTGTGCTCTAAAGGGGGGTGATTGTAACATCCCCAAATGATAAAGGGTTAAATGGATAAATGATATGACTAATGTCAACAAGGTTCACCTTTTTTTTGGGTGCCTGTCTGATTAGAACTCCATAGTTAAGCGTGCTTGTCTTGGAGTAGTGATCGGGATGGGTGAACATCTCCGAAGATTCCCAGGTTGTGTGTGAGTGAGGAAAAAACACACTGAAAAGGACATGTGTTGGAACATGGGGATAGTAATTAGTTAGATAACTCATTTGGGAATGTGGGTGGGACCTAGGGTGGGGCCCATGTGTCGGCGGGGCAACTGGTGGTCGGGACTCAGTTGTCACATTTGGTATCAGAGCGAATGTTTAGTTAAAATGGGAATTAGGATTAGTTAACCCTACAGAAAACCTCTATCATGAGACTAAGTATAAAAATTAACATAAGAATATTTACATAGGGATCATATATGTTATGTTTTTGGTATAAATAGTTTAAATTAATAAGTTATTCATGAATTTTTTACTTATGTTTTGTTCTAACCTTTTTAATTTTAGAAAATGGTGGGAACTAGGAGAAATCATGCCAACAACTCGTGCGAGGGCCAATGCAATGTTTTCCAAAACGACATCCCCAATTATTTGGGAGGTGGAGTTCAAAACTTCATTGCGATTCTTAACCAATTATCTCTGGTTATAAACAATAACCTTAATAATGGTGAAATTCCTCCTTCACTAAAGAGGGAGAAACTGGCTATCGAATGTTTTATGCGGCAACGACCACCGATGTTTTGTGGATCTTCTGATCCACTAGTTGCGGAACGGTGGGTCAACTCCATGGCGACGAACTTTTCTATTCTTCACTGTTCCTAGATAGAGAAGGTGACCCTACCTGTTTATCGTCTAGACGGAGAAGTCGATCAATGGTGGGATTTGATTAATAACACCAAGCCAAGGGGGGAAATTGAACATATGAAATGTGAGTAATCTATGAAAATTATTCTTAACAAGTATTTCACAAGAACTCTTCACACGAAGATGGAGAGAGAATTTATAGACCTCTTGCAAAAAAGAAGGAGAATCTGTAAAAACCTATGAAGCAAATTTCACAAGGCTTGAAAGGTACGCTTCGGGTTTTATTATCAACAATGATAGCAAAATTTATAGATTCTTTAGTGTATTAAATCCACACCTTTGAAACGATCTTTCAATTTGAGATTTTGGGAGTTATGAAGAAGTGGTTCGATGTGCTCTCAAAGTAGGTATAGAGTTTGGAGAATGGTCCCATGGATATGAAGATAAGAAATGAAATATGGAGTTTCAAGTTGGAGGATCTAATGACAAAAATGGGAAGAAATCTCAATGACCCACATGCCAAAAATGAGGGATGTTGCACCATGAGAACTACCTCAAAGGGATGGGGAAATGCTTCAATTGTGGGAAAGAAGGACACCATGCTCAAGAGTGTCGAAAATACATGAAAAGAATAGAGAATGTAGCTGATGAAAGGAGAGAACAACTCATGGTTCAATTCTACAACTTTAGGGAGCTATGGAACTATGAAAACCGGTGCACTAAACCTTGTTCTCTCGAGGGTAATCAACATCAGTAGCCACATAAGCCAATGGAACAAGGGAAGGCTTATGAAATCACTACTACGGAAGTGGAGTTAGATAATGAAGTCGTAAAAGGTACTTTTCCTATTCACTCAAGAATGGAAAAATTCTTATTTTATTCTGGTTCTGCACATTTTTCTATATCATGAATGTTTTCTAGAACTATAGAATCACAGCCCTGAAACCTTGAGGTAGAGATATCTGTAAAAACACCAAGTGGTGCAATCATTACTACCCAAGTGTTTGACTCTTCTCCTATTGGCATTTGTGAGAAGATTCTTCTGGAAAATCTCATAATACTTTCCTTGGTGGAATTTGACGCTATAATGGGAATGGATTGGATCTCGTTATATATAGAACATATCAACTATCGGGAAAAGGAAATATCATTTTATATTCCGAACCATCCCATGATCCTCTAAAAATTCAAGGAAGATCATGAATCTCCTATAAAAAATCCTTCAATGGTGTGGGTGTTGATTCCCTATGAAGAAGCATACCTCACCCAAATGGTTGAGTTAAAGGAAAGTTCCAACCTTGAGAAATTACCATCATATGGGAATACAACGATGTATTTCCTGAAGAGTTACCCAAAATTCCCATGGATCATGAGGTTCTGTTCTCAATTGAACTCATACGCGGAGATACTCCTATGTCAAAGTGTCTCTATAGGATGGCTCTTATCGAACTGGAGGAGTTAAAGAATCTTCTGCAAGAGCATCTGGACAAAGGGTTCATATGCCCTAGTGCATCACCTTGGGGTGCACTAGTGCTCTTTGTGAAGAAGACGGATGGAACAATGTGGCTATGAATCGATTATTGAAAACTCAACAAGATCACCATAAAGAACAAGTATCCTCTCCCAAGGATTGATGAATTTTTCAACCAGTTATGATGAGCTCAATACTTCTCAAAGGTGGATCTTCGTTCTGGATATCATCAGGTAAATGTTAATAATGAAGATATTCAAAAGACTGAATTCCGTACAAGGTATGGTCACTATGAGTTTTTGGTGATGCCCTTCGGACTTACTAATGCCCCAGAAATCTTCATGGATTAGATTGATAGAGTCTCTATACATTACGTTGACAAATTTGTGGTAGTGTTTATTGATGATATTCTAAAATACTCCAAGAGAAATGAAGAACATGAAGAACATCTATGACTTTTGTTGGAGACAATAAGAAAGGGTAATTTGTACGCCAAGTTCAGAAAGTGAGACTTTTGGATGAAGAAAGTCACGTTCTTGGGAAATGTGATCACAAGTGAGGGAATTTATGTGGATCCTTCAAAAAAAGGCAATTGAGGAATGGACCAGGCCCTCTACTATCACAGAATTCCATTGTTTTCATAGATTAGGTGGGTACTAATAAAGTTTTATGAGAATAGTCTCATGATTGTCAACCCGCTAAAAATTTTAACAAGGAAAGGGGTAAAGTATATATGGATGGAAGAATGTGAGGTAATCTTCAGAGAGCTAAAGAGAAGGCTGATCACTGCACCTGTACTCACACTACCAAAAAGTGGAGAAAGTTTTGTGATATACAGTGATTCATAAAATAAATGACTGGGTTGTGTACTCATGAAAAATTACAATGTGATAGATTACGCCTCACAGAAGATGAAGATCCATGAGCAGAACTACCTGACACATGATCTAGAGTTGGCAGCCGTGATTTTTGCCTTGAAAATCTTGCGGAACTAGCTTTATGGAGAGAAGTGTGACATATACACCAACCACAAGAGACAAAAGTATATATTCACACAAAAGGATATAAACATGTCTCAAAGGAGATGTTTAGAGCTAATAAAGGATTATGATTAATATTTTCACTATCATCTTGGAAAGGTGAACAAGGTAGCTGATGCACTATGTAGAAAATGAACCTGCTACACTATCCATGATGTGGATTGAGAAAGACCTGTTATTCTTGGATATGCAAAGAATGGATTTGGAGATAATAAGGGTAGGGGATACATTCTACCTTTACCAAATGATTATGAAACCATCCATCCAAGAGAAGATTGAGTAAGAACAAATGGATAATATGGAGATACATAAGAGGTTGAATGCAATAAAGGAAGGGAATCTGCAAGAGTTCCAAATCGACGATTATGGTGGGAATCGGTTTGGAATGCACCTTTGTGTGCCTTCATCACCCAGGATAAATAAGGAGCTATTGGAAAATGCCCAAAGCTCCAAATTCTCTATCCATCCTCGGAGTACCAAGATGTACCGTGATACGGGAGAACACTTCTTGTGGGATAACATAAAGAGGGAGATTGCATAATATATATCAAGGTTCTTGGTATGTCAGCAAGTTAATGCTGAGCAAAAAAAAGTCCAAAGGTATGATCCAACCATTTCCAACAGCTATGTGGAAATGGGAAGATGTTACTATGGACTTTGTCACGGATCTCCCAAAGACGTCAAAGGGAAATAATGCAATATGGGTTGTGGTTGACCGACTCACCAAGACTGCCCATTTTATCGCTATTCAGGAATACCACTCTCTTTAACAACATGCAAAGAAATATGTGAAGGAAGTGGTGCGACTTCACGGTGTTCCACTCTCAATTGTCAATGACCATGACCTAAGGTTCAAATCTAATTTCTAGAGGATCCTTCAACATTCTTTGAGTACTAAATTAAATTTCAGCATGACCTATCACCCCCAAACTGATGGCCAGCCTGAAAGAACTATTCAGACACATGAAGATATGGTAAGAGCCTTCTATATAGAATTCAAAGGTGGATGGGATCAACATCTCCAACTGGTTGAGTTCTCATAAAACAATATCTTCCACTCGAGTATTCAGATGGCTCCATATGATGCTCTGTATGGAAAGCGATGTAGAACTCCAACCTGTTGGGATGAAGTTGGATAAAGAAAGATACTTGGACCTGATCTTGTTCAAGAGATGATAGAGAAGGTTCAATTTATCGAGAAACACATCAAATCTCCTCAATGTCAGTATAAGAGATATGCTAACAACCGTCGAAGGGACTTGGAGTTTGATGTAGGAGGTAAAGTCTTCCTTCGAATATCACCATGGAAGAGAGTCTTGTGGATCAGGAAGGAAGGGAAGCTAAGACCAAGGTTTATTGGCCCCTTTGAAATCCTTGACCGCATAGGAACAGTGGACTATTATCTTTCACTTCCACCGAATATGGAACATTTTTTTGATGTTTTGGATGTATCAATACTGAGGAAGTGCATACTAGACCCCTCACATGTACTAAACTTAGAGGTGGTGCAGCTGGAAGATGATCTCTTCTGTTAGGAGCACCCAGTAAAGATTCTAGATTAGAGAGATAAGGTTTTATGCAACAAGACAACCCATCTTTTCAATGTGCTCTGGAGGAACCATATGTTTAAGGAAGTAACATGGGAACCAGAAGAGACAATGAAGGAGAAGTACCCTCACCTGTTTGTGTAAAGTGAAATTTTAGGGGTCAAATTTCATAAAGGGGGAAGAATGTAACGACCCAAAGTATTTCAATGGAAATTTCCTTCTTATAATTATGTCATAAAATCACATGAAAACACAACATAATGAACTACTAAGTTCTAAGTGACCTATAAACTTAAGTTTTTCACTTATATTTTTTGAATTTTGAAAATCTGACACACATGGCTGTGTTCAAGATGATTTTTGGAGTCTAATAAAACAAAAATAATTTTTGGCGAATAGTAACCAACCCTTATGAATAGTAACATACCCTTATGAATAGTAATATGAACATTATGAATAGTGAATCATCCAACATAAGAGTAACCTTACCCATGAATAATTAAATAAAATTTAGACATCTTAGAAAGTGAGAATTTGACCATAGTAAACATTTTGGTATTTTGTAAGTCATAAATAATTAATTATAATTAATTAGTTTATTTAAACGAAAAATTATTTGCTTAAAATGTGTTCATTAATTATAAAATCAGTTTCTTATAGTTTTTAGATAATTTTATAATAACCTACGTAATTTTTGAATGCACTATAAAATCAGTTTTAATTTTCAAAACTATTTTTATAAGAAAATTATGATATTAATTAAATATTAAATTAATAATATTTAGAAACATAATTTTGGAAAATGGACTTCATTTTTTTATTCTACACATCAAAAAATGGTAGTGGTAAATTTTTGGGATTTTTCTGAGATACTTGAATTTTTGATGAATAGTGAAATTCCATAATTTACAAATTAAGAAAAATAAGCTAATTATAGAGTCATGGGTGATTTTCTGCTGATGTAAGCCCACTTGGTCGAGGATCACATTATAATATTACTATAATTTGTCATTGATGACTCAATATTTCTTGTCTTAGGGGAAATTAATAAACTAATGTATTTTATATTAAGGAAACCCCTCGCCCCTCCACTATAAATACTACTCTTCACACCCTCATTTCCTCACACCTCTCAAGATACAACCCTTCTCTAAACTCTGCCCAAAACATTTCTCTATCCTCTACCCCACGTCCATGATCTTCTGGTATCATCAAAAGACCAAGCCTAGCTTCCTTAAGGAGGATCTCAAGAGGATGATATAAGAGGTAATTTCTCTTCCTCTTCTCCTTTAATTTCCCTTCATGTTCAAGTTCATTTTTTGATCTCTCCCCACCTATCTTCATATAAATTGTATTTCAACTCCATTGTTATAAATCTACTGGAATTTGATGATGATAATGGGATATTATATCATCCAACCCTATTTCCCTCTTCTTTTTATTTTATTAAAGAGAACGTTGTTCATGAGGTGTTAATTTTTCACCTTCAAGAAGGACATGCCTTCTTCTTCCATTTATACCTTCAGATCAGGTCATGAAACCATTTTTTAGGTTGCACCAGATACTTTTATATGTATTATCTCCTATTTAATGTTCTGGAACTAACTTATGTCCATAGTTCTAGTGATAAAATAAAACAAGTTCATTATGATCGAAAAATCGCTCTAATTAACCCAAACAATCATCATTTAATTCTTATCTAATGATTCAAAAACATGGATCTAATATAATTCATTACAAGATAATCCAAAAACCTTTAATATCATTAATATAATGTAATATCATTTTGGGATGTTTACCCATGTTCTACCCAAACATCAATTTAGAATACAAGTGAACCACTCAAAAAAACCATAAAAACTAACGTTCCCAAATAATGTTTTTAAACACTTTAACTCATCCAAAGGCACATAAAATCAATTAATGAAATGATAATGAACTATAATAATGTAAACAAGGTCCTTTAATTCTAATTAATTAGTATAATGTCATTTCTTAGGACATTAAAGAGAAGGAAGCATTCTGGTACAAGGTAAGGGGAAATTCTCGAACCAAAATTTCATCCTTCCGGTTCTCCCTCTTTCACTAAATTTTTCATATGTTTACTCCATAAAAATCATTTTGTCATCATTTACATTAATTTTATGGGATATAAATGTTCCTTACTATTTTTTATGTCAAACAAAATGTTTTCAAAAGAACTCTTCTTCTAATAACTCACCTTTTACTTCTCATTCAAGGATGATGATTCTTGTATCTAGTATATTATTCCCTCTTTGTTTTGGGAACCCAATGTTTATGAATGTGTTATTATGAGACGAAACCCATTCCTCTTCCTGGGTTATTTATTTTCATAATTTATTTATGTTCTATGTGGCATGAATGATAATGATAATATTATGATGTGATGGGTGCACATGAAATTATATAACGCAATATGAATGTTTGAATGTGACGGGTGCGCCCAGAATTATACAGCACTCCAATGAATTGGGTAAAGTGATTAATCTCATGAGTAAATGTGAAATTCTTTGAGAATAATATTCTATTTTGGTTCACATGTATTTTTGGTAGTTAACCACTAATACATGATGTTTGATTTTTATACATTTCCACATTTCAAGTCTTATATTTATGATTCCTCTCATGTTCATGATATTTTCCATGTTAGGATTATCCTCACCCTTGGCTATTTTTTCTTATCTAACCACTTATTGGGATTATATATCACCCCTTTTGATGTATATCATCAGGTGTATACATGTATTAAGGAAGGGACACGTTCCAATAAGAAGCTAGAGAAGAAGAAATTAAATAAATGTTTATGCTTGATGTTGTAATTGCTATGTATAGTCCTAGTTTTCCCAAGACACTAAAACCTTGGATCCTCTATGTGTAATACTATTATGTTGTTTATCTTTAAAATGATTTAATATTAATTTAATAAAAGTTTGGGTCGCTATAACTTGAATGTCATGTCTCTCATCTAGGTTACACGTCTCAGAGTATTTAGATCTTTAACATGAAAGGTTCCATGATTTCGTGAAGTCATCAGTGTTTTAATCTAATTTGTTTTCCCCATCATTGATGATGTGGAAGTGTAACTTATTTTTATAAATTTTCATGTATTTATCCTCAACCTATTTTCACTCCCCTTTGTTCTAGATCTCATAAGTCACATATTACACCACCTACAACATCCATTTTTAAATTATAATTTCAATGACCTCAACATTACCCTCTAATGAAATCATGAATGATGATGATAGAAATTATTTTTATATATTTTCCCCCAACTTGATTCCATGTTTTCACATGTTATTATAGAGGTCAACATGATATTACAACCATGAACTATTTTCCCAAGTTATGTTCTCTTAGGTTCTATGATTGATCTTCTTCTACACCTTATTTCCCACATCGATCATGACTCAAAAAGGATTAGTGTTTTTAATTTATTTTCCCCAACATGATTGAGGAATGAAAATTTTATGAATAGGTACTCCCCTATGTCCTATATGTATGGCTTTAAACTTATTATCTCATTTCCCCCTTCTAATGTTCTCTATGTAGCACTATGATTATTGTTTATACTGGGTTTTGTTGTACCATTAATTTCAAGTAAACAATCTCACCCCATTTTAATTCTTGCTACCTGAAATTAAACTAAATAAGATATTCATCCTCACAATATGATCATAAATTGAGTGTTTAACATCCTCTAAATATCATGATAAACCACATGATCTTCGTCCCTAATGCATTACCCAAAAAACAAATGATACATTAGATCCTAACATATGAGGATCCTCCCCTGTGGTGTTGGTATCTTACCCCTCCACCACCTAAAACTACATGTGGCGTGATTCATATCTTAAATGATAGATAATTTATTATATATATTAATCTTGGTAAAACCAAACATTTTTTATCCATTGCCCTACCCCCACACTACTCATAATAATTAGCATTCTACTAATCATTATCATGTTTTATCCCCTCTATTCCACCAAAGTTCCCCGAGACCTCTAATATATATAAATAAGATATTTCATAATAATATTTCATCTTGGACAACATTTATATTGATTAATTATCTATGGGATACACAATGATGTTAAAATCTCTCATATTGGGCCCACTGCAATTCTCATACCACCTATGCATTGTTTGGGTTCCTTATGCCCCTTTTATGTGATTACTTCTCCCATTACATGTTAGGGAGGAATTGTAATTAGAAGGAGACCATAAAAACATCGTAAAAATAAAAAATTAATGCCTAATAGAGGTATTCTATGTATTAATTTGAATCCATAATAAATGTTGTGTTTTATCCCCACCCAGTGCCTTGTAAACTACTTCATCCCCTATTATGAGTTTCAAGGCCATAAACTAGTAATTTCTATGGTTGATGTAGTATGAAATAAAATATTTGGAATCCCCAAATAAAAATTCCATGTCCTAAAATTGAGAAACATTACCCAATATTTATTCTTATATTAGTATATGAGATATCTAATTTATGTTAGTTTTATCAATTTACACTTAGGAATATTGGTAGCCTCACCTTTATTCCAAGCACTAGGGTCGTAAAATAAATTCAAACTATTTGTGGGACAATATTACCTAGCCTTGTGTTTTAATTCATGTAAATATTTTCCCTCAATCCTCTATAATGAACCATATCCACCTTAGTAGATATTGTTCCACTTTATACTCCAACAAACTCTAGGTCAAATGATTATCAACGAAAACCATATCTCCAAATAGTCTAACTCAAATGATTCTAAATTTCCCAATATAAGGGAAAAATGATTGTATAGACTAAAACCATGTTAATGGATGCATTTTAAAAATTAAATCCCCCCACTTACCAAGTCATACCCTTTCATGGATTAGGAAACAAATTCATCAAAAATGAGAAATGAAAAAATCTTGTAGGGATTACATTCTAGACCAAATAAAACCGTGTTTATGCAAACTAGACCTACTGGTCTAGGAAAAAGTTAAAAAATATTTTACCCCCTCCAACCCCCTCAGTCTTGGATATATAAATTTTAACAACATATCCTATCATCATTGACATATGATGTTAATCTATATATCCTGGGTCCTGGATGAATGGCCTTAAAATATTTGATTCCAAATTCATGTTCTATGAAATTAAAACAAGAACACGGGTCGTTGTATTACATCCTCAAATGATATTTATTTTCACATGAGTTCATCAATAATAACACAAGTATTTGTAATTCATGTCAAGCCTTTATCATGTTATATATTTTATAGATCTCCTCACTATCATTATGAGAATTATATATTGAAACCATATACACACCCCCTATAAGTTTTTCATAATGTCATTGGTATTTCCAATTCACATCGGGATTATTTCACCAAGTCCAAATAAATATTCTTCCCCTTTGGTCTGAGCAAATGAATTTAAAGTGAACAATGTTAAGAGAAAACATGTTCCCCCCAAATAATGGTATAATTATTTATCTATCTCTTGTGTTTTTGATACCCCATCAAGCCTACTATATCTCGTCGATATTCTGTAAGAATTATGATATAATTCCAATGTGATTAGACATCCAATAGATAATTTTCCTTCATCTCCACACATTGTTCGCATGATTTTGAATTTACCAATAAATCCCTCATTTCCTGGTGGTATCTCTTATAGTGAAAGAAATTCCATAAAGACCCACCTCCCTTTTGGGGTAATCTTACTAGATGATTATTAGAAGAAACATGATAGACTTCTTGTTTCGATGCTAGGTTTAGTGATCAATCCTTTATTGTTTTCACCCATTCATGATAATATTGTTGTAGAACTTATGTATGGAAGTTTTCCAATTTTCACCTACATCTTACCTATTTACCCCATAAAAATTATGATTCTAGAAGTTATCATTTACCTCATTATACATATATGTGATAATATGGAGTCTTAACACCCCTAGTGTTACCCTTTGGTACCTTTCGATATATTGGTATGTTGAATCATCCCCATTTACCCTATCCCCAGTCTCCAAATTTTAATGGGTTCATTCCATGTCCAAAATATCATTTCAAACTCAACCAGATGTCCTTTGTTTTCACTCTCATATGGAATGATTTTCCATCAATTTTCCATTGTTTCTAACAATAAGTATGACTCACATGAATGTAATAGATTTGGATCTATTTCTTTATTATCATGATTTATGTATCCCCCATATCTTCTTCACCATATGATTTTAATATATTTATTGAAATTACATGATACATTTTTTCCCCAACCAGGTAATTGGTATGTCTACTTTGAGTTTTTATTTATATCTCTATTCATTAATAGAGTTACAAGGTGTCAGGATTTAGGAATATTATTTTTAGGGAAAACATACCCAGATACACAGTTGGATGCGAGTATTTATAACCTCTTATCTAATCATTTTAGAGGGATATTTGTGGCATAGATCAATTTTTCATAGCCTACTAATTGTTTTTCTGACCGTGTGTGGGTCTCCAGAACCATGTAGGTTGATTATTGGGGAGATAGTGACCCCTGTATGGTTTGAGTGTGGTTTTTCTAGTAGTGTGGACAAACCATGTGTTTTTTACAAGTCATTAAAAATCATAAATTTTTACCAAAATTTCCTTTTACTTTTTTTAGTATTCTTTCCATAATTATTTCATCACCATTGTTTGTAGTTTCATCCTTGGACCATTTAGATTTAAACTCTTCAATTTTGGTGAATTCTTCATGGATTTAGGGAATTTAAGATTATGGTGATAAATTTATTCTATATTTCTTCATACCCTTCTCATATTATGATATTTTAATTTACATTTCAAGTGTGTGTGAAACCCATGATTTTCCATTGATGAAGTTAGGGTTCTTGATGAGGTATTTTGATTTTTATTCTTTTTGGTTTAGGTGTTTGATGACCCTTCATACTTGATTCAAGAAGTTTTCATTGAATGTAACAATATTCACTTCATTTTTTAATTGGTGTCTCTATCTTATGTAGTTTTTATGTTGATTTATTTTAATTATTGTTTTACATTGGGTTTTCCTATAAATTTTGTTTAAACATTTTTTATCGTTGACATTCTATACATATTTGCTATGATAAGTGGTCAGGTTTAGAAAATTTAAGTTTTAAGGTGTCTTTTAAATTAACATTTGCATTGATGCACTCTAATTGTTCATTAAAATGTCCAAAAGATATTTTTAGGGTTTTATAGGGGTTTTAAGGGTTTTTATGATATTTTACCATGATGATCTTATTTTATTAATATGGACGTTCTTAGAATGAGGATTGGGTTTTAAAATGGTTAATATGATAGAAACATGTTGTGGAATTACATTTTTTTCACTGCGTATAACATGGGGGAATTATTATTTTGCGTTTATAACTCATCCAAAAAGTTTTTTTTCCAATAGATTGATTTAGACTCCAAGGAAGATTAATTACGATTCTAATTTTTTTTCAAGGGACGGAGTAATCTTTTAGAAGGAAGATTGAGTGTTCATATAAAATATTAATGAAGGGAAAAAGTTATCTAAGGAAAGTTTACATGAGGAGATGACCAAGATATCATACAAGAATTTTATACTATCTATTTTAGCTAGAAATCCTTTTATAGAAAAAGTTAAATGAGAGCCTTATATTTACACGCCAGAGAGCATATTACTTATGCCTAATTTGTTTTTATATTATTTATGCTTTATGTTAGTGCCTTGATTTATGGTGATGTATTTTTTTAATCCCATTTACATTTATTTGGTTATATGGTGGTTTTAATTTAATTATTAATATGATACCATTTGTGTAACACCCAGATATTTTTATGAAATATTTCTCTTTTTTGATAGAATGTGTTACAGGAATCACCAAGTTTACAAGGATGACATAATTTTTTTAAAATATTATATTTCCCCTACCCCCTAACAGTTTTATTTATGTGTATTAATAGTAATAACTAAATTATAAAAATATATATGTTTTAAAAATATATTAAATTAATTTTTTTATAAAATGTTCAGAATTAAAATAATTACATTAAAATAAATTTGACATATTTTCAAAAAATGTATTATAATACACACAATGTATTTTTATATTAAAAAATATAATTAATATTTATTTCATATTGATATTAATTAAATTTATATTTTTTTACTTGATAAATTTTTTAAACATTCAATAAATATTTTTGTACTCATATAATGGGAACAAATAAATGATTATACTTAAATGTATTTTTTTAAAAGTAGTTTCTATCACATTTTGTGCACTTACATTAAAATTAATTGATGTCATATTTATAAAATGAATTTGAAAAATTAGATTCCATACTTAGAATAATGTTTTTTATGTTTGGTAAATAGGTCCCTTTTATTGTTCAACAATATGAATAGTAAAAGTGGTAAATTTGTTCACCTTGGTAAGAAGTAAATCAGGTTATTATAGATTAAAACCCATTGATAAGGTCATAATTTTTCGTCCAAATACCTATTGGATATAGTTAATTCTACTATTAACACCTTCGGGTTGATATTGAGTTATTTAATAGAAACTCTTCCATGAAAATGACTTATATATATTTTTTAAATCAAAGATTGGTACAAAGTGTCACTCTATTTTTAATATCTCATATCTGTCCAAATAGAAAGAAAATTTAATTAATGAATGAATATAAGTGTATATTTTAGGCTTAATAAAATTATTTTCCTGAAATAAAATTTATTTTTAATTATTATTAATTATATAAGGACTATAATTTCTTATCTAACATCGATGTGGTATTTCTACATTTAATAAATAAATATAATAAATTATTTTAAAAATATTAATTCATATAATTTTACTTATTTAATATCACCTAAAAATTTTCTAGATACATAGGAAATATTATGGAGGTTTTAAATAATTATATTAGAATTTACCATTTTTTCAAGGTATATAATGTTAAACATAATGAATAGTGTCAAAATTTACAATAATGATATCTTATTAAAAATGATATTTTATTAAATTATTTAAAAATAATATAAATCATGGAATAAGTTAATTTGGATATTATATGTTCTAAAATTTCATAAATTAACCATTTATGGAAAAAATTTCACCTTATCGAATCTTTTTTATTAAAAACCATTATTATAGTTAAAATTAAAGTTGGTTAACTATGGGTTAATCAAAATGTTATGGCTTAAAATGACACCCAATATTGTCTAAACTACATATTTTATGAGATTAAAATCCTATATTACCTTATATTAGAATCCATTTCTATTTGGATTCATATTTTATGAGAAATAATTTATTATAATTTAATATTTTGAGAAATTCAAAATGTACTCCTCATTTCAATTATAAAATGCCACCTCCTCCCTCACTAATTAACACAACATTGAGCCTTCTATTTCAACCATAACATTACAATTTACCTTATTAAATTCAATATACATATTTTATAAGTTCTATTCTTCCCAAAATACCTACCCTATATCCATTAAAAAAGGGATCTAAATGAATCATTTCAAAGACGTTGCAATATCATTAATTGATCACGTTCTTTTCATATCTTATTTACATACTCTAAATATATGATATTTATCATAAAATAATATTTTAATTATCATAAATATAAAAAATAGATATTATTTCTATAAAAACACCGTTATACACCATCTTTTTCATCACATGAGAAATGAATGTATCGCTCATGCTTACATACAACTCAACATCTCCACGTAGAGATATATTTCATTTTCAACAACATATTTTATTGATGGGTATTATTATGGGATTAATATATATATATATATATATATATTATATTTATGATATAATTATACTTAATTAATGATAATATAATGTCTACCTTATTATTATCCAATCCTTTTGGAAATAATAAATTCATTCATTAATATGGGTGGAATACTGCCTCTATGAAGCGATGTGATTTTTTTTCATTTAAATATTACTTGGATGGTAATTAGAAATAATTTTATAAATATATATAATATATATAATATAATAATGTTCCTATAAAGGTGAATCAATATTTACATTTCTTTAATCCCATCTATTGAAAAACAAAAACAATGTTCATACGTATGTACGGTCTACCATCTCCACAAATGGTGTTATTAATGTTTATCTCTATAACATTTATAGTTGAATATAATATATACATAAATAAAATATATGATATTTTTACCATATTATTATTGATATTATGGATCCAAGATAAATGTACAAGTATTGTAACTTCTAATCTGAAATAATCTTGATCTTTGAAACAGTTAACACCTAGAAATAATGATTTTCATAAATACTTATTAATAAAAGGGGTTGTTGAAATGTTCTAAAGGGGTCATATATGATAATATAAGTATTATTATTACTATATTTTATATGTATAATTAATTTTAGTTTATTATATAGTAGGATATAATACTTTTAACATATGGGGAACTTGAGGTAAGGGTTTTAGTTAAAAATATCACCAATATTTTGGATTGTTTATATTTAAGTGTCCAAGGAAGAATATTGTACATGAAAATAATTGGATTATAAAAATTATTCAATAAATGTTTTAACAATTTATCTATTACATTTAAATTTCTTTTCTTTTCATGTATAAATGTTTTCAAATTTTTTTTAAAAGAAAATTCATGTATTTTTCTAGATGAGGTATTTTTTTATTGTTCCAACAAAAATATGGATGAAATGTATTTTTGTAACTTATACGACCTGAATATATATTTCAAAATTATTTACTATATTTTTCTCTAAATATTCCTTTCTATTTTCCCATGGTTATTTTCAAATAAAATATTTTCCTTATGATTGCACAATTTTTTAAAATAAAGCTATTTTAAAATGGAATGGTTATTTTCTTCATGAATTATTACATGTCGTCTTTCAAAATAATTTTCCATATAAAATGATATATTTTGGGGTTTCATAATATTTATTTGTGATATGAACCAAACATAATATATTTATTCTTTCTCTATATAGATTGTGTTTATAATGAAAATATGGAATTTTTATGAATCCTATATCGTTACCATTATTTATGTTATGATGTTTTTTATTAAACATATTTTTTTCATCGGTTCTGATTTAATGAATTTTTATGATATTATGTAACACATATTTATTATGTTAATTATGTGATGGTTGTCACCTATAACTCCCTCCAATTCATTTGTTAGAGATTAATATTTCATGAGTCAAACATGACTGGAATGGGGACTGAACCAAGTTATATAAGGTTATTTCTCCACTATGATAGTCTTGGAAGTGAATCTCAACTACTGTGATGGATTTTGGGGGTGAGACCATTAATCTATGATAGTCTTAGAAGATATACTTGACTACTAAGGAAATTATTTTCAATGCTTATTTTAATTCTATAATTCCACATTTTATTAAAATTTTATCCTCTCATGAAATATTTTATTTTATGAAATTATTATTCAAGACTTATGAATTGATAGGATTTATTCCACGACTAAATATTATTATCTATGATATGAATGGTATGGTTTTTAAATGTTAATATCATGTTACCATGACATTTTTCTCTTTTTATTCTTATATTATAATTGATATCTTTCTTTTTTACCCTTAATGAGCATCAAAGGACACTCTTTATTATGTTTCATTTCCCCAGGTTATTAAGTATTATATTAAGTATGTTTTGTAGAATAAGGGTTTTCTTTATGAAGAAATAAATAGGATGTGATATATATATATATATATATATATTGAAGTATTTTTTTATGTTTCAATGTTTCCAAATACAGATGAGCTAGATGATTCTAGCGTGGAATTAAATGTTATGTAATGAATATTAATCTATTAAGATGTAATATCTATGTATGAAATGTATGGTTCACTATTATTCATGGGTGTGTTGGTCAGGTTATATTGAGGGGATTGTTACTTTTTTTGAGCCTTGGTTACTCACTTTTTGAACCCCTATTTTCTTAAACAATGTAATTTGTAAATGAAATTATTTTCAAGTGAATCTTCTTTAAAATTGGATGTGGTTTTTGAAATTAGTTTCCTGCTATAGTTTTTTGTTTTCATGTATAAAGGTATTACATAAATTCATGGTGGTATCCTAATAGGATCTGTGACCCTCATACTGCATCTGACTTTGGATATTTTTATACATTGATTTGGAGGACACATGTAAAGGAAACAGAACCATTCATTTTATTGGATCTTCTTAATTACCTTTATATGATGTGATTTATAATGGAAGAGACCTTATCTAATTATGTTTAGCTCATGTGGAGATATTTTAGGGTTTTATATAGTTTGATGGTTATGTATTTATAATTTGTATATTGATGCCTATTTAAAGTTTTGAGATTTGGTAAATGGATATCTTGTGCACTTAATGTGTATGAAATATTGATTATGTGGTTATGTGATGATATTGATGATATAAGAATTTTTCCATTGTTGTGTTAATTATTTGGTATCTTGATATATGTTAATTTATTTTATTCCATTGGTTTATCCATCTAATTCATGGATCAGTAATATTAGTTTTACAATGGAGAAATCATTCCCAAAAGGGTAGTTCTAGTTCCTTAGTGCTTATATTTATTATGCGGAGATATGTAACATGATTCAGGGCTTATTACCTGATAATTTTGGTGGTAAGTCGGGTCGACCCTGTCTATTTTACTATATATATGATGGTAAAATATATGGAATTATTCTATCACATGGATTAATACTATCCAATATCATGGTTATATTCAAGACGAAAGCCTTTTTGTGGCATCAATCTCTATCAATTCCAAAATTTCATTGTTGGTCATCCATTTCACCCTTAACAAAACTATTTATATCTTGATTCCCACTGTATAGGATATTTTTTGATGTCAACATATTTTATATGGAACTATATGAGGAAATTAACCTCATTATTTCATTGAAAATATGATTCTTTATTGACCTTGTTCAGGCAGCATACCTCACCCAATGCATGAATGACTACCATTCTTCAATATATGAGTCGTATTTGATTGAGATATGTTGATTGGTATTGATATAATGATGAGGTTTTCCTCAATTAACACCGATTACAGTTCCCTTATCAACTAAATCACCCATTCATTTCTCCCCACATCACTGATTCATGATCCATATCCACACAGAGATTCTACTTTTCCAGAAATATGTGTGTCATGATTCCTATTCCATGGGATATATAGAGACACCTAAATTCTCTATCTCTAGTCTATTTGAAAACCTTATATTATTCACCCACATAATTTTTGGTATGAGTTCTATTATCAGGCACCCCTTTATTAACCATAGAGAACCTAGAGAATTTTTTTCTCCTAAAATATGGTCCATGCTACAAAACCATAAACAATAAGCCCATTGTGGTCAAATATATTTTACCATAAACTCTAGTATCCCCATGGTCCAAGAAATAGTACCTTAAACTATAAAAATCCACACCTACAGTGGTACTAATGCAACATAGTCTACAAATTTATACCATATTCTATTTTCTCAAATTTCTCTAAAGGCCGTATCACTTCGTAGTTCAACTTTCATGACCTTAAATGGAATACCATCAGTCTATGATATATATACCTAAAAATTATCTTCTTGGATAAAATCTATGTGAACATAAACAAATAAGTCATAGAATAACTATTGTTATCCTCCCTAGGAGATTATTGAATCGTGTTTTCATGTCCCTCACATGGATGGAATTTCATTTACCCCACTAGAATGAACTCATTCTATATATTTGGAATGCGCCATCAATATTCGTAACTCTCAGTATTAATAGTTCTTTAATTTTCCCTGGGTGTCCCGTTCATTCTCAATCACACATTTTGTCTTCTAATTTGGATCGAATTATACTCTCACGTCCAAAAAAGTCCGCCTATGGTAATCGAAAAATACTAAAATGGTCCAACAGCCATCTATATCACATTCCCCAGAGAAACCATTATCATCATCTCTAAACGAACTCCCCTTTGATGATTATAAAATTTGAAAAAGGATTGTATCTCAACAATGATACATGTATTGGAGAAAGATTTTTTAGTTGTATACTAGTGGAACTAGTGTTTAAAATGTGGTCAATGGTTATCCACAATCAATATTACCCCTTAAACAATTGGTTCAGACTCACAAATTAAAAATTTATCCTTCCTCACCATCCATTATAACATGTTGGATTCTATAACCCGTGTTATGCATCCTATACATATCACACATTGAAACTGGAGGGGTTAACCTAATTTGAGGGGATTCCCTTGGTCGTCATTACTTTAGGCCTCCCTAGTCCCTATTTCTATTTCCTGGTTCCCTTGTTTTCTTGAATAGAAATGAAATCGATGATGATGATTTCATTCCATCCCCAACCCATCCACTAATGTCCTACAGACTCTTGAAATTAGATTATCATCTAATTATCTATTGTTTCTCACATAGATAATGATTCAAATGGTATTAATAATTTTTAGTCATCTATTCTATTAATTTGATTGAAATTAAAATTTTAACATGGGGAAATAAAAAAATATTTAAATACTTGGAATAATTAGTATTGTCAAAAATAAACTGGAGCTTCTATATTTATGTATAATGTAAACCTAGGGATATAACTAATTAATGGGTTGTTAAATTTAGACAATCCTCTCATAGAATGATTTGAAAATTTATTACCTCCTGGATAGATATGAAATTTCTTCCTTTTCCTATAGATGTACCTATAACACCCTCACTTGAAGTCTTCCAAAATCTACCTCTCAACCTACCACTCAGGACACAACATGAGATCAATCATCCCTAGTTTTCAACAGGTAAACCACTAAGTATTGGATGGTCTCGTCTGTTATAGATATGACAACCCATTGTTGACATTATTTCTCTTACAGAAATGCGACCAACTATTAGGCCATCCAAAGAGAATAGATGCCTTTAATGATGGTCTCATATATGGAGGCTTCAAACCATCACCACTATAAAAACTCTCGATCAATAAATAATGTAAAAAAAATCTGTGTTTAGAGTGGATGGAATTATACTCCATCAGTACCTAGGCTCTATAGCCAATGGTGTATGGATATCATGTGTCCCATTACATTGTCTGATGATATGTTGGTGATGATTTTTTGGGAGTTTCTTTATGCCTTTCATTGGATCTCCCAGTTTTACTCAATGATTTATAATGATGAGTCATGAATTTCATTAAGACTCTGATCATACTCAAGAAAGGTGTTGAGTGTTCTAGTTGTAGAGATCACTTCAGGCGTCGTCTCTGAGGTTTTGGGATCCATGTTTAGAAGAATCCTTGAATCACCATATCAAACTCCCTTGATTGATGACCCATTTTTTCTTCCATTATAGACATAAAATCATTCATTTAATCCTCATTAACCACCTTCCCATTATATATCCTGATAAGTTCAACATTAGTAGTTATAATTTATTATAATTATCCCATTAATAAGTCTATAATATGTTCATATTCATCATCAGCAGGGCATTTAGGTTATTGTCTCATTAATTTGATCATTAGGGGGTGGAATATACAACAAGGATCATTTTAAAATGAATCTAATGATCTTATTAATGATGCATCACCATAGGATTTTTAGCCTTATAAGTTATCATATTTCCTAATGGGATGGGGTATAAGGTGCATGAGTGGGGTTCCACTTCCCATGGTTCTCTAACTTTAATAGGATGCTCCCTGGCCACCATAAGAGTTTTCATAGATTTGGATGCTGAATTCATAATGGGATTCCCCAATAAGTAAGTATAATTGTCAAAAAAAATTAAAATAAAATCAATAAGTTAGAATTTACCTTTAGAACACCACAATAGGTGGATTGTGAATTTTAATAGCCATTACACTTCACCAAGGTACAACAACACACTTAAAGAATTATTTGGTGGTTTTTCTCCATATAAATGGATGTTTAATAGATTTATACTATCATACTTCAATGGGAACACAGTATTATCATACCTTTTATCCTTACATTTTGATCCTTTCTCACTTCAATGAAAATAAAGTTAATAAAATTGAGATATGATGACAAAATAAAGAGTTTTAAATAGATCTATTCATTACTGGACCTATATCAATTTATTCCATTAATTTATATGTAGTGTCACCTCTCTCTCAATTTATAGGACCCCTAGTGTTCATCGCTTCCCCTGTACACTTCATCATGACAATTTTGGATATTCTTAATGAATTATAGCCTCTTGGGATGGCACCTCTTTGGCTAGTGCTACCTTGGGTTTCATGACAAACATGTTGTAGATCAAATTGGTAAAGGGTTCGCCATCACAATGAAAATGAATTACCTCCTTCATATTACAGATGTGGTGAACACAATAATATAAAAAATCCTTGGTATTACAACTAGAAACTCTATTCACGATATCAGAATGAACATCCATACTTGTTATCTCTTGAATATTATCCTATGTCTATCCCACTACTTCCAAATATTATGTGAAAATATTCTATCGAGAACATTTATAATGTCACACAGAAGATTCCTCAAATGTATTAAAAATTAATCCATGAAAATCATATAGGCTTCACCTTTCTCATTGAACCACATTATTATCATGCCACTAAATCTAAAGGCCTCACCTTGATGATGATAATGATGTATTAGGTCTCCATCAACAACCTCCATCACTTTAAAAGAATCTATTATTGACATGAAATATCCCATATTTGTGACTTGGATTCATCAACGATAACTGTAGGGTAGATCTTGTGGAACTTCCTTTACCACTAATCAACATAATTCTTTCTATTGGGGTAAAACAATCCATATTTGCGAATATTCAAGGTCCATGTTAATTATGTAATTAGTGACTCATAGAAAAATCTTTTCATTGACTCCCCATAGAAAAGTATACAATAGATCTATTTCATTATCATTGGTTCCTCTCTAAGTGTTCCCTAATACATACCTAAACGGTGAGGCACTGGAGGTATAAAAACATACATGTGAACCTTGACATGGTGTAGAGTTTATAAAAGGTATTTTCATCAATGCATTTAACCAAAACCCCACCACGAAAGGATTATAGGTACAAACTATATTCAATGAGTTACTTCATAACATTGAGAAAATACAATATAGGAATAGGGAAGTGATGAATGATGATGTTGTCTTATTTACTAACATAA
The DNA here is from genome assembly GCA_963277665.1 of Viscum album. Taxonomy (NCBI): domain Eukaryota; kingdom Viridiplantae; phylum Streptophyta; class Magnoliopsida; order Santalales; family Viscaceae; genus Viscum; species Viscum album. Next base: position 608,080,102 of record OY728125.1, read on the forward strand.
TCCAATAGTACTTTGAAGAGGTACATATCCAAGGGAAGTCATCAAATAGAACATGAACACGAAGAATATAGTCTTGTGGTTAATTAGGATCACATCCCAATGAAGTGGTCCTTTTGATTCACTATTCTAGAACATATAATTATTGTAATTATTTTTATATATTTTGAAATAAGATAGATGTGTGGGGTTGATATATGCAATTTGAATGTAAATGGAAATTCAAAAAAAAAATGAATGCAGGAAAGAAGAAACACCTTGATTAAACAAAAATAATACCTCATTTACTCTTTTTTATGTAAATGTTATTGTCTATATGTCCTAAAGAATCTGAAAACAACCTCATTGCATTAATGGTGTGAATATACATCAAAATAAATGAATTATCAAGTTATTTACCCACAAATATCTTGAATTAACAATAATTTCGAGTCCATCCTCTATTTAAACTAGTGATCCTATCAAACATCAATAATTCAAATAGTGGGAGAGAAAAGTATTTTAATAGTGTTAAATAAAATTGGGTATGTTGATTCATGAGATAGAATGATCTCCTCAGCCCCTTAAACACAAAAATTCCCTAAATAAATTAGACAATATAAACCCAGTTGTGTGCACTTTGGTTCACTATTTTTCATTCAATGGGAAATCATATTGTTTTCATCTCATAATTGATGAACGATTAATGATCCCCATCAAATAAAATTTTAAAAATCATGATGAAATGGGTAAATAAGTGAACAAAAAAACATATAAAATGAATTAAAATAAAATTCAAATAAGAAAATATAAAAAATCCTGAAACTAAATAAATATAAGGCCATAGGACAATTTTTCAGTTCATTAAAAATGAATATAAGTATACAATTATAGAGATAAAAACATATTATACCTCATATTAGAATTTAGTAGGAAAATATCCAATTATTTTCAGTTCGGATGGCCGCCTCATGTGGAGCACGACGGTCAAAGTTTCTCTTGGTTGGAATATTGAATCTTCCATCAGTCTCAATTTTCTACCATGATATATGTATTATTAATCAAAACCATTATCAATATATGAAATTTTTTGTTACAACTCATCCGGATTTCTATGATCCATGGAAATTGATTATGCTTTTAGGTCAAATTTTCCAATTTTTTTCAATTTTTATTATAAATAATTTTGATCCAAAATTTGGAAAATTATAAATTTCATATAAATAAGAAATTACCTATGGATGGTGGAATGTATCATATGTGGATATAAATATCAAAATATCATAATAATTGTATATAGAGAAAATATCTTACACTACTATGAAATTTCATATGTGGATTTAAATATTTTACGACATTAATGAAATATCATATAAGTTCAGAAATATATTTCATAAGGAGAAAAATTTTTACAAGTAGAATGGATATAATTTTTAAAAAGTTAAAATGTCTTATAATTGGTTGGTAATATTTTACATGGGGGGAAATTTCTTACCAAATCCTCATGCATTTTTAATTTTTTAGACATGTAACCCTATGAAGGAAAAAAAATAATTATTGGCTTTGTCCGAACTAAATTTAAAATGTATTATAGAAATGAAGATCATAATTAAATCCATTTAAAAATAAAACAAAAAAATCCAAAAAAAAAGGATTAAAAATTAAATTTAAATAACGGATAAACAACTAAAACATAATTTTTTGTTCATTTCATAAAATAATACCAGAGTCACTAAAGTTAAAAAATCAACAATTTAAATGAATTTTATTTAGATTAAGAAGTTAATTTTAATTTAAGAACAAATTATAATTTTAAAATCATTTTATACCATCCCTCACTTACACATACACTATTTAAATATTGAGAACAACAAATAGTTTAACTTATTAAAAATATTTTCCCTTCCAATGTTCAAAAACACAAACTATAAATGAAAGAATGAAAATTGTAATACATTGATGAAAATTCCATGCCCCAAATTTGAATTAATTATAATTCCTTACTTAAATACATGTCAAATTGCATGTTTCAATATTAAAACAAAATTTATTTTAGCGGATCTATAATTCTAAAAAGGGTAACTTTTAATTATCACTCTCTACTTTGTTCATTGCACCAAAGATCCATTTTCCACTTCCTTGATACAACCCAAATGATATTCTTATAATTAAATTTACCCATTATTCATTTGGGATAAGAATTCCCCTCACCTAATACTAGTAGTTTTTTATAATATGAACTTATTCCATATTTACCATCTATATTTTTCAAAAAGAACTTATTGAACAAAAAATGATATTTATTTCTCACACACCCATTCTTAACTATCTCAAAACTCTATTGTGGCTTACATATTTACAATTTTACTCATGTATCAATGGAATTATATGAAAATATTTGTATTTGGATTATTTGGGTGATATTTTTTAAAAATAATGAGTTGACCCGTTTCACGTTCAAAAATCATTTTTCCCATGTTAAAATTTATGATGTACTTCAGCCATTTCAACCATAATCATTTTCCAAGATAAAAAACCAAATTTCTATGAAAAAAAATTAAATTCACAATGAATCATTAAAATATTGAAATTAAATATTCAATTAGTCCTCAAAACTCGCATTTGACTTTCCACTAGATAATATATCTTTGAAATTCAGTTTTCTCATCCAAAAAATACTCTAAAAATATAAGTCCATGAAAATATAGAATGGTCAATTCATATTAAAAATTGATTATAAAAATATTTTAAACTATCTCTAAAATATGTTTGAGACCTACAAATCAATTTTATAACACTACCTATTTATATTCTAGAAAGTTGAACGAAAAATTTAAATGAGTAAATAGTATTAAAAGGATATAAACAATCTAGTGTTTGTTGATGTAACACATTTGAGTAAGATACTTCTTTGGGACCTTTTTGGGTAAGTTGATTTATCCTCCTATGGTGTTTTACAAATCAAAACCATGGAGAATAAAATAAATAATCATATATTTTATTGAAAACTATATGAAAATGAGATAATAAATGGAAATGCGAAATATTATGCAGTTTTTCTATCCAAAGAGCGTTTGTATTTTGTATTACCACATTTGGATAATATTATTCAAATCCTTAATTTTTTTGTGGATAAAATATGTGTGATGAAAATAAAAAAATCATATCCCTTCCATAAGTACACATATTTACTTCTACATGGAGGTTCCCATTAGAAGTGTTATTATTTTCCATCCCCTATTAAATGTTATATATCTCATAAATTTAAGGTGGAAGGATAATGTATTGATCCATGTCAATTGAAACTCTTATGGATTATTCCTCCAATGGATACTCCAATGATGTTTTTTGGACTTGTTTTAAAAAAAAATAGTCTCAGTAAAAAATTCAAACTGAATAAAATTAAAACAAATTGAGTTCATATTGATGTTACCTCATAAATATAGTATTGTTTATTCATGAGAGACCACATGGGGAACTTTTTCTACTATTCCCCCTCTATATATTACTCTCGATGTTATTTAGGGAGATGTCACAGGGAGACTCCATAAGTACTTGTTTTCTACCTGTTATTCTAATTTACCACCTATCTTATCGTATCTTCCGAATAATATTCTAGATCATCCTTCAATGGATTATTTAAATACTTTTCATATATTAACTCATCTATTGAAACAGATGGGTGTATTTTTGAGTGTGTACACCATAATATTATGTGTGTATTAGTATATGGAATAAATAAAATAAGATTTTCATCATAAAACTAATCATTTCATTCATGAAATATATAAATCTACATAGGAAAAAATAATTTTTCTTCATTTCCTCCATCCATATTCACTTCATATTTTGAAAGGGAATGACAGAATGGGTTTGAATTAGTATTATTTTAATTAATGAAATCTTAATTAAGTCCATGATCAATAAAATATGAATGAGATTTATTCAAAGTAACTTCTATCACCTATTTCATTCTATTTTTATTTGTTCGGATGTGATACCTCTTGGAATTAATCTAGTGTAAAGGTGTAAAGTAGTGAAAATGTCATATTTTCAGCAAATTTGATACCATATATTCCATGTTTATAATAAAAAATAATGGAACGTAGAGTGATTATTGAATATTAATTCACAGAATAGTTATAATTAGTTTTAAAATGAGATTCAGTACAATAGAAATAAAGAAATATCAGGGAATATATATCTCCTTCATTTTTATTGACTAATTACTCTTTCAAAAAATTCAAGGCTACTAGATAAATATTTCCATGTTTAAATGGTGGTTGGTTTTTTTCTTCAATCTCTTCCTCCACCTTCACCATTAAGATGATGAGAGGTTCTAGTTTTGGTTTAATAATTTCTACCACTTTTTTCCTTCTTCGTTTTTACTTGTGATGGAGAAATTTGGAAGAAACATGATTGATTGGGCTCTTCAATTCATACGGATTGAGTTTTTTCTCTTTATTTTCTTCATGATCTTTTGGCAAAAAAGGTTTTTCAATATTATTATAAAGCAATTTTTGGAACATTAAAATAAGCTTATAGATCATTATTTCATTGAATAATAATAGTAATAATTATCAGATAAATGTATTACCTTTTCACTGTTAACATACTAATGTATATAAAACTAAAAAAAGTGAATGAAAAAAGGGGAAAAGCCAAAATTTCAAAAAATGGGGTAACAATGCTCCTTGATAATGATTCTATATTGATGAGGGGTATTTCAGGGGGATCTTATAATATATAATTTGAAAAAATAGAATATTATCTAGTGGATAACCTAGGTGGTCGCTCATAGAAATTAGCCATAGGACTCAATATCCATGCACATATATTTCATTTTAATATATCTATATATTTTTAAATAGTAGATAACTAGAGTTTCATTCATTAAAAAATAGATAAAATATAAATTAAGAATAAAATAAATGTGTGAAATTGTATACTATTGGATTAAACAATTTTGATCTTTCATTTTCCCACTACTTAACTAAAACGCATATTCATTGTGTTTCATAATTGGATATATATATATAGTATTTCTATATCAATGTTGTAAATAGATTCAACATATAGGGAATTCAAAAGTTATTTTCCTGCCATTTTCTCAAAAGAACCAGAATTTTGAGTCCATCAAATATTCAGAAAATCGATCCAATCATATATTAGAAATTTTAGTATTAAGTGAGAAAATTATTTTTTCGTATGAAAGTGATTTTGAGATTGATAAACATTATTTTTAATCATCTCATATCCCCTTAAACACCCTTTTCCCTTAAATAACATAGAAAATGAAAATTCTGGTGTGTGGAATCTGGTTCGCTAGTTTTTATCTAGTAGGTGACCCTCAGGTTCACCATTCATCTTTGATGAGAGATTAAGAATCACCATTACTTTACATTGTGTGAATGAAAATTAAATGGGTAACGATTAAAATAATAAAAAAATATGAATAAGAATAGAATTAACATTAATTTAAAATGAAAAATTATAGTATATTTGAAAAATAATCAAGATATGTTTAGAGGAAAAGTTTCAAATACATAAAAAATAGAGGTATGAATAATTGTTTATGAATCACATCATATTCATACTCCTCTCATTAGAATTCAGTATTTTGATCTCCCATTATTCTCGTTTTGGATAGATTCCATGAGTACATCTTAAGGGTCAATATTACATTATGTGGAAATATAAATTATATTATCTTTTCATAATTCTCCATGATAGTTGATATTATTATTTAGAACTATGTTCTCCATCTAGATAACTTGTTGGATTCCATATTGATTTGGATGCAATAGGGAAATATTTTTTTATTTTTGGATGAGTTATTCCATTTTGGATAATTTTTAATTCAATATATATGGATCAAAATTTATCAAATTCTAAATGTCATATAAGTTGGAAATATATTATGAGTAGTATATTATATTGTATATGACATTGGATATAGAAAATAGGGTTTGGGATAACCATATAGTAAATATTTTACTCTACATGGATATTCTATTTGTGGATTGACATCTCTTAAGACATAAGTGAAATATCATACAGTCCTAGAAATCTCTTATACCGGGAGAAAATGTCTTATGGACAGTGTAACCAGAATTTTTTAAAATTAAAAATGTATTCAGTGTGTTGAGAAATATACTATGTCCTAATAAACCTATTACAAAATACTTATTATTTTGTCGTTTTTAAACCTAAAACCCTATGAATACATAACAATCAATGTAGGATTTATCAAAACTAAATTAAAAATGGATTAAAACAATAAAACTAAAAATTAAAATCCATTAAAAATGAAAGTAAAAAATAAAACAATGGTGTTATAGATTTTCAATTTAAGCCAATAAATGAAGAAACAAATAAATATTATGTCTAAAGACATTATGAAATTTATTTCCAGATTCAATAAAGTAACAAAAATTATTAATTTACCACATTTCTATCTAGACTAGGGGTTAATTATCATTGGAAAAACTATAAATATTTTAAAAACATTGGTTCTCATTAATTCCACACACTTATACTACTTAATTACTTGTAAAAACTAATAATATAATTTATTAAAAAAATATCTATTTCTTATGTTCAAACTCATTTAAAAAACAAAGGTTGGGGAATTGATATACTGTATTAAATTTCATACCTCATATGTGAATATATATCATTTTATTACTTCAATTTAGGTAAATATTCTATTTCCAAGAGTCAAAAAAAATCAATTTATTTTAGTTAAAACATTAATAAGGTGAACATTCAATTATTTACCTTATATAGTTCTTTATAAAAAATAATTTTCTTCTACTTTTTTAATAAAACAGAAATGATATTATTATATGTCAATTTCCCCATTCTTCACATGGGTATAATATTCACAACACCAAAATCATTTCATTTTTTTATAATTTGTCACTTATTAATATTTTCAATAATTTTTTTACTCAATAACCTTATTAGATGTATAATGGAATTCATTAGTCATACACCCAATGCCTAAATATTTCACATCATCATTTTGTGATCCCAATTTCCCATTTTACCCTTGATTATAAGGACTTATATTACTATCTTTTGAGTTTACTCTATGATTTATTAGTTTTTAAAAAGGCCATGTCACCTGGATTTAAGTTCAAAAATCATATTTACTTTCATTTTAATATTTATTCAACTAAATATTTTCTATCACACACCATTTATTTATTATAAAAAAATATCCATGAAAACAAAAGTCATATTCACTTATACATATATTAAGTTTAGAAATTTTATAATTCATTACTTCTTTAAAACTATAATGAATTTATCAAATAGCATGGAAAATAATTAAATTCAATTTTGTTTATATGAAAAACTATTAAAATATGAAATAGAAGATAAAAATCATATTTGATTAATGTATAAATTCTAAAAAAATCACTAGAAAATATTTCTACCTAATATAATATATGTTTGAGAAATTTACCAAACTTTTATAGAACTTACTATTTAAATTCATCATAATAATAATAATTCATTGAATAAATATTTCTAAATTGATAGAAAGAAATTGGTAATTTTTTTCAGAATGTTTTGGTTAATCCCTCCCTAGGTTTTTAATAGTCAACGTTTTGTTATACTATATGGTTTTGGTCCACCTTTGAATCCTACAAAAAATGTAATTTAAACAAGATAATTTTTATTTGATCCAAATCAAAATGGAATAATAAATAGATTAAGAAACCATTCATAGAGTTTTCCCTCCAACGAGGGGTTGAATTTATGGTTTTTATAGCTTGAAAACCATGTTCTTATCCCCAACATGAAGGGGTATGTGGTTTTTGAGATGAAAACTAGAAAATAATATTTTTTATATTGTGTTTTTGATTCAATTATTCTTATAGGGTCCCATTTATATATTTCTTTTTGTCTATCCCCTAGGAAATGTGATTTTATTAATAATGTGGGGCAGGAAGAAGAATATAAGAGACATCCTCTAATTCTCCCCTTTCACCCTTCATACACTCTTTTTAGAATTAATGAGTGGATCTTCGTGGGGAATTTAAACAAGTGCTTCATGTGTTTTCATATAAAAATCAATGGATTATTATTTTTATTGTTGGAAGAAATTATACAGGTATATTTCTGATTTTTATTCTAATTTATTCAACTCCTTAATAGAATATTCTTATAAATATTCTGATGAATATTTCAAATAACTAAAAAAATAATTTTCATCCATATCCTATTAATCCATTTACATGAATTAGTATCCTAAGATGAATATGAAAATATATCTTAGGAGTGTTTTTTCATCTTGATTGACTTGAACAAATGTTTTATCTTGTAAGTATACTCTTATACAATCTCTTAATTATACATTATTAGGAAACAACATTAGTCCTTATTTTACTTTTTTTCACATGCTCATAATCTTCATAAAGTGAAATAAAAAGTGTATTAAAATATTCATCTCTATAATGAGGGAAATTAGAAAAAAAATTCATAATCAATAAAATATGGGAAGAATATATTTAATGTAAATAATTCCCCTTCATTTATTTCATCTTTTGGTATTTTTTCACAGAAACCCATTTTTATTTCACATATAATTATTATGGTTTCTTTATATTCAAGTATATACTCAAAATAAAACTTTATTTTCTTTCTTCATCATCATCGTAAAAGTATACGGTTTGACATGAATTTATAAAATTAAAATAAGGGAAATGAGAGAATATTTTAACATGTAAAAAATTTGAATTAAATGAGTCTAGTTAAGAATAATCCCACTATTCAGTTTGAGCATGTAGTATATAATCTAGGTGTAATACCAAAAAAAATAATTATAGTATTGATGGGTGAAGTAGTGGAAATCCTAGATTCTCTCAAAAGTTGATCCCATTTATTACATCATTATCTTTATCATCTCCATCCAGTAACACAGGTGTTGAATCATGGATAAATATTGAGGGTATTATTTTAATTTATTTTCTTCAATTTTATAATAAAATATTTTCAATAAAGAAGAATCTCTCAGAATAATATCATATTCCAAATTTCTATAAAAATCAAGTGCTATTGAGAATATATTTTTAAGAGTAAATGGATATAAGACTTCCTTTTCTTAATATTATTCCTCCACCTTCAGTCTAATAAATTTGAAATATTCATGTATAAGATGATCATACTCATTATATAGAGGGATTTATATTCCTCCAATTGTTCTTCTTAACCCTTTTTATTTTGAAATCATGATTTGAGGTGATCAAGAAGGCCCTTAAGATCATGTTTTTTTAAGGTTTACTCCCGATTACATCTTTAGATTTTGGATAAAACTATTGTAAAATAGTATTATTGAGTGATTGTATGACCTTGAAAATAAGAACACACTCCCATTCCAATTTTGAGTAATATTTGTTTTCTATTATGAGGTAGTAGATTACATAGTTCCCTCAAACAAAAAAATGTGAAAATGAATAAAATAAATAAAATAGAGTTAAATGAAAGAGGAAATCACCAATTATATATTTCATATAATAGATTAAACTTATCCCAACTACCTACAAATGTGTCCAAATTTATTTGTAAAAAATCACCAGACTATTATAAAATAGATTTTATATACCTAGAATATAGCAGTGTGGTAGACCAAGGTCATCACATAATGAATTGAGAAACGAGACTCATTATCCTATCACATAAAACTATTTTAACTATTTTATTTTATTTAGAAACTATAGAGAATTGGGGGTTGCTGCATAATGCAGGAAAGGAAATTGAAATGGAATAAATAATAATGCATGGAAGGAGACGGTCCTAGATTCAAACATTTTGATCCTTTATTAACTCATTACTTTAACACTAAATATTATGATTTTTGTGTCTAAAGCATCTAAACACATACTCACAACATAAAATATTTTAATGGACATCACACTCAGGGAATTCATATATTATCTGACTAACACTCTTTCTAATAAAGTATAATAATTCTTTCATCCACATTTCATACTATTGAACACATTTTACATCAATAACACTAAAAGTGGAAAATAAATTTAATGTATTAGTTTAAATTAATTTTGGGGAATGTGAACTATGATATAAAATCATCTCCTCAACCCTTTAAGCACAAAAATTCAACGAATAAAATAGAAAATAGAAAATATTTGTTTTTAGACATTGGTTCAACTGATTTAATCCAAATGATGATTATAGGGTATCCTATGATCATTTATGAGAGACTTAGAATCATTATTAATCATATTGGGAGAAATATGATGAAATGGGGAATGAGGAAAAAAATATGATGAAAATATAATATTAATTAAAATATATAAATACAGTAAATTAATAAACTAAATCAAGTTGATCTAAGAGGAAAAAGTTTTGTTCCTTACAAGATGGATATATGAATATATTTATAGTTATCAAAACATTATCTTACACGTCCTCAAAGAGTTTAGTGTAGTGACCTCCCTTAATTCTTTGTATAGATTGCTTCCATGTATACAGCTTGAGGGTCTGGATTTCTTTTTTTGGGTATCAAAACTTCTAAAAAATGATTATTACTCTCCCATTATCTCCATATTTTTCATTATCTATATTATCACCAAATGTATCACTTGTTCGATATTGTCATGATTTATCTAAACAAGAGAAATGGATTTTGATTTAATGTCATTTTTTCTAATATGGTGAATTGTTTTATTCAATATCCATTTCCCAATATTTGGAAATGTCTAAAGATCATATATGGAAGCAAAATATTATAGGTATTGGAAAATGTCACACACAAATTGGGACATAGAAAATATCATATAAGATTATCATGGAGGAAATCACATATTCTATAAGAAAATTTTATACATTGATTGAAATTAATTACCATGTAGTTAAAATATCATATAGGCTATAAAATCTTCTATTCTAGGAGAAAATGACTTACGAGTGGCACAACTAGATTTTTATATGATAAATATGACTTCGGTGTCCCTATAAATATCTTATATGAGGTGGAATATCTTTCAAGATCCTCAGGGATTTGTTATTTTATAAAAATCCAACCATATGATAACATAATAATCAGTGTAGGATTTTTCCGAATTAAAATTTAAATGGGTTAAAAAATGAAAATGAAAAATTATAATCTGTTTAAAATTTTAAATTCCAAAATTACAAAGTCAATATTTGGAAACACAATTTAATCCAAAAAATCAATAAATAACTAATATTCAAGTCTATATTAATTTATTAGATCAATTATTGTTTCACTACAGTCACAAAAATAAGAAATTATCTTAGGTTCTCTCTAGAGTTAGAGGATAATTATCATTTAAAACATATTAAAATTTTATAATAATTAGCTATCATTATACATCCTTTTTAATTAGCATGAACCACGCCGTAATGATGTTATGGAGTGATGGTATAAAGACATTTTTCAAATTAAAAACATCATTTGGTTACTCATACCCCCTAAAGTGTGTGTCAACCCATCAACAAAAGGGCATGAAGGGTTTGAAAAGGAGAATAAAAATATCCTTCTAACTAACATGACCTAGTAGGTCATAAATCCACTCCAATATTTTAATAACAAAGCTAATTTTGTTCATAGTTACTAATTCCACCACAATTCCAAAATTTCTATTTACACCCCTATAAGTGAATCATTGATAGGAAGTAGCCTTCCACTAAGAAACAAACCCAAAAACGTTTCCAACCTAAATTTGGGATCTAGACCTTTAATTTGATGCCTTTTTATTGATATTGGACCTAATACAAATGAATCTCAAATTAACATAGCATTAAAAACTATTTATCCATCGAAAATTATTTTAAACATCTCAGAATTTGGTACATAAAGAATGTAAATAATGTGGGTAATCCATTTGTTGAAAGGAATATTACAGTAAACATAGGTTTTTTCAAATAGAACCCCACCGTTATATCTAGAAATACCATATAAACCACTAATGTATGCTCCACATCCCATTAGGAACTTTTTGCAAAACGAAACTCATCATATGTAAACCCAATGATTTGGATTACTTCGATATGAGGAGATCCCAGAACCTCATGCCCAAATACACATGGTGAATGTGGAAGGAATTCATGAATGTTGACCATCTATTAAGAAGCTCAGTATTAAAATATGGGTGATAAAATATGTTGAATCATGTTGTTCATGTCACTTTGTAAAACTCAATTCTCTAGATCTCATCCCCAACATCCTAAAAAGTTTGTATAACCTAGTATTACAAAGACAATTCATTAGTAAAATATCCACCAGATTATAGGTTTAAAAAATTTGATAAGCATTGGAATATGTACAAGAAGATATCTAGAAAAATTATTGAGTAACAGTGTTGGAGAAACATAATGGTTAGAAACTCACCATTGATTATTCTCTTTAGATTTCTAAGTTTCAAAAAACATCAAAAAATTATAGCTTTCCATGGAATGTTTGGATGAATTTTGGTTACACCGATGTAGATGGATTGATCATAAAATCCAACAACATGGGGTGTCTAGATCTACATAAGATATATTAAAATAATCATAACAATTAAATCCATACATAGTTAAACTATTTCCCAAATGGTACTCCCATTGAAACCATTTTAGCAAACTTACAATTATTTAGTTCCCAAATTAGATCCTTCTAGCCATGGTGATCTCTATATTTTTTTTATTCCTCCTCATGTTGAAAATATCAACTTTTTGATCATCCATCAGGAAGATTTTTGAAAAATTAACTAATTATACTACATTCAAGTCTTCTTTGTGAAAATTCCATTCAGTAACATCATTCAGGTGACTTCAGGAATTCATTTTCATGGTATTGAGTTCATAAAAATCCTTCCACAGAAATGTGATTATAGTGAATACTAATGATTATTATCATAATATTTTTATTAACGTTAGATTTCTATAAAAATATAGGATCACTTAATGTTGTATGAAAGGGTCACGGTTTCCTTATGGGTTTCCCCTATTTATAAGATGAGGGTCACTAATGTTGTGTGAATGGGGAACTAGTGTTTCTTGAAAAAAAATAAAAACATGGACAAAATTCAGTGTTTTCCTCATAATTGTATCCTCTTATTACCTATTTTACACCATTTTAATGAAAGGGGGGGTGTTTGGGTGTCAATAAATGTTTCTAAGAATGATCTCGGATGCTAAATAGCATGCCTATATAATTATGAAGAAATTGATAATAGTTCAAAAAACATAGATATGTAAGAATCCATAACTAGAGGCACCGTAAAAATTTGAATTTTTATGATCAAAAAAATATATTGTAAATCCATGATAGTATTCGATAAATACCCATACACTAGTAGTTGTTTTGACATGGGATTACAAATTCTGATCTCCCAAATCAAGAAACATTGACTTTCATGAATCCATGTATCATTAAAGGCTTCCATGGAGTCCAACATGTGGAAATCTTGTTTGAATTATCTCACATGATTAATTTAATGCATTGGATATTGTTTGGAATTCATTCACACAATTCCCTTCTATGAAGAAAATCTTCCCTGAAATATGCGTAATTATCAAGAAATTCAATATGATACCCAACACACAAATTGAAGGAGACCCCAATGATAGACATCTATGAAAACTATAGGCACTAAAACCAAGTCTCACAAAAATCATAGATACATAAAAATATATTAAAATATACAAAATGATGTTATACTCACATCCACATGTCTACACCATTTTTTTCTCCAAAATCATATCACTATATCCACTACCGAACAATTATTTTTCCCTCCCTTCACCCACCAATCCCCCTATCTTCATTCCCTCATCATCTCATCCTCTATATGCTCCCCTAATCCTTTGCCACTCCATATATTCCTCCACCTCTAAATCCCTATCTCTTATAATACCTCCCCATATCTGCATTTACCTCTACTTCCCCCTCTTCACCTCCTTGCATATGATTTTTCATTGTGATGGTAGGAACTTATTATTCCCTTATCCATAACGTCCCCCAAAACCCCAATCCTTCAACATTCATTATAACTTCTATTTTACATTATTTATCTCTAAAGTAATTTCACCCCAACTTTCAATCAATATCTCTCTCTGCATACTAACCAATCAAGCCTCACAATACTCTACCATGACTCGGATGAACTTCTATTGATAGCAGCCTTTTATTATATCATATAGATCTATCAATAGGCATAACTGCATCTGCATCATGTAGACCTAACACGAATTCATACTAGATTCAGATCTTCTACCATATAAATCGCCATATAACGTTAGATAATTATATTTCTTACTCCAGAAAAACTTTCATATTTTCTAATATTCCAATATTACTACTAAAACCACACTAAAATTCATTCTCCATACTTCGACTATCTTTTATTTCATGTTGGATAAATTAAATCTAGAAAATGGATGTTTTTTCAGAGGGGAATATTGTTCTCCACCAAGTACCTGCTAAGTCCAAGTCCTCACACTCCACAACCACAATCTTAATGGTATAGACTTATGAAAAAAAATAATATTTTACATATATATTTTTCCCATAATTTTTGGATTGTATTCATCATCGTATTGACCACCTAATATTTTTTTTATACTGATTTCCTTTTGATATAGATATTTATATTGAATATTATTCTTTACTATATAAATTAATTTTACAACTTATAACTACACAAAATAATTTAATACATTGATCTTTGACATTGATTTTTGTGAACATAGTCTAGGTATATTTATATATCACACCCTATTACTTTTATAAAAATGAAACAAATATTGATATATTTATTATATTTAAATTTTAAATGTAAGACAAGCCGACACACATCAAAATGAACTTATGATTGTTGAAACTATGTTAACTACCTATCTCGAGGTATATTTATTCATATTATATTCCATTTCATATATTTATGTACCTTTTAATAATACATTATTTTCATAAAAGTTTTATTATCATAATTTTGATTGTATAATATTCCTCTAATGATGAATTAGGTTCATTTAAATTTCTATCTATTTTTTATAAAGAGAGATTACAATGGAAATTAACAAGGTTGAAAAAGAAAAATGATGGCCATATGGGTCAGTACATTATCATCAATATTGAACTTCATATATATATATATATATATATATCTCATTGTTCTTATTTATTAATTCCATTATTTACTGATTTCTACTTTGGTCGTATCAATTTTTTACATTGAAATAGTAAATAAATACATATTATTTGAATTGATAAACTACTACGTACTGATATTATATTTCAATGTTATAATAGCTTAACATTACCAACTATATTTTTACATGGAATGATTATTTTTTAATAAAAAATTATTTATTTGTTTCATTGATTATGTCACCTAAAAACTACCAACTTCATTACTATATAATTATTTTATATCTTCAACAACAATTAAATATACACATCGGTAGATATTATTTAAGTCTGTATACTATATTGGGAAAGGTGAGTAAGGTGTTGTTTGATAATGTTTGACCAATCTTTATGTATTTCATTTTGGTTGCAAATAACGTCCACAAATATTCATACATTAAACTTTTTCTTATATTTATTATTTCATTCATATTAATTGAATATTTCACTCCACATCGAACAATTGACCCTCTTTTAGTATCATTTATTCATTATATTACATTTCGTATATTGATTTTATTTATAATTTACTCTTTCTTGTTATTAGTAGTCCTATAGGTCAATCGTGGTACCTAAAATTGACCCTCTTTTAGGATTAACCTACAAGGAAGAATATATGTTTATTATTTTATCTAACATATGTTAATCCCTGAACATAAAATTAACTGAATTTAGGATTAACGTACATTGAAGAAAATATGATTATATTTTGTTGAACTCATAATATTTCATTCATCTCAAATAATATTTTTATGCTTAAAATTTACTTTATTTTAGTATTAACCTATATGGAGGAAGATATATTTATAATTGATCCTATTTTAGGATATCATAATACTATATTCATCTCAGAGAAGATTATTTATATTTTTACATTTTTTTAAATCACGGTCCTTTTATCCAATTATATTTCTACAAAATGATTTAAAATCTATTTGAATAAGTGTTCTATACTATTATGACACCTTTTCTCTAATTGTTTTTTATCATATTGGGTGTTTTATAGAATTTTAACAAAATAGACATTTCATAATTAAAATAAGTACATTGTCCTCCAATGATTTTAAAGATTATTCCATTTCTTCAAGATAGAATTATAAATATAATTTTACTATACCATGAACACAACATGCATCAAAAATCATCACGAGGTTGTAATTTTGTGATGATTATATGATATTATTTCAAATATAGATATAGAATGATTGTTATGTTAAAATGTGCTTAATTTCAATCCAAATCTAAATTACTTTCTATTTCTACCCATGATATATTGATCATATTCTTGATTATTCTCTTGAACAAGTGAAAATGTTTTATTCTTTAGAAAGGATGTTATAGGTTTTTTATATCAAATATGTTTAGATTACCAAATTCACTTTCCCCCCTAAATATGGGTATATTTTAATGATTGAACAAAATTTTCATCTTCATGATATGATATCTCAAAAAACACATCTATATATTATTGATCTATATCAATATTGTAATTAAATGATTGTTTATACAAGATTTATAGGTTAGTTTAATAAAATTATGCACCATATTTATGGTATAAAATTTTTCTTCAATGATATATATTAATTTTCTATTTACATTCTATGAATTTTATACTCGTTTGACAAAATAAATATTTATAAATTAATGTTATAATATGAATCTGAGGAGTTAGAATTAAACATATCATCAACATGTGAGTGAAAATGTAACACCACTATTTTAAGTTCTTTCATTGTTTTATTATGTATTTTCATATTATAAAATGGTTTGGTTTGGTTTTAGAATGTTATGTAGAGTTGTTTGGATGATTTCTTTAGATTTCATGATTTTTTAGAAGTTCATATTTTTTTATCGGTTTATATTATTTTCCATTTTTTTGATATTATTTTTATAAAAGTGCATATTTATTCTTTATAGGTACTTAATTTTTTTTCATACCGGTATCTATTTTTTATGTTTTTATTATTAGTTAATTTTTTATATAAATTATTCCATTTAAACATATAGGTTATTTTTAAAAAAAAATTATATTTATTCACCCTTTTTATTTTTATTTTTACTCGTATTTTTTTGAAAAGGTTTATATTTATTATGGTAGTTTCATATTTATAATGTTTTTCAAAAAAATGAATATTTATTTACAAAATTATAAGATTAATTTAAATGTCTTGGATTATATATGTTTTTAGTATTATATTTATTTTTTTACAATAACTTTTATACATGTTCATTTATTTCATTATTGTATGAAAATTTCACATCTGTTCATATTTGGTCATTCTTTATATGAACAGGTTTGTTTATTTTTATGTATCCAAGAATGAAACAACTAAAACATTTTTTATGTGTAATAATAAACATCATAATCAGTGATTATTTTACTAAACAATTGAACTCAATCTTGAATGAAAACTCTCTATAAAGCATAATAATGACAAAACCAGTTCATGAAAAGGGACTTAGTAGCATGTTATTTAAAATATCAATGTTCCATTTATAATAACTAATATTAAAAATATTATATTTTATTCAATTGGATATTTTACAAATAATGTCTTACAGATTCTGTGATTATTACAACTAACCTATGTGGGATGAAATTGATTCTAAATTTTGGCATTCTATTTATGGAAACATTCAAATTCAGGTGATTTATTATCTAAAATAAACATGTATAAATTATATAAAACCAATTATTATTTACATAATTATTAATATTATATAAATTCAGTTCTACTATATAATAATCTATGTAATAATTGTACATATATTTGTATATTCATAATCATTAATTTCAGGTTAACACCATTATTTTCTTCTCAACTAATTAATCGGAAATCAATGTCTCTTTTGATAGCATATTCGACTCCAATAATATTTTGAATCTATAATTATACGAGAATTGATATTAGTATATTTTTATTGGTAACTACTATATTCATGAATTTTCCAATTATTACAACAAATTAATATTCTGTAGTTGTTGTTATTTCCACTTTTAACCTATTTTAATTTTCTATAATATCTCTCAAACTATACAAGAAGTGTTAGCTGATACAAGCTGGTAATGTATTGACATACGATTCCATTTCATAACTACATAAATTATTACTAAAAAAATATTTTGATACTACTTCTTGATATATTATACATATATGTTTTCAATTTATTTTGAAACTACAAAAAATTATATATTTTTTTATATATGATTATTTTTAAAACTAAATTTTAATACTATGACAATGTTGCTAACATTTAAATCATATTATGATTTAATTTATACATGAAAAATTATAAATAACATCAATCTAGATATTTAATTATAAAATAACATATTTTAATAATTTAAAATAGATTCAAATGAAATATACAAATGAATCTTTTCAAAAATTAATCTATATCCATATTTTTTAATTTGTTGATAAAATAACATCAATCTAAAAATAAAATTATGATAATTCATCAATTTTTTATATATTTTTGTAACTTTAGTGAAACCATGAAAATTATATATCATAGTTAGGTTATTTTAGTTTACAATAAAAAAATAGGTATGCAGTTTCATTATAGAAATATTTTTTTATTCATTAATAACTCGTAGACATGTAAAGGAGATTTCATGTATTTAGAGAAATAAAAAATTCTATATATCCATTATATAATAACTAATACTAAGAAATGACCTCCACTCTTACCAATATTTTAATTTCCCAAAGCTCGATCATGCATAGTTAATAAATAATATATTAGTAACCTTAATTATTACGGGTATTTTAATTTCATTATTTTAATGCTTTTGAAAATATTTGTATTTTTTAATTTTTTTAGCTACATATAAATGTGCCTAATATTTAAATTTGATCTTTATATTTTTAATTAATACAAATCTATATGTTAATAATATATATTGATAAAAAAAATTAATATTTTTATTAATAAATTACTTTTACTCCTTTATTTTATTATATTTTCCCCTATATAAAATTTTCGTCACTACATTACCATATATTTTATTTCATGTATTCACTGTATTTTACCATATATATCATTTTCCCATTATCTCCATCTACATTTCCCAAAATATTTTTACACTATTTTTAAATATTCTTAATTTTTAATGTATTTACCTTAATTAGGTGTCATCAAGTGTAAATTGTTTTAAAATAGAATAAATAAAACTTATCAAATAATTGATGGTAGTTTGTGAGATTTGTTCCAATATACGGTCAAATGATAATTTCATGATGGACTATAAGGTACTAATCTATACACTCATTAATAGTTTCTCAATGTTTCATATTGGTTGGAGAGAGATAACTTCTTTCATCATGTATGAAATATTTTTGGGATAATTTTATAGAATTGAATGTATCAAACCAAACTTTTTTGGCATCTGTTAGACCTAATTCTCTCTATTCAAACATATTTTATATTGTTCATCAAACTATAATAGATGGGGAATATATATCATTCCATGTTCCATTAAATTTTTTTCTAATAAGCTTATAATATTCCATTAATTTAAAATTTTAATAATGATTGTAATGCCCCGAACCCAGTGACCCAGTGTCGATGTATTATTACATAACATTGACATGATCACAAAAGATAAAGTCTCTAATGACCGATTATTTTAGTAGCCTTAGGAACACTAGATAAATTAAAATATCTTACATTATATGATAAAGTGAAAATATACAACAACAGAGTCTCCATAGTCCCCAATCATATCCCCTCATACTATCCTTGTAGGTCAGTCATAAAATACTTCTTTACATCCTGGGAAAAATAAAACATAGAAAGGGGTGAGCTCAGATGCCAAGTAAGGATAACAATATAACAGAAACATTCATAAAAAACATAAACATTTAAGGCAATGTATAACTAAAACAAAACACCATTAAACTTGAACTTCAGTATAATATAACCAAAATAAAATGAAATAATTCCACTTACTTATTCACATTGATATTATACTAGTCAAATAATCACATGGAATATAAATAACAACTTTCATAATGATGTAATGCATAATTCCATACTATCATAACCACATAGTGATGGCCTTGTGCCAAGACTAAAAACAAGATTCTGTCAAGGCCTTGTACCAAGACACTAGTTTGTCTCATTAGACCAACTGATGCATCGAGGAGCAATAGAGGGCTCCACCCGTCACTTATTAAGTCCAATGCATTCCCATTTGAGAAGGTTTAAACATAACATAAACATTCGTATTAAAACTGGCATACGAAATGTCAATACGTTATCCATAAACCATGAATGGTATAAAATAACACATACAAAGTCAAACATATCACAAAACCATCAATACAAGATGGAAGTTTTGTATAATAATAAATCAACTTCAATCAAACTTAAAATCCATCAAAGGATGTTGACATAGATGAAATCAAAAATATTTGAGAGAAATATCAGTTTTTTGAAATCATTTAAAAGTAACATAATTATAAAAGAAAACATTTTTTTGAAAATATTTTTATAAGAAGGTAAGGGAAGATTTGACTATTTTATAACGGTGGAAAATAGTCGCGCATGCCGTATATGTTTAAAAAAGACATTCTTACCTTAATTTTGTCGAAATGGTCAAAAAGGACCTTGCATGGAAAATGACAGAAAGATTCTTTTATAAACATCTTATAAAATTCAAACAAGGGTACAAATGACATTAACCCATAGTCTATATAATAGTAAGAATTTTTTGAAATTTTTTTTAAGGAACATGTATGGGGATGATAAATAGGTCCTAGTATATAATTATGTATAAAAAACCTCGGATAATAAAGAGATTGTGAAATAAACTCTTACCATGTACTTTTCCTTGATCAGGGGTAGTTTAACCTCTTGTATAATAGTTAAATCAATGTAATTAAGTTATAAAAGAATCATATATTTTAATATCATATCATATATGATCTTTTAACTTTTTTGTTAATAATATCTTATTATTATCGTCATTTCGAGTGTTAACTAATTCATTTTACATTGTATGGTTTGTTATGTGAGTAATATTTGTTATGGATGTGATGTATCGTATTCATATCCTGAATTATACCATGTCTTTAAACATTATTTTTAATCATCAAATGAAAATTAGTCTTGAATGGATACGATGGGGAATGAATCTCATCGTGTTTGTGGAGACAGGAATTCATACATACGCACGACAGACAATATCATTTTTTTGATATTAAAATTATTTATAATTGGATGATATATCATATATAAAGAATCATTGTTGTTGGTCAGAGTGGATACTCCATATGGGGGGTGCATTGATTTCCAATTAAAATTTCTGATAAAATGATTTCTCTTGAAATCCCCCAATTTTAAAAACAATGTTAAACTATAGTGAATTTATACAGATTGAAAATGTTCAATTGGCTTCTTAAAGATTGATTAGATCTAATTCAATTTAATCACATGATAAAATTTTCTTTTGAAGCTAATCTACTGGTTCCCAACAAGTATAAACACATTCTAATTTAACTGTCAATGTAACTTTAAAATAGTTTTGTATTTTAAAGTAATAGCAATAGAATATAAAAGATATATGTAGTATACATTAGACTTATACTAAAAATCACAACAGATATAACCAAGAGGTTCATTCTCAAGAAGAGACTTATTCCTCTCAAATTTATATATAAATTTGATCCAAACCTTTGATTGGGGTTAACAACAGTACAATACTGTCCAGGTCATAAGATATCTACCACATTTTTTCATGTGAAAAACAACGACACTAGCACATAGGCTGTCCAAGTCACACATGACCTCTACCACTATCCTTAGTGGGATACATTATGATGTATGGAGTTTGGAATGAGGATTTAGTATCCTCTAGTTCATCACAGGAGACAGTGTGTGTGTAAAAGATATACAGAGTACACACACTGCTCATCGGTAAATAACAATTCACATAGAGAGTGTATATGAATGTTTAGAAAGATATAGTGATTGGAAGTGAAGCTCTGGACTTGTTGGATTTAGCAGAATTGATTCTGAGTCCTTCTGTGGTTCTTCTATTGAAAAACAGAGTATTGTGGTTCAGCTTGATGTCCTTCACAAGTGAGTGTGTTCTCTGATTTCCAGTGACTTTCGTTTGTTCTTCAGTAGTGCTGGATTACATGCATGAGAGTTCATTGAAGATCTTGCAACCTCCTCTTCAAGTTTTTCGTGTGATATTATTTTCATGTCTATATCTGCATGGAATAATTCTATCTCTATGCCTTTTTTATGCTCTTTTTTACTGCAACTCGATCTTCCTTTTTATACCATGAGCTCCGGCTATGGGAATGATTTCCTTTTCATAGGTACGAGGTACGGTCCCCTGACATGCCAACAACTAACATTAAATATCATTAATTTCATTAAAACATCAAATATGACCATCGGAATTAAATATAAGTTTATATAAATTCAAACAGTTTTCATGACTATCGGTGAGTCATGAGATCGGTGAGTCATTTTGAATCTGCATCGGTATTGGTATCATCAGCATCGATAAGTCACAGATCATCGGTATCAGTGACTCATGATCATCAGTATCAGTAGCATCAGCATCAGTATCTCTTTAGATCTTCGGTAGCCATCAGTACGACCGTTTCCATCGGTGCGACTATTGCTATCGGTGCGACCCTTGGTATCGGTGCGACCGTTGCTATCGGTGCAACTGTTGCTATCGGTGTGACAGTTGTTATCGGTGTGACCATTGCTACCGGTGTGACCATTGCTATCGGTCTGACCGTTGCTATCAGTGCAACCGTTCCTCATCAGTGACTTTCTCTTCATCGGTGCGACCAGAATATAACTAACGATGAGACAAAACATGGAATTTTCACACAGTGTCTGTTTGATTCCAGAATACTTCCAGGTCAACATTAAAACATAATTTAACATAGATAAACATATGTAAACATGAATTAAACAAATATAATCATATTTAGAACAATTTGAACAAAATAATAAACTGAAATAAATAAAACAATGATTTGGGATTATTAAAATAACCATCTCAGAGAGAGTTCAACAATCTCCCCCTTTTTGATAATCACAAATCAATGGTATAAAGGAAGAGAGAAGATAGTGTGTCATTCAGTATGCACCCCCTATATAAAAAGAATATATGCTATAATATATAACTAGGTTAGAATATTAAACATAACTTATATAACTAAGTCATTCACCCCATATAATATAATTCATATAATACAAATAATGTTCCCTTTTTATCATTATTCCTATAGAGATACAGAGGCATTATTTCTCCCCCGGTGCATGCATGCATATAGAAAATAGCCAGCAAGGGCTCATATGCACACCCATTCATGTGCATTATCTCCCTGATTTCTCCCCCTTTGGGATTATCCAAAAGAATATAGAAGGAAGATAAAGAAGATGATTCCTCTGAAAAATTAAGATTGAAAATGAGTACAAAAATCACATACAAAAAAATGTAACGTACAAGAAATAACCACCCTATTAAAAATTTAAAAATACAGCTATTTCTCAGGGTGCAAGGGAGATTTTACTTTAGTAGTGGGAGGATTGGATGGTCCAAAAGGTGGCTGGGTGGAAGGTTGAATTGGCCGAATGGATAAAGGAGGTAGGACGTCTCAATCTGGACAAATTGTGGGTTCCAAGGTCACCTGCTATGGAGTATAATATCTTTTTGATGTTGGTTGTTGAAAGACTAACCGAATACTGGGAGAGCTTGAGAAATAGACTTCTAACCGGGAGCAACATCTAATGACTTAAGAGGCTCAGTAGTAGGAAAAAACAATGGCCTTAGCTTGCACATGAAGGTAGGGTTTGACAAAATTGATGAAGTCCTGAATTACTTCTCCACCGTACTTCATAGCCATTTCAAAATCATCATTATTCTGCATGAAATTTTACAAAGTAGGAGTAAAATCCTTTAACTTCTAAACTTGAGCCTTAAAATCTTGAGTTACTGGAGGGAGTATTAAATTTCCATCTAGCACTTTAAAATTATGATTTAACTCATGCTTGGTGTAGATCTTAGAGAAATAATGATCCACTTTCTCCTTAATCTCTTTTCGAGCCTTAGTAGCATCGGTTGAATACAACTACACCATTTTATGAATATGCTCAGTGTGATCTTTCATCCTTTTCAAAGAATCTAAATCCAAAATCTTTCTAAGAGATTTTGTCTCTTCTCTAACAACATCCTTTAAAGTATTAATCTCATAACCAGTAATCTTGGTTACTTTTGAAGAACTAGACTGAGCAACAACTTGCACGATCTCACCTTTCAACATCCTCAAATCTGCCTTCTTCAAATGGTCTATCAGATTTCTTAAAACATTCATCATACCAGAGACGGTTTTTATGAACTCTCTGGACAGAAAAACTAGATTGCTACCTAAATCCATGAGTGTTTGATTCAAAGAGGTAATGTGCCAGCCAATCGACTCACTATAATTCCACAGGTCTTGTTTGATAAGTCTTACCACACTTTAAGCCAAATCATCCATAGCAGATTCAGATAAATTAATAGTAGCAAGAGTAGGGACATGAGTTAACTCATATTTCATATTCTCTATAAGAGCTTGAATCAATTCAACCGTAAATCTATCGAAGTTAGATTTAGCAACTGCAGGATCAGGTCTAGCTTGAGACACTAAGGAATCAGGTCTGACATCTCCTCTTTGCAAAAACACTACAACTAATTAAGCCTTAACTGAATCACTTACTCCTATAAGATCCACTTCTACACCTTCCTCTTCCTATGAGTAATATAATCCCAGAACAACAAGACCTGGATGTTCTTCCCATGAAACTTTTCTTGAAGGATACATAGGTTTCACAAACTGAGCTCGTCCAGAATTTTCAGGAAGGACTTGCTCATCCTCATCACTCTCCTACTGTTTTGTCCTCTCAGCCTCAAGGACATTTATTTCTCAATTTCTTGGCATTGTGGATCATCTTTCATCACATTCTAACCATCTATAGGTCAAGAATCAGCATCATCAGCATCACCACTATCACTATCGTTGCCTTCATCATCATTATTATCATTATCATCATTAACTGATATCTCACTTGAACTGTCTGAACACCCGGATTCATACTTATCATAGGTTCATTCATCAGTCTCAACATATTCTTTGTCCTATAAAAGAGGTTTAATCTCTTGTAACGTGAGAGGAGGGCTTGTCGAAGAAAATTCCATCCTTCTTTTCTTCGGGCTAACAATATTATGATCACTCCTCTCATCAAGAGATGATTCAGCCTCCTCTTCACCATTCAGATTATCACCAGCTTCTTCTTCTTCTTCTGTTCCCTTCTTACTGGATTCAGCAGTTTCCTTAGGAAATAATGTTTCCTCTTATTAATCTGAATAAATCACTCCCTCGCCAATTTTTAATCTAGGATATCTTATCCCCTTTGGACTCCTTGGATGATCAGTATGATTTAAGGACTCATATAACTTTTCTTCATGATCAACCTAAGCATTCTTCCATGGGTTCTAATTGATTTTATCCTATTACAAATAAATTTGTTGAAACAGAAGCTAATTGATGAGATACACTCATCTCCATCATCCACACAGCCCAAGAATTTCAGCATGGAAGCAATTTTCTTGGAATAAAACAAAGTAGTATCTTTCTTTGAAGGTTTTATCATCTCAACAATATGCTCAGAAAAACATCTACATAGATTGATCTTTTCACCATTAAAAAAAGGATTAACAGAATAAAAATCATGATACATTAGTGAAGCATAGTCACCTTTTCTAGGACATATTTGATGTTGAATAAATTTAAACAGGATTATATTCTCACCATCCAACTCAGCAGCAGTTATCCTCCTCGATTCAGACGTCCCAGTCAATAACTCCAGGGCTAGATCATAAGTAAATTAGTCAGTAGTTGGAGGGATATTATGAACTTAATCCTCATATCTTCCATTGTGAGGTACTCACAAACACTCAGTCCACTATTTTGATGAAAAGGTAATCTTTTTACCTTTTAATATAGAAGTCAATCTCACAGACTCTACTCCGTCCAATGGTATATTCAAGTTTAAATAGAACTCATGCACCAGCTTCGGGTAAAATACCCTATTATTATCACAGAACCAATTCTTACAACCTTTAATTTCCAACACTTTTAAGATAACAGAATTACTAGATAAAACCCATTTTGAACATATTTCTTTTCAGCTGTAACTTCCCATTTTTTGATCTTTGGGTTTATAGAAAACTGCGTCATACTACTTGACTCACCTCGAGCACGCTTGATAGATGACGATCCTTCATATTCCTTGGTCTGTCTCTTTTTCATGGATATTCTAAGGTTTGAGATAATCGAGAGGCTTGGAAATATTCAAAAGTCTCAGGTTATAGAAAAGATAAGAGAGAGTTCAGCGGGAAATGGTAGGTCAATTGTCTCTTAGAAATAGAAATAGACGCGGGTCATTATTTTTATCATTTAGGGTTGAAAAATAATAAAATATCGATTATGTAAAACAACGACATTTTAAATAATAAAAAATTGATTTTAAAAATAATACAACCCAATCGGTATCACTAATATACTTGAAAGATCAGTTTTACTGATCAGTTTCACTGATCGATTTCACTAATTGGTTTCATTGATCTATTTCACTGATCGGTTTGACAGATCGGTTTCACATATCGGTTTCATAGATCGGTTTAACAGAATGGTTTCATAGATCGGTTTGACAGGTCGGTTTCACAGATCGGTTTCATAGATCTATCATACCCAACTATGGTTTAATCAAGTATAACCTTTCAGAACTTAATGGCTTGGTGAAAATGTCAGCTAATTGATGTTTAGTACCTATAAAATCAAGCGTAATATCATCTTTTTGGTAGTGGTATCTCAAAAAGTAGTGCCTTACATCAATGTGTTTGGATAAAGAGTGAGACACATGGTTCTTTGATATGTTTATTACACTAGTGTTATCACAGTTGATTGAAACATGCTTAAAAGAATATCAATAGTCCAAAAGAGTGTGTTTCATTCACAGAATCTGTGCACAACAACTACCAGCAGCAATGTATTCTGCTTTAGCAGTAGATAATGCAACAGAGTTCTTTTTCTTACTATACCAAGATACCATGGAATTTCCCAAAAGATGACATGTTCCAGATGTGCACTTCCTATCTAGCTTGCAACCAACAAAGTCAGCATCTGAATAACTAATTAAATCAAATGATTTCCTGTTTGGATAAAAGAAACCTAAATTTTCAGTATGTTTAAGATATTTGAAAATTCTTTTAACAGAAAGTAAATGAGATTCTTTTGGATTATCTTGAAATCTTGGACACATACAAACACTAAACAAAATGTCTGGTCGACTAGAAGTAAGGTAAAGTAAGCTTCCAATCATACCTCTATAATTTTTTTGATCCACTGGTTTCCCTGTTTAATCTGCATCCAAATCACATACTGTACTCATATGAGTATCACTTTCCTTAATAATATCCAAACCCAAACGTTTTTAAAGATTTTTTTTATCTTTACTTTGATTCAAAATAATACCATTTTCATTTTGGAAAACTTGAAATCCAATAAAATATTTGAGTTCTTCATTTAAACTCATTTCAAATTTATTTTTCATACACTTTGAAAAATCAGTGCATAAAGAATGTTTTTAAGATTCAAATATAATATCATCAACATAGATTTGTACTATTAAAACATCTTTCGAAACTCTTTTAATAATAAGAGTTGGATCAGCAATCCCTTTTTTAAAACTTTTTGAAAAAAGAAAACTACTAATTCTATCATACCAAGCTCTTGGAGATTGTTTTAAACCATATAAATCTTTAGAATGTTTAAAAACTTGATTTGGAAAATGAGGATTAGTAAATCCAGGTGGTTGTTCAACAAAAACATCTTCAACAATAAAACAATTTTGAGAATAACTTTTAACATCCATTTGATATAACTTGAAATTCAGATGAGTAGCATAGGCAAGTAGAATCCTAGAAGATTCTTATCTAGATACACGTGAAAAGGTTTCCTCATAGTCTATACATTCTTCTTGACTATATCCTTGTGCAACTAATCTAGATTTGTTTCTAACTATGTTTCCAGACTCATCAACTTTGTTTCTAAAAACCCATTTAGTGGCTATTGTTAATGTGTCATTGGGCCAGTCAAATAATTCCAAGACATTGTTTCGTTCAAATTGATTTAACTCTTCTTGAATAGCCATTACCCAAAATTCATCATTGACTGCATCATTGACATTTTTAGGTTCTATCTGTGAAAGAAATTCTTGATGTTCAACCAGGTTTCTTAGAGATGCTCTAGTCTGTGTCCCTCTATCAAGATTACCAACAACAACATCCAAAGGATGATTCATTAGAATCCTAGTTGATCTAGTTAAGGTAGGAATATAAATTTCAGGTTCATCTATAGGTTCGGGTTCAATAGAAGAAGATTCTGGCATATGTTCAGAACTGGATGTTTTTATTGCAAGTTCATTAGTTTTATCATAAATGTCCAGAATACTCAAATCTTCTTCAAGATTCTCAAGAGATGGTTTAGGTTCATCTGGATCAGTTTCATCAATCTTGATGTGATCATATTCTTCCACACATTTGTTTTTTTATTATAGAATCTATAAGATTTACTAGATATGGAATAACCTAGAAATATTCCCTCATCAATTTTAGAAGCAAATTTATCCAGATTATCCTTTGAATGAAGAATAAAAACATTGCAGCCAATGACTCTGAAGTAACTGTCTTTAGGTTTCTTATTATTATATACCTCATAAGGGGTATCTTTAAGAATAGGTCTAATTAAAACTCTATTGATAATATAACAAGCTTTATTCACATCTTCATCCCAAAAATAAATAGGTAGGTCATACTCATTAAGCATGGTTCTTGCTATTTCTTGAAGGGTTATATTCCTTCTTTCTACTACACCATTCTACTGAGGTGACCTAGGTGAAGAAAAGTTGTGACTATAGCCATTATGTGAGCAGTAAGATTAAAATTCATAATTTTCAAACTCACGTCCATGATCACTTCTTAGGGATTTAATATTAAGTCCGCTAAGGTTTTCTACAGACTTAGAGTATTTAATAACTTTTGTGAGCCAAGATGTATACCCAAATATATCTATAAAATTAATCTACTAGGACATAGACATAGTTCTACCCATTTAAAATAGAAACTATAAAAGGTCCAAACAAGTCCATGTGAACCAACTCGATAGGTTGAGAAGTTGAAATTTCCTTCTTTGATTTAAAAGAAACTTTATGTTGCCTCCCCTTTTGAAAGGGATTACAAACTTTGTCATTTGGGAATTCATTTTTTGGTAGGTCTCTAACTAAGTTCTTCTGTGTCAATTTTCTAAGTGAATTGATGTTTCTGTGTTCTAATATTATGTGCCAAAGCCAATATTCTTTATGAAAAGCATTTAAACAAGTAACATTTTTTTCGTCTATAGAATTTAAATCAACAACATAAACATTTTCATTTCTCAATGAAGAAAATACTAAAACATTATTAAGATTAAAAACATTACAAGAATAATTTTCAAACTTAACATTAAATCCATCATCACATAACTAAGAAATACTCAAAAGATTATATTTAATACCATCAACAAATAGAACTTTATAAATCATAATTGAATCAGTGTTACCAATCTGGCATAGGCCGATGATTTTTCCATTAGAATTATCACCAAAGGTGACATGGCCTCCATCATCTTTGATTAAAATATTGAAGCATGAGTAATCTTCAGACATATTTCTTGGACATCCACTGTCCAAGAACCATATCTTCTTGAGATAACTCTTCAAACATGTTTCCTACGAAATAGATTTAGATGAAAAATGATTTTGGTACCCATATCTTCTTTGGTCCAGATAGGTTAGCAATCAAAGATTTAGGTAACCAAATTTGTCTTATTGGTACCATGTAATTAAGAGATTCAATATATTTTGAAAGATAAACTTTATTTGATATATAACTGTGTGAATAACTAGTTGATTCATATGAATTATTATAACTATAATTTGCACAATTTTGTCCAGATTTAGGACTAAATCTACTTTTAGTAAGCTATCTCTGTCCAGATTTATAACCTATTCAAATGGTATATTTTGGTGCCACTTGTTTTCCTATCATTTTTGTAAGTGTATAATTTCCATTTGTAAAATTTTCAATGTATTTCCTTAATATCTCATTAGACAACTTCAGTTCAGTATTTTCCCTTATTAGTTGAACATTATTTTCATTTTCTACACCATGGGTAGATTTAACAGTAGGAGTGAGAGAATGTTGTTTTTTTAAGGCTTTGTACTTGTCCTTAAGTTCATTACATGTTTCTTATAGAATATTACAATATTAATTAGTTCCTCACTAGACATGTTTTCAGATTCAGAATATGTTCCAGAATAATAATCATTCAGCATAGGGGAAACAGGTACCTCAGAGGTATTGGTCATGAAGCACATGTTGGCACGATTCTTTTCAGTATAATAAACTTCTGATTCACTTGTGCAGTCTTCTAAAGCACTCCAAGTATCTTTCATGGATTTCTTGTACTTATTGTGTTTGTAGTCATATTTCTTTTTGAACATCAATTTTGGACAGTCTGCTTTAATGTGACCATTTCTTTTTCATTCTTAGTAGAAAACTTCATCCTTCCTGTCATGATTTTTCCAATCCTTTTTCTAATGCCCTTTGTTGTCATACTTTCCTTTGTAATATGATTTTCTAAATAATCTCTTCTTCCTATAAAACTACTTGAATTTCCTGTCTATTTGAGCCATCTCATCATCACTATCAGAGTCTGAATCTTCACTTGTTGGGATTTCAGTTTGTATTTGAACTTTTTCTTTGTCATTGCTCCACAAAGCAGTAGATTTAAAAGCTACAGACTTCCTTTTAGGTCCATCATCATCCTCCTTATTCACCTTGAGTTCTTCCTCATACATCATAAGATTACCAATGAGCTCCTTGACAAGTATCATGCTTATGTCACATGATTCTCTAATTGAAATAGAAGTGCCTCTCCATCGATCTGGTAGACATCTCAATATTCTCATGATTTTTTCCTTAGTAGTGACATCTCTTCCATTAGAGATCATTGTATTGTCAATCTTATTGAACCTGAGATACATGTAAGAGATAGGTTCATCAGTATTAATTTTAAAATTTTCATATTTAATAGTATATGTATTCAATCTCATTTCCTTAACATTATTTGTTCCTTCAGGAGAAACAATCAAAGTGTACCATATTTTACATGCAGTTTTACAAGAAGACATTCTATTGAACTCTTCATCTCCTAAAGAACAATACAAAGCATTCATAGCATTACAATTATTATTGTAAGATATATTAGTAGCTTCTTCCCAAGTAGTTCTAACAGTTGCTGGAATCTTATATTCAGTTTCTATAGCAATCCAGATATCAAATCCCATACTTTCTAAAGGAATTTTAATTTTCAGTTTTCACTGGGCATAATTTGTACCATTAAATAAAGGTGGCCTATTGGTAGTAGCACCTTCTAGTATATTATCTGTAACTAGAGTTTAGTAAATATATTTAAATATATAAAATTATAATTAACAGAAAATTATGATCTTTAAAATATAACTAAAATCACAGTTTCAAAACAGAGTATTTGAAAACATTTATAAAAAAACAAACCCTATGATACCAAATGTTGGTCAGATTGGATACTCAAAAGGGTGGGGTGAATTGAGTTCCAATTAAAACTTCTATTAAAATGATTTCTCTTAAAATCACCCAATTTTAAAAACAAAGTTAAAATGTAGTGAATTTATACAGAATGAAGATGTTCAATTGGATTCTTAAAGATTTATTATATATCGGTCAATTTAATCACAATATTAAATTAGATTTTGAAGCTGACCTACTAGTTAACAACAAGTATAAACACATGCTAATTTAACTATCAAAGTAACTTTATAATACATTTGTATTTCAAAGTAATATAATTGGAATATAAAAGATATATGTATTATACTTTAGATTTATACTAAAAATACCAGAAGATATAACCAAGAGGTTCAGTCTCAAGAAGAGACTTAGTACTCTCAAATTTATATATAAATTTGATCCAAACCCTAGATCTGGGTTAACAATAGTACAATACTATCCAGGTCCTAATACCTCTACCATTGTTTTTTGTGGGAAAAAACAAAGACACTAGCACACAGGCTGTCCAGGTCACAATTGACCTCTACTACTATCCTCAATGGGATATAGTATGATGTATGGAGTTTGGAATGAGGATTTAGTATCCTCCATTTCATCATAGGAGACAATGTGTGTGTAAAATATATATAGAGTACAGACACTGCTCAATACTAAATAACAATTCACTTAGAGAGATTATATGAAAGTTTAGAAATCTCTAGTGATTGGTAGTGTAGCTCTGGACATGTTAGATTTTGTAGAAATGCTTATGAGTCCTTCTGTGGTTTTTCTGTTGAAAAATAGTGTATCATGGTTCAGCTTGATGTCCTTCACAAGTGAGTGTGTTCTCTGATTTCCAGTGTTCTTCGTGTTATCTTTAGTAGTGCTGGATTTCATGCATGAGAGTTCTTTGAAAATCATGCAATGTCCTCTTCACATTCCTCGTGTGTTCTTATTTTCATGTATGTATGTGCATGGAAGAATTCTATTTCTATGCCTTTTTTATGCTCTCTTTTACTGTAGATCAATCTTCATTTTTATTCCATGATCTCCGGTAATGGGAATGATTACCTTTTCCTTGGAATGAGGTATGGTCCCTTGACATGCCAACAACTGACATTAAATATCATTAATTTCATTAAAAACATCAAATATGACCGTTGGAATTAAATAAGACTTTATAGAAATAAAAAAAAATTGCATGACTATTGGTGAGTCATGAGATCGGTGAGTCATTTCGAATCATCATAGGTATCAGTTGCATCATCATCAGTAACTCATGGATCAACGGTATCGATGACTCGTGATCATCGGTATCAGTAGCACCAGCATCAGTAGCTCTTTAGATCTTCGGTAGCCATTGGTGGAACTGTTGCCATTGGTGCGACCGTTACTATTGGTGCAACCGTTGCTATCGGTGCGACTATTGATATCGGTGCGACCGTTGCTATCGGGGAGACCGTTGCTACCGGTGCGACTGTTGCTACCGGAACGACCGTTGTTACCGGTGCGACCGTTGCTATCGGTGCAACCGTTGTTATCATTGTGACCATTCCTCATCAGTGACTTGTTCTTCATCGGTGTGACTAGAATATAACTAATGGTGAGACAAAACATGGAATTTTAACCCAGTTTCTATTTGATTCCAGAATACTTCCTGGTCAACAGTAAAACATAATTTAACATAGATAATCATATGTAAACATGAATTAAACAAATATAAACATATTTAGAACAATTTGTAAAAAAGACGAAATTGAAATAAATAAAACAATGATTTGGCATTATTAAAATAACCATATTACAGAGAGTTAAACAATTATCATGTTATATTTATTATTTACATTAGTTAAACATCATTATTTTACCCATCCATATAATAATGTATTGAATAACAATTACACCATGACGTGGATACGGTAAGCCGTACGTACACACGTATGGTGAAATGTCATTCAAAGGATGGATAAAATAGTGAATACGGTTGTACCATATTTATCATACCATAACAGTATATAGGATATACTATAGATATTATTTTATAATGGAAACAATAAAGAAAATAAGTGGAAGAAGAAAATAACTTCAAAGAGGTGGTTAAATATTTATCTCTTCTTTGGGTTCATACTTTAGATTTGATCAAAAGGGCTTCTTGTGATTAATTTAGGACTAAATTACGGCCCCTAGGATGAAGGTAGGATAGTTGAGAGGATATTTGGGCAGAGGTTGACCGAGAAAAAAGTCTTTGAAGGTTTGAATTTGATGGAAGGGGGAGTTCCCTTTTATAAGAGGAGTGAGGGGCACCTTAGGAAAAGCTAGAAATATTATTTTATAATAAACTTTTCCTCGGTTTATTATAGATCCAAATTGTATTATTTGAACGATAAGGTGGGTATGGATCTAAAAACACTCAACCAATAGGTTTTAGATAGGTTTCAATCACTATATTAACTTTATCTTTTAGATTTAACTTTTAGTTAAATAGTTTTACATTTACCATGTCTGTTTGTATTTTTATATTATAGGGTTAATAAACATACTATATACATTTAAGAGAAACCCAATTGGTTCATTAATGATACACCTATCATTATATAATTCGTTTGGCCAAACCATATATTTTTAGGAATAAAATATCAATTAATAATATAATTTCTTTTTTAAAAACTCATTTATGTCAATTTTGACACTATTTGGTATATTGTTTTTTATAAATTCATAAAAGCATTAGTAACTCGAAAAAAATTCATATAACTAACCCTAATATGTCTTATTAACCTATAAAAGTATTTAAATTCATAGAAAGTCAAAAATTACATTTATTTGGATATTTATAATATCAATTATTTTAATATTTCGTTAATTAGGTAATTACTGCATCACCATTGTGTCATAAATAAATTAAATTATATAATGTCTAAAAATTATAAATAAAAGCCAATTATCTATGAAATATTTTTATCTTTCTAATGAATATTTGTAATCTACTTTATCTTATGTATAACCCTATATTAAAAATGTTATAGATATTAAACATTGATTTTAACTCTTTTAACTCTTCTTTGAATTAAATAATAATAAATGTTCTAATATAATCCAACTAGACCTAAAGGATCATATTTTATTCATGAGGGTTTTTTGGAGGAATTATACTTATCCAATAGAATTAAGAAATGTGTTAGGGTAATAATAATTTCATTTTTATCTTTAATTATCCTATTTACTTTTAACTGTGATAAATAATAGTAAAAAGTTACTTTTCACCAAAAATGATTTTCATCTCATTGAACCACATTTTACTTAAAGATATCAACCCTGTCTCTTAGATTTTTTAAATTCAATTTACAAAATCAGTAAAATTACGTTTTATGTGAATTTGCAAATTCTCTTAGGAGGAGGGTAAAAAATGGTGAAAAGTTCAATAAAATCTTTATATATCTAAAATTAATATAAATTGATTCCAATGAATTGAATTTAACTTATACAGGTATTATGTATATATTTTTACCTAAAATAAATTTAAATAATATAAATAATTATTTAAATAAAAAGTCAGTTTTAACTAATAACTCAGTGTTTTTCACTATTAATAAAAAATTCAAATTTTTCAGAAAAATACCAAAAATTCACCTTACGCTAATTTCGATAATAAGAATCCAAAAATGAAGTCCATTTTGAATGATAAAATTTATAAAATTTCTGAAAGTGGGTATTAATATTCATAACGGCTAGTTTGATTGGTTGTGGTGTGTGTTAGAACATAAAGTTGCCTACAACACATGCTACTGTATTATTCAATGGGAAACGTACCTTGGAAGCTTGGGGTGTTACAATGATATGTTTATTTATAAGTTTCGCATTAACATTGTTGATGAAATTGATATGATAGTGTATATTCTCTTTTTAATGTGTGGTAAAATTTACATCTATCGAATATTTTTTTCATCTATAAGATCACCTCTTAAATTATTTTATTTAAATTATGGATGTATGAGTTTTTCTCATTCTTTATGTGAATATTAGATATAAACTAATAAATGGTCAGAAATATAGTGACTTTTTTATGAGTGGTTAGGGTTATAAACAGGTTGTTTTCAATATTTATAGGTGAGGACCTCATGTACCTTTCAACCTATAAATGGGTTTTAGTGTGTTCATAAATGGTGTTTAGGTGAGGACCTCCTATTCATAAATTCATTGTATTGAAGTCACTTATTTAGGTTCTTCACTATTTCTTAAAATAGAAATTTCAGATTCAACTGTATATTTATTTTCTGTTTTTAATATGTACTTTAAAAAAAAGATATCATGAATACTAAGGTAGTTTTCAAAACTAAAATTTTATTAACTAATTTTTTTAAAATTTTCATATCCCAGTTCATACATATTTAATTATAAATTGTTTCATAAAAAAATATAAAGTATAATATTAATTGATAACTCAATGTGTACTTATGTGGCTAGAGGTGAAATAGTTCATAAGAACATTATAATGATTATTTTTGAAATTATTTTAAATCTTTCATTCCCATACATGTGACCATCAGGGATACATGAATGATTTTTATTGTGTTTTTTATGTTTTTCAAATATCATATCATGAAAACTAGTCACATGTTGGTTCTTATAAATTTCATGTTGTTTTATTTTGAAAACATTATCACTCAATCATGACCACACCAGTGATATTTATATATATTTAAATTTTTTATCATTGATTTCATGTTTCTCCAATTTCATGTCCTGATATTCAGTATGGTTTTTAAAATCCTACATCAATTTTGTACGTTTATATCATGTTTATATAAAATTTCACACATACTAAAGTAAAAAAATGTAAAATTTCAGTACTTTCAAATGATCACATATTGTAATAAAATTTTTTAAATTAGTGTCGAATGAATTAATGTACATTGATTACTCAGAATCTTCTATGAAATTGATCTAACGAAATTTTTTGAATTGAATATTATGATTATATTATGTGACCATTTACATGTAGAGATAAATTAAACTGTATAATATATGTAGTGTGAAAAATATTAAATTTCATATTAAATAATTACTCATTAATTTCCTTATATAGTGTTAAAATTTAAAGTGAAATTATTCAGTATTATTATAATACGTAAATGCAAGTTAAATTTAATAAACATTTTACAGATAATAATAAAAATTTATATATTTGAAATGTTTAGTATAATTATATTATATAATTTAGTCTGATATATAGAATAATGAAATTTTTTATACCCACAATATGCACGGTGAATGGTAATAGTCAAAGAATCATTGGGGAATTCCTGAAATTGACAAATACAATGTTTTCTAACATTCTGAAAAATATATTTGTTCCTTTTTCTAAAATAATATGATAATATTAAAGGTAAATGTGTTATAATATTCTGTCCATATGCTAATATAATGAAAACAACAATTTTTTATTTGTTATACATTAGTTTATATTAGTCATATAATCAAATTATATTTTTTATACACTAAAAAATTATTAGATCACATTGATACAATTTTATAGGAAAACATGTTCAAATATCATTTTCAATTATATATTCAATAATTTATGTTAGCACAAGTTTTCTAATTATTGTTTCCAATCTAATATTCTAATAAAATTACACAAAAAATGTTTTATTGTTTCCTTTATATTTTTCATATTTGATGGTTACAGCGAAATTAAACCCTGCTGATGGAAAATCCTGAATATTTTATATAGAAAAACTCATGAATATATGAATATCACATGAAAATTCAAATTTTCAGTGTAATCAAACCTGTATTTAAATGAATAAAATTTCATATTCCATAATTATTCATTACAGTCATTATATAGAATTCATTGTATTATATTTTTCCTGAAGTGTTGTAAGATTGAAATATCATTTTGTATGAAATAATAGAAATATCATAGTATAAAATTGCACAAATTACATTGAGTCTGATCTATTAACGGATATATGGTAGGGGAATTATTTTATATTACTAGTGGTATATTTAATTCACCTGTACAGTTTAAAAAATATATAATATAAGATATAGTTGAACCACAATAACATTTTCCTAATATTTTTTGATTATTGTCTTGGATTGTATATTGGGATAATGTTATTCCATTTTAAAAATATAATGTTTTTAGAATCATGAACAATACTTCACTATAATTCTTCAACCCATAATATATATATATTTATTTATTAAAAACTCTTTATCACATTCACTTTCATGTGATATAAATTTCACTTGGATCTTGAATAAATCCTATAATTTTACTAGGATCACTGGCATTAAACATTTTACACTATAATGAAATAATTTTTTATTTACATTTGAAATTTTCGATTTGTTTATGTTACATTTTAATAATTCCTATAGTCCATTTTATCGTATAATTTAATTAATATTATGTATCATTCCCCAAGTTATATTGTTTTTTATTTTAACAGTTTAATTAAATTAAATACAATCATGTTACTATATTTATATAACATGAATTTAGATTTTAATATTTTTCCCTAAAACTTAATATCTAAAATTATAATCATATCTCTACCATCAGACATTAATCTAATTACTTTTAATACACTTCCCTTTTCCATATGAATAATGAATGACAAAACCACCAAAATATTAAGTTCATTTCAAAGAGATAAGTTATTTTCTTTTTATTAATACCCAATTTTTCATAGATGTTTTAGGAGCATTGATAAATCAATAAAACCCATTATGGGTTTCAACTTGATGAAAATGATGACTAGGGGTGCTCGCTTTTCTACATTATATTTTCATTATGGTAAAATTCTTCTTCACGTGATTGAAATAATTTATGAAAGTTAGACATACACAATGATTTATTTTTTCATAATTTAATTATCTATTAAAATAGTCTTTTAAATTTATATATAATCCATTTTTTATAATTCTTATGTGCATGTTAATCATAAATATATTATATCTTTCTTTTATCTAAAATCCATGTCAATCTCCATTTCCAAAAAATGGCAAATTATTTTTTATTCCATTATATTTTTCTTATTTAATATATATTCCAGAATTTATATTAACAGAAGAAGTTCAACTGGAGAGGATATTAAATACACTTCAATGAACATCAATATAGGATAAAAATATAAATAGAATATACTAATAAAATTTTAATTACTATGTTCAACTGTTTATTTTTTATTCATTTTTTTATGTATCAACTATTATTTACTCTTACATTTTTTTTCGTATATTCCACTTTTATAGTACGATATGTATAATGCATCTATGAGGTTCAATATCAAAATAATCACAATTTCAAATCCCCCATGGGAGGTGATACCACTAAACCTTAATCAACATTCTAAATTGTACGAATCCCCTTAACAAACCTTCCCCAAGTCTCTATAGGACATTACATTATAATGATTCCTCAATAGTTTTTTCCTATTTATTTTTTAACATGAAGAGAATATATGGAACTTTCTCCACTAGATATTAACCTATTCCCAACTATAGGTTGTTGTGAGTGGGTTCCCTAGACCCAACTACATTTTATTATTTTATTAAAATTAATTTCATGAAGGTTTATATATCAATTCATTATTTTTACCATAATAATATTTAGACATATATATATATAATATATTTTTATGGTAATTTCATTTGATTACATGTCACATAAAGAGGTCGCATTTTGTTCCCATGAGATAATAAGAACCAAGAGATACCAAGAGAATAATCATAAATATATTTCCTATAGTCCATATACATCATGATTATAAGACTAGATTATGTGTGACTATCAATTATTGGGGGATTATAAGTTCTGATACATATTCTAAGGAATTTCACACGTGGAGATATCGAGTATGTGAGATCATGCAGACCGGCCTTCCAATAGGAACCCCACATATTTTAGGTGTCAAATATAGTTCTTATCTGTGAGTATATGTAATGTCTTACTAAATTGATATTATTCAGTTTATACCATTTTATTACATACATTTATGGAAGAAAAAAACTATAACATTTATGTCATTGTGAGGTAGTAAGATTTCGGTGAACCATTGTTGGAATGACATTGATTAAACAGTCAATATATAATTTATCGCTTCAAAAAGGAATTGATATTTGGGATTGGTTGATAAAGATAGTTGTACCGTCACATAAATCAATGTACATGGTTGAAGAAGGTAAGTTCATCTAGTGTGTTCAATGAATAATAAAATAATAATTGATGATGACACATAGTATGCATCTTCCATTAGGATATATCATAAAATAAAGATTTTATATTACATATCATGTGTTTGTAGGAATGTATTTTGTTAATATGACTTTTCCACATCTCTTTACGGGCATTGATGGGTTTCTAGACTCTTCTCTAAGTCTATTAATAATATTCATTGATATTTAGATAAGGTCTTCGAGGGCCACACACATATCATATTCAAAGGTTTATCCTATTCTATTGAATCGAAGTATAAGATATGGTAGGACCGACTAATGGGTTTGAGAGTTATCCAACAATGAAAAATATCTAATGAATAAATAAATTCATTAGAATCTGAGTATAGAATAATTGTATTTTATTATTTTTATTTAATATATTAACATGTATTTAAGTGAATACAGGGGAAAATATTTAATGAAAAAATATTATTATAATATTCAAGGTTCATTTAATATTTTTATGAATAATGGGTGGAGTTAATGATTCACAGTTTTCATGAAACATATTTATGATATTTCATGTAAGTGATAAAAATATAAGGGATTTTTATCTTACAATCAGTTGGTCATAACATGTCTTGTAAGGATTATTTACTAGTTATTTCTTATATGAGGTTCACAGATCCATGTTTTGGTGTCTAATCTCTACTATATATGAAATTGGGTGAAAATTTCCAAGGGATTAGTCATCCAATTGAATTTGAGAGTCCTTATCTCATATTTATTATATCTTAGAGGGAGAAGTGCTCATTCAAAGCAATCAATCTAATATCTGGATCATGGATCAAAGGAACGATGTAGTGGTGATTATTGGGATGTCCAATGCTACATCAGATCTATGTGCACTACAAAAAATAGTACATTAGAGGGGGTTATTTAGAGGGGGTTATGCACAAACCCCTCAAAATTCATTTTCTATAACATTAGTGGGGGTTACGCACAACCCCCTATAATAATCAAATTTTTAGGGGGTTATGAACCCCATCTAAACTCATTTTCTATAAAAATTATAGAGGGATTATGTACAACCC
The DNA here is from genome assembly GCA_963277665.1 of Viscum album. NCBI lineage: Eukaryota > Viridiplantae > Streptophyta > Magnoliopsida > Santalales > Viscaceae > Viscum > Viscum album. The sequence continues at coordinate 608,121,224 of OY728125.1, forward strand.
TCGTTAATCATCGAAATTAGGGGGGGTTATGGAGCACCTTAATTTCTTAATTAAGAGGGGGTTTTGAACCCCATCAATATTTTTAACATTATTTTTTAAATATCTAGTTGAATTTTAGGGGGGTTTAGAACCCTCTCTAATATCTTAAATTATAGGGGGTTGAAAACCTCTTCTAATGTATTAAATCAGAGTGGTTCAAAACCCCCCTCCAATTTCTTAAATTAGTGGGGGTTCAAAACCCCCTCTAATGTCATTAATTTAGAAGGGGTTCAAAAAAACCCCTCTGATGACTTTAATTTAGAGGGGGGGGGGGTCAAAACCCCTTATAATTTAAGAGATTAAAGGGGTTGTGGATCCACACTATTTAAAAAAGAAATATCCATAATATATATATATATTTATTTAAAACACCATATATAAATGTATTTAAATACATTATATGACAATATTATATAATATATTTATATGATTGTATCTAATTTTATTTAAATGTATTCATAAATATAATTTTATAATATTTTGTAAATTAATATATATTTTTTGTATAAATTGTATTTTATATAATATTAATTATTTATAATATAAAATCATAAAAATATTATATAAATTTGTACATAAATACAATTTATCTAAAAAACATATCATATAAAAACTCAAGCTTTTAGTTTTTATAAATTATATTAAAATAATAATAAATATATTTTTATATAATAGGTTTATGCCTTTATATTATATATAATTAATATTATATGAAATAGAATTTATAAAAATAAATTTATATAAATTTATATTTTTTGAAATAATAATATATATTAATGTACATAATAATAAATATATGTATTGAAATATATTATATAAATAGTTTTATAAATTGTATTTTATATAATATTAATTTTATATAATATAAAATTGTATTTCATGTAATATTATGTGTATTTATGTATAAATTTTATTTCATATAATAATGATTATATATAATATACATATTAATTATATATAATATAAAACTGTACTTCATATAATATTGATTGTATATAATATAGATATTAATTATATATAATATAATATTAATTATAAATAATATAAAATTAATTATAAATAATATAATATTAATTACATATAATATTATTATTTTATAAATTTTATTTCATATAATAATAATTATTATATATTAATTTTATATAAAATTATTCAATTTATACAAATAAATATCTTTATTAATATATATAATATTAAATATATGTATTGATAGACATTATATAAATATATTTTTATAGACCTTATATAAATATATGAAGCAAATACTTATATATATATATATATATTCTTTAAATAAATAAATATAATTTAATATAATTTAAATATGTATTTATGTATATAAATAATTTATATAAATATATAATACAAATGTATTTAATATAATATATATTTGATATAAATCATAAAATAAATGTATATAATTTATAAACCACACTTATAATTTTTATAGATTAAAAATAGATGTAATAAGAATAATAATAATTAATATTATTATTTTTATCACACACACACAAGTCAATATATACATTTATATTTGTGTAATATATTTAGGTGATATATAAAAATATAAGATAAAATATATATAGTTTCATATACAAATAAATATCATATATAATATATATAATGTTATTTAAATGTTTCTAAATATATTATTTTAATGATATTTATTATAATAAACATTCAAATATATAGAAATGTAATAATGTATAAATTAAATATGAAAAAATATTTTGCCTTAGTGGTTGCTCTGTGGAGATCCGGCGGTTTGTCCGTCGGGCGATCGAGGTTCGAATCTCGGGTGCAACAATTTTTTAGTAGGCGTGGGAAATAGAGACCAGATTCATGCTGGGGGAAAGGGGATCTGCAAGAACTGGAGGCCGACGGCGGGGGATCTGCAGGAACTAGATGGAGGTGATGCCTGGGAACTGGAGAGGAGGAGAGTCACTGCTTGGGAACTGGAGGAGAGGGTGCCGAGGGGATTCTTTGGGTGGGAATTTGAAGAGGAGGGGAACCTTGAGAGGCCTGGAAATAGGGGGGTCTGAGGGAAGGAGGCTAAAAAAATTGAAAAGCTTCAGGGGTGGTTTTCACACCCGCCCCTAAAGTCATCCCTTTATTAGAGGCGGGTTTGAACCACATATAAATCCTTCCAATTAGTTGTAGTTCCAACAGGCAGTGAATTTACCTCAACATTAGAAGGGGTTTAAACCCCCTTTAATCAAACTACCATTAAAGTCATCCTGTCTATAGTATCGCTTTCGTAAAACTGCCCCTACTGTAAGTAGGCAGGCACATTAGCGGAAGTTCCTCACAACCGCAGCTAACGTCTTTAGAAGGGGTTATAACCCCTTCTAATATCAAAAATAACCCCTTCTAATATACCCATTTTTTAGTGGTTCTAGTACCCAAATATCTATGATTAACATTCCCATTGAATTTCCAAGTTTGTGTGGATGATCAAGAGTGTTATAATCATAGTTCCTTTGAGAAATGGTCATCAGTGAAAAGTTGTTGTTGAATACGCCATCAAATCGAACAAAAAAAATATATATCATTTTTGTTTTTTGGTTAATTTGTTCATGTGAGATCCTATCCATTTTTCTTGTTCTTTAGTCTCTATAGTTGATATAGTTACATCAATCCAACAATTAAATATTTTAAATCATTGCTCCATATTTTTTCGACGCATGCCCTAATACCTTTAATTGGTATCATAGTGGGTGTTTGCTGGTTTAATCCACCAATAAATTTTGTTTTCATTAAATTAATATAGAGAATATTAGAATAGTTCCATCACAATATTTTGTGATTCGATAAAATCATGGATAAAAAAGTTATAGTCATCCAAAAATTTAAATCAGATTAAATCCAATTTGTGGGTTATTAGAAATGAAGAACATATATATACGTCATATTGTTTATAGTAGTTTTAAAAGAATCCTTGTTTTCTAGACAGTTTATGGTGTCTGTAATAGTGTTCACAAATTGGGTAAATATTCCACAAAATTGTTGACTATATCCAAAAAATTGAACAAGCATATTGGTTAGGATTTTGAAAAAAATTCATATAAAAACAAAAAATATACAATTATTAACAGGGGTGTCCGAGTGTCCACTGAAAAATAAATACCATAGAAAAGGGGAATGAAAGGTGTGGGATGCATATGGTCAACCATTATGTCATATATATATATATATATATATTAAGGGTTAGGGGTGGGGTTTCAACATATTGATGAAACAAAAATAAATTATGGGGTGGTTGTTTTCCCCCTTTGAAAACATTTTCCAACCCATTTTATTGGGGAATCGACTACATCAAACTCACTCTAGGTCAGTGTTCATAAAATTATAATTACATTTTTATTATATACATGGTTGAACTCTCTTCGACGTTGCCTCCCTGTACACTTCCCATATAGATCACCAGTATCTACCAACCCGACCACCTAGCCAATTCGTGTCAAAATGGATCAGGCCGCATCCATCACAGACCAACCTAGTCAACTACCTATAGGCTTAGAATTAGATCTTAACCTCTTTTAATGTTTTTCTGGGCCACACAGAGGATAATTTAAAAAATAATCATTATTTTTTGCAATGCATTAATAAAAATTTTGGGGCTTTTTGGTTATTATTTTATGAATTTTTTTATGGTATATATATAATTTCCCCTTGAGTAGAATTTATGGAAATTTTTTTTTATATTTTGTGTTTATTACCTACCAAATAATATTAATTATAGTTCAAACAATGTATGCAAGAGATTATATTTATTTAATTTAATTATTAATATTTCATGTGATGTATGTAACAATTAATTTATATTTAATGGTATATGCATCATCATTCCCTGCATAACATCTATAAGGTTTTACACATCAATCAATATAATTTTTTTTATTTTTTCCAATTTTATTGGTTTTTGTGTATTATATTTAATCTGATATAAGACATGGACCATGTTGAGATGAGGTGATATTCCAGACAAGACAAGGATACATTGGAATAGGGTGTGAGTAGAGATATGATTCAGAAAACACTCAGGTATTTAACCCCTAGGTTCATAGTTGATTTATTTAAACTCAATGGATTAACAAAAACAAAATTCTCAAGATTTTTTATTTTGTTTATTCATAGATTAATATTTTTTAATGATATTCACGTTTAAACAACTATCTTAAATAAAAATATAGAATGCATAGATTAATAAAAAAATTAAGTCTCCTTGATTTTATATAATTAATACATTGTTTATATGTGATCATGATCAAATAGAATGAACATATGAAATAATAAATGAATTCATTTTTCAAGTATAAATAAAAATACTAAATGTAATATAAATTTGTAACACATTTCATCAATTACATTTGAACACAAACATATGTATGATGTTCTCATAAACCATAGTTGACGGTTGCTCATACTAATGGGTACTTTTCCTGAAAGTTATTGGTCGATTTAACTAATGTTGGAATAAAATATGAATCCATAACATGATTTTTCTACTTTATATTAATTTTTTTGTGAGAATCAAGGTGATAATTCCTAGAAGTTCGGAAGTCACTCAACAGTTCAATGAGCCATGATTCAATTCATTGGCTAGTTTAGTTCATACCTTGAAACTCTTTGAGTAGTGTAATAGTTAAAGAATTTAATATGAGGATATTTTTTGAAGATCCTTTCCACTATAATACATAAGTGACTGTGTATTATGAATATAGTAGTGAGGGACACTGGGGTCTGAAAAAATATTGAGAAACATTTAATGATTAAACTAATAAATGATTTCTAAAGGGTAATAATCAAAATGTACTAAATACTAAGTTTATTTATTATAGAAAAAATGGAAAACACCACCAACATTTCATTATCATATAAATATACATGGGATAAAGTTAATATCTTTATTAAACATAACATGAAAGAGTGGTATAGTAATTAATGCATAGTACTATGTAAAGATATAAATCATTATGTGTTGGATCCCAAACACCCTGTTGATACTCCTTGAGGATAAATAATATTGAATCTAGATAAATATATGAAAAATGTAGATGATATACAAGATATATAGTGTACCATGTTGTAATTGATATCCTACTGACCATATAAATCACATGATAATGAATATTTCTATGATATGCTTTCCCATTTGAGAGATTTATATCATGATAGGGATGACAATAATTATATGAGATATAAAGTACGCTATATAGAATTTTGGTAGAATAAGTTAATCAAGTAGGACCTCATTTATTAAATATGTTTTGATACAATTAGAGACTATAATATTTGGGCTCAAATTAAACAAAGAACTAGTGATTGATCTAATTATTCCCTCTTTATATCCTAGATTCTTTACTTGTATTATTAGTTACAACATTAATAGATTAAATATCTACACCCAACCTGATTGGATTTAGATATCCACAATGAAAAGGATATTAGGAATACCAACTATCCATCACTTTTGGTAAATACAGGGAAAGGGGACAAGGATAAGGGGTCTAAGGTTAAACTAAAGATGAAGAAACTGACACACCATCCTTCCAAGATTATAATGATATAGAGGGAGGGAAATGATCTGAAGGATGTATTTTTCCATTTGGAAAAAAAAGGACACTGGACGAAGAATTATGTGGATTGGAAAAATAATCAAGGTGATGCTTAAACATCATGTATTTTTTTCATTTAATGAAACAGGCCATTATTTATAAGTTGGGTATTAGATAAAACATGTGGATCAAAAGATTTTATTCATAGATAAGAACCATGTATATTCGAGATGACTTCGAAGGGTGAGGTGGATATATAGGCCACAAATGGTGTGAGACTAACTGCCTTAACATTGGTATATTTTCATATAAACTAGCCAATTTTTTGGTTGTTGTATTAAACAATTATTATTAAGTACCTTTAGTTACCAGAAACATAATCTCAGTTATAAGTATTGACACCAATAGATTGTATTTTAAATTTTTAAATAAATATTATATATTTCATAATTTCAACATGTTTTATTTTATGGATCATCATAACAATGTATTGTATATACACGAACATAAAACCATGTAATGGACATAAATAAAAACATTAGTTAAAATTACTTATATACTACCTGATTATGGAACATCGAGGTTAGTCATGTAAATAAGAACCATTTACAAAAATTGGATCAATATGTGTATTTAGACACTACTATGTTGAAACACTTCGTTGCATTTCATTCTTATTTACATGGTAAAATGACCAAAAAACATTTACTAGGAAATGAGTTAGGGACACTGAATTAGTGGAGTTGATTCATACTGGTGTATTTGGTCCATTTCTTTTAGAGTAAAGGGGTGTGATTTGATAATTCATTATGTTTACCAATGAATATAGTAGGTATGGATATTTAAATATAATAATGTATAGGCCGGATTCACTTCAGATGTTTTTAGAATAACTTCAGGATGTAAAAGATCAAATTATTAAGATTATTAAGGGGAACAATCAGATATATGTAGAAATTATCTAAACCAATACATAATTGATCACTAAAAGGAGTGTTTTATAGTATCCCAACTCACTCCTCATTATACCCCTTAGTGGAATTGTGTTAGTAAATGTTGGAATCATAACATTCTAGACATGGTCATATCAATGATGAGTCATTTAACTCTTCCACTACCATTCACTATATTTGGTTCACTGAAAATGGCATATAACCTTAATTGAGTAATAACTAAATCAACATATGGTATTCCATATGAGTTGTGATATGGAATGAAACCCAATCTATCACACATATGTGAGTTGGGATGCAAGGCTTTTTTCCTGACTATACCAAGTGAAAACATTCCACCCCAAAGTATAAAGTGAAACATTATAAGATATATTAAAAAGACTAAAGGATATTAACTGTATTACCATTCAAATAGAATAGTTATTATTGGACTACATTCCATATTTGAATAACGGGAACACAAATCTAGTGAAAATTAATGGAGAATGATTAGATTTAATAAAAAATTTTGTTCCAAATACACAAGAGATTGTACCAAAAAAATATCCACAATAGACATTTGGAGATGAATATATTACTAATACATAAGATCTATGTAGGTCTAATTGAGATGTTTTAGAACCACAATGATATAGTTTTCTTATCACTAGATTAGATGACACATTAATCTTAGAGAATTATAGAACTATAACCAATAGGGATGTAGTAGATGGAAATGATTTGGATAAATTGAAAGATGTCACCAATTCAAAGATAGAGTCTATATATCAAAACTAGGATTGGATTTTGGTAGATCCTCTAGTAGACGTAAAATACATTGGGTGAAAATGCGTTTGTAAACAAATATGGGAAATGCTGGTAAAGTAAATACCTAAGAAGGAAAACTGGTTGAGAAAGGTCACATGTCACACAAGATGATAAAGAATATAATTTAGATGTTTAATACCTTGAGATATTTTACTCAAATAGGTGATGTTTTAGTTAGTAGAGAGTGTAGAATTGATAATTTGGAAGACCCACAAACTAAATTCATATATAAGCATATACATGATAAATCTATGAGAGCGAGGAGCTAAGGATTGTTATTCGCTGGATCTACAACATGTTGGATTGTTATGAATGGGTTCCCTAACCCACATATTTTATGTAAATTGATATCCATTACATGTATATAGTTATATTTATATCATTCTGTTTGTGTTTACCTTACATTAATAATGTTGATACAGTTGAATTAAATCTATTTATATGGAATTTTCATCAGATTACATGTTGTATGAAATGGTTATAGTAGTTTTTAGTATATAATGTGAACAAAGAGATATAAAGAATATAATCTTAAATATATTCTGTGTGGTCTAGATACATCATAATGACAAGAGACAGTTTATTTGTTGAAATCCTCTATTGGGGGATCATTACCATTGACGCATCTTTGTTTCGGTGCGGATGTGCGTCGGGTTTCTGTTCCAACGCTGTTCCACCAGGACGCGTTCGCGCGTGCGCCCGTCGACCCGAGGGGATGGGAGCGCGGCTTGTGGCCCCGCAGTCCCGCTTTCCAAAGGTGGGCGGCATCCGTCCCTTATTCAGGGACGTCTGCTCCTTGATCGAAACCGGGATGATGGGATGTCGGCTCCTCCTTCCATGGACGTCTCCTCGGAACTCGTCGCCTAATCCGGGTCTCCCTCATAGATTTAAGAATGTTCGTGAATCTCGTTTCCGGCGCCATATCTTCATGGACACCGGTTAATTATGCTGCTTCCGCCCGGACGCTCCAAGGAGTCTGGTCGGAGCAGCAACCTGCGGTGAGGAGACCGGGTAACTCTGGGTGTTGGGGGCGTGTCTTAACACCGCGGCTCTGCATGTCTGCCTTCCGTCCCTAATAGGGCTTCTCGAAGGCATGATGGCCTGAGGCATCCCGCGCTGGGTGCGGGGAACTGTGTTACCTGAGGTTTTCCTCAGCTTCCCATGTTTAACACGGGGTATGCCGTGAGTTTAACATCCAGCGGGGACGACATCAGACTGATCAACACGAGGAGTGGATCAGATGACAGAACCCCTTGCGGGGAACCTCCGACACTGGGGCCAGCACATGGGCGGCTTCCCGAGTAAAGTGGAGTGGAATGAAATGGCATGACCCCACCGGGATGTGGCGGCCTGGGTAAGGATCAGGATGGGTGATGGAGTGAAGAGCTTGGACCCCGTAGAGGATTCCTACGTACCGCGCGTTAGCGCGGATCAAAGTCAACGTAGTTCGGATATACAGTTTAACGTCATGCTGGACGATGGCAAGCCGACTCACGAAGAGGTCGAGGCTGCCGAGCGGAGGATTGAACCGAACCACCTCACACAGAGGGGGATGGAACGGCCGGGTGGATCAACGCGAATGTGAACCCGGGAGGGGTCCACTGATGGACGAACCGATGTGAATATGACCGGGATGACCAGGTGGTGGGCTTGAACCTCAGGGAGGCTTCCTACGTACCCTGTTTAGGAGACAGGGATCAAAGTCCACGTAGTTCATTCTGTCAGGGCTTACGCATTGAGGCAACCTGAGTACGACAAAACTCAGCTGGAGAGGGACTTGGGCCGAAAGTAAGGGACACCTCGATCCCCATCACGCCCTCTACTGGCTTTGGTAGTGGGGAAGCACAATGGAGATACACATGTGCAGCCCCCCACAAGAAACTAGGGGTTTGCAATACCCTACCCCCGTGGGCGAAGGCCACTCTAATAAATCGCCCCTAAAGAGGGGCAATCCCGACATCCCTGCAGTGACGAGCGGGTGGGGGCCACATCCAAACCGGGGGGGACCCTGCGTGCGAGGCACGGGATCGGGTGATGCGGACGGTTTAACGTCTTGCCGGACGAAGTACAGTTTAACGTCGTGTGTTGAGGACGAAGCGGACGGTTTAACGTCTTGCCGGATGAAGTACAGTTTAACATCGTGTGTTGAGGACGAAGCGGACAGTTTAACGTCTTGCCGGACGAAGTACAGTTTAACGTCGTGTGTTGAGGACGATGGATGCTTGGAAGTTTAACGTCTTGCAGCGCGGACGATATGCTAGGCAGTTTAACGTCGTGCAGCTTGGACGATGTGCTAGGCAGTTTAACGTCGTGCAGCTTGGACGTTGTGCTAGGCAGTTTAACGTCGTGCAGCTTGGACGTAGTGGTTGCCGCCGATGGGTCCGTGTCACTTCGCGCGAGCCTGGAGGGCCGCATGGGAAGACAACGCACAGTGCGGGCACCCGGGATGAAGATCATCGGGCGCCACACAGGCGGGTACCCTCAGGGGCTCAAAGGGGGCGACCCTGGCGGTTTGCGCGCAAAAGAGGAGCTTGGTGCGCAATACCGCGGGTCGGCGCACAATTGGGCGGGCTGGCGCGCAATTGGGCCATCGCTTTGCGCACGGAAGATGGATATTGCGCGCACCGGGCCTCTGATAGCGCGCGGGGGAAACGGCCCATTCTTTAACGAATGGCCACTTTGAAAAGGGGGGGTGCGCGCAATCGGGCTGGATTGCGCGCACCCGGGGGCAATTGCGCGCAAGAGGCTTCTTTTGCGCGCGAAGGACTTCGGGTGAGGAGTTGTTCGAAGGAAAGGAGCCAAAGGGATTGCGTGCGAAGGCGAACCCCGAGGCTTTCTTGCGCGAAAGAAAGGAGCTTACCTGAAGATCGGCATTGCGCGCAGAGGGGGTTGGATTGCGCGAACGAGCGACCCTTTGAATTCCGGCCACCTTCAAAATGTTGGGGGTCGCCTTGTATTTATAGGCAACCCCGGGCGCGGAATCTCGCCGCCGGCGCGCAATTCATGGCGCGAGCGCAGAATTTCCTTCGCGGGCGCGGAATTGGGGCCCCGGCGCGCAAGGGAGTCGCGCGGGCAGCGGGCGCACAAAACTGCGCGCCGGCCCGGCGCTTTGCGCGCATCCCGGGAGGATTGCGTGCAGCACTACAACTTTCTGCGCGGGTCTCCTAATTTCCGCGCAAGGCCTCCGGGCCTTCCGAAACGTGCTTCTGACTCCAAATATGACCTCGCTTTCCGCATCCGGAGCTTCATTTGGGAACAACAGACTTTTCTGGCGTCTACAAAAGCCCCCCCTCGGAATCTGATCGGCGAGAGGTCGCAACGATCGGGTTCCGAGGGAGACACCGAAATGCCGAAGTCCTGGGTGGCGCGGGACTGTGGCGCGCAAAAAGGGCGTCGGGCGCGAAATTCGCTGTCTCGGTCGCGCAAAGCGCTTTCCGCGCAGCGCGGACACTCGGCCTCGCCTATAAATAGGGGCCTGGGTCCCCCGTACTATACACAGGCTTTCCGCGCGACAAGCTTCCAAGCTCCCGTTCGCGAAATTGCCTTTTCCGGTGCGAAATTCACCCGCTCGTCGCGCAAACCTATCCGTATTTCGGCCTATTTTTGCGCGAACACCCGGGGTTTTACGCGACAGACATCCCAATTGTGCGCCTTCCCCTAGGATTGCGCGCCAACTCCCAAATTTCTCTACCATCCTCGTCCGATTCCGCACGCTTCATCCCTTAACCCACACGACTCCAAGAGCTTCTGAGATGGCCGCGAATCAAGGGAATGAGGGGGATGCCGCCATTCGCAGAGCTGAGATGGTGGCGAACGGGGAGGTCTACGGAGCCAAGGAGATTGTTTCCAACAATCAATCCTTGTTCGACTTGCTGACGCCGGCCCAGAAGACATATCCGCTGTCGGACAACCTGCCGCTCTGGAACTATGGCATCCTGGATGAGGCTCCGGTGCCAGGGTTCGAGGTTGATGCGCCACAGACCTGGGTGACTCGGGAGGACAAGCTTCTCCGCTATAACATCACCAACAATGGGCATCCTGCCAGGGAGACCAGGCACTTAGATGTCTATGTCCTGAATCTGAGGACGCGAACCATTTCCGGGAGTGAGCCTACTGCAGAGAACTCTCCAGCCCTCTACTCGAGCACATACCGCCAGAGTGTCACTGACGACACCAAGGGCTGGCTGAATGACTGGGACTTGCGGTCTGGGGGCAATTTCACCAGTGAGTGGGCCTGGGCGTTTTGGGTACGCCACACCTGTGATCACTTCACGGAGGAGCTGCGGTACATCGTCATGTTTGAGGTGGTGTGGACGTCACAGTTCCACTTCTACCAGCAGTCCGAGCTCGGGCCGGAGCTGTTCACCCGCTGGTCCCCGGATACCAACACCTTCCATCTTCACCATGGGGAGGTCAGCATCGGTCTCTGGGACATCCACTGCATCGGAGGTATCCCGCTGGAGGGTTACCAATACGATGAGTTCCTGCCTCCGAGGAACACCTGGGGCGACAGGTCACTGACTCCCATCCTGAAATGGCATCTACTGGACCTGGCTACGGAGCGGCTCGGGGTCAAGGGCTTCCACAAGGACATAGCCTACAAGGAGTGGTTCAGCCAGTTCTTGGAGCATGACCCCGCGGTCAAGATGCCAGGAAGGGGGAAGCGGTGCCCGACCGCGGCTCAGAGGAGCCGGAACGGGTCGTACTGGCAGGTCCTGGAGACGGGAGACTACCGCTCATGGGGGTACCGCGTCATCGAGGCCCGGGACCCAAATGTCCGGTACGCGGCGTTCATGGCCGCCTTTCTGAGTGGGTGGCTCCTGCCAGTGCGGGATGCGAGAATGGGCGTCCGCCCGACGACACTAGCGATGGCGAGCGCCATGGCCGCCAACAAAAGATACAACCTCGGGGTCCCAGTGCTGGCTAAGCTGTACGCCATCCTGGGACGCATCTCGCGAGGGGGGTCGCCACGAAGGGTCTGTGGGCCCTTTCAATTCTTCCACGGTTGGGTGGATGCTCACCTCGGTGGGTACACGTTTCCAAACGCCGTCATTCCTCCGGGCAACGGCCTGCGACCCTCCCTGCTGAACATCGCGGGGGTCGCTCCGATGACCCTAAATGAGGAGGGCGTGAGGATTCGGATTGGCAATCACGCCAATTTCAACTTCAGCCTGTTCCCCACTCCCGTTGGCCAGATGATCGACAATGGACAGGGTCCGCTGGAGCAGCACACATACTTCCTGAGCATGCGGGGTGGGGTGCTCGTGGCTCGGATCGACGGGAAGGTGATCTGCGAGCCTTACGTGCCAACCCGGTTCTCCAGGCAGTTCGGGTGCCTTCAACGGATGTCGAAGAGGGTATTCACTGCTGTCCGGTAGGAGGCGAACCCTTGCGTCCTTCGCCAGATGTGGCTAATGTTCGCCGCTTTCGGCTCTGGCGACGTCATCACTCTCCCTCCTACCGGGGTCGACACAGTCTTGGCAACCGAGTATGCCGAACACTAGGCCATCGCGTACCCCGAGGGGCTTCTATGGAAACCAGTTCGGCGGCTCGAGGTCACCCGTGCGGAGACCGGGCGTCAAGGAAGGAGGCGAGGCGCCGTTACGCGGGGGGGAACAGAGGCGCGCCAAGCAGCGGAGCCGGCGCGAGCAGGGACTTCGGCGGCGGGCACATCGCAGGCTGCCGCCACGGCCTCAACGCCTAGAGAGGGGGCACGTGCGGTGGTCAAGGAGCGGCCCGGGAAGCAGATAAGGCGTCTGCTCGAACCCTCCCACGATGAAGTCTTCCCAGCGCTGTGGTCGGCCTGGATGACCCTGCGGCAGTCGCTGGGGACCGATATCATCTGGAAGAAGATAACCAGAGAAGGGATCCATCTTCCTGAGGTCGGGCGCCTTCAGGTCGCCGACAAGGTGAACTTCCACCAGCGGTATGCGTATCTGACGGCCATGGAGGAGTACGCGCGCCAACGTGGTCAGCATGCGGAGCCTTACCTTCTGGTGAAGGTGATGCTCGGTCTAGAGCCTGCTCCAGAACAGATGCCGCTGGAGGAAGGTGATAGTAATGATGACTCCGAGGAAGATGAGGAGACGAGGGAGGATGAAGGCTCGGAGGGAAGGTCCCGTCCGGGGAGCCCGCGGGAGAGCGGCGAGGTGGCCGGCTCCGACAATATCGATATCACCAAGCTCCTCGAGGTCCTATTCTATCCCTACTCAACCTGCTTCGTCCATTCTCTTATGCAGATTCTAACCCATTTCTTAATCTTTCTCAAGAGTGCACGGATGCTGGTCAGGCATCCTCAGCAGGAGTAGGAGAGGCGCCAGCAGGATAGGGCGGGGGCCAGACACCCATCATTGAATTGACGAGCGCTGAGGGGTCCCCTGCTGCAATTGCTCCTGCGGCGGCCGGGACAGCGGAAGATGACGCTCTGGACTCCTGTAAGTCTCCTTGCTTTACTGCTGGTTCTTGCTGTTGATGATCCGTGACTAACCGCGGCATGCCTTGCGCAGTGATCTCAATACTGGAGGCTCATCGGGCTGTCGAACCCGGGCCATTCATGAGTGGACCAGTGGCAGACATGCCGCCTCCTCCAGAACAGACTTCTCACATCAAGCTGGCACCACCAACTGCTGATCAGGGGGCTGCGGACGCTGGCGGTGCTACCATCGGAGAGAGGTCGGGGGCTAACGAGGGTTTCAATGCCACTGGGGCGAGAGAAGAAGGTCGCCCAGATGTTGGGGAACCTATCCCCCGTGAGGACATCCCAGGGGCGGACCCTGCAGCAGACCTGCTGGCTGCCTTCCCTGCCTACCGGCCTACCGACCCCGAGGAGATGGACGACTCAGACACGGAGGCGGTCGAGGAGAGCCGGATAACGCGTCGCAGGGGGTGGAAGTGCATATAGCGCTTCCTCAAGCGACCCTCATCGGAGTGGCTGGGGCGCATGGGATCGCTTCAAACCTGGCTGCGCTTCCTGTGTGCCGGGGGAGCTGATGCTCGACGCCTCCATCTGAAGGTCCGTGATTTCATGGCCGAAAAGATGCGCGAGAGTCGCCGACGTGCCGACGTCGCACAACGTCGGGACATGTCAGAGAACACGTGGGCGCTCCTCGTGGCGGAGCAGGAAGTCCGGCGCCTCGAAGGGCAGGCGGCAGAGAAGGAGGCCTTCGTCGCAGCGTGCACTGAGCTTGTGGAGCAGCTAACGGCCCAGATGGTTGACGCCCAGGTACAACTGACGGAGGCGGGCCAACAGATGGTCACACTTCAAGTCGAGCGGGAGCGTGCACAAGCCAGGATCAGCGAGCTGCGTGCTGCGACCGCCGACGAAGTGAGGGCACGCAGAGAGCGAGAAGCAGCTCTGGAGGCCACCAGCCAAAGGGTAGCGGCGTTGGAAAGACTCATTCAGCACGCTGATCCCTAGGGGCTTTGTTTTTTGCCATTCCCAGAACATTTTTCTTCCGCTACTCAATACTTCGATCCATTTGTATGAATCAACATATTTATCTGCATCTTTTGGCTTAACATGCTCAACCACAATTCATTGTCTTGCGGGAGCGTTAACCAAGCTTCAGGCATCCACAATTGGGCCTGGATTTATAAAGAAAAGAGGGAGGTCATTCCTAGGAAAGGAGACCTCAGACCTAATCAATGTATCATCCCCCCAACTTGTTCCGACACACGAGCGGGACAAAACTAGGGGCGTTAAGATTTTATCCGAACATAGGGAAATGAGAAAGGGTGAATCGCGTGTCCCGAATTCAGAAATCCACGACGGTCAGCCTTCCAGGAAATGCCCAAGACGGCAAGCGGACAATGGATCAATCGACCATACTACTGCAATAGATGGACCGAAGGTCATCATTCATATTGCAGGAGGAGGATCACATGTCATCATCAATGCCGCTTTGGGGGTTCCTTCAGGCACAAGGGTGGAAATCCGGATCAACAGGGCATGCGAAGCGTGGGGCGAAGTGATGATTTGTTCGGACAGAATCTAACACTCCCAAAATTGCGCCACCATGGGGAAAGCGTATTAGGCGGATGCACTAATCTGGCCGTGAATCACCCCAATTCTCAGACAAAACCTCTTTGACGAGGAAACTGTCGCTTCCCATCATTGCAATGGGGCATCCCGAGCTGAATCGGGGAGAATATCACAACCGCACCACTCTACCTGAAGCCAGGCCAGACGGCCGGCGACGAGGAGGGGCAGGACTTAGCGATCCCTGAGGCTGGACCCGATCCGAGATGCCCGGGCGTTCCTACGTACTCCATCAGGCCGGAGATCAAGCCACACGTAGTTCTGAAAGTGCAGTTTTAATGTCATGCAGGACGTAGAACCCCGATTAGGGAGATCTTAGTTTAAAGTCGTAGAGCTCGGACCATAGGGGCAGATCTTAGTTTAAGGTCTTAGAGATCGGACCATAAGAACCTCAAAGTACGCCACATCGTGGTCCTATCCCCGGGATATGCGAAGATGCACTGAGGGAGAGTGTCAAGAGTGTCGAAGTTTCGCCTGGTCAGAATGAGAGGTGGAAAACGCAATGTGAATCATGCGGCCATTCACTCGAGGACTGGGGGCACCGGCGTAACGATATGGGAGTACTGCCGACCGTGGCAGAAAAGCAGCATCAATATCGCACTGACTGTTGATGGAATGAGGCAGCAAACGAGCATCAACCACTCAAGCGCATGATTCATATCGATTTGCTGCCCGAGGCCCATGGGGGAACCAGCCCGAGTCGGTGGGAGAGCACTGAGGCATTGTGTCCAGACCGCTCACGGGGGTTCCACCCAGGGCATAGGTGACGGGTCCGAATGAAGGGGAGCACGAAGCCTGAAAAGTGGAAGGAACCTGACCAAGCTGAACCTGACCCTCCTGGCAATAAACCAGAGTACTCTTGACACCGGTGGACCACTGCAAGGGGTCGAGGGACACGCCTTGAGGGTGACCTGAAGGCGGCGGATTCCCCAGAGAAGGGGGAATCTCTAAGAGGTGGGTGCTGGACCCAAAGTTTCAAATATCCGGGCATTCCTACGTATCCCATAAGGATGGGAATCAAGCCACACGTAGTTCTTGAAGCACGGCGCAACACAATCGGGCACCAGCGCGGGGAGGGGTGCGGGTCTGGCCCTCGCACCCAAAAGAAGCGGTATTTGATATTTCTTGTTTGTCCTTAAAGGTGGATGGTTTTTCTTTGTGCAGCGACATGCCTGTGATTAAGAAATCCCTGGCGTCACCACAATAATCAAGCCATGAAAAGAATTGATAAATGGCGTGGTTATTAACCAGCGCCCAACGTGAGTGTCCCCCGAGGAGAACATCACGATGCAGTGCCGTTTCTCGTCGGGCGGCCAAGACGATCACAGTTTACGGTCGTGTGGTAAGACCAGGCAACACAGTTTAAGGTCGTGTGGTTCGGACCATGGAGGAATCCGCTTATTGCGGTACGGTGGACACGGCGGAGGTGGGGACACATCCCAGCCCTGCGGTCACGCACAATTCCAGGGGAAGGATCCTGGGATAGGGGCCTACATATGTCTATCAACCGAGGGGCAGAGATGCTAGCCTCCAACTATACTGGGCCCAGAACGCGATTGTTCAGGCAACTCCTTCCTCCTTATGGGGACGAGGGTCCAGCTACACATGGCCCTTAGGGAGGACATCAGCATATATCCTTGGTGCTCAGATCGTGGGAGCCTCGAAAGACACCATTACCCTGGTTGGCCTGCCTAACGTGTAGAGGTGTACTGAAGGTCAGTATGAAGAGAGTGTCGAGATTCCACTACAACGCACAAAGACGGAGTGTGATGAGGACTGCGCAACCAATGTTCAGAGCCTGAAAGAGCCGACATGGAGATCAAGGATGTCGCTGACCATATTCGCAACACAACATCCGATCGCGTCATCCTAGGATGGGGCAAGAAAACGAGCATCAACCGCTCAAGCGCAGGATTCATATCGATTTGCTGCCCAGGAAGGCCCGAACAAGAGGAAGCGCGAGGCCCGACAAGCAACACAGGACTTGTCGAGATTGAATCCGACACTACAGGTCATAGACCGGAGTACCCAAAACATGTTAACAGATCACCGGAAAGGGTCGGAGGACTCAACCTGAGAGCAACCAAAAGGCGGCAGATCCCCGTGATCAACCAAGAGACAGGGCTGGACCTGAAACACAAACATCTAGGCAGTCCTACGTATCCCATAAGGATGGGAATCAAGCCGTACGTAGTTCTTGAGAGGCAGTTTAACATCATGCAGGACGATGAGGGGTGTGAGGTAGTCCCACACACGGGGGAGGCGTATGGCGCGGCCAGTAGACCGGCGTGAATGAGGACATAATCCTGCGTTCACGCCATACGCCTCACACAAAAAGGAGGGGAACTTGGGCCAGAGTCCCAACGCAGGATAGAGATTCCCATGAAATGGGGCTGGGCTTGAAACATGAATGTTCAGGCGGTCCTACGTATCCCATAAGGATGGGAATCAAGATGCACGTAGTTCTTGAGGTGCAGTTTAGCGTCATGCAGGACGAAGAAAGAAAGGGGGGAGCGGAAGGCATCCCCAAACGTGGGGGGCGTACAGCATGGTGAGAAAACCGACGTGAATGAGGGCATAACCCCGCGTTCACACCATACGCAGCATACCCAGAGGCACTTGGGCCAAGGGCCCAAGATGGGATGGAAATTCCCGAAGGATGGGGCTGGGACTGAAACATGAATGTTCAGGCGGTCCTACGTATCCCATAAGGATGGGAATAAAGCCGCACGTAGTTCTTGAGGTGCAGTTTAGCGTCATGCAGGACGAAGATGCTTGGCAGTTTAACGTCTTGCAGCGCGGACGTGGTGCGGTTTAGCATCATGCAGGACGAAGTGCAGTCAGGAAAAGTACTGCTTGAGGAACCTAGCGTTGGTGGGAGGAGTGACACGCTCACCATCCATAGTCGCTAGGGAGTACGCGCCATTGGGATAGACCTTGTGGACGACAAAAGGTCCCTCCCACTTGGGCTCCAACTTGGGTGGCTTCTTGACGGGGATCATTGGTGCTCTTAGGGCCAGTACTATGTCACCCTGCAGGAAGGAGCAGAGGCGAACCTTCTTATTGAAAGCTCGAGCCATTCTTCTTTGATGCCTCTTTAAGTTGTGCAAAGCGCGAAGCCTATTCTCATCCAGTGCTTCCAACTCGACTAGACGGGTTTCAGCAGCTCTGTCTGGCACTTGCTGGTCATAGACCGCAGTGCGCAAGGACGGTAACTGGATCTCGATGGGCAGGACGGCCTCAGCTCTATACACCAGGGAATAAGGGGTCATCTGGGTGCAATTGCGAGTCGTCGTCCGATAAGCCCAGAGGGCGTTGGGGAGCTTTTCCGGCCAACTCTTCTTGTTCTGACCAACCATCTTTTGCAGAATGTTAGAGAGGGTCTTGTTAAACGCCTCAATCTGTCCATTCGCCTACGCATGATAGCGAGATGTATGGTTCAAGAGAATGTTGTACTTGGCGTACAACTTCTTCAACTCGGCTACTCGGAAATTGGCTCCGTTATCCGTGAGGATAGCGTGAGGCACTCCAAATCGATAAATGATGTTGGAGGTCACGAAGTCAGCGATCGAACAGGATTTGACCTCTTTGAGAGGAATCGCCTCTGCCCATTTGGAGAAGAAGTCTGTGGTGGTCAGAATGAACCGGCACTGGCGAGCCGTCGCTGGCAGGTAAGGTCCCACAACGTCCAGCCCCCAGACTGCAAAGGGCCAAGAATATCTGGTGGTATGGAGAGGCTCCGGCGGCCGATGCACAAAGTTCGCATGAACCTGGAACGCATGGCACTTCTTGGCATGCACGATGCAGTCATGGATCATGGAGGGCCAGAAGTATCCCAACCTCCGAATCTGGTGGGACAGCTTCGACCCAGTCTGATGGGCACCGCATGAACCAGCATGAACCTCTTGCATGACTCGTGGGATCTCAACCCCCTGAAGGCAACGGAGGAGAACACCATCAAATCCGCATCTATAGAGGATCTGCTCCAGGCCGGGACTGCTCTGGAGGACAAACTGCGATGCGCGGCGTCGAAATCGCTCGCGCTCGGCCCGATCCGACGGGAGAATGCCATGTTGGAGGTAATCAACCAGGGGCGTCCTCCAATCATGGGCTGTTTCGACTGCCATATCTGTGGTACTAGGGGCTCCGGGCATAGGGGCAACCGTGGTGAGATTACTTACCGACGGGCCGCGATCTCCCTCCAGGATAACGGGGGCGATGAGCCTGCGGTGCGTCACACGGACGATCAGGTTGTCCTGTTCAGGCTCTGCGAGTGACGCAGCAAGGCTGGGCAAAGCATCTGCTCGACCGTTCTGCGACCGGGGAATATGGACAATTTCTGGCCGAGAAGGGAACTGGGCCATTAGAAGGAGGGTGCACTCCAGCAATGGCACAAGTTCCGGCTTGCTGACAACATAGTCGCCATTGATCTGCCTAACGACCGGCTCGGAGTCCCCTTTCACACACAGATGGGGCACGTCGATCTCGAGAGCTAACTCGAGGCCAGTGATGAGGGCATGGTATTCCGCCTCATTGTTGGTACAACCCTCTGACAACAGGAAAGAGTATGGCAGCACGGCTTGCTCCGGGGTAATGAAGAGGATACCCATGCCCACTCTGTTGAGCTTAGGATTATCACGTCTTCTATCGGTGGGGCTCCGGGAGGCACCGTCAAAGTGAATCTGCCAGCATGGATCGGCACGATCGACCGAGAGAACGGCCTCATCAGGAAAGCCTAGATCCAGCGGCTGATCTGCGGAGGTCGGCTGAGCAGCCAGAAAGTCTGCCAATGCATGCCCTTTGATGGCCTTCTGAGACACATACCTGATGTCGAACTGCTGGAGAATTACAGCCCACCGCGCTAGACGGCCAGTCAACATATGCCGGCTGAGGATATACTTCAACGGGTCTACCCGAGAAACCAACTGTACCTCGTGGTGCTGCAAGTAGTGCCGTAATTTCTGTACGGCAAATACGAGCGCCAGACAGCTCTTCTCTATGGGGGAATACCTAACATCTGCATCGTGTAGCATGCGACTGAGGTAATAGAGGCTATTCTCTATTCCCTCGTTGTTCTTCTGGGCGAGAAGGGCACCAAGGTACCGTTCCAGGGCGGTCACATAAAGGACCAGCGGCTTCCCGGATACAGGCGGCATCAAAACCGGAGGTTGAAGCAAGTACTGCTTGATTTCCTCGAAAGCGGTCTGACACTCCTTATCCCATACATAGGTGGCGCCTTTCTTCATGAGCCGAGAAAAGGGCTTACACTTGCCGGCCAGATTCGCGATGAATCGGCATATATAGGCTAAGTGGCCTTGGAACCCTTGCAGTTCCCGGATGTTACCTGGGGGAGGCATCTGGCTAATCGCCCTGATTTTCTCTGGGTCGATCTCAATACCCCGGTATCTTACCACAAAGCCAAGAAACATCCCGGAGGTGACCCCGAAGGCACACTTCAACGGGTTCATCTTCAGGCAGCGAGACCGGAGGAATCCGAACACTTTCTCAAGATCTTTGAGATGGTCCTGACGCTGGCGCGATTTGACCACCAAGTCGTCGACGTAGCATTCCACCAGTGTGCCGAGTATTGGCTTGAATATGCGGTGCATCGCCCGTTGATAGGTGGAACCTGCATTCTTCAGGACGAAGGGCATGACCTGGTAACAAAAGATACCTTGGGGGGCCCTGAAGGCAGTGAAATCCTCATCCTCAGGAGCCATCCGGATTTGGTTGTATCCGGAGTATCCATCCATGAAGGAGAGGGCTTGGAACCCTGCCATGGCATCAATCAACAGCTCTGTCACCGGAAGGGGAAAATCATCCTTTGGACAGTGGCGGTTGAGATCGCGGAAGTCGATACAGACTCTGATCTGCCCATTCTTCTTCCTGACAGGCACAATGTTGGCTAGCCATCTGGGGTACTGGACTTCCCTCACGAAGTTGGCTTTGATAAGCTTGTCAACTTCTGCCTCAACCATGGCACCATGGAATGGGTGCATCTTCCTGGGAGGCTGCTTGAACCCACGATGGTTCACCGGGAGACCAAGGCGGTGGACGGCTACCTGAGGATCTAGCCCCGGCATCTCGTCATAGCCCCAAGCGAACACGTCACGGTGCTGTCTGAGGAATTCCACGTACTGCTGCCACTCCTCAGAGGGCATGGCGGCACTGACCAATGTGGGTCTTGGATCTGCTTCGGTTCCAAGGTTCACCTGTACTAACTCATCGACCGTGGCGGAGACGCCCTCCTCAAAGGCTGGGGGTGCATCTTCCACGTTCTCTCCACTCGGGGAGGGATCGTCCACGGGAGAGACTGTGTTGGAAACTGCTTTGGGGCTACCAGATCCTGCTGGGCCACTGGTGCTGGCATGGGCGGTCGCGGTCATCTCATCAGGAGACTCACAGGCCATCGAGACCATGGCTACGTCCAACCGATGGATCGGGAGGACGTAAGCGTCATCCAAACTTGCCCAGGGATCACCTCCAACAGCGACAGACTCAACCTCACCTGCCAGGATCTGCTTATCCTTGCTCTTGTAATAGTCCGCATCCAGATAGCGGGCTTCACATGAGGCAAAAGGAGAGGCATCTCCCTGAAGCATGCCTACATGACCATTAAGGGAGTATTTAAGGCATTGGTGGTATGATGAGGGAACCGCCGCATGAAGGTGGAGCCATGGCCTGCCCATCAATGCGCTATACGCAGTGTCCTGAGAGACTACCATGAATTCGGTGTTGGCAACCAGGTCACCGAACTGGGTCTTCAAAGGTATCTTGCCGACCGGAGTTTGCTCGGTGCGGTCGTACCCCTGGATCCTGAGGTCAGAGGGAATCAAGTCATCCTCAGACAACCCCAATCTCCGGAGCGTCCGAGTGGGAATCAGGTTAATCCCGGACCCCGTGTCGACAAGATAGCGCCGGACTTCAAGGCCATTGAACTGGCCAGTAACATACAGCTGACGAATGTGCCCCTGTATAGGAGGGTCTTCATCCTTACCAGAGAACGAGATAACTGCCTGACATTCGGCGTCCTCAATCGTTTTGGCGTGAAAGGCCTCTGCAGCCGCAACCTCCGTCTCAAACTGGAGGGGGCTCTTCAGGGCTTCAGCGAGCGCCTCGCGCATCTCAGGTGACATGCGCAGAGCCTCAAGGATGGAGAGCCTTGCTGGGATGTCGGCCAAGTGCTTCAGGACATCATAATTTTTGGCCAAGCGCGAGCCCCTGGTTGCAGGAGGTTGCTCTGCGGTTGGAGGCATGACGGGCCTTGCCGGTTGGACCGGCGGCCGACTGGTGATTGGAGCATCTCGCTGTTCATTGGTTGAAGCCCTGGAAGTAGTCACCGTACTGGGGTCAGGAGGCCGGGATGGACTCGTGGCAGGGCGGAGCTGACCGCGACGCGGCTGAGGCGGTTCTGCCTGGTCCCACACCACAAACAGTGGCGGAGGCGAATCCGTCATCCCCGGATGGGGGGTTGCGCACGCTGAGCTCGGTTTTGAGCCTGCTGCCTAGTCTCAGTGGCGTGCACGGCCTGGCTGGAGGTACCAACTGTCGTGCCCCATCGACTCCTGTTGTTGTGGTTCCTCCGACGGTGGCGACGACCAGGGACACTAGGGAGGTCCACCTGGTGTTCTTCAACGTCGGGAACCGAAAAGGGATTTACCAGCTCGACGGTATTAACCGAAGCGTACCCAACACTGTCATCGGACGAATCATTCCTCACCGGGCGGATCCGAGGAGGGACCCCCATTTCCGGGGGCATGAAATCGCCGAGAGTGCGGGATAGTGGCGGAACTGGCGGGGCGCGCTCTTCCTTCTTGCGCCGCCGCCGTTTTCTCTTCTCGAAAGAGGCAGGCTGGGACGACGATGCCGAAGCAGCACCCGCAGATTCTGGGGGCTCAGGCTGATTCAAGCGCGCATGGATGATTCCATGGGTGCGAATGATCGTCTTGCGGGCCATCCAGTTATTATACTTCTGGGATCCGCAGTCGGAGACCAGCTGCCATTCATCCTCATTGCCACTATCGTCATCTGATCCCACGAACACGCCCGCCACTTGTGATGGAGCTGGGCCCAACCTGATTACATTGTTGTTAATCTGGTCTTGGAGCCAGTCCTTAAACACGTAGCACCGCCGGATGGTGTGCCCCAGGGCCCGATGGTAAGGGCAGTAGCGGGGGTTATCCGTGAGATGTGCCTCCTCTGGCCTCCAACACTTAGGCAGTCACACAATCCTCTGCTCCAGGGTGCTCCGGAAATAACCGGGGACCTGAACCTCGTGAAATGAGTAAGTCAGTTATCGCGGGCCCCTGGGAGCGTGGTCTTGACGAGGGGCTGGAGGGGCCTGCCGAGGAGGTGGACCCTAATTATCTCGGATGGGTTGTGGCGGTACATTACACGGAGGGGCCGGCCAATTCTGGGGCTGCCGCTGCTGGGCCGGGAACTGAGCCCGTGGAGGCGGATTCCTGTGAGGCTGTGGAGCTGGCCTCACCGGAAGCAGCTCCAACTGCCTGGGGGCCTCTATCTGGGCAACAGCAGCGGGCTCAGCCCTGCTGACTCTCCTTGCAGGGATCATAGGAGGCAGCGGGTGTGCCTGACTGGCCTGTTGCAGGGCCTCCTCAAGACGTTGAGCTTTGTCTGAGAACTCCCTGAACCCTCCGGGGTAATTCTGAGTGATCAAGGAAGGGACCAGCTCGGTCTTGACGTTCCCGACGCACATTGTCAGCAACTGCTCCTGAGTCAATGGCATGTCAATGGAATACGTGAGACCCTTCCATCGGGCGACGAAATCTACGACTCGCTCATCAAGCCTTTGCTTGCACTTGAAGAGGTCCGCGATACTCGTCTTCCGGGTCGTGGAACTGAACTGGTAGAGGAACTGTCTATGAAGGTCCTCCCAGCTAGTTATCGACCCGACGGGGAGCTGGCTGTACCAGACAAATGCTGTCCCTTCCAGTGTCTGGACAAAGCAGCGAAGCTTAGCGGCGTCCTGCTACGCCGGAGTTCCCATCATAGGCCTGCACCTCGAGTTGAAATGGGCCAAATGCTGTGGCGGATCCCCAGTCCCATTAAAGGGGGCGAATGTGGGGTTCCCGAATCCCAGAGGTGCCGGCATGTCATCCACCCATGCTGGGTATGCCTTGCCATCCGGTGGGATTGCCACTTGCCGAGTCTCCAAGGCTTCCAAGCGGGCGATGAGTGCCGCCATCGGATCGTCCGGACATGGGTTCCAGTCCTGGCGAGGATCTCTAACCACGAGCACATTGCATGGCCCTTCAATCGGGTCATCGACCGGGTCATCGAACTCGGCAGCTCGTGGGATGGCGGGCGGAGCGGCCCTTGGGGCAGCGGGAGGAATCCGAGCGGGGTCTCTCAGGTAGTCACGCCGCTCGGGAGGGTGTGGTGAAACATACCGCGCCCTCTTTCCATAGGCAATGGCCTCTCCCCTGTCGGCAAACACGGCATAATCACGGTTGCCCGGGAGAGTCTCATCGAGGAGCGGTTGTTACTGTCCCTGCTGTCCTGGCCTAGGATCACCGTAGTCAGGCCGCCGCTCTGCAGCGCGCTCGGCGAGGAGCTGGTCAACCAGCTTCTTCTGCTCGGCGAGCTGTTGACGTAGCGTGGCCTTCTCGGGATCCTCTTATACCCTCTGCATGGAGGCAGATGGGTCGGCGGGCTTTATAGCCCCGCCGTGCTCTTTACCTTTGCTGACGTTTGGGCTCAACGTCAGTGCTTCAGTGGGTGTGGGGAGACCCAGGAGGTTCCTCTGGTGACGAGTAACTCTCACCGATGGATCCAACAATGGCTTGTCTTCGGGGGGAGAGCCCCCATCGAGAAGTTCCAAGCCGTTCCCCTCCCACGACAGGTCAACCATATTGACCGTTTCCGTCCCTGGGGATGTACCCTCAGGGCCACCCAGTGAATCGGGCTGTTGGCGAATCGCACTGAAGCGTAGGGCAGCGTACT
This sequence comes from Viscum album, assembly GCA_963277665.1. Lineage (NCBI taxonomy): Eukaryota > Viridiplantae > Streptophyta > Magnoliopsida > Santalales > Viscaceae > Viscum > Viscum album. The sequence continues at coordinate 608,146,582 of OY728125.1, forward strand.
GCCCCAATCCAAGGATATACACGTGGGGGGTGGCTTCCTCTATAACCTTGCGGAGTACTTGAAAGCACTCAACCCATCGTTGTTGGAGGGCCCTGTGGTGCCCAAATGACCCGGGGTGCCGAACCGCGGGGAGCGTGGCCAGGTCAATTTGACGGCACTGCTCACCAATATCCTCCAGGTGCACTTGACTTCCGGGATATGGCATTTGTAGGCGGTGAAGACGGGAGTGAGTCTCCCGAAGAGTTCGGCGGAAGCATTCGAACTCATCTGGGGTGAGTGATTCGGGTGCATCAAAGTACGGTCCTGCGACTGGCCAAAACTTCTCAGGGAAGTGGCCCTCTGCAAGGACGGTCCAGAAGCTCCATGACTCAAACTCGGGACCCAGGTCTCCTTGGTCCTCTTCAACGACTGGGAATGGATGGGGAACCGACAGTGGTGCCGAGGCGGGCCGCCGGGCCGACGGGCTGGCCGACGGTGAATACGGCGAGCAGGCCAAATGGCCTCCATATCCCGGGACGCCCTCTGAAGGTGGCGGTGCCCCAGCTACCACATCACGATAGGACGGGCCGGCGAGCGAACATCCTGCCGTAGCGTCGGTGCTCGCTGAGGGTGCACTAGATCGTGGTTCGACCGTCGGTCCCCAGAAAAAGTCTCAGGCTTCTCCGATCGAGGCAGAAGGCGCTTCCAGAGGGGCCGGTACCAAGCACAAGCTTGATCCTTGGGGGTCTACCAGGCCCTCGCTACTCCGGATATACCTTCGGAGAGAAGTGGGGATCACATCGATCTCTCTCTCGGGGAGTACGAGGCTGACGTGCCGCATTCCTACCCCTGCCCCTATCTGGCGGGATTGGGGGGAGGGCTCTGTCGCCGAATCGTACTCTGCCTCTGTATCAGAGAAACGAACCGGTCGGATCTCTGTCCTGAATTCCCTAACATTCCTCCCTCGACGTCGACGCCTCGCCTTCCTTCCCCTGGGTGGTTCTTCGGGGCAGGGCTGATCTCTGTCCTGGCGTCCTCTAGCCGCACTGGTGCTGGGGCCAAGAGGGCTGGAAACCAAGGTGCGAGGAGAACCGGGACAGATATCAAAGGGGACGCGGGGAGAGATGATTCCGGGCAGGCCTCCGGGCCGGGATCGGAAGGTGGGATGACCCATGCCTCTTGGATCGGCCACACAGAGTAGACCCTGCTGGTGAATAGCGCTACCGCGAGGTGGTCCGCGATGGCTAATGCCTGTACCAGCAACCGGGAGAGTCAACCCAACCTGCCTTTGGGGCGGTCGGGGCCTCGATCCAGGTCGGGCATAGAAGTGCCCCTGCTCAGGATGCGCAGGGGCCTGGTGACTGGAGCCAACAGTGGCTTGGGCCAACACGGCCACTATTGTTAGGGCCCCAAGATGGCCATCCTTTTCCGCTCACACCCGACGTTGGCGTCGGGACAGACGAGTCGGGATCAGCGGCGCAGGAAGGTGGAGAGCCTGTTCTTCGACTTGAGAAGTCGGGCGGCGGTGCCGACGTGGCTTGGCAGGAGCCCTTACCGCGGATCCCTGGAGCGAATCTCGGATAGGGTGGTCCCAGACATCTTCCACCTCATCCTCATAGGGGAAGGAGCTGTCGGAGCGTTCCGGGGATAAACTCCCGAAGCGGTTGGACGTCGAGGTAGGCAGCGGTGCCTCCCTGCGCGGCCCTCGGGGGCGGCATCGGTGGCGAGGTGCAGCTCCCTCGAGGTCTAGGCGAGCCTTGTCCCTGGTGGGGATGACTCCCTCTTCCTCATATATCTTCACCAAGTTGTTGATCACCCTTATCTGGATGACCTCCGAGGGGGAGAGAGGGCGTAGTTGACCCGCAGTTGCGGCTGCTGGGACGGCCGTGGAACGGGCAGGACCGCGTGGAGTAGCCGCGTCGGTGTTTCCCCTACCCCTGCGCCAGTGGGCGGGAGGCGATCGGGCACTGGATTGGGCGACCTGATTCCTGAAAGCATGGAGAAGAACCCATTAATGCTGACAGGAAAAGGAATCGACAATCAACCATTAGTGCCATGACGCCTTCCGTGGGGGGAACCCAGGCCATCGACGTCGTGAGACGAAGTGCCCGATTTCCCTCCCCCAGCCCCTGGCGGGTTCCGTGCCCCGGTGCTGAATGCTCGGCCGGGCAACATGCTAGTCTTCCAACACCTCTGAAAGCTATCGGTCTTCGTATTGAGGAGAAGAGATTCACGTCGGGTACACCATTTTCTGTTTCGGTGCGGATGTGCGTCGGGTTTCTGTTCCAACGTTGTTCCGCCAGGACGCGTTCGCGCGTGCGCCCGTCGACCCGAGGGGATGGGAGCGCGGCTTGTGGCCCCGCAGTCCCACTTTCCAAAGGCGGGCGGCATCCGTCCCTTATTCAGGGACGTCTGCTCCTTGATCGAAACTGGGATGATGGGATGTCGGCTCCTCCTTCCGTGGACGTCTCCTCGGAACTCGTCGCCTAATTCAGATCTCCCTCATAGATTTAAGAATGTTCGTGAATCTCGTTCCCGGCACCATATCTTCATGGACACCGGTTAATTACGCTGCTTCCGCCCGGACGCTCCAAGGAGTCTGGTCGGAGCAGCAACCTGCGGTGAGGAGACCGGGTAACTCTGGGTGTTGGGGGCGTGTCTTAACACCGCGGCTCTGCATGTCTGCCTTCCGTCCCTAATAGGGCTTCTCGAAGGCATGATGGCCTGAGGCATCCCACGCTGGGTGCGGGGAACTGTGTTACCTGAGGTTTTCCTCAGCTTCCCATGTTTAACACGGGGTATGCCGCGAGTTTAGCGTCCAGCGGGGACGACATCGGACTGATCAACACGAGGAGTGGATCAGATGACAGAACCCCTTGCGGGGAACCTCCGAGGCTGGGGCCAGCACATGGGCGGCTTCCTGAGTAAAGTGGAGTGGAATGAAATGGCATGACCCCACCGGGATGTGGCGGCCCGGGTAAGGATCAGGATGGGTGATGGAGTGAAGAGCTTGGACCCCGTAGAGGCTTCCTACGTACCGCGCGTTAGCGTGGATCAAAGTCAACGTAGTTCAGATATACAGTTTAACGTCATGCTGGATGATGGCAAACCGACTCACGAAGAGGTCAAGGCTGCTGGGCGAAGGATTGAACCGAACCACCTCACACAGAGGGGGATGGAACGGCCGGGTGGATCAACGCGAATGTGAACCCGGGAGGGGTCCACTGATGGACGAACCGACGTGAATACGACCGGGACGACCAGGTGGTGGGCTTGAACCTTAGGGAGGCTTCCTACGTACCCTGTTTAGGAGACAGGGATCAAAGTCCACGTAGTTAATTCTGTCAGGGCTTACGCATTGAGGCAACCTGAGTGCGACAAAACTTAGCTGGAGAGGGACTTGGGCCGAAAGTAAGGGACACCTCGATCCCCGGCATGCCCTCTACTGGCTTCGGCAGTGGGGAAGCACAATGGAGATACACATGTGCAGCCCCCCCCCCCCCACAAGAAACTAGGGGTTTGCAATACCCTACCCCCGTGGGCGAAGGCCACTCCGATAAATCGCCCCTAAAGAGGGGCAATCCCGACATCCCTGCATAGACGAGCGGGTGGGGGCCACATCCAAACCGGGGGGGACCCTGCGTGCGAGGCACGAGATCGGGTGATGCGGACGGTTTAACATCTTTCCTGACGAAGTACAGTTTAACGTCGTGTGATGAGGACGAAGCGGACGGTTTAACGTCTTGCCGGACGAAGTACAGTTTAACGTCGTGTGTTGAGGACGAAGCGGACGGTTTAACGTCTTTCCGGACGAAGTACAGTTTAACGTCGTGTGTTGAGGACGATGGATGCTTGGCAGTTTAACGTCTTGTAGCGCGGACGATATGCTAGGCAGTTTAACGTCGTGCAGCTTGGACGATGTGCTGGCAGTTTAACGTCGTGCAGCTTAGACGTTGTGCTAGGCAGTTTAACGTCGTGCAGCTTGGACGTAGTGGTTACCGCCGATGGGTCCGTGTCACTTCGCGCGAGCCTGGAGGGCCGCACGGGAAGACAACGCACGGTGCGGGCACCCGGGATGAAGATCATCGGGCGCCACGCAGGCGGGTACCCTCAGGGGGTCAAAGGGGGCGACCCTGGCGGTTTGCGCGCAAAAGAGGAGCTTGGCGTGCAATACCGCGGGTCGGAGCGCAATTGGGCGGGCTAGCGCGCAATTGGGCCATCGCTTTGCGCGCGGAAGATGGAGATTGCGCGCACCGGGCCGCTGATAGCGCGCGGGGGCAACGACCCATTCTTTAACGAATGACCACTTTGAAAGGGGGGGGGGGGTGCGCGCAATCGGGATGGATTGCGCGCACCCGGGGGGCAATTGCGCGCAAGAGGCTTCTTTTGCGCGCGAAGGCCTTCGGGTGAGGAGTTGTTCAAAGGAACGGAGCCAAAGGGATTGCACGCGAAGGCGAACCCCGAGGCTTTCTTGCGTGAAAGAAAGGAGGTTACCTGAAGATCGGCATTGCGCGCGGAGGGGGTTGGATTGCGCAAACGAGCGACCCTTTGAATTCCGTCCACCTTCAAAACGTTGGGGGTCGCCTTGTATTTATAGGCAACCCCGGGCGCGGAATCTCGCTGCCGGCGCACAATTCATGGCGCAGGCGCAAAATTTCCTTCGCGGGCACGGAATTGGGGCCCCGGCGCGCAAGGGAGTCACACGGACAGTGGGCGCGCAAAACTGCGCGCCGGACCGGCGCTTTGCGCGCATCCCGGTAGGATTGCGCGCGGCACTACAACTTTGCGCACGGGTCTCCAAATTTCCACGCAAGGCCTCCGGGCCTTCCGAAACATGATTCTGACTCCAAATATGACCTCGCTTTCCGCATCCGGAGCTTCGTTTGGGAACAACGGACTCTTCCGGCGTCTACAATCTTCTCATAAATGTCTCACTTGGTGATCTCTAGTATATAAGTTAAGATGGAATGACCAACTAATTGGAAATCTACATGTCTCATGTGTTATTGGTTATTTCTATCTACAAACACATATAATTTATTCCAAACTTGATATTTTTATTATTGTATAATTTTTTATTATGTAAATTGATGACAGAAAGAAACATTAACATTTATGTCATGGGGAGGTATCTTGTATTAGGTGTTCCATTAGGGGCGTCACATTATTTGAATGATCCAAGTATAATTATTTTCCTCCAAAAGGTAGTGATATCTCGGTCCGAGTTGATTAGTATTGTAGTATCATTACTAAATTAATATCCCTGGTAGAAAAAAAAGGAAAGCACATTCAGTGAGTTCAATGAATAATAATGTTGGAATAGGTTGTAACAAAAATTATTCTTCTTGATTTATAATATATCATTAAAAATATATTATATTATACAATGTGTCTTCTTATTAACAGTTTTTTATTTCTATGAATTTTCCCCATCTTCTTAAGGGACTTTATGGGTTGAAGAACTCGACTCCTGGTCTGTGAATAATATTCAATACTATCATGATATGGTCTGAGAGGCTCACATACTTAGTTTATTCAAAAGTCTATAAATTTTACCTTTATAGGAATATAGGACATGGTGGACCCGGCCAAGGGGTCTGAGATATGTTTGAGAATAAAAAATCTCTAATGAATAAGTAAATAAAATATTATTTGAGTATATATTAATTGTAATTGATTTTTTTATTTACTGTATCTACTATTATTTAAATGAATACATTAAAAAATATTTAACGAAAGAATTTTTTTTAATATTCAAGTATCTCTTAATATTTTTTGGAATCACAAGTCATGTTAATGACTCTCTATTATCATATAATATATTTATGATATTATAATTAACTGAAAAAAATGATAATGATGTTTATGTGACACACCCCTATGTCAAGGTGTTATTCTTTTCCTATTCTATTGAGAAGCACATTCCCCATTTGCAAATCTTTGGAGTTCTATCATGGAGCATATAAAGTTTTTAGTTATTACTTTTTCACAAGACTAGGTTGTATAGATGTAAAAAAACCGTGCATTCTCCCATCATACGGGTACTTTTAATTTCTTATTAAACTACATATAGTTTTCCATCATTAGATATGAACTATTAAGTCCCAAACATATAGACCATAGGTGAACCATTGTAATGTCCTTGGTGTGTTTGAGGTGTGGTGCATGACATGCAGATAATTTTGAAAACTATGGTGTAATAATGTGGTTGGATATATGGTTTTTATAGTACCAATTTCACATATTCTTCATATTTTTCAAACTATTCTAGGCATCCCCAAAGTCTGAGAGAGGCTTGGGTGGTCCTGGAATGAGGTGCATTGTAAGTTTAACCATGAGGCCTCTCTGAAGTAACCATGCAGCCGTGGAATTTTGGGAGGTAGTGTCACCCTCATGTTTGGCTCATAGTTTTCCTAATCATGCATCCAAATCATGTGAGTTATCTAGGTGTTTAAATATTTGGGTAATTCCCAAATTTCCATCTCAAAATAAGAGGTATTTTACCTCTATTCCCCCTCATGCAGAGACTATACCATTTAGATCCATTAAGGAGGTATAACCTCTTCTATCTTGAATTATTTACTTCCCTTTGGTGTTTTCTAAGTTGATTTTGGGTGAGTTCTACATCCTTTACCCCCTTCTTTCTCCGTATATTCTCTCTTAGTTTGGATTCCCCTATGAACCTGAGTTATCATGTTGTTCGATTTTATGGTTCTTGGTGATTCTAATTAGGTAAATGTTTTTTCTAGGAGTTATATATACTATTTATAGTACCATGGGTTAGATCTCTATTGAAGGTGACATCATTCGGGAAGTTTTGTCTTGATTCCCACATCATTGAGGTAGATGGTACTTCAACGATTTTTTATTTTAGAATTTTTTCAACTTTACCAAGTAAAATTCTATTCTTATTAAATCTTAATAATATATGGAATCGTTCTGTAGATTTATAAAAAAATTAATGACTTTTAGTTTTCGAATAATTAGTTTTATAAGTGATTTCCATATTTCAAGTTTTAAAATAACATCTTTTTTAATCTAGGCTTATTCTAAAATGGCTTCTTGTGTTTTTAAAATTGCTTTTATGAGGGAAAATGGTTTTTAAACTAGTTATGGGTTTTATTGAGTGAGAAATAGTGTTAAATGGGATTTGATTTTTAATTATGGTGTAGAACTAAAAATGAATTTTTAATGGGTCTTTTAATTTGTTTCAAATTGTGATTTAAAAAAATATGTGTAGTTTACCAATTTTTGAGATGTCATCTTATTTAAATGGTTTCATGGTATTTGGTTTGATCTTTGTCCATGTTTATAATTTTAAAAAATGAAGGACCTTATGTAGAGGTTAATTTGGAATGTTTTAATATTTTGGGAAGTTTCCATAATTTTCCAAAGGGTGTTGTGAATGTATTTTATGAAATGGGGAATGGTTTATCATCCCAAAAAAAATTTATTTTAAAGAAGTGTCCCATTTTAAATTATATCAAAATTAGTTTTTATAAATGGTGTGAAATCCTTTTGGTCACTTTGAGAATCATTTGTGTCTATTATGACTGGGGATACCTTAATGTGATGGTTATATTTTCTTTAGTGTGTATTTTATTCATGTTTGTTGTGATTGGGGATGGTTTTTTTACTTTAGGATGTGGTTCATGTGTTGTTTTAAACGTTATATCTATCTTCCTAAGTAAATAATACTAGATTTTGAACACCTCCACTGGTTCTTTTTGGTATACCTCATTAAATGGTGTAGGTGGCTGATGTGATGGAAGCCCTAACAGAAATTCATGATTAGGATAGTTTCCCCTTGGATCAAGAGAGTTCATTGCGGGATCCCCCCCATGAGACACAATGTTCTAAAGGGTGGACTGGAATCTAGAGAACACTAAGGGGGCGTGAAATCCCATCGAGGACTATGTGATCCCTAGCTATTTTGGAGGATCGTGGGAGCCTCCACCTAAAATATTCATGTTAGTTTCCACACCTTAGCCTAGGGTCCTTCTAATCCACACTATCATCCATTTAAAACCCATAGTATATTACCATGATAGTAGGATACTTTGGATCAATTTATGGTATTTCACATAATCATTAATCATATCCGTTAATTATTGGATTGTTTCATGTCACCATCTATTCATGTGTTCCATTCTATTATGTCACTAAATATATGTTTGGTTCTAACTTGTGATATTTAACCTATGTGGGTGTTTACTTGTTTTCATTGAAAATTGAGTTTTTAATGAAGTTTTGGTAAATTTATATTGAAAATAAAGGCTTGTGTGTATGAGTGATATAATGTTTTTTTTTAAATTATTTATTTGATTTAATGGTGGATATATCCTTTCAATGTGTTAAGAAAACCATTTTCATCTAAAAGAAAGAATTTTGAGTTTTTTTGAAGAATTTTGATTATTTTCCTGGTTTAAAAATTGGTTTGGTGAATGGATTTGTTTTCAAAATCCATGTGATAAATTTTTTTAACAAAAGGGAAATGTTTTGAAAGTTGAATATATAATTTTTCTTCATGAATCATATATATGAATCTTAATTTCTACCATTACTTTGAAACAACAATTTTAATTACCTAATGAAATGAATTTCATTGTTTCGATAGGTTTTAGTGACCTAATAGGATTTTTATCTCACGACTACAAAAGTTTTTGTTCCAAATTATATGTTAGAACATTTTTATTCATTGTGGTCGGTGTGGGGTGATTTTTGTTGTGGTGGTCAATCAGAGGTTGTGGGGGTTGGTTTTATGTCTAGCTCAAATGGGTTGATAGTGGTTTTCTTTTGGGTAGTTTTATTTATGATTTTTCATGGTTGCATAAATATCATTATTTATGGTATTTTTCATGTGTTTTCAAATGTGTTTGATCATTGGTAGTTGGGTATGAGCTGTTTGGAATGCAGTTTATTTAATTGGATTTGTATTTACTTTTTCCACCATTTTGTCTCTAGTTTGGGATAAACCATTACTAAAGGAGTTCCTATGATGATGAGGTTCTTATTTCCATCCCATAAGTATTTTGGAAACCCTTAGGGCCTTGAAGATAATTTGGCCGAGTGTTTGGTGTGGTAAAATACCATGAAAGTTTGTTATGAAATGGAATCAGAGTTTTTTCAGTTTTCATTGAGTAAGAAGTTATAGTTCTTGTCTAACTTTTTTTATTTGGGGATGTACCAGTATAAAAGATATTAATTTTGTTGGAACTAGATAGGTATGGGTGGTGAGAGTCTAGATAGCTATCTTTTATTCTGTACCTCATGATACCATTGAATTTTGGGTTTTAAATTATGAATTTGAGGGTTTATTTATTAAATTTTTGTGGGTTTTTATGTTACTACCATTGTTGGGTCCCCTTGATTGTTGAGTGACATTTGGGAAAACACTTTTACTTAGTGGTGGAAGGGAGTAAAACTTTTATAGTTAGATCACATTTCGTGGTAAAATATGTCTTTCATATATGTTAGAGTCGTCCTTTTATAGGGTGTATTTCATGGATGACACCTAGTCTCCCAAACTGTGGTGAACAAGGTATGTTTAATATTTTCCCTCCCCAAATATCAGTTATGACTGTTAATTCTATATTTTTCCAAATTTCTTTTTTACTTATTGGGTGTGAAATATGTATTATTTTTTCACTTTTATGATATATATTGGTTGATCCTTGTTTTAATTTTTATATAGTACTAGTGTTCACTTAGAATTTTCAAACATTTATTTGAAAAATACAAGTGGTTTTATAAAAATTCTTATTTAATTTTTTTTAAAATGGGATGGTGAATTATCATGGTTTTAAGAAATGTTTTAGAAACTATTCCATTAAATTTGTATTTTACCTTGTTACAGTTGTTAAATGATGAGTTTCAAAAGAAAATTTTGTTTTTCAAACCTGTTTCTAATGTTTTTATAAAGGGATAAGTGTTTTGAAAATAAATTGGATGATGTTTCTGAAGTGGAAATGATATTTTGAAAAAACAAATTGATGATTTTTTTGTTCAGTAATTTTTGTGTTCCACTAAGGTTGTTTGTTTTTAATGTTTATGTTGGACTATTTCTAAAACTCACACCTCGGTGGAAGGTGGTTTCAAAATGACTTGGTGAAATTAGAGGTTAAAAAAAACTATTTTCATGTGAATGTTGTGTGTATCATTTGAGGTATTGATGAGTGTCTTTTTACACCTTTGGGTTTTTATGGTTCCTTTTTCATGGAGGATTTTCCGAGGTTATATCTTGGTTCATGGATTGGAAATTACTTGATTAATTATGTTATTTGTGCCCCCTGATTGGTTGAAATATTTATCTTAGATCTGGTTCCCACTAGACCCATAATGCATTGGTGGATGTGGATCCTTCCATGTGATAGTTGTTATGAGTGTGATATCTTTTTTTGTCATTTTTTTTTGGAATTGTTGGTTTTTCTTTAGAGGGGGAACTTTATGTGGTTTTGATCCCGGTTTTGGAGTTTCAACGATTGTGGATGATAAGATCTTATAGATGGTTCCCATTGGGAATTTTTATTTTATGTCATTGTATGTTTTTACTAGTGTTCCTAGCTAGGAATTGATATTTATCCCCTCCCTCCTTCATGTGTGGTTAGTTTTTTAGGTTTTTGTTTTTTTCTTCAATTCTCTTTGGTTTTCATTGTGATTTCCTTTATTTTGGTAATTGGTAATGAGTTCTGTTTTATTAGCATCAATGTTTAGGATATCTATTCTGAGTGGTAGTGGGCCATGGAATTTTTCTCATTAATGTGTTGAGGTTATCATTTCTTGGGTTTGAGATATTCCTTAGATGCATGATTGGATAAAAATGGTTTTTACAAGATCAGTTCATTGTGCTAACAGTTGTTTGGTTTTGACCATTTTGGGGTGAACCATGTGAGGGGGACCTAGTGTTTGATCATAGTTTATCTTCATGTTTAATGCCCTGATGTGAAATACAATGTCATTACTTGAGGCTGATTTTTGTTGTTCCTCCTCACATTCATCTTCTGTTCATAGAGAATTTATCTTCTGATGGTTGCCATTTTTCCTCCATTTTATAGGTACACTATATGGTAGAGAGACAATGTATGTTCTTCCATTCTTCACAGGGATTCTAGAACAAGGTTTATTTTTGATGTATCATTAAGACATTTATTCATCATGTTTTATTTTTTAGTGATATCAGTTTTGCGGTTTGAGTTTGATCCCTTTAAGGGTTCATTTTGTTAGGTCCTCTTTGAACTATTAATTTTCCCCTAATTTATTATCCAATAAGACTTTTTTGGGGATGTATGTGGGAAGGTGGGGAATTTTTGACACCTCCATATATCAGGGTGTTTTTCTTTCGTTTTCTTTTCAGATGTGGTAGCCAAAGTTTCATTTCAAGGGGATTCTAAGTCAAAAATAAGATGTTTTAGGGGTTTTCATTCGATTCATGGTTAAGGTGCATGGTTAAAGGGAGATTTATTCTTACTCCCTTCACAAGGACACTTTATAGTTAATTTTTAATTTTTTATGGTTTTTCACCATGGGTTGTGCATGGTAATGTACAAACCATGTGGTCTTTAGGAGAACTCATGTGAGATACATGGTGTTTTTGAGGTTTTTTTCATGAACTATGCATGGTTTGATAAACAATGTGGAATGTTTGAGGTTGGAAATGTGGTTTTTTATAGAACAATTTTCTTGGCTTCTACATGGGTTTTCAAACCATCTAGTGCATTGTAGGAGGTCATGAGTGGTTTTGGTTGTCCTAGAGTGAGGTGCATGTTTTTTAACCATGTATCCCCTTAGAATTAACTATGTGGCCTTTGGTTTTTGGTATGTGGTGGTGCACCCATAGTTGAACCATGAATTACCAAATCATGTGTAAAAATATTGCGAGTTGTCCATGTTATTAAAATATTGGGTAATTTACATGTTTCCCTCCCAAATTAAGAGGGACTTCATCCCATTTATTATAATGGCCTAGAATTTTTCAAATGATATTTTTTCCCTGAATAAATCTATGCTACATATTTAACATACATGAACAAAACAAAGGAAAACCAAAAACGTTTTTCTTTTCAAAAATTATTATTCAATGAATCATATATGAAAAAATTCAAAATACCAACACAATAAAATAATTCAAAAAATACAAAATAGAAGAGCTAAAATGGGAATGTAAAGATCTTCCCAGTCTACTAGAATCATCTTACACACTGTAAATTTTATAGAAATAACATAAAAAATTTATAAACCAATCAATATATTGTGAAATGAAAATATAACATTAATATAAATTGTAGTTAATTTTGACTAAAATAATGAAGTGTTATTTTTAAGGTATAAAGGGAAGTTTGATCATTGATCGATATAAATTTTTTGGATACTATACATTTGGTTCATAATTTTACAATTATAACTAATGTTATTATGTAGTAATGAAAAATGATAATTGTTAGATAAATGAGAATTGATGGACTTAACCAATAGAATTGTGTCATTTTAATCCCATTTATCATAATTTGGGAGGGAGGTATCATCACTAGGGTTCACCCTTGGTGGATCCCAAACTGAGAGCCATTATATAAAGATTAAAAGAAATTTCATATAGGAGAAGTTTGGGTTAGGGGATATTATCACATAGTCGATGTTAACCAAGGCACCCTAACAACCTACCGCCATCATACACCTTCCCATAAGTGTGTATGTATGTGTAATAAGGGGTTATGTGTCCAAATTTATTGTAAATTCCTTTTAATAAATAAATATTTTATTCCATAAATTCTTCTTAAAATAGTTTTTTCTTAACAAAATATACATTTTATTATAATGAATTCGATAATATTATTTTTAGATACAAATAAAAAATTATTTAATTTTTATAGAAAATATATTATATTTATAGAATAAAAGAATGTATTTTTAATAGTATTTTTTTAATGAAATAGACTTTGAAAACAATTTTATTTAAATAATTAATGATAAAATTATTTTATAATGGCCTAGGAAATTTTATATGTCTTAGAAATTTTAATGTGTCATAAGAACATATATTTTTAAATAATTAAGGATTTTTATATTAAAAATGAAAATTAACAAATTTAGAAATTTTTTCTATTAAAATAAACAACATTTTTGAAATCATAAATCTGAATTTAGTTTATGATGACACTATAATAATCTTTTTAAATCCATTATGTTTATGTGAATAGAAAAAATTAACATTTTAGGGTTTCGGTATATTTTATGACATCATATTATGTCGTAATTACTTAATAACTAATAAAAATATCTGTGACCTAAAATATATTGGTTTATTTTTATTAATTATTTTAATGTATATAATTCAATTTTTAAATTTATAATTTATTTTTTAATGTATATAAAGATAAATGTTTTTATAAAAACATTAATTTGTGGAATATTCAATATTCCATTAAAAAGATGCATTAAATAACTATTTTTAGTTATGGGGGATTAAATTATCATTAAATGTTTCCCAAATTTCCAAAACCATAAAAAAAATCATGATTAAGTCTGTGGGTTTAAATTTTCTAAGACCCAGTTTTCCCATAACTATATTTAAAAATTATTAAACAATTCCTCTACTATTTTTATAAATACCCTCCCATTTCTCAATATATATTCACTAGAAATATATCTTCGATGATGTTCTAGTTATTTTTCCTTCCTATTATCCCCCAAAGGTTCTTTCAAGCCCCCAAGGGTCCATCCTCATGTTTTAAGAACAACTCTTCAAGGCGAGGGAAAATTTGACTTCTCTTTTCTATTCAAGTTCCCTTTTCATGTGGCATGTCTCATAATTTCAAGAACTAAGTTCTTTTACCCACTTTATAATATCCCATTAATTTAATAGCATTACTCTATGAATTAAAGTCTCTTTTACCCCCTCATTTTACAATTATCAACAACCAAGTTTTATACATGTTAGGCTTCCAAATTGACTTCTCAAATTTCACTCTTATATATAATAAATTATATTTTACTTTTTATTTTAATACACAAGCCTATTTTATGTTAAATGGGTATTAAACTATATTTAGATATGGATTTCAAATTCATTGATTAACATATATGAACTCATATTTCCTTTTGTCGGTTAAAAATTAAAGAATGATAATGTCTTTTAAATATTTTGTATTCCATGATTTTGATATGAAACATGTTATTATCCTCCACAGGATATTAATGAAATGATTTATTATGATCTATTTGGCTCACATAAAATTATGAAATATGAAGGGAATTTCATTATAGCGGTCCAATGCATTTGGTAATGATTTTAATCTCTATAGATGACATGTTTAATGATAATGTGGTGAATAACATAGATAATTATCATTTATGAAACCTTAGTGATAAAATATTGTGATATGTTTATGAATTTATCATTTAAATGTTGGATCCTCATTTCCATGTAATGTTTTGTGTTATTATTATTACGATACACCAATTTTTCATGCCTTATATTTATGTCTCGTAATATTTTTGATATGTCTCATGATCACATGCTATATGTCTCTTTTTCTTTTTCCCATATTTGACTTCATGATCACCCCTTTCCTTTGATGTATGTCCCTATGATATTAATTCTATAAAATTAACATAGATTGAAACCATGTAAATGTCTTTCAAGTGGTTTTAGTGGAATGTTTTATGTTTTTATGTATTGTGTACGTTATTTACAAGAATCTAAACTTGAAAATATATTATGGTTTGTAAAATGAAATAAAAATTATATAATAAAAAAATGAGACACCATATTTGGTATCAAAGGAATATTTGGATATTTTTGGAAATTAGGACTTAAGAATTTTATGAAGAACCCAATTGAAAAGTCAAAATATTGGAAACAATTATGGTATTTTGGTGAGGTATTAAGTATGACTTATCGAAGGAAATAAATCCATGTCTGGGTACGAACAAGTTTATTTGTCCCTTCCAAAGATGTACCTTCGGGTAACACTCGAAAATACATCTTTAATCTAAACACAAACAAGAACTTTTACATGATAATAGACCTTACTATACTTCTATTTTGACACTCTTTGGGGATATGTTCGGTTAATGCAAATATTTTTATGAAACATTATGAAGGATATATAGAAAATGTAATTGTTATTCAGGATTATTAATAACATATTTAAGCATGATGGTTTTAGACATAAAATCCCTATAGAATTATAAGATTCATAAATGTAACCTGTTTCTCACAATGATTTTTTTCTTTGATAAGAATGATGGGAAATAAGAGGAACCACATAAATGATGAGTGCAACAGATAATGTACTAATATAATTTTGATGGATGATGTAATGTAAATATTCTTGAGGATAATGAATCAACTAACTCAAGTTATGAAGAATAACTCGAATCATGTCAAGAGACCAGATTCTCCCCAAAGGGAACAAATTTCCATTGGGTCCATCAAGTTTCAAAGACCAACTTCTTTTAGTGGATCTACCAAAGCATTGATTATTGAAAAATATATAAGCTCTTCACAAAATATCTTTTATGTACTTTGTTTTATAGATAAATAGAATGTAAATATATAATTATACATTATAGAATGAGAAAATAATTAGTGGTGGACACTGATTAAAAACATTAATATAATAAGGGAGATCAATGCTATGGAGTGGGAATAGTATAGGGGAATATTTTTTAAAGTAAATTTACCCCATTAGATTAAAATGATGATATAGAAGGAACTAGAAATAACTCATAAGGAAAATGAATCAGAGAGAGTCTATGAAATAAAATTTACAAGACTTTATCAATACACATAATGCATCGTTTTGGATCCTAAGGGAATGGTTGTTAGATTCTTTAGTGGACTGAGACCTCATATTCAGAGTAATCTTGAAAACACTGTATATGAAATATTTTGGGAGACACTGTGGAGAGTTATGAAGTTTAAATTAGAGTTTTATGAGATGTAGTGGTTACATAGATTGATTGAAAAGAAGAGATCAATAGAACTAAACAAACCGAGGAACATTGATCACAGAAGAGGAGGAAATAAAGTGCAACATCCCACATGTAACAAATGTGGGACGAACTATTTAGAGAACTTCTTACATGGGAGTGTAATGTGATAAATATTTGGAAGATATATCCATATAACTTGAAACTATAGTTTTGAGGTGAAGCCTCAACTTGTACACACTGACGAAAAAGATAAGATGATGCATGCATAACCAAATGTCCAATGAATCAAGTATTAAAACTCGGGGAACTTTTCCAAATATTGTCCAAAACATAAGATAGTATAGAGGAACCACCATCAAAATCAGAATAGGAAGAGGGAGAATGATTAGTAATTTCAGGTCACAATGACTGAAGTGGAGGTTCTGAATGATGTGGTGGAAGGTACACTCACTATGCTCTCAAATCTTGAAAGTACATTTTTTTATTCTGGTTCTACAAATTTATTTATTTTATCAATGTGTGCAATGATTATATAATAAATACCTAAACTTATTAAAGTATATTTATCAGTCAATACACTTGGGGGAATTATCCTATCATCAACAATATATATATATATATAGTATTAAATTTGTTGAGTACAATCTCATCTCAAATCTAGCATCATTCTTAAGGTGGAATTAAAACTATTCTTGGGATGAACTGACTCTTAATTTATAATTCTTAGTCCAGCTTCAGAAGCAACGAAATTTTAGTAGTCTTGGATTCACAACCTTCAGTCATTTTAAAAGGATAGATATCATGACCTAATAATGTTCTAGATACACCTCTCATTTCCTTTATTATAAAGATGATCAGTGAAGAGGGAGATGAAAATAAAATTATAAAGATATAGAATGTACCCACTCTTCTAGAATACATTGACATATTTCGTAAGGTGTTACATGGATCACCCCAAGAAATAGACGTATATTTCTCCATTGAAATCATACCTACATCGAAGCTGATACCAAATATCCCATATAGAATTGAAAATATAGATTTATATAAATTAATGAAACAAATTTATTACCCTCTAGAAAATGGACTAATATGACCAAGTGTGTCTCATTTCGGAGAATCTACCATATTTGTAAATAATAAGGATTAATCAATGTATATATACATTGATTATAGTTAAATTATAGGGATCAAAGTGAAGAATAAGCACCCTCTCCCATGTATTGATGATTTATTTTTCCATCATTGTGGGGCTCAATTTTTCTCAAATACTAAACTATGATATGTGTATCATCAATTGAGGGTGAATAAAAAACATATACCTAAGAATACCTAACTAACAATATATGTTCATATTGAGTTTTTTTATTTCCTTCAACTTAAAAAATTCTCCTGATAAATTTTTGTATTTGATTAATATATTTTTATATACTGACTTGGTAAATATGTGGATGTTTTTATTGATGAAATTATGATATATTCCAAAATTCATGAGGATCATGAGGATCATATAATTGTTATTTTGGGATCTCTAAGGAATGACAATATATTTGTGATGTTTAGAAAATCATAATTTTAATCACAATAATATCCATTCTCTGGGCATATTGTAACCAATGAATCATTCCTGGTAGTCCATATAAAGAAAAATTTTGTAGACGATTTGCCTCATCCAACCACAGTAATTGAGAATTGAAATTTTCTTGGTTTAGAATTATATTATAGTAGGTTTTTAAAAAACATTGCAAAAATTTATAATCCAATAAACATGTTAACTCTAAATGGGGATAAGTTCATCTAGAAAAAGTAGTGTAAATAATGTTTCCACCAACTAAATGAGATATTGGTTACTGCCCATACGTTAACTCTAACCTCTATCAAAGAATGATTTTTTATTTATATCAATGCATCCCTGAATGAGTTTGTGTGATCCATCATCCAAAATGACAAGGTGATTGCTTATGAATCTTGATAGTTAAAGCCTCATGAGAAAAAGTATCATACACATGACATGGATCAATATGCCATTATTTTTTCTCTGAAAATATTGAGGCACTATCTTAATGGGGTGAAATTTGATATTTAAGTAGACCATAAAATTTTGAAGTATACATTCATGAAAAAATAATGGAACATGATAAAAAAGAGATTCATGGAACTTCTCAATGTCTATAAAAGTTTAATTCATTATCACCCTAAAATAATAGACACGTTTTTTGATTTATTAAGTATGAATGACCCTATAATGCTAGTAATGATTATGATCCTTGTAAATCCTTTGATCAATGACCTAGTAAAATTTGATATGGGAATTGTAAGGAAAAGGACATCATCAACCCAATCCCAAATGATTTCAAAACAATAATTACTAGAGAATATCAATAAATATCCAAAATAATGCATTTTGTTATAAAAGAAGATAGAGTTTGTAAAAATTCGGATGTTTCCTGACATAAATATTGATCAGGAATGTGTATCGAAATTTTATACAATGTTATGTGCTCATTTATCTTAGATATAAAGGAGATGATGGATGAAAGTCATATCTCTACATTATCTATACATCCTGGAAGCACTAAAATGAATAGGGACTTTCATGATCATAATTGGTGGGATAATATGAAAGGAGATATTTCAGACTACTTTAAAAGGTTCTTGGTATGTTAAAAAGTGAAGGAAGATTGATAAATTCAAAATGGGTTGTTGTAACCAATACCCATACGAACATAGTCATGGGAAAATATCAGTATGTAATTCATAAGTAGTCTCCCAAGAACATCCAAAGGAAAAAATGTGATTTGGGTTATAGTGGATCAACTCACCAAGAATTTCCATTTATTATCGTTTTAGGATGATTTATCCCATTTAAAAATTTCTATGATATATGTAAAGAAAGAGTTAAGGATTCATGGGGTGAATCTCTCTATAATTTCTTATAATTATCCAATGTTTACAGATAAATTTTGGGGAATTATTTCAGATGATCATAATATTGAATTGAATTTCATTATGGCCTATCACCTAAAAAATGATGGAAAATATAAAAAGTCCATTCATAAACTAGAGGAAATGATGAGAACACTATCAAAGGAATTTAATGGTGGATGAGATCAACACCTTTTATTAGTTGGGTTCTCATTCAACAAAACATTCTATTTGATTTTTAAAATTGAACCATATATATCTCTATATGTGAAATTATGTATAACTCTTACACGTTGGGGTGATGTTTTTGAGAGATAGTTACATAGGAATGATCTTCTTAAATAGATGAAATAAAAGGTTCACGCCATCAAACAATATATAAATGATTCTAAATGATGGTAGAAGAGCTATGCTAACAATTTTTTAAGGGACATGGGGTTTGATTTTTGGGGAGAAAATTTTTCTTCATCTATCACCATGGAATAGATTCATGTGTTTTGGAAATAAAGTGAATCTTATACCTATGTACATGGGCCCCTATGAAATCCTTGATCACATAGGATTACTGTTCTATTAGATAGAACATCCACTGAATCTATCTCAATTTCTTAATATATTCTTATGTGTTTATTTTAAGTATGTATATACATGATCCCTCACAAGTATTGAATCTGGAGGTAGAACAACTGGAACATTAACTCTCTTATGAGGAGCATCTTGTGGAGATCATGGACCATAGAGACAAGGTTCAACACAAATGACGGCCCACCTCATCAAAGTGTTTTATAGAACTATAAATATGAATAAGAGATGTGGGAACCATTTGATACAATCAGATAAGAGCACCCTAAACTTTTTTCAACTGTTAAAATGAGTGGAAATTTCAATGATTATATTTATTAAGGGTGGAATAGTGTACCGAACCAGAATTTTTTGAATGATATTAGTTTCTGCAATTAATATTTTTTACATATTATATTGTACATGTAAAATATAAATAGAATAAAAAAATCTCTTTAATAATTTTCATTATATTATTTATCTACAAAACCAATTAAAATTGATGACGTTATAACTAGATAGTAATATATAATATAGAATAACTATAATCAAAAAACGATCACCCCAATCTACTAGAATCATCTCCCCTGCTGAAAATTCTATATAAACAATACAAAACATTTGTAAACCAATCAACATATTATGAAAAGAAAATAAAACCTTAATAAAAATTGTTGTGAATTGTGTGTGATATAATAAATTTTTATTTGTAGGGTTTAAAGGGAAATGTGATCATTGGTCAATATGTCCATTAGAAACTATACCCATGGTTGATAATTTTATAAATAAAATAATTTTTTATAAGTGGTAATGAAAATAGATATTTGATACAGAAAGGAGAATCGAAGGCGTCAAACAGTAGTGTCGTGCCATTTAAAGCCCATTTGACAGAACAGAAGTGGTTGGTATTGTTACTGGGGATCACCCATAACCAATACCAACATGATTTTTAGACAGTGAATCATGATCACAATCACCTATAAGATAAGTTCATTATATTAGAGAATACATCTCGGTCGATGTTAGCTAGGGAAACCTGTAAAACTAAAAATATTTCAAGCCATAACCTTAAGGAATATGAGGGTGTAATAATGGGTTACATTTCAAGACCTTAGTGTAAATTAATTTGTAAAAAAAAATTTCTCCAAAAAATCTACTTAATAATAGATTTTCTAATAAAATTATGTGTTTAATAGAGATTAATTATATTATTTTACTTTTAGATGTAAATAAAAAATAATTTTATTTGTATAGAAAATATATAATTCTTTTTAATAATCCAAGGAATTTTGAATATTATTTGTTTTAATGAAATATATTTTTATACAATTCCTGTTCTGGTCAAAAGCCAAAACACTAAATTTTATTGAAAAAAATTATTACACAAGTCTAAAATATGTCATTTTGCAAACGTACCTGAAATAGAGCGGGATTAACTCAGGAAGAAAACATCATTCCAATGCATCTCATGAGTAACGACCATGTTGGCAAGAACATCGATAATCTTGTTATCTTCACGATAGGTAGGAGTGGTGATGGCGTTGATCTCTAAAAGAAAGTTCAGGCAGTTAATCCAAAGTGAAGTGAGCGTCCAAGCCAAGTGAATGGAACCATTCCAGGTGGCCTGAATAATAGTTGTGGAGTCGCTCTCTATCCAGATATCTCTCCTATTATAAAGCATGGCAAAAGAATTTTCATGAATAACACTAATCATCTCAGCTTCCAGGGATGAAGTAGCACCACAAGAGCCATAGAAGAATCCAAGCATCTAGTCGAGGTGATTTCTGAAAATGGCCCCACAACCCATTGGGCCAGTGTTTCCTTTGGAGTCTACAACCACATTGAAATTAATCCAGCCTGGAGGTGGGGTAGCCCAAACACTTCAAGTTTATTCTTTGGACATGGGTAATTTTTGTCCACCATAATGTGTATGAGAATCCCAAAGTCACGAACGGAGTTATTGCAATGATATATTTGAATTGAAGCCACCTCACGTATAGCCATGAGGATTCTGGTTTTCACTGCATTAATCCTGGGTGAGATGTTACAAAAAATACAAGAATTTCTACCATAAAGGATTACATGAAAGAGTTCTGAAATAGATGTGGTAAAGAGATATTTGATCTACTGAGAATTTTCAACATCCAAACACCATTGTATATGCAAGATAATGGAACTCCAAAGAGACCATTTTCACTCAAATAAGTCAAAGATATAATGCCAAAATTTGGTTTCCATGTCACTTGAAAGAAAGAGGGGGTGTAAATCCTCTCTGTGCTGATTACACATGCAGCATTTGGAGCAATGATTAATCACAAACAATTGAAGGCAGGTATCCGTTGGGATTCTATCCCAAGAAATCCACCAAAGTACCGTGTACCTTGAGGGTTTCAACCAGACATTGTTGAAGCATTTTAACCATGAAAATTTTTTCTCTATATTGTTGAACAAGTGATTATAATAGCTTTTAGAGTTTAGGATCCCATTACGCATCGGCTCCCAAATAATAAAATCACTCATGTTTGTAAAGTGATAATTGTCAACAATCTGGCTGACATTCTCAGGAAGTTATGGGTTCTAAATTTCCAATACATTTTTAATAGTATCATTAATGTGTGGAGGAGGCTTGTTATTATAAATCAAAGAGATCAGGGGAGAACTAGTCCAGTTATCAAACCAAAATTTAAGATCTGAATTCCTATTGACCGTCCATATTGAGTTAGTCATAATGGATGTGAATGTGTTTTTAATTGAAGGACATATAGAGGATGTAAGAAATTGTGCATGATTGTTTTTAAGATTATGGAGAAATCAGGCCCTGAGAAACTCCATATAGGGAGATTTATTATGAATGAGGTTCTATGTGAGTTTATCTTGAAGAGATTCATTAAAATATAAATTATTTTTAATATAAAATGATGACTTTGTCAATAGGATAGAAACAATTATCCCAAGGGACTGTAACCAATTTTCTCTCCAAATTACTCCCCGTATAAAAAATGTTCTTAATAGACACATTAATATGCTTGATAAGACTCTTCATCCATTTATAAAACATCATAGAGTAAACGAGTTTAAAGATAATGGTTGATTTAACATGGAAAATTATCCCGGCCATTGAAAGGTTCTTACCCTTCCAGGAGGAAAGAATAAGAAGCGTTTGGTCAGTGATGGAGGAGAAGTAATTAGATTTTGGTCTACCCCAGATAATGGGAACACCAAGGTAAGGAAATTTTAAGGTTCCCTTATTAACCCCTAAAGTATTGGTGATGGTAGTTTTCCTCCCTAGCGGAATGTTTTTACCAAAGTAAATGTAATATTTACTCCAGTTAATCTGTTGACCAGACACTTCTTGATAATAGACAAGAATAGATTTTAGTTTTTGAATGTTTCCTTTCTACCCCTGGGTAAAGAGAATTATATCATCTTTATAAATTATATGGGATGAGGCATTCAAATTTATAGAAGCAGAGATGGGTTTGATGGTACCTTGATCTATATCCTGAGTAATCAACCTACTATGATAATATTCAGTAATTGAGAATAGAATCGTCGAGAGAGGGTCACCATGTCTCACTCCCTTGGAGAAACTGAAGTAACTTTTAGGGGAACCATTAATGAGGGTAGAAGTATCAGCCGAATTGAATAATGTTTTTATCTGAATCATAAAAGTGCCATTGAAGCCTTAATAAATTAGGAAATTATACATAAAGTTATAATCAATAGTATCAAAGGCCTTGGCAATGTCATGTTTAATGGCCACATTCCCACTTCTAGTTTTTCTGTTTAAGAGATTAGTGGTTTCAATGGGAAGAAAGATACATTCCTGAATTGATGTACCTTTTATAAATCAAAACTGGTTGCAGGAGATAATTCTATTTCTAATAGAAGCCATTTAATTGGAAATTAATTTGGTAATAATCTTAAAGATGAAATTTATAAGAGTAATGGGTCTGAAGAGTTCAATTCTATCAGCATTATCAATTTTAGGTATGAGGAATAATAAATGAGAATTAAGCACATATGGGATGATACCTCTTTCAAAGAAAGATTTAACCAGAAAACAAATGTCATCTTATAGAACATCCTAGAGTTTTTGATAGAAACCATTATTAAAGCCATCCGAACAAGGAGAACCATCTGGGTTAAGGCTGAAGATAGAATCTTTAAGTTTTAATATAAAGGTATGTTGTTAAGTAAATTATTATCCTCAACCATAACTAGATTTGGAATGATGTCGGACAAAAGATCATTATCAATACTTGGGCCATTGAGGATATTGTAAAAGTAAGAGACAAATGTGATTAGAAATAATTTCTTCCTAATCAAGAATTTGGTCCCCCACACGAAGATAGGACAAAGGCCTATAGCCTTTCTAACTCTATGAAGATCATTATATAACTTAGTATTCTTATACCCATCATTAATCCATTTGGATTTAAAAGTTTTCTTTCTAAGGTCATCCTTAAGGTTGGAAAATTGATAAGCTTATAAGAAATACTAATTTCTTGTTTAGAGTCATAAGAAAAATTAGAAGCGGAATTATCTTTTTGAAATTTAGTAAGATCCTTTTCCAAAATAGTGATATTATTTTCAATTTCATTAGATTTGGATTTACACCAACATTTGAGAATTTGTTTAAGCATTTTTAGTTTCACCGGGCAAGAAAATGGATCCTTGTGACCATGCATATTATCCCAAGAGTTTTTAATGATGTTCATGTAGTTAGGATCACATGAACAAGCATTGTTAAATCTGATAGGAGATATGTGTCTAGAATGTTTATTGAAAAATGAAACCAAAATGGGATGATGATCAGGGGAAATACTCACTAGAGTAATACTAGAAATGTTATCCCATTTATCCAGGGCATGTATATTAGTGGACGATCTATCAAGATTCCTTGACACAATTCTATTATAATGTTGTTTAAACCAGGTGAATTTTTCTCCCATTAGATTTATCTCTTTCAATTTTTTTATTTCAATACAGCATTTAAATTCCCTAGAAGAAATAGAGTCATGTGCATGACTTATTTTTTCACTATTGTCTAAGATAGAATTGAAGTACCCAAAAATAAACCAAGGTTGTGGGATAGAGTTACCTAGTTATGCGATGTCATTCCAAAGATCTCTCCTATCATGATATCTATTAAAAGCATAAACAAAAGTGGTGAAGACCATTAAATTTTCTAAAATGTAATCACAACTTATGGACTGTTTTGAGAAACTATAAAGTCCAACATTCTGCCAAGAGGGATGATAAAAAAGCCACAATGATTCAGTAGATATCCCGTTAGTGAAATCCCCTTGGAATATGTATCCAAAATGTTCCTAGAGGAATATGGCAGAAAATATATCTTTGGGACTGGAAATCGCAAAGAGTTTAGGGGCGTGATAAAAGATAAATATTTTTAAAGCATTAAAGGTGTCAAGGTTAGAAATACCTTGGAAATTTCAGTACAACATATTCATTTATACCTCTTTCTAGTGGCGTTGTCCCATTTTTTCTTCGAACATGATGTCATTGACCTGGTGTCCATTCTAGGGGTAGAATCCTTAGAAGCAATACCATGTTTGGCCTGTAGTGACAAGTGATACACCACCAGGTTAGCATTATATGCACAACTCGGGATAATTTTGTGAGACCCACCTTGGTGACAAGCTTCAGAGGAAATCTGTTTGGGCAGAGAATCAGGAGAAGAGGTGTCACTATTCTGAATGTTGGAAACCTATAGGTCGGCCTCTTAGGGAATCAGAGCAGCAGGACAGTGAGTAAGCAGAGAAAAGGAGTCTTTACTTCCAAACTATTTATGGGAGGGAACAGTGGAGCCTTTACTCCTGTCCTGATTGCTCGGAGAGGACATTATTGCAGCCATATAATTTGGTTCCACCTGTTTTTTGCGTTCTAAAATTCCAGATTGCAAAATTGAAACAGAGAAATTGTTCTGTTAATCTAAGATAGTGAATTCAGGAGAGGAACTATTTATAACAGTTTTGTTATTAGTCTCTTTATTTTCAATATTGGATTGCTCCTGAAATGCATCATCATTATCAACTGTAAAAAGGTTGACATCCTTCAAAGTTGAAACCGAAGGTACACAGACCGCTAAAATAGGGCTTGTTGGCTCAGAGTCAGTACAAGGATGTGAGATGATACCAAGGAAATCATCTTCAATATGTTTTTTAAAATATTGTTCTATCATTTCCCAATCTTTCTCTTCGTAAATGTATTCCCATGTTTTTCCCTCTTCAAAGTCCAATAACCCAAAAGAGTTGGACTTGAAAACCCATATTTCCTCTTTTTTTTAAGATTCAGGGGTTTCTACCACCTTTTCTTTCTCCCTCATATTACTTTTAACTTTAGTACATCCATTATAGCCTGTTTTTGGAGTCTGTTTGTGAACCTTCCAACAATTTTGAATGGAGTGGCCAACCATTTTAAAAAATTCAAAAAAAGGTGGATTTTTTTCATATTCCAGTTTCACCATCGCTTTATAATCCATAGCAGTAAATGTGATGGAATGTGGTGGTTTAGATTCAAGATTCACTTCAATTAGCACCCTATCATATAATCCTAGGTTCCCATTCAAGGTTCTTTGATCCACTTTATGGGGTATACCAATGCAGTTGGAAATATCATTATGAATATTGGGATGCCAGAAAAACCAGTTGTTATTAAACATTCTAACCCACACCAGAGAAGTTTTATTCCTATGTGAATTTGGATTGAATGAAAAATCCCACTCAGAGAGTCTAAGTAGACTTGGTTTTAGATTTAAATTACCATTAAACCAGACACGATCTAGGTCTATTTGTGTAGTGAAGAGAATTTGGAAATAACATTTCCCAAGAGGAATAAGTTTCTAGTTATCAAAACCCTAGGAAGCAGAAATTATCACTTTTAAATCAGTGTAAGACGAGGTGGAATCACCTTTTAGGTAAGAAGCGCGACCCATGATCAAGAACATACAAAGCTGTGCGCGTTGTTGAATCGCTGATGGATCAGCTTCAACACAGAACCCGCCATCATCTGTTCTCTTTATCCTTGCTCACTTCGACGAATGCTGCTTGGTTTTCATAGAACCTGCTAAAGCATCGAGGAAGGATATCCACTTTACACTCATATTTGTGATTTGAGTCAGCTTCTCTCTTTTTTGATTCCCAATTTCCATCAATTTAATTTTTGAGATTAGATCCACTAATGCCATGATAAGCACATATCAATGAAGTCACGCTGAGCCTCTTCGATTTTCAAAAAACTAGGGTTTGCGACGCACTCTTCCAAACCGAGAGGAGCGAATCGTGAGCATCTCTATATTTTTTATCATCTATTTAATGAAATATATTTTTAAAACAATTTTTTTATATAATAAATGATAAAATAATTTTATAGTTTCCTTAGAAAAATTTTATTAGTGTTAGAAATTTGAACGCTTATTAAAAACTACCATTTTTAAATATATATATATTTGTTTATTTCAAAATTAAAATTATCATATTAAAATTATTTTTCTAATAAAGTAAACATAATTATTGAGATAATCACATCAAATTTTGGTTATGGTGAAATTATGATAATTTTATAAATTACTTAATTATTTTGTGAATACTAAAAAATACATTGTTAGGGTTTTTGTACACTATATGGTGTCATATTTATATCATAATTATGTAATAATTAATTTAAAAAATATATTACCTAAAATATATTCATTATTAATGTTAAGTATTTTAATTGATTTTATTTAATTTTGAAAATGATAAGTTATTTTCCAAAGTCAAAAATGGAATTTATTTTAAAATATTAGATTGCGGAATATGTACTCTTCCATCACAGAAGATGTATTAAATAATAGTTTTTAGTTTTATAAGATTAATTTAACATAAAAATTCACCCAAATTTCCAAGACCATGGGAAGATACCCTTGGTAAGCTAATGGTTTTTCATTTTCCGCAAAGAAGTTTTCCATTACCTATATTTGGAATTTGTTAAACAATTCCTCTACTTTAGCTATAAATTCCCACTAATTTCCCCATTTCCATTCACTTAGAATCAATCCTCCATGATTTTAATATGAATTTTCCTCCCAAAAGTCCCACTAATTTTTACTTTAGACACCAAGGTTCCATCATCTGGTTTTAGGAACATATCATATGGTAATGGAAATCTACACTTATCTTTTCCACTCAAGTTCCCTTTTCATTTGGAATATCATATTATTTCATAAACTGAGTTCTTTTCTCAAATTTATATTACCCCATTACTATAATTATTTTATTTTATTAATTCCAGACCCGTGTCCCCTCTGATTTTACCACTTCCTAAAACCATGTTTTATTCCCATCATGATGCCATATTTTCTTCTCAAATTTCCCACTTAAACATGATAAGTTAAATTTTTATTTTTATTTGAATACTAAAACAAAATTGTTTTTCAATATGAATTCAAATAGATTTAAAAATGATTTTTTATTCGTGTTTTTACATATATGAAACTCACATTTCCTTTCATGGGTTAAAACTGACGTAACTATCATGTGTTTGAGATATTTGAATGCCAAGATTTTGAAAAGAACCCCATTCTTTATCCTCCATAGGTTTTAAATGAAATGATTTATTTTAATCTACATAGATCACATGAAATTAATATATATAAAGGGTAAACCAAAATATTTCTCTAATGCATTGGGTAAATAATTTGATATATAGAGATGACATGTTTATTGATACATTGGTGAAAAACCATGGTAATTTTCATTTACAACGCCTTGGTGACAAACCCTAGTGATATGATTGTTAATTAATCATTTAAATTTTATATCCACATTTCCATGTTGTGATTAATTTTCTTATTATTATTATATTCATATCTTAAATAGTTTTTTATGCATCGTGTTATTTTTTATACATCTCATGATCACATGTTTTATGTCTCTCTTGTTTTTACCTTACTATGATTCATGCTCTCCCCATTCCTTTCATATATGCCTCTAGGATATGAGATTTAGTAAAATTAACCTATAGTGTACCCTGTAATCTGTCATTTAGGTTGTGTTAGAAAAAAAATTTATGTTTTCATGTATTATTTACCATTATTTACAAGAAACTAAACATGAAAATATTAACTATTTTTTACAATGTAATGAAATTTTATGTAATAAAAAGGCAGGATACCATACTTCCCACCATTATGTATTGTCTGACCCTATTGGAATCATGAATTAGTTCCAACCTATTACATATTTTATTCTTTCACTTTTTTTTGTTGTTTTCAAAGATAATGTGAGGTGTGTTCTTCCTATTTTTTCCCTCCTTCTTCATTCTCCATTTCATCCTCTTTTTTTGGATTAAATCATAAACCCTATGTATCGTGTTTTTTGATTTTAGGGTATTGAGTGGTTCTAATGATGGGAATTTTGGTGTTTATGGGTTTTAGACATCTTTTCTAGTCCTCTGGGTGAGGTTTCTATTGATGTTGACATGTATTATGACGTTTCATCTTGATTCTCCCTTCAATGAAGACAATGTTACTATGTAATTATTTATTTTTTATTTCAAATAATACTTACACCTTAAAATATATTTTTTTATGAAATACTAATTATACCTGGTTTCCTGGTGATAATTTTGAACCCTTTTGATTAGTTTTTTTCTTAGAATAATTGGTTTTATAAGTGAATTCCATATTTCATTGTTTAAATAGGAATTTTTTATCCTATATTTATTATGAAATTCTTTATGATTATTTCAAATGGAATTCATAAGGATAAATGATTTTTATCTTATTTTTAATTTTTAATAATTGAAAATATTTATTTAAAAGAAAATTTGGTTTTCAATTGAGGTTTGGACCTCAAAACAATTTGTGAGGGGGAGTTTTAATGTATTTTAAATTGTGATTTTAATGGTTTTTTTAGTTTAACCCTTTTTAAAAATTCCATGGTGGCTTTTTTAAGTGGTTTCATAGAATATGGTTATCTCTTTTTCCATGTTTTAAATTTTCAAATAAGATAGGCTTTGTGTGTGGGTGAATTTTGAATGATTTAAATGTTTGGGGGTTTTAAATCATTTTCCAAATGGTTTTTTGAATGTGTTTTATGAAATTTTAAATGAATTGGAAACCTAATTATGTATTTTTAAAGAAGTTCCACATTTGGAATTTTATGAAAATGACTTTTTATAGATGGTGTGAAACCCTCTTGAGCCCGTTGAGATTTTTAATGCTTGTGATGACTTGGGATACCATGAGAGTGTGGTTATGTTTTATGAAAATGACTTTTTATATATGGTGCGAAACCCTCTTGAGACCCTTGAGATTTTTTCATGATTGTGATTACATGGGATACCATGAGGGGGTGGTTATATTTTTTGAATGTTATATGTTGTTCAATAGTTGAGGTGGTTGAATCATTATCTTAAGTTAGTGATTAGAATAAATTTTCCTTGGACGGAGAGATATCATTGGGGGAATGTTCCCCCCTTAGGATTAGTGTTCTCAAGGGTGGTTAGAGACCAGGATCACCTTAGTGGGGACTGTGAGAGCCCAGGGAGGACTGTGTGAGTCACCACCAATATATGGAGGACTGTGTGTACCTCAAATTGTAGTTGTCACATTATATTCGACAGTTTATCCTAGGTTCATACCATGACAAGCTAGTAATCATTTATAGACTTTTGGTTAGTACGATGAAACTAGGACCATTTACATAATTTTAGGTTATTTCTCTTATTCATAGAATGTATCCCATGTTTCAAGGATTATTTCTCAGAACCTTTGATGCTTGTGTTGTGTTCTATTGTGTCTCATGATATATGTGTGTTGGATTATTTAGATTTTGACTCATGTGGTTATTTGGTAGTTTCCTTTGAACATTAATTTTTCCAAGAAGAGTTGTTAAACATATTTTAAAATTAAATGATCATGTGTGTGAGTTATTTAAACAAGATTTTGAAATGGGGATTTGATTTAAGGGTGTCTCTCACTAGGGAAACGTTTTATGGAAACCATTTTCATTTAGATAAAATAAGTGTGTGTATTTTTTAGAAATTTTAGTGGTGTTTTAGGTTCATAAATGGGGTTTTCCAATGGTTTTGTTTTCAAAAACACATGTGTTGGGTTTTAGGAAATAAAGGAAAAAAATTTCAATGTGGAATTTAGAATTTTCTTATTTCACAGGAATCATTTAGATGAAACTTACTTTCTAACATTACTTTAAAATAGTAATTTTGAATTCACTTTTGAAAATAATTCCACAGTTTCTGAGGGTTTTTCTGACCTAGTAGGATTTTAATCCCAAGCATACAAACTTTTGGGTTCCTCGTCTTCAATTGGTTCCTTCTTGTTCATCATGTCCAACCTGGGGTGAGTTGGGCATTGGTGACAAACCAAAGGTTTGGTAGGGTTGGTTTTAGTCCAAGATTGATGTAGTTGGTAGTGGTTTTCTTTGTGTTATTTTTCCCCATCTTTATCATGACTTCAAATTTATCTATTATTGTGGTACTGTTCATGTGTATACAAATGGGTTGGATCACGGTAGTTGGATATTACTTTTTTGGAATATAGTTTATTTCATTTGATTTTTATTTTCTTATTCTTATATTTTTTCTTTGATTTGGGGAAAAAATTACCAAATAATTTCATATGATCCCCATGAACATTTTAGCATCCTATGGGGATAATGAATTCACTTTTTTTACCTTGTGTTGAATCAGTCATCTTCTGGGTCGGATGGAAACCCAGACTAGTTCGTTATAGTTTATAACAAAGTTAGTTTGTCAAAACGTATCATTTATGGATTATTTATAAGGAATTTATTATATGGGATAAGGGGAGACCTTTTGGGTTTATAGTACTGACTGTATAATAAAATGGAAGATCTTTTCCAATGGAATATTTACGCAATAGAATTTGGGACCTCCTCTATCATCCCTCCCACATCGTACTATGATAATTTCCCATTATAAGAACTCAATCCAGTAAATCCATCCCAAATAGAATTAATATCATTATGGTGATCACTAATATGTATATTTCTACTAAATATCTACTCACTAGTATTAGTATATTGAATATCATCATTTACATCATAATTTAATGTTCTTGATGATGATCATGAGGGATCCAACCTTTGTTCCATTGAGCAATGGTCACCAGAGATAAGTGTTTATCAAACATGTGTTTAAATAAATTTACATATTTATTTTTCTTTTTAATTCATGAATGTGAGATCCTACACCATTTAATTGAGATTTAATCATCATATATGACATTGTTATGTTGAGAGAGTGATGAAATTTTTTAAATCATTGGTACATCAGCTTCCACTACGCACCCAAGTACATTCATATGTTACAAGACTATTTCGAATCCTTTCACAGGTGATGAGTATGATGTTTTAAATGTGAAAATATTAAGATAACCCCCACCTAATTCAAAACAATCTAGCCCTATATGATAAACCTAGGGTTCCTTAGGTGATGAGCTGAACATTATACTTGTGGGGAGAAAATGATTCATATACAATGAACATATGATCTATTCACCCTTTCCATTCGTGACAAGACTAAAATTATTTACCCATGTTATATACATGATATGAATTATATACCAATAATTTGTCCTTATAATCACCCCTTAAGAATATAACTTAATATTATACCTACCTTATGTGAAGAGTATAAAATTCCATGTATGATGATCACATGATTCCCATGGTGATTATCCAATGATTCCTTAGGTGACAAAACAATTTTTCCCTATTGTATGATAATGGTATTACTCATTTGAATAGAATGGTTTTCATTTAGGGATGATTCAGATATTCCATATGTAACAATCCTCAAATTCTATTTGTGGTGAACATAGGATTCCTTATTTGTTGAGCACAATATGCCTCTGGTGATGAGTCATGGATCCCTTATGAAACAAGACATTGTTTCCTTGGGTAATGGTAATAATATTAATCATTTGATGAGTATGGGTTACCTTTTTTTACAGGTCATGGGTTCCCAAGGAAACTATCCCAGGTTGATTTATGTGATGAGAATAATTATCCTTGTGTGATGAGTTCATGATGCATTAGGTCCAGAACCTATGATTCCTTATATGAGAAATAAATTGTGCCCCCATGACCCATCAAATGGATGTCATTTATAGATCCCAATTTTACCCAATTATTCATAGTGATTCTTAAGGACTCATCCTATTCAACAGAAGGTGATTAACCTACATATTCATGTATTTATTTAATTAATTAGTGTCTATATTAAGATAGTGTTGAGAAAAATATACATGATCTTCTCTTAAATCTATGAGGTATAAATATACAATGATAAAAAAATGTATGGATGAATCCATAAAATTAAGGTATAACATCCGATAATCATGTTTTGATTAGGGATACTACACACTAAACCCATGTAGTGATTGGTCTCCCATATTTGGAAGGTGGGAATACATGTCCAATTGTATCAGAATTATACAAGACACAATATATCATGGTGGTCTAGATGTAAAATGTTTGAAAATAGATCTCTCCAACCCCTTCCTCTAGCTCCAAAATCCTATGAATTCTTGTGAGAACTATTTTGGAATGATAACCATCATAAACATAATATTTTATCAATATATTTAACAACATATCAAAAAGACATTACATGTGAATGTATTAAGTGTCACAAAACACCTGTGTCAGTTCCTATATTACCAAATCTATAGAACCCAAGTTAGCTCTTAGAATTTATTACCTTATTGTGAATATGTCCAATGTTATTCATATGGATTCCTCTTAAAATTTTGGATCTTTTTTCTCAAATATTGAAGCAGAAACTAGTGATGATGAATCATTATTATAAATAATAGATAGATCATATTAGAGTTCAAATGCACCCCTTTCAATATATTAATCTCCCATCATATCATCATGTGGGTCATAGTATCCTCGTGCACATATTCCCTTTCATCTTACCCACCTGATTGATAATGTACTATAATAAAAAGTAAAATATTATGATAATATTCTAAAAATAAATCCAATAGGGGATCAGATTGAGGATGTAGATATAGTTTTCCAATGAAGATGTCATTACCAAATCGAACTAATTCAAATGAATCATCGTCATTTTAGCATTTCACATAAGGATCATTTATTGATAATATAGAATATATAATAATAAAGTTGTGTGATATTAGTTTATTAGAAATAATATAATAGAAATGTTTTATAGACCAACCCCTGTTAATTATGTGGACATATTTTTTGAATATATGCGATTCTCACCAGTGGATGATCAGATATTGTAGGTTATCAAGCTTCATATTTTGTTCATGTATTTCTAATGTAAAGAAAGTATATAACAAATATTACCCCTCAATATCCATCATTTCCCTACAATAATGTGATGATGCATCTTTCACTACGATTACAAACCCTTATAAACATCAATGTCTTGTATAATCCATCATATATTTGGGAGAATCACAAAGTGGTTGTGACTTTTCTGCCTAATATATGAATATTAAAATAATATATATCAATTAGAACCACAATAATTAGGGAAGATAATATATTAAAATCAATATTTTGTCTAAAAATAATTTGGTTCAACTATATAATTTCATTATTATCCAACTGATTAGTTGGTAACCCTTATAACATTTATTTTTTCCACCATCTCTTATATGTGCCATGTGATCCGGAAATTATCAATGGTGACATACAAACGAATATTCAACTCCATGATATACATTCCAAACTCTATCTGATTTATTTTGAGTTCAGTGTTGGAAGATTCATTAAAATTACTTATATGTGGGATCCAAAAACCTCTTTGAATTGTTTCTTATAGATTATTATTTATTATAGTAGTTGTCTAGATATCTTAAATGTGAGAAGACATAATGTATAAATAACATGAAGAAGTGGTAAGAGGCTCTTCCACGAGTCTGGAATAAGTGTTAGGCCCTTCTAAATTAAACTCTTTTTACATCCCTATATATTATTGGACTGTTGTATTTTTTTTGCTGGTTACATCACCTCATCTCAGGCGCATTGTCAATTTGTTTCTCTCAATTGTGAGATTTTGAGATAACAGTGTGTGTTGCTGGTTTGGATGACTTGATTCCTTCATTTAGATGTTATACATTCAAGTATTTTAAATTTCTCTATTCCCCTTTATTAGAGTCATTTTTCTAACTAGCGGAATATTTTATGTTAACACGTGATAATTATATGTTGAGATCCATACATGAATGTATTTTAATTTCCACCTAATATGAATATATGAGGATGGAAATGTAATCATAACATTATTGTATAGACATATCATCATTTAATGTAGAATCCTAGAACAAATTTAATGTTGCTTAATCATATCATTTTCAAATGATTTTTGGACTGGTTGTTATATGCACATAAATTGGATAAAAACAATTACAGTGTGTGGATTTCACGAGAGATATAACAATATATTTTCACTAATAGATTGTATTCTATCAATGTATTTAAGTATAATTTCCTCTTGTATCTTCTAGGTTCCTAATCTATGATCATTATATTCATAATTATTTTATATTGTATAAAATTAATCTTTGAGTGTACCCCAAGAATCATGATAACAATCATCTTGTCTATTGGAAGTGCCTAAATATTATAGATGACCTAATTATGTGGTTCATATCTACACCTAAAAATCTCGAGTGTATTATGGAATTCATAGATCTTGAAATTCACCACTATACAAACATATAATACTTTTAATGGCCTATAAATATGATATTTGGAATTTCCTTTTTAAATATATAGTAGAAATGGGTATATCCTTATTAATTTTCTCACTTCCAATCTAAATGGATTCTCCCTTTTCATATTTTATTTTATTAAAAACATACTTGGTCTTATGTTTTTTTGAGAATTTTGGATGAACAATATATACCCACTTGTACACATGAAAATGAAAATAGAGAGAAAAACACAAGGATCTATGTTTAGTTTGAATCTATTTCCTTATCACTCAAACTCATCCCAAACTAGTTTGGGTCAGTTGGTACCCAGATTCCTTGATTTTTTATGGTAAAAATCATTATAACAATTGAGAGGATGGGAAATCACAATTAGTAATCATAAATATGTTTCTCAATTTTTAATACATGTGTCACTACATGGGTGTGGTTCCTTACTTGTGGAATTCATGACATCTTTAACTAAGATAGATTCAGTAGAAGAGTCCCCTCAACATCACCCATGCATCCTTAAGTGGTAAATATTCATTATACATATCTATGTAGATTTTTTCCCCATAAATATTTTTCATGTACCATATATTAATTCCTACCTCACCA
This sequence comes from Viscum album, assembly GCA_963277665.1. Lineage (NCBI taxonomy): Eukaryota > Viridiplantae > Streptophyta > Magnoliopsida > Santalales > Viscaceae > Viscum > Viscum album. Next base: position 608,182,322 of record OY728125.1, read on the forward strand.
TGTTCTATATGTAAAATATCATTTTGAGGACTCTAGTGATTATAAAGGCTTATGATAATATCATTTTTTTTGAAAACATACATCAATGACATCTAAATGAAGTCATATATCAAGACTAAATGGATATGATTTTCAGACCCTATACAAGTTTTCATGACCTGTTATTCCCACATATACTTAGGAATGAATCTTCATATATGGAGAAGATCTCCAAAATTATTCCCTCCATGATGTTGAACATTAATAACCTGATAATAAATAGATGAATCATAGTGTGTCTGTGGATCCATCAAGTGTTGGTGGTTCTTCGAGGTGAATTCCATGAACCATATAATTTATTTCATGTCTACAATGTCTTATTTAATATGCAATCCCTTCATTAAAATAATAACAAATTCCATGATTGAATATAATGTGAACTAGTATAATACTGGTCAAGGTCAGTCCATTGGATATCACCATTATTTAGGATTTCATAATAATAAATGGTTTAATATTTTATATAAATAAATTAAAATAATTATCTGGTAGGTTTTTCACAAGAGATAACAATCATGAATGAAATTTTCAAATATTCCCCTACTATAAATTCTCAATAAACAAATTTATACAATCTATTGTATCATCATTAGAAATATATTTTAAAGATACAACCATTTTTGTAAATTATATAATAGGTTCAGAATAATTCCGATAACGAGAATGACAACAAGGAAAGTGGATTGCATGAAAAAAAAACACAGAGCAAAGTGTAAATCCAAGTGGATAAATTTTTTTACTTTGTATGAATTTCGGCCTATATTTGAATGATCAAATTTTAGTGCTTTGTTCAAAGGCACCTAGTCTCTCATGATATGCTTATTTTTACCATTAACCCGTGTTATGTTTCCCATGCCAAGTGATGTGATACGTAGACTTATATTTTTTGGGTGAGAGGTTTGGATGAAAATACATATTCAAGTATATAGTATTCTCCAATATTAATAGTTCACTTCGATTATGTTTCTACCTCTTCTTTATATAGGAATATCATGCATTCAAGGTATCCAACAATGGTGATCAAAACTGAATAGGGTGAGTGTCTGAATCTCAACCTACGCACGCATCAACATTTTTTATATACTAGTTTTTTTCTTCTTTGGTTGGGGAAAATGGAGATTCACAAAAATCTCGTCAAAGGATCTACTTCATAAAATATAATGCTAAAAATACCCTATGAAAGATTGAGGAATGTAGCTCTGGGTTTGTCTTTATGGATTATTCCGAACACTCAATGTTCTAGAAAATATTTTTAATTTTATTTCGATTCTAATTATTGACTAAAATTGAAATAGGGGTTGGTTTTTGTGAAATATATTATGTGATGAAAATTTACCATAACCAAGAATGTTAGTAAATAATCAATATTTCCACTAATAATTCCCTATCATTTTTTATTTGTGATTTATTCTCAAACATACTATTTTTAGTTAACTAACTCAATATCATTATCTACTCAACCTCACAGGTATCTCAATTGTAATGTAAAAAAAAGAACTAAAATGTGAGGCCATTTTTTTACTAAGACTAGTAGGTGTTACCAAACCACAATAAGGATTATGAATTCCCTGAAAATTATCCTATTCAAGTTATACCTATAAATCTATAACATTTTATAATATACTTCTCCTTAAATAAAATTTATTCAATATCTTGTGACATATGCAACCTTGAGTATAAATTAACAGTAATATTATATGAAGTTATAATCTAGCAGTTAAATTTTCATATATAAATATGACTAAATAAATTATGAAAAATTAATGGTTTACACATTTATAAAGTTAATTAATTGGTTAGCAATTAATTATAATAAAAAATAAAATCATTTGAAATAAATGTTACTATTTACCAACAAACTATTTTATATGCGTGCAATGTGTTTTTATCTTAATAAATTAAATTAATCACTATTAGTGAATGGTTTTAAAGAAATTTTAATGTCATATATTATATAAAAATTTTATTTCATCTAATATTTGTTTTCTATGAAAGGTATAATAATATGTGATGTTTAATGCTTAAAATTTATTCTTCTAAAAATTTGTTCTCGTCATGTTTTGTTTGATTATTTTTAAATGAATTTATTATATATTTAGAAATTGAATCATGAAAATTGGATTCCAGATTTTGAATATAGTGTATCAAATATTTTAAATAAATCCATTTTATTTTTTTATTAAGAATATTATCCTCGGTTAATATGTGTCACCTTGGTAAGGATAAAATGGATAAAACATGGTTAAATCTTTTGGATAAGGCTTTAAAATTTTTTATAACCCTTTAATTTGTCTTATTGTGTGAGTAAATTTCAAACATTTATATCCAGATATCAAATATATTTCCACATGGTTCAATTTTTATTTTATTATGACCTTTATATTATTTTATGGAAAGTATACATAAAAAATAACAGTATCATGACTTTAATATATGTAATTGTTTTTGACAAGGATAAAAATAGTATCAGTTAACTAATAAATTGTAATTTTATGGGTGAATTATTTTTTTATCTTTGTAATTTATTTTTAGTTTTTAGTGATTTAATAATTACCTTAAATGATTAAGAAACTCTGATACAATATTTATTTCACTAATATAAAAATAAAATAAATGATTCTAAAAGTATTAAACATTCTTGGGTGAATTATTGTGTTCCATAAATTTATTAGATCAATATTACCTATTAATAATGTTTTAATGAATTATATTTTAATTATATCTCTATCTTGGTGTCTTTTGTATCAAATTAAATGAATAGTGTCAACAATGAAATTATTGACATTTAGTGAACAGACTGTTTTATTAGATTACTTAAAAATAGTAATAAAAATTTAAATATTACATGGTGGATATCACATAGTCTATAATTTCCACCCATTTACTATTATGGGCCAATTTTTACCTTTTAATTAATGTTATTAAACATTAATATTAAAAAATTTGTCATCATGGTTAAGCTTAAAATTGGTTAACAATGGTGTCAGACCAAAATATAATGTTTAAGGTGACACCACAACCTATATAAATTTCATTAGATTATTATATTTCAACTATAATCATTTTCTTCTAATCGTTTACAATTGGAAAGAATTTTAATTGTAAATTAATGAAATTTATTTTAATATTTTATGAAATTCCATGAGTGTCATTCCCATCACATATAAAAGCACACTAATTCACCCATTTCATTATAGATTATTGAGAATCCTATAATGCTCAAAACCTATCCAATTATTTTTTAATATTCCATATACATGAATTATAGGAACTTTTATTTTTAAAAGATCATTCCAAAAGTCATTAAGAAAGCATCTAAAGGAGGTCTACTGAAGAAGAGCTAATTGTCTTACTCAATCACATTCAATAAATTTTTCTCCTGCATCAAGAAATACAATTTTATTAAAATCAATAAACATAATTATCATAAATATACTAAAATTAAAATATTATTACGGTGTCACAACTATATACCCTCTATTTCATCAAATGGGATACATGTGGATTACAACCTCTACATAATAAGATAATTAATATTCCATCACCAACATTTATGCATGGTTATTATAATAGGAATAAAGATTAAATATTATATATATTTCATAATTATTTTTTTAATTATTAATTATCATATAAATACTTATCTTCCTTTTTTGGAAATAATAACACTGCTCATGCATATGTGTGGAATACCACCTCCAAAAGGTGAGGTGGTATATTCCTCATTTTTATTTTACATTGATGGTAATAAGGATAAAATTATTAAATATATATGTTATATATTATATTATAATGTTTTATTAAAGGTGATTTGTGATTCACCTTACTTTTGTTTATCTATTGAAAATTGAAAACAAAATTCTTTCATACGTACGACCTACCGTATCTATGAATGGTGTAATTCGGTTTTTTAGGATCCTAAATTCATGGATGAATTTAAATAGATATATAAAATAAATATATTTTATATGTATATCATTATTAACATTTTGAAGACTATGGGACCTTGATCAATGTACAAATATTTAAATTATCGAAAAGAAAGTTGTAACGACCCCATGTTTTTCAAAGAAAATTTCCTTCTTATAATTATGTCATAAAATCATAGGAAAACATAACATAATGAACTAATAATTGCTAAGTAACCTCTAAACATAATATTTTCACTTTTATGTTTTGAATTTCAAAAATCTGACATACACGGTTGTGTTCAAGATGATTTTTGGAGTTTGATAAAACAAAAATAATTTTTGGTGAATAGTAACCTAACCTTATGAATAATAACATACACTTATGAATAGTAAAATGACCCTTATTAATAGTAAATCATCCAACATAAGAGTAACCTTACCCATGAATAATTAAATAAAATTCAGACATCATAGAAAGTGACAATTTGACCTTAGTAACCATTTTGGTTTTTGTAAGTCAAAAATAAATAATTATAAATAATTAATTAATTTAAAAAAAAATTATTTTTCTTAAAATGTGGTCATTAATTTTCAAATCAATTTATTATAGTTTTTAGTTAATTTTCCTAGACCCTACGTAATTTTTGAAAGTACTATAAAATCTGTTTTAATTTTAAAAACTATTTTTTAAAGTAAATTATTATTTTATTTAAATATTAAATTAATAATATTTAGAAAATTATTTTTAAAAAATGGATTTCATTTTCAGATTCTACACATCATTAAATTGATGGGGTAAAATTTTGGGATTTTTTTGAAGTACTTGAATTTTTTATGAATAGTAGAATCCGATAATTCACAATAAATGCTAAATAATTGATTAATTGAGTAATAGATGATGCTATTGTGATGTAAACCCTCTTGGATCGGGATCACATGATAAAATTACTATTCTTGTTCATACAAGACTCACTATTAGAAGTCTTACGGTAAACTAATAAAGTAATGAATTTTATATTAAGGATACCCCTCTCCCCTTCACTATAAAAGCCACCCTTCACACCCTCATTTACTCACACCTCTCAAGCTCCAAGCCATCTCTAAACTCTACCAAAACACATTCCTTAGCCCATACCCCACGTCCAAGAGCATATGGTCTCATAAAAAGACCAATCTTAGGCCCTTAAGGAGGATCTCAAGAGAAGGATTCAAGAGGTAATTTCTCCCCTCGTCTCCTTTAATTTCCTTTCAAGTTCAGGTTCATTTCATGATCTCTCCCCACCTATCATCATCTGAATTTTATTTTAACACCATTATTATACATATAATTTAATTTTATGATGATAATGGGATATTATATCATCCAAACCCCTTTCCCTCTTCTTTTTATTATATTAAAGAGAACGTTGTTCGTGAGGTGTTAATTTTTCACCTTCAAGAACGACATGCTTTCTTCTTCCATTTATACCTTCAGATCTTGTCATGAAACCATTTTTATGGCCGAACCAGAAGTTTTTATATGTATTATATTCTATTAAATGTTTTGTAACTAACTTATGACCATATTACTCATGATAAGATAAAACAAGTTCATTATTATCAAAAACATTGCTCAAATTAACCCAAACAATCGTCTTTTAATTCTTATCTAATGATTCATCAACATAGATATAATATGATTAATTATAAGATAATTCATACTTATGTAATATCAGTAATAACATGTAATATTAGTTCTGGATGTTTACCCATGTTCTACCCAAACTTCAATATAATGATACAAGTGAACCACTCAAGAAAACCATCAAAACAAACATTCCCGAATAATGTTTTTAAACTCTATAACTCATACCAAGGCACATAAAATCACTTAATGTACCCATAATGAACCATATTAATGTAAAAAAAAGTTCTGGATTTCTAATTAATGAATATAATGTCATTATAAAAAACATTAAATAGAAAGAACCATTTGGGTACAAGGTAATGGGAAATTCTCAAACCCCACATTCATCATCCGAGTTCTCCCACTTTCACACCATTCTTTTTGATATGGTTACTCATTAAATATCAGTTTTTCCTAATTTTATTTCCTCTAAGAGGATATACATTTTCTCACTGGTTTTTATGTCAAACAAAATATTTTTCAAAAGAACTCTTCTTTTAAGAACACACCTTTTACTTCTCCCTCAACGTGAACGATTCTTGAAACATGTATGTTATTCCCTCTTTATTTTTGGAACCCAAAGTCTATGAATGTGTTCTTATGAGATGAAACCCATTATTTCCCATGGATTTTTTATGATAATTTTTTTATACATGTTTTATGTGTAAAGCATGATAATGATAATGTTATGATGTGATGGGTGTGCCCAGAATTATATAGCACAATATGAATGTTTCAATCTGACGGGTGTGCCCAGAATTATACAGCACTCAAATGCATTGGGTAAAGTGTTGAGTCTCATGAGTAAATGTGAAATGATGTGTGAACCAGATGATATCTTGGTTTAAAAGTATGTGTTGTAGTTAACCACTAAGACATGATGATTCATTTTTATGCATTTCCACATTTCAATTCTTATATTTATGATTCCTCTCATGTCCATGATATTGTTCTGATGTTATGATTATAATCACCCATGCTATATTGTTCTTATCTATCCTCTTTCTGGGCATCTAGATCACCCCGTTTGATGAATATCCTCAAGTTGCTACATGTATTAAGGAGAGGAAAAGTGCCAATAAGAAGCTAGAGAGGAAGAAATTAAATAAATGTTTATGCTTTATGTTGTAATTCTTATGTATGGTCTTAGTTTTCCCAAGAAACTAAACCTTTGGATCCTCTATGTGTAATATTATTATGATTTTATCTTTAAAATTATGTAATAGTAATTTAAGAAAAGGTCAGGTCATTATAGTTGTTATTAGAGGAAAGGTTTAGATAATTTGGGGATTAGGATTAGTGAACCCTTGAGAAAACCTATAGCATGAGACCAAGTACAAATATTTAGACAAGAAAATTAACATTGGGATCCCATATGTTATGCATTTAGTACAAATTGTTCAATTAAATATGTTAAGTACTCATGAATTTTTTACTTATGTTTTTTTCTATCCTTTTCTATTTTAGGAAATGGTGGGATCCAGGAGAAATCTGGCCAACAACTCTTGTGAGGTCCAATGCAACGATTGCTCGAATGACATCCCCAATGATTTGGGAGGTAGATTTCTAAACATCATGGCTATTCTTACCCAATTATACCAGGTTATGAATAATAACCATAATAATGTGGAACGACCTCCTTTACCAAAGAGGGAGCAACTGGCTATTGGATGTTTTATGTGGCAACAACCACCAACGTTTTGTGGATCTTCTGATCCTCTATTTGCGGAACAATGGGTCAAATACATGTAGAAGATCTTTTATGTGCTTCACTGTTTTGAGACAGAGAAGGTGAACTTAGCCATTTATCGTCTAGATGGAGAATCCGATCAATGGTGGGATTTGATTAAGAACACAAAGCCAAGGGAATAAATTGATGAGATGGAATGGGAAGACTTTAAGATAATGTTTCTTAACAAGTATTTCCCAAGAACTCTTTGCACGAAGATAGATAGTGAATTCATATAGATCAATAAAAAATAAGGAGAATCTATGACAACCTATGAAGAAAATTTCACAAGTCTTTCAAGGCACACTTCGGGTTTTGTTATCAACAATGATAGAAAAATTTATAAATTCTTTAGTGGATTAAAACCACACCTTCGAAAGGCTCTTGAAATTCGAGACTTTGGGAGTTATGAAGAATTTGTTCGATGTGACCAAAAAGTAGAGATAGTGTTTGGAGAATGGTCCCATGGATATGGTGATAAGAAAACTAAAATGGAGATTCAAGTCAGTGGATCTAATGATAAAGGTAGGAAGAAAACTCAATGAACCACATGTAAAAAATGTCGGATGTTCCACCATGGGAACTACCTCAATGGGAAGGGGAAATGATTCAAGTGTGGGAAAGTATGACACCATGCTCAATAGTGTCTAAAAGACATGACAAGAAAGGAGAATGTAGCCGATGAAAGGAGAGAACCACTCATGGTTCAATGCTACAACTGTAAGGATCTAGGGAACTATGATAACCAGTTCACTAAACCTCGAGCCCTCGAGGGTAATCAGCATTAGCAGCCACCAAAGCCAAAGGAATAAGGGACAGCTTATGCCATCACTACTACGGAGGTGAATCATGATAATGATGTCATACAAGGTACACTTCTTATTCACTCAAGAATGGAAAAAGTATTATTTGATTCTAGTTTTGCACATTCCTTTATATCTTTCATGTTTTCTAGAACTATAGAATCGAAGCCCTGAAACCTTGAAGTAGAGATATCTACTAAAACACCAAGTGGTGTAATCATTGCAACCCAAGTGTTTGACTCTTATCCTGTTGGAATATGTGGGAAGATTCTTCCAGAAAATCTCATAAAAGTTCCGTTGGTAGAATATGATGCTATAATGGGAATGGATTGGATCTCATTATATAGAGCACATATCAACTTTCGGGAAAAAGAAATATCTTTCCATTTTTTGAACCATCCCATGCTCCATTACAAATGTAAGGGATATCATGAATCTCCCTTGAAAATCCTTCAATGGTTTGGGTGTTGATTCCTTATGAATATGCACACCTCTCCCAAATAGTTGAGTCGAAGGAAAGTTCCAACCTTGAGGAAATACCCATCGTGAGGGAATACATAGATTTATTTCCCAAAGAGTTACCCGAAATTCCCCCAGATCGTGAGGTAGTGTTCTCGATTGTACTCATACTCGGCAATACTCCTATCTCGAAGTGTCCTTATAGGATAGCTCCTATCGAACAAGAGGAGCTGAAGAAGTAGCTGCAAGAGCATCTGGACAAGGGGTTCATACGCCCTAGTGCATCACCTTGGGGTGCACTAGTGCTCTTTGTGAAGAAGAAGGATGGAACAATGTTTCTGTGTATCGATTATCAGGATCTCAAAAATATCACCATAAAGAACAAGTATCCTCTCACAAGGATTTATGAATTATTCGATTAGTTAAGAGGTTATGAATACTTATCAAAGGTGGATCTTCTCTATAGATATCATCAGGTAAAGGTGAAGAAGGATGATATTCAGAAGGATGCATTCCGAAAAAGGTATGGGCAATATGGGGTTTTTATGATGCCCACTGGACTTACTAATTCCCCTTCAATCTTCATGGATTTGATGAATAGAGTCTTTAGACATTACCTCGACAAATTTTTGGTAGTGTCTATTTATGATATTGTCATCTACTCAAAGATAAAGGAGGAACCTGAAGAAAATATAAGACTTGTGTTGGCGACATTGAGAATGGAGAAGTTGTACACCATGTTCAGCAAGTGTGACTTTTGGATGAAGCAAGTCGCATTAATGGGTCATGTGATCACAAGTGAGGGAATTTTTGTGGATACTTCAAAAACAAAGGCGATTGAGGAATGGCCTAGGCCCTCTAGTGTCATAGAAATCCGTAGTTTTCTTGGGTAAGCTGGGTACTACCGATGTTTTTGAGAAATTTCTCATGATTATCAAGCCTTATAACTAAGTTAACAAGGAAAGGGGTAAAGTATATCTAAATGGAATAATGTGAGGGAAGCTTCAAGGAGATAAAGAGAAGGCTGATCACTACACATGTACTCACACTATTTAAAAGTGTAGAAAGTTTTTTGATATACATTGATGCTTCAATGAAAGGCTTGGGTTGTGTCTTAATAAAAAATGAAAATGTGATAGCATACACCTCACAACAATTGAAGATCCATGAGCAGAACTACCCGATTCATGATCTAGAGCTGGGAGTCTTGATTTTTGCCTTGAAAATATGGAGGCACTACCTTTATGGTGAGAATTGTGACATATACACCGACCACAAGATCCTAAAGTATATATTGACACAAAATTAGCTCAACATTCATCAAAGGAGATGGTTAGAGCTAATCAAGGATTATGATTGCTCGATTCACTATCATCCTAGAAAGGCGAACAAGTTAGCTGATACTCTAAGCAGAAAAGAACCTCCAACTCTATCCATGTTTTGGATTGAGAAAGACCTTATCTTCTTAGATATGAAGAGGATTTATTTGGAAATCATAAGGGTAGAGGATACATCCTACCTTGCCTAAATGATTGTGAAAACATCCATCCAGGAGAAGATTATGGAATCACAAAGGGATGATGTGGAGATACAAAAGAGGGCTAATTCAGAAAAATAAAGGAATCTACAAGAGTACCATATCGATAATGATGGTGTGATTCGGTTTGGAAAGTGTCTTTGTGTACCTTCATCACCCGGGATAAAGAAAGAGATATTGTACAATACACATAGCTCAACATTATATATCCATCCTGGGAGTACCAAGATGTATCGTGATCTCTGAGAACACTTCTGGTGGGATAACATGAATAAGTATATTGAGAAATATATGTTAAGGTGCTTGGTATGTCATCAAGTTAATGATTAGCAACAAAATTCCATAGGTATGATGCATCCATTCCCTATACCCATGTGAAAATAGAAAAATGTTACTATGGACTTTGTCACGGGTCTCCCAATGACGTCAAAGGGAAATAATTCGATATGGGTTGTGGTTGACCGACTCACCAAGACTGCCCATTTTATCGCTATTCGGGAATACCTCTCACTTGAACAACATAAAAAGAGGAAGTGGTAAGACTACACGGTGTTGCACTCTAAATTGTCTCTGACCGTGATCCAAGGATCACATCTAAATTCTGGAGGAGCCTTCAATAAGATTTGAGTACTGAATTAAATTTCAGAATGACATATCACCCACAAACTGATGGGTAATCTAAAAGCACTATTCAGATGCTTTAAGATATGCTAATATCCTGCTCTCTTGAATTCAAAGTAGGTTGGATCAGCATCTCCCATTGGTTGAGTTCTCATTCAACAATAGCTTCCACGTGATTATCCAGATGGCTCTATATGAAGCTCTGTATGGAAAGCGATGTAGAACTCCAACATGATGGGATAAAGTTGGAGAAATAAAGATACTTGGACTTGATCTTGTTCAAGAGATGACATAGAAGGTTCAAGTCATGTAGGAACACATCAAAGCTGCTCAAGGTCGGCAAAAGAGCTATGTTGATGACCATCCTAGGGACTTGGAGTTCGATGTTGGAGATAAATTCTTCCTTCGAATATCTCCTTGGAAGAGAGTCATGTGATTCAGGAAGAAAGGGAAGCTAAACCAAAGTTATATTGGCCCCTTTGTGAGATCATTGACCACATAGGATCCATGGCCTATCGTCTTGCACTTCCACCAAATATGGATCAAGTTCATGATGTGTATCATGTATCACTACTGAGGAAGTACATACCAGACCCCTCACATGTACTAAACTCAGAGGTGGTGCAGCTGGAAGATCATCTATCATATAAGGAGCATCCAGTAAAGATTCTGGATCGGAGAGATATGGTTCTACACAACAAGAAAACCCATCTTGTTAAAGTTTTGTGGAGAACCATAATATTGAGGAAGCAACATGGGAACCAAAAGAGGCAATGAAGGAGAAATACCCTCAACTGTTTGTGTAAAGTGAAATTTCTGGGGTGAAATTTCTTATGGGGGGAAGAATGTAACGATCCAAAGTTTTTCAATGGAAATTCCCTTCGTATATTTATGTCATAAAATCACATGAAAACACAACAACTTGAACTACTAAGTGTTATGTGAGCTATAAACATAATTTTTTCACTTATATGTTTTGAATTTCAAAAATCTAACATACACGGTTGTGTTCAAGATGATTTTTGGAGTCTGATAAAACAAAAATAATTTTTTGTGAATAGTAACATACCCTTATGAATAGTAACATACACTTATGAATAGTAAAATGACCCTTATGAATATTAAATAATCCAACATAAGAGTTACCTTACCCATGAATAATTAAATAAAATTCATAATTCAAAGAAAGTGACAATTTAACCTTAGAAAAAAAATTGGTATTTGGTAAGTCATAAATAAATAATTATAGTTAATTAATTATTTTAAAAGAAAACTATTTTCTCCAAATTTGTTAATTAATTATCAAATCAATGTCTTGTATTTTTTATATAAATATCTTAGACGCTACGTATTTTTTGAAAGCACTATAAAATCAGTTTTAATTTTAAAAACTGTTTTTAATGTAAATTATGATTTTAATTAAATATTCAATTAATAATATTTAGAAAATTATTTTTTAAAAATGGACTTCATTTTTATATTTTACGTGTTGAAAAATGGTTGGTGTAAAATTTTCCTATTTTTCTGAAATACTTGATATTTTTATGAATAGTAGAATCTGATAATTCACAATAAATGCTAAATAGTGGATTAATTGAGTCATCGATGATGCTCTGCTAATGTAAGCCCACATGGTTCGGGATCACATGATAACATTAGTATTAATTTTCATCCAAGACTCACTATTCCTTGTCTTATGGGAAATTAACAAACTAATGAATTTTAAATTAAGGAAACCCCTCTCTATTTCACTATAAAAGACACCTTTCACACCCTCATTTCCTCACACCTCTCAAGCTCCAAGACATCTCTAAACTTTTCCCAAACACCTTACTTAGCCCCTACCCCACGTCCATGATCTTATGGTGTCATCAAAAGACCATGCTTAGGCCCTTAAAAAGTTTCTCAAAGGAAAGATTCAAGATGTTATTTCTCTCCCTCTTCTCCTTTAATTTCCTTTCATGTTCAAGTTCATTTCTTGATATCTCCCCACCTATCTTCATCTGAATTTTATTGTAAGTACATTATTATACATATAATGGAATTTTATGATGATAATGGGATATTATATCAACCAACCCCCTTTCCCTCTTCCTTTTATTTTATTAAATAGAACGTTGTTCGTGAGGTGTTAATTTTCCACCTTCAAGAACGACATGCTTTCTTCTTCAATTTCTACCTTCGGATCTGGTCATGAAACCATTTTTATGGTTGAACCAGAATTTTTTATATCTATTATCTTCTATTTAGTGTTTTGGAACAACCTTATGACCATATTACTTGTAATAATATAAAACAAGTTCATTATGATCGAAAAATCGCTCAAATTAACCCAAAAAATCATCTTTTAATTCTTATCTAATGATTCATCCACATGGATATAATATGATTCATAATAAGATAATTAAAAATTCTGTAATATCATTAATAACATGTAATATCAGTTCTGTAGGTTTACCCATGTTCTACACAAACATCAATTTAAGAATACAAGTGAACCACTCAAGAAAACCATCAAACAAAACATTCCCGAATAATGTTTTTAAACTCTATAACTCATCCCAAGGAACAAAAAGTCACTTAATGAAACCATAATGAACCATATTAATGTCAAAAACGTCCTGTATTTATAATTAATTAACATAATTTCATTATATAGGACATTAAAGATAAGGAAGCATTCGGGTACAATGTAAGGGAAAATCCTCAAACCCAACTTTCATCCTTCGGGTTCTCCCTATTTTACTCCATCCTTTTTTATATGGTTACTCCCTAAAGATAATTTTTTCATAACTTTATTTCATTTTAAAAGATATTCATGTTTTTCACTGGTTTTTATTTCAAACAAAATGTTTTTCAAAAGAACTCTTCTTTTAAGAACACACCTTTTACTTCTCCCTCAAAGTTAATGGTTCTTGAAACATGTATGTTATTCCCTCTTTATTTCGGGAACCCAAAGTATATGAATGTGTTCTAATGAGATGAAACCCATTCCTTTCCATGGTTTATTTCTGTTCATTTTTTATAGGTGTTATATGTGGAAATCATGATAATGATAATGTTATGATCTGACGGGTGCACCCAGAATTATATAACGCAATATGAATGATTCAAAGTGATGGGTGCGCTCGGAATTATAAAGTGCTCTAATGCATAGGGTAAATTTATTAATATCATGATTAAATGTGAAAAGATGTGTGAACAATATGATATATTGGTTCACAAGTATGTGTGGTAGTTAACCACTAAGACATGATGTTTCATTTTTATGGATTGCCACATTTCAAGTCTTATATGTATGATTCCTCTCATGTTCGTGATCGTTTTCCCATGTTATGATTATGCTCACCCATGATATATTGTTCATATCTATCCACTTTTTGGGCTTTTAGATCACCCCTTTTTATGTATATCCTTATGTGGCTACATGTACTAAGGAGAGGGCATGTGACAATAAGAAGCAAGATAAGATGAAATTAAACAAATGTTTACTCTTGATGTTCTAATCTTATGTATGGTCATAGTTTTCCCAAGACACTAATCCTTTGGATCCTCTATGTGTAATACTATTATGTTGTTTATCTTTAAAATGATGTAATAGTAATTTAAGAAAAGGTAAGGTTGTTATAAAAGTCAAAAGAAAAAAAATAGTTAACACCCAGAAAAGACAGTTTTACTAATGAATTATTAATAAAATGGGATTTGAAACATTATAATTGGATCATATATCAAATTATCTGCATGTAAATGAATCTAGTATATAATTATAATAAATTTAAATATATTACAGTGGAGGTTAAATCAATTTCAAATAAAGTTAAACTCAAGGTGATGGTTTAACATCTTAAATTCTCTTCTTTGGGTCATATGTTAGGTTATGAACCTAATTTTTTAATAAGCTCTTTATAAATAACCTTAGTAAGGATATAACATTTATATAATTATGATGATAAATCATAGGTTTTCATATTAATTTATTCTTTCATGGGGTATATGATTCATAATTTACCAAAGTGGTAAGGGTTTAATGTTACAATATCATTGTTTAATTGGATTGTTCAAGAATTAGTATTTTATGTTGAACTGTTTTGGTATACCTCTCATAAAAATAATTAATTTTTTTTCTATTATATATATATAATGTTTTTCTTTCATTTCCCTCACTTTATGTAATCAAGATACAAAAATATTTATTAAACCCTAACCAACATTATTTGTCTCTTCGGTCAAAAATCATTTTTCCTCCATATCCATGTTATCTAAGATTATATTTCAAGAAGGTTTTTAATATTATTCCTTGGTTTTTAAAATATGTTTTGTACTTGTTATTAAATTTATAAAAAATTATTATAATTAAAATTCTTTTCATTTTTAAAACATGGTACTTTTGGTATTTTAAAACAAGTGTGAAAGTAATGTATTATTTTAAATTATACTCTAAGAACTAATTTCATGCTATCATTATAGCATAATTATTTGAATCTTTAGTTAGAAGTTACCCAAGGATCAATTAAAAGAAAATATTTTATTTAAAATTTTGTAAAATTATGAATTTCAAATAATTATTTTCAATGTGAAAAGTTTATTTTTCAAAATATATGATTTGGGGGATATTATTATGGAATTTTTCATCTATGATGAAATAATTTGATGATACTTAAACATTACTAGATATATGGTCCAATAATACCACCCATATTATTTATTTGGATGCTTTATTATTATCATGAAAATATTTTATGAAACCCATTACATTTCTAAAGGTTATGCTATGATGAATTGATGGAATATTTATGAACTCCATTTCTTTTCAATGGGTTATTAGATAATGACATGTTTTTGAAACCCATTTATTTTTCATAGGTTATGGTATGATGAATGTTTAATTATATTATGGAACACATTTATATGGTTTTCATCCAGTGATGGTTGGGACCTTAATTATATATCTCTCCAATGCATTGGGTAAAAATTATTATCTTATGATATAAACAGGAATGGAATGGGGAGTGAACCTAGTTTAGTGAGAGACATTGTCCCAAATTATAGTCTTGTGAGTGATCCTTGAGTACTATGATGTAATGGGGAGTGATCCTGGTCCAATATGGTAGTTTTATAAGGGATTCCTTGACTACTATAGAAATGATTTTCCATTCTTATGTGTATGTCTGAAACTTATGTCTTATACCAATATTATGTTTTCACTTCTCATGTTATTTTATTCCATTATGGATCCTATCATATGAACTTACCTTTTTTATTCAATTATTTAACAATATTATCTATGATATAATAGGTATGTTTTTTAAATGTTAATATTTTACTCACATTCCCTTATACTAATGTTATTATTATGCGATCAACAGTATCTCCCTTGATTATACTTACTAAGTATTTGAGCTCTCTATTTCTTAAGATTACCTTCCCTCACATATAAATGATGATTTTATCTATGTTATTTATGAATAGTGTGTAATTTATGAAGAATTATATGGGAGAATAAATATATCTCATTTGAACATTTTGATTATGTATCCATGTTTCCAAATGAACAAGACAAATACCATTCTAGTGTAGAATGTTATGTTATGTAACGAATACTTTTCTAATAAGATAGAATATTTATGTATGTAAAGTATGCCTCACTATACATGGTATCAGAGGATGTTTTAGTGAACCATTTGAATCTTGAATGAGAAAACATTACAGAATACCCTTAAGATAGTCCATTGTATAAGGAAATGTACTACGTTATGGTTTATAAAAGACATTTATTTCCAATAAATAATCCCCTTACTAGATAATACACCATGAAGTGGTTTTGTAATAAATACATCTATGGGTAATAACCCCAAAAATAATTTTTCAAGTTTATATTGCCCATAAATATAATGCATGAAATGTTTTCCCGTACCGCACAGCTAGTTTGACATTCACGGGGTAAAAAATTGGGTTAATTCACATTTAGTTATTAACCATCATGTCTCATTTAAATAGATTCTAATTATTGATGACCTATTTTTAACCTAATTTTTCAAAGATTGAAAATAATGTGTTATGATTTTGGCATCCTATGAATTAATTTTCATGATTTTACACTATCTTTAACAATGCTTGATGGTCATGAAAACTAGTTTGTTTTTGTATGTGATGAATGATATAATAATGATGTTGATGTGGTAATGGGTATTCTCAAATATTGAAGTACCATATTTGAGTTTAGTTATATGAATTCATGTATTTGTAAAAACTATTTAAGAAATTTTATTTCTCATACTAAGTAATTAGATATTTAATTTGAAGTCAAAACTTTTAGTGGTATGATGTTCATATATAATTTGTTTAATTATTCTCTGGTTTATTATTATGTGAATTTGCTTCATGTTAATCGCATTATTCTTTATCTAGTTAAATTTGATGTTATTTTTGGAATATATTGGAATTAGTTACATAAACTCCACATCAATTTTTGAGGAAGGGATTTCATGCAATATATTCTAAGCCAAAATATGATCGACTATCAATAAGACTATAAATATAAACTTCCAATGGAAATTGTATCATTTGTATGGGCTTTTAATAATATTAAAAATGCGATTTTAGTTTAAGAGATACTCCATATCGAATAAATTCTTATTTTATGAGTTTTTTATGATGATTCTCAATAATAGTGTCATATTTAACCCCCAATAGATAATTTGTGATTTTAATAGAACTCATACATGGTTCCAAAACTATTTCAAATACTCTAAATAAAATGACCCAGATTGAGTTCCATGAATTAAGGAAAAAACTCTAGGAGAATATTGATAATGTATTCATTTATCCTTGTGTGTCTCTATGGGGTGAACTAATTTTTTGTAAAATGAAATATGTGTTAATGTAAATATTCATAGATTTCCAGTAACTGGAGAACATAAAAATTAATAATATGTAACCTATACCATTTATTTTAGATTAGTTTAATCACTAACAAGAAGATAAATATCATTACATGTTTGATCATTGATCTTCATAATGATAGTCAAGGGTCAAAAGTGAAGACATACCAAAGAGTGCCTTACTTATTTGGTATAAAAAATATAAAATTATAGTGATTCCATTTTATTTAACAAACTCCCCTCTATCAATATAGATTTATTGAGTAGAGTATTCTCCTTGATCAATTTTTGGTAATTTTTATAAATGATATTATTATATTTTCAAAGAGAAAGTAAGAGCATAATGATTATTGATATATAGTGATGAATCAAGTAAGGTACGAAGATGTTTCTAAATATATAATGATTTGTAGATAGCTTATTATACTACAACAAAAGAGGCCTTTTACAATGACAGAATATACCTTCATGGTGATGAAAAATAATGACTACCGGAGTAGGGTTAAAATCACTAGGAATTTGCCAGTGCTGCAAAATAGATGATAAATGGGTCCTTTATCACTGCTAAAAATCATTAATAAAGCACCCCTTTATCAGTGATTTAAAATTTTATGATAAACGACACTATTTGTCATATATTTTATTTAATGTTGATAAAGGGGTATACTACGGTGTGTCGTTACAGTACAAAAAAACAAGAGAAATAAATAATAATGTAGATTATTGTAATATCACACTGTAACACCAAAAACAACACCACAAAATAAAAAAGGCACATACCAATACAAAATTTAAAATAAATAAAATTTAAAACACAAATACAATAAAAACCCTATTTTAGAGAAAAACAATGAACCTATATAAACGGTAAACCATATCATCTCAAGAAAAAGAACACACTAATATAATAAATCAATTATTAAATTATTAAAAAAAAAATATAAATTGTTAATTTTAAACTAAACATTGAGTCTAGAAACATTGTGTATTAGATCGATTTGTAGTTGATTGTTACACATCACAACATTTCTTATTCATATTTAATAATTATATCTATGAAAATTAACTAAAACTTTAAAAGATAAAAATGATAAAGAAATTAATTAAGTAATATAAGATATAATTATAGTAAAACAATCTAGGATCATTTTCTATTTTTTGGGGATACAATGCGCATTTCACTCTAAAATGATACTTAATATTGAAAACATGCACTTTGAGTCATATTGATCACACCATGCATCAGATTGAGGTACATCTAATTCATACGTATCCCAAATGACATATGGGTCATTTTCATAATGTATTGAAATAATCAGATATTTTTTTACTTTGTTTTGAGTACATCACTTGGGTTTTTTACAAAAATGTAATATTAAACTAGATTCACAGAATTTGAGCCATATAGGTCTCATCATATGTAGGATTGATGTGGTACTTATTTATATACATAAATAATTAATTAAATAATTATTTTCAAAAATTATCAACACAATCTATGTGGGTTTTATCCGTTTTCTGTGAGTGACACCTTTTGAACTAAAATGTCAATTTTTGTAACACCCCAAGATTTCATAGTGTGTTATTTCTTCAAAATAATTCAATAACTTGCACTACACGCAACACCGAGTTCAATTGCACCATGACTTACCAAAAAAAAAATCCATTAAAAGAGGTCATGAATAGTATTAACTAAATTTTAAACTTTATATAATCCTTATAATTTTAGAATCCCTATTATGAGTTTCTTAGTCATAATGCAAGAACAGATTCATTTTCAGTATTTCACTTTTATCAACTTCTAATAGTGAAACCTTTTTAAATACAATATTTTAAACTTTTTGACTAAATGGGGACATCAAAAATTTAAAATGAAACACCCCAAGCTTCCACGGTACGCTTTCCTTTGAATAAAACAGTAGCGTGTGTTGTACGCAACTTCGAGTTCTAACACACCGTAACCAATCAAACTAGCTGTTATGAATAGTAATAACTACTTTTTGAAGTTATATATATTTTATATTTTAAAATGGACTTCATTTTTGGATTCGGAATATCAAATTTAGCCTAAGGTGAAATTTTGGTACTTTTCCGATAACTTTTATATTTTGATGAATAGTGAAAATTACTAAATTTTAATTAAAAACAACTTTTTTAATCAAAATAATTAATAGTGATAAATTGTGAATTTGAGTGGTTTTAAAGTATATTTTGAATATATTTTTACCATTTAATATAATGTTGGTCATTGGACATAATTTTACAATTAAACCGAACATAAACAAGTGTCAATCTTTTGATAGTTATTATCTCTTAAAAACACGCTTTTTGTTTTGACAGCGGGAATTAATTTTAAATTAATTTCTGCCACTTCTGTGTTTTGAATTTAGAAAAATGGATTCCATATTTGGAATCAGGATGTTCAAATTGTGTAAATAGGTAACATTTATTTTTAGACATTTTGAATAATTACTGTGGTAAATATTTTATTTACCATGGTTAAGGGTAAATCCGGTAAATAAGGGTTAAAAAATAATATTATAATAATAAAAAATTAACCTAAAACGTGTCCTAACCTTATTGGTGGACACATACCCGACCATGAGCATCCTTGGGTCAATTTGGGGACCCCTTGGAGCCACTTGTATGTGGTAGGGACACTTTATATTAATAAAGTTAAAATAAAAATAAAAATGGCATAAGCTTACATCTTTTAGAAGAACAATTTTTACATAGGGTTATACATGTTGGATTTTCGATTATAAATATTCATTAGAAAGATAAAAAGATTTAATACATAATGATATTTTATTTATAATTTTTAGACATCAAATAATTTAAATTATTAATTACACAATAATGATGCAATGTTTACCTCATTAATAAATCGTTTAAATAAATAAGATTATAATGATTAAAATTTTATCTAAAACCTGTCCAATTCTTATTGGTTGATGTTATTTAGAATATGAGTCATCTTATCTTCGACCTCAATGATTTTTGGACCATTATAAACCGAATATAATTATATTATAAAGTAATACTTTCACTCTTTCCTAAAGAGCCCCTCCTCTCCCTTATAAAAGGAGACCACTTCTACTCATTCCTCACACCTCTCAAGCCACTTGGCTCGTCCAAACTCTTCCCAACTAAGCTCCCCACATCCCTCTCCTCCTCCTTGAATATTCCCCTTAGGAAGAAAGCATTTATAGAAGTCCTTTGGTTCCAACCAAAGTGAGTTACCTAAATTAAAGGTAACGATTTCTCTTAAATTATTTTCATTTATTTTTCTTCTCCAACCCCCAAACTCTTTTTATTTCTTTTCTTTTGTAACAACACCAGTATCCTCAATATACTAGGATGTTGTTATAAGAAGTATTAAAACTACACATACACACAACTCCATCTAATGGATGATGAACATAATGTTTCTGTGGATGGAAAACTAACGCCTCACGAAACGATGATTGTTCAAATACATCTTACCGCCTCTCATGGTGGCCATTATGATGGAACTATAATTAAATATGATATTAATGATATATATTTTATATATAAGCTACTGTAATTACATTTTATTTCATACCATTATTCGTTTCATGTTGTATATACATACGATAATTTCATTTGAGGAAGTGCGGACTACCGCCCCCTTAAAATGATATGACTCGTTCATACCACACATGGAACGTATAAAGGATGGTGTTAATGAACTTAAGTAACATATATAAAATATTATATTATACTGTAATATTAATATACCTAAGTATCATTTGGATTCAATTCTTTTAAAATAAAAATTAAATGGAAGTTGCGTTCGTGCGTACGTACGGACTACCGTCTCCACGAACGCGATGAGATTCATCCTCCATCGTATCCATTCAAGTATAATTATCATTTGATGATTTAAAAATGATGTTTAAGGACTTTATACCATTCTGGATTTGAATAATATACAACCTATCCTTTACAAACATGTCTTACGTAACAAAACATACAAAAGAAAACAAGTAAGTTAACACCCGAAACAACGATAATACTAAGATATTATTATCAAATCAATATTAAAAGATCATATATGATATCATATTAATATATATGATTCTTGTATAATTTAATAACAATTATTTCACCATTATACATGAGGTTAACCTACCCCAACCAAGGAAAAGTACAAGGTAAGGGATTCTCTTATCTCACTTTCAATTCCGTGAGATTTCCATTGTTCGCTACTAAATTATTGAAAGTGGTGTATTGTGTACTTCCATTTGATATATATTATCATGATTCACTTTATATTCATTTTATTCTGTAAATAATTTGGTGGTTATTAACTTTTGGCCATGCGACTCAGTTGATTAACGTGGTAAGGGGTTTCTTGTCTCACTTTTAATTCCGTGAGAATTCCATTGATCACCACTTAATTATTGCATGTGGTGTATGTGTACTACCCATGATTGTATTCATTGTGTAATATACTTTATTTTATGGGTATTTACATCATCATGGTATGATCTTTCTTTCATGGGTGTTTGTTTCTTAAGTTACCTAATCAATAAGGGAATTTGAGATTTCAATTTCCACTCATTTGGCTTTACACATATTTCATTGATTATATTACTCCAAGATTATGTGTGGAATCGCTATTCATTTGATTATTTCTTAATTTCCACTCCCCTTTCTGTGGATATAATTTTGATACACATAATCACTCCATTGATAAATTCTCAAGTGATCGGTATGAACTTGATAAGAGTAATTTTAACTCAATCTCCATTTGTTGAGTTAAATATCCAATTCGTTGGTGTTGTTTCTACAAGAATATGTGTGAATATCCTTTGATTGTTTTACACTGAATATTCAATCATATTTAGTGTATTTATATTTTTCACACATAATTATGTCGTTGATTTATCCTTAACCTAAGGATACAGCCTTTATGAGAGATTTCATCTCAATTTACATTCAACTGAGACTTCTTTGTTGATATACACCAAATCACTTTTATGTGGTGTATATAATGTACTTTGACATAGTATATCATGAATCCCTTTATTCTCATGATATTACAAAGTTTTTATTACCTCAATTATTTGTATTCAAGTGTCTCTCTTTTGGTTAGAACCTCTAACCAAAATACCATTTTAAAATGTTTTAAAGACTTATTCTTCTATATCCTGCTCATTAATGTCCATGTTTTAAAAATGGTTTTAAGGATTTATTTATATGGACATTAAAGTTTTAAAATTAAAACTCCTTTTAAAAGTTTCAAAGTGGTATGGGACACTTTGATTCAAAAATCTATTTTTAAATGGCTTCTTGACAAATAGTGTGACTTTTAAATGTTTCAAGAAAAGGGGGATATTTCTCTCAAAAAGTTTAGATGATTATTTTCATCTATGTCAACATCCTTCATTATTATTGATTGTGGTTAATGTGATACAATAAAATCTTCCATATTTTATCAAATTAGTTATATTTGACTGTGGATGTTCTATTTTTATACCATTCATGGTTTGTGGTTAAAGTATTGACATTTCGTATGCTAGTTTTAATACGAATGTTTATTTTATGCTTAAACCTATTCATATGAGGAATGCATTGGACTTAATAAGTGACGGGAGGAGCCCGCTATAGCTCCTCGATGCATCGGTAGGTCTCATGAGACAAACTAGTGTCTTGGCACAAGGCCTTGACAAAATCTTATTTGTAGTCTTGGCACGAGGCCTTGGCTATGTGGTTATGATAGTCTGGCATTATGCATTCCATCATTATGAAAGTGGTTATTGATATTGCATGTGATCATTCGACTAGTAGAATATCCATGTGAGTAAGTAAATGGCATTATTTCATTTTATTTATGCCATACCATGTTGAATGTTCAAGTTTCAAAGGCTTTTGTTTTAGTTATAAATTGCCTTAAGTGTTTATGATTATTTATGAAAGCTTCTGCTATAATGTTATCCTTATTGAGCATCCGAGCTCACCCCTTTCAATGTTTTATTTTTTTTCCAGGATTATGAAGAAGTAATTTATGAATGACCTGCAGGGATAGTATGAGGGGATATGAAGACAAAATGTTTTTTTATGATGTAATGTAAAAATTTATGGATGTATCTAGTTATTCCAAGGCTACTAAACTAATCGGTCTTTCGAGACTTGATCGTTCTCATGATCATGCCAATGTTATGTAATAATGCACCGACTCTGGGTAGCTGGGGTCGGGGCGTTACAGTTGGTATCAGAGGAAGTTTAGTACAAACCTTGGTAGCTAGATTTAGATAAACTCTGATTAGAGCACGTAGACCTAAGATGAACTTTTAGGATTAGTATAAAAGAACTTCATAGAATTTTGGTATTGTAATGATTTTGTGAGTTTTCCAAGAAATACATCCCTGTCTGGATACGAGCAGGTAGAGGTGGCTCTGGCACAGATGTACCTAGGGGTAAAACCCGAAAACACCGCTTTGAGCTAGACTCGAACGGGAACTGGTACACGACAACGGTCCTTGCTGCACTCTTGGTTACGACACTCCCGGGGGATATGCTTTGGTAAATTCACAAGATTAGTATAAACCATTATTAAGGGAATACAAAAAAAATGCCCCTAAGAATATATGTCGGCAAATAGATAGTGGATAATGTAGATTTTAAAATAGGGTAACCCAAGTTAGGATATATTGTTCAATTACAAGATTATCCTATTATGTCTTTTTTTTATTCCTATTAGATAAGTATTCAAAAACCCTAATTGTATTTTATTTTGTTAGTGGAAACATGGAGGGAGAAAGATCACGAACAACTCTTCTCTCTCTTCCTGAAGAACTACTTACAATTATTATCCAGAAGTCATGCGCAGACGATGTTGAAACTTTTTCAAATGTCCAAGTTACATGCAAACAACTTTATGAGACATCCAATACCTCTAGAATTGCACGATTCTTTCAAGGATCAAGTACCGACTGTGGGATAATTTTGCGCTCTCAACTTTCTTACCACGCTAAGCGTGGGAAGTACCATCAGGGTCTTTTCAAATTATTCACTTTATCTCAAAATTACGATGCACTAAATGATTTTCTAGATGCTGCAGAAGAGGGAGACCTTCGAGCAGCCTATATGTATCAAATTATATATTTATGTCTTTTGGGATATACGAAAACTGATTTACCAAAACCTTATTTTGAAATATTTGAAGATGAATCAGTGAGAATTTTTCTAAAAAAACATGTTAAAGACGATGTCTCCAAATTATATATAAGAAATACCTATTTTTTTATGATGCATCGATGCTTCCATCGATATAATCCAAAATGGATGAGGAGTTTTTGGGTAAAGGAAGTAGATGATTTGGAAAAATTCCTGAGGTACCATTGTGACACATGAACGCATTCTACCAAAAGGAAAATCCGCCTAGTCTCTCCAGAGTTCATGTTGTGATCCACATATCTCTAGTGACAAAATACATGCCTGACCCAATGCATGTACTCACCTATGAAGAATTATAACTGGAACCAGATCTATCTTATTGTGGAGAGCCTATCAGAATTCTTCATACCAAAGATCAAGTCTTGAGAAACCGGATGACTCGTCTGGTAAAAGATCTATGGAGAAATCATAAGATGGAAGAGGCAATGTGGGAACCCGAGGAACATATGATGAAGAACCTATGTGGAAATAAATGGATGGTGAAATGTTTAAAAGTGTTAGTGCTCTTTATTGATGGGTTTACTTTGGAATAATTTTCTCTTGTATTTGTAACCCCTCAGTTTGCCATGTGAGAATGATATTTGAGGAATAATTGTCTCTTCTCTTGTGGATATAGGTATAAATAACCATTTGGTTTTATATGATCATTGGGGTTTGATAAAATGATAAGTTATTATAATTTGGGATGAAAATGAAAAGTATGATATAACATTTGTGGTTAAATTATGTTATTTTGAAAAATTTATCTCATTTTGGTAATATTATAGAATATAGTTTTTGAAAAAGGACAACACGTAGACCGTGTGACAACCCGTCGCGTCGGACAAAGCTGTGGGAATCGAACCCACAACCAAAGTGCGATTGGGATTTATCGCCTACCACTAGACTACGTGAAGTCCCTGGTTAGTATGAATATTTTTTTTGTTAAATGATTTTATTGATCAATAATAAGATGAGTTGGGTTCTTATGTCTTATCAAATGAATACCCTTGGTATAGGAAAATGATTTGGTGATTAAGTGATAAATGTTTTTTTGGAAGATGTTCGTTTTGTTAGGAACACTATATGCCCAAGGAAAATAGAATACAATGAGGTTTCATTTGTAGAGTAATGGTGGATTTTTATCTACATTTTTATTGTTGATTTATAGTGATTTGGGTTATTTATGGAAATGATTAACCTATAACAGAGAATATGTGATGATGTTAATTACTTTTAAGTATGTGACTTTAAGAGTATTTGATGTCATTTGGAGATACAATGTAACATGGGAGACTACATAATCAAATTCTTCTATGTTTTGGGTTTCAATATTAGTTTGGATTATATTAAAGGATTTTAAGGACAATTGGTTATTGAATGGTATCTATTTAACTTTGGGGTATTGTTGGTTTAATTTTAGAAATTAAGATTAGTGCATATTTATCTCAATGAATATCCTTTTGGGGGATCATTAGATCATTCACTAACCATTTTGGTTTTGATTAATCTTCAAAGACAATGTAAATATATGGTTTATCCTGCATGGATCATGTGATTCTATAGAAGTTTATTCTAGCTCTTCCAGTGTGACCAAGTCTTCTTGAATACTCATCGTTTAAAAAAAAATTGAGTTAGTGGAGAAAATTTATTAAAGAATGAAAATTTACTTAAAATGTAAGTATATCTCATAATGTTCTTAGTCAATATCATAAATAAATTCATCTTCCTTATGTAATGTAACTTTAAAAAAAATGTTGTCCTAGATGGTACCTTAAATCATCACTAATTTATGGCTTTGGGATTGTTGGCCTTTTCATAGCCATGTTCTCTACCACTCTCCATCAGATAATTGATGGTTAGATTTCTCCTCCATATCCATATTTTCCTACATGGAACCCTAGTATGTGTTATTTTCGGTAATCTTCATACTTTCCACTCTTTATTTTAAATAGAGGCCTCATTAATTCATTTTTCGATGTGGGATTTCAACTAAGATATTTTGAAATGTCAAAAATGTGTGATCCCAATACCCTATATTTTGTTGAACCGATGGTACTTCAAATCATCATAGATTGATGAGTTTAAGGACCTCAATTTTATACTTGTTTGTTATTGATGACCTCAATCACTACCTATATATATTTACGTTTTCCCTCCAATTATATGTCTCTAATTGCCACCAATGTTCTCCTAATCGAGATCATAATTTGGTGGTGACCCTTTCATTTCTCTTTTCCTCATATTAAGACTAAATTTTAGCAAACCAATTTCCGATGTGGGTTTTCCCACAAATATATTTTCTATTTTCAACCTTTTATTTTCGAAGAACAATTTCAAATTGCGAGGACGCAATTTATTGAAGGAGGGGAGAATGTAACACCCCAAGATTTCATAGTGTGTTATTTCTTAAAAATAATTCAATAACTTGCACTACACGCAACACCGAGTTCAATTGCACCATGACTTACCAAAAAAAATCCATTAAAAGAGGTCATGAATAGTATTAACTAAATTTTAAACTTTATATAATCCTTATAATTTTAGAATCCCTATTATGAGTTTCTTAGTCATAATGCAAGAACAGATTCATTTTCAGTATTTCACTTTTATCAACTTCTAATAGTGAAACCTTTTTAAATACAATATTTTAAACTTTTTGACTAAATGGGGACATCAAAAATTTAAAATGAAACACCCCAAGCTTCCACGGTACGCTTTCCTTTGAATAAAACAGTAGCGTGTGTTGTACGCAACTTCGAGTTCTAACACACCGTAACCAATCAAACTAGCTGTTATGAGTAGTAATAACTACTTTTTGAAGTTATATATATTTTATATTTTAAAATGGACTTCATTTTTGGATTCGGAATATCAAATTTAGCCTAAGGTGAAATTTTGGTACTTTTCGGATAACTTTTATATTTTGATCAATAGTGAAAATTACTAAATTTTAATTAAAAACAACTTTTTTAATCAAAATAATTAATAGTGATAAATTGTGAATTTGAGTGGTTTTAAAGTATATTTAGAATATATTTTTACCATTTAATATAATGTTGGTCATTGGACATAATTTTACAATTAAACCGAACATAAACAAGTGTCAATCTTTTGATAGGTATTATCTCTTAAAAACACGCTTTTTGTTTTGACAGCGGGAATTAATTTTAAATTAATTTCTGCCACTTCTGTGTTTTGAATTTAGAAAAATGGATTCCATATTTGGAATCAGGATTTTCAAATTGTGTAAATAGGTAACTTTTATTTTTAGACATTTTGAATAATTACTGTGGTAAATATTTTATTTACCATGGTTAAGGGTAAATCCGGTAAATAAGGGTCAAAAAATAATATTATAATAATACAAAATTACCCTAAAACGTGTCCTAACCTTATTGGTGGACACATACCCGACCATGATCATCCTTGGGTCAATTTGGGGACCCCTTGGAGCCACTTGTATGTGGTAGGGACACTTTATATTAATAAAGTTAAAATAAAAATAAAAATGGAATAAGCTTACATCTTTTAGAAGAACAATTTTTACATAGGGTTATACATGTTGGATTTTCGATTATAAATATTCATTAGAAAGATAAAAAGATTTACTACATAATGATATTTTATTTATAATTTTTAGACATCAAATAATTTAAATTATTAATTACACAATAATGATGCAATGTTTACCTCATTAATAAATCGTTTAAATAAATAAGATTATAATGATTAAAATATTATCTAAAACCTGTCCAATTATTATTGGTTGATGTTATTTAGAATATGAGTCATCTTATCTTCGACCTAAATGATTTTTGGACCATTATAAACCGAATATAATTATATTATAAAGTAATACTTTCACTCTTTCCTAAAGAGCCCCTCCTCTCCCTTATAAAAGGAGACCACTTCTACTCATTCCTCACACCTCTCAAGCCACTTGGCTCGTCCAAACTCTGCCCAACTACGCTCCCCACATCCCTCTACTCCTCCTTGAATATTCCCCTTAGGAAGAAAGCATTTAAAGAAGTCCTTTGGTTCCAACCAAAGTGAGTTACCTAAATTAAAGGTAACGATTTCTCTTAAATTATTTTCATTTATTTTGCTTCTCCAACCCCCAAACTCTTTTTATTTCTTTTCTTTTGTAACAACACCAGTATCCTCAATATACTAGGATGTTGTTATAAGAATTATTCAAACTACACATACACACAACTCCATCTAATGGATGATGAACATAATGTTTCTGTGGATGGCAAACTAACGCCTCACGAAACGATGATTGTTCAAATACATCTTACCGCCTCTCATGGTGGCCATTATGATGGAACTATAATTAAATATGATATTAATGATATATATTTTATATATAAGCTACTGTAATTCCATTTTATTTCATACCATTATTCGTTTCATGTTGTATATACATACGATAATTTCATTTGAGGAAGTGCGGACTACCGCCCCCTTAAAATGATATGACTCGTTCATACCACACATGGAACGTATAAAGGATGGTGTTAATGAACTTAAGTAACATATATAAAATATTATATTATACTGTAATATTAATATACCTAAGTATCATTTTGATTCAATTCTTTTAAAATAAAAATTAAATGGAAGTTGCGTTCGTGCGTACGTACTGACTACCGTCTCCACGAACGCGATGAGATTCATCCTCCATCGTATCCATTCAAGTATAATTATCATTTGATGATTTAAAAATGATGTTTAAGGACTTGATACCATTCTGGATTTGAATAATATACAACCTATCCTTTACAAACATGTCTTACGTAACAAAACATACAAAAGAAAACAAGTAAGTTAACACCCGAAACAACGATAATACTAAGATATTATTATCAAATCAATATTAAAAGATCATATATGATATCATATTAATATATATGATTCTTGTATAATTTAATAACAATTATTTCACCATTATACAGGAGGTTAACCTACCCCAACCAAGGAAAAGTACAAGGTAAGGGATTCTCTTATCTCACTTTCAATTCCGTGAGATTTCCATTGTTCGCTACTAAATTATTGAAAGTGGTGTATTGTGTACTTCCATTTGATATATATTATCATGATTCACTTTATATTCATTTTATTCTGTAAATAATTTGGTGGTTATTAACTTTTGGCCATGCGACTCAGTTGATTAACGTGGTAAGGGGTTTCTTGTCTCACTTTTAATTCCGTGAGAATTCCATTGATCACCACTTAATTATTGCATGTGGTGTATGTGTACTACCCATGATTGTATTCATTGTGTAATATACTTTATTTTATGGGTATTTACATCATCATGGTATGATCTTTCTTTCATGGGTGTTTGTTTCTTAAGTTACCTAATCAATAAGGGAATTTGAGATTTCAATTTCCACTCATTTGGCTTTACACATATTTCATTGATTATATTACTCCAAGATTATGTGTGGAATCGCTATTCATTTTATTATGTCTTAATTTCCACTCCCCTTTCTGTGGATATACTTTTGATACACATAATCACTCCATTGATAAATTCTCAAGTGATCGGTATGAACTTGATAAGAGTAATTTTAACTCAATCTCCATTTGTTGAGTTAAATATCCAATTCGTTGGTGTTGTTTCTACAAGAATATGTGTGAATATCCTTTGATTGTTTTACAATGAATATTCAATCATATTTAGTGTATTTATATTTTTCACACATAATTATGTCGTTGATTTATCCTTAACCTAAGGATACAGCCTTTATGAGAGATTTCATCTCAATTTACATTCAACTGAGACTTCTTTGTTGATATACACCAAATCACTTTTATGTGGTGTATATAATGTACTTTGACATAGTATATCATGAATCCCTTTATTCTCATGATATTACAAAGTTTGTATTACCTCAATTATTTGTATTCAAGTGTCTCTCTTTTGGTTAGAACCTCTAACCAAAATACCATTTTAAAATGTTTTAAAGACTTATTCTTCTATATCCTGCTCATTAATGTCCATGTTTTAAAAATGGTTTTAAGGATTTATTTATATGGACATTAAAGTTTTAAAATTAAAACTCCTTTTAAAAGTTTCAAAGTGGTATGGGACACTTTGATTCAAAAATCTATTTTTAAATGGCTTCTTGACAAATAGTGTGACTTTTAAATGTTTCAAGAAAAGGGGGATATTTCTCTCAAAAAGTTTAGATGATTATTTTCATCTATGTCAACATCCTTCATTATTATTGATTGTGGTTAATGTGATACAATACAATCTTCCATATTGTATCAAATGAGTTATATTTGACTGTGGATGTTCTATTTTTATACCATTCATGGTTTGTGGTTAAAGTATTGACATTTCGTATGCTAGTTTTAATACGAATGTTTATTTTATGCTTAAACCTATTCATATGAGGAATGCATTGGACTTAATAACTGACGGGTGGAGCCCGCTATAGATCCTCGATGCATCGGTAGGTCTCATGAGACAAACTAGTGTCTTGGCACAAGGCCTTGACAAAATCTTATTTGTAGTCTTGGCACGAGGCCTTGGCTATGTGGTTATGATAGTCTGGCATTATGCATTCCATCATTATGAAAGTGGTTATTGATATTTCATGTGATCATTCGACTAGTAGAATATCCATGTGAGTAAGTAAATGGCATTATTTCATTTTATTTATGCCATACCGTGTTGAAAGTTCAAGTTTCAAAGGCTTTTGTTTTAGTTATAAATTTCCTTAAGTGTTTATGATTATTTATGAAAGCATCTGCTATAATGTTATCCTTACTAAGCATCCGAGCTCACCCCTTTCAATGTTTTATTTTTTTTCCAGGATTATGAAGAAGTAATTTATGAATGACCTGCAGGGATAGTATGAGGGGATATGAAGACAAAATGTTTTTTTTATGATGTAATGTAAAAATTTATGGATGTATCTAGTTATTCCAAGGCTACTAAACTAATCGGTCTTTCGAGACTTGATCTTTCTCATGATCATGCCAATGTTATGTAATAATGCACCGACTCTGGGTAGCTGGGGTCGGGGCGTTACAATATTAAAACAATAAAAAACACTTTCAGTCATATTGTGGGAATCATGTATCTGATTAAGGTGAATCTGATTAATACATGTAAAAAATAACTTATAGAACATTTTCCTATTATATAAAAACAATCCAAATGAATTTTTATGATTATTAGAATTTTTGTTGTATTTTTTAGTAAAATTAATGTAAATTTAAAATAAAAATATGCACTTGGAATTATACCGGTCACACCGTACATTGAATTGAGGTGTAGATGATTCCCACATATACCAAATGAATTATGAATCATATTAATAAATTATCAAAACAATTTGAATGTGATTTCATAGTTTTGAGTATGCCACATGTTTTTCTTTACAAAAATGTCATTCTAAACTAAAAACACACATGTCGAGTCATACCGGTCACATCATGTGTTGTTTTGACATGAGACTGATTTCTAAACTTAAAAAATGAATTTTGAATAATTTTCCAAAAATTATAAATAAAATATGAGTTTGTTTTATTATTTTTTAGTGATTGAAACTTTTTTTACAACAATATAAATTTGAAACAGATAATGAAAACTTTGAGTCATATAGAAAACATCATGTATCGGTTTGAGGTTTGGATGGTTCAAAAATGTAAAAAATGATATAGA
The DNA here is from genome assembly GCA_963277665.1 of Viscum album. NCBI lineage: Eukaryota > Viridiplantae > Streptophyta > Magnoliopsida > Santalales > Viscaceae > Viscum > Viscum album. The sequence goes on from OY728125.1 coordinate 608,214,840, forward strand.
TCATTTTTTATAATGTATAAAATCAATCTAAATTAATTTCAAAGGTTTTAATTAGGTTAGTTTTCTTTTTTAGTAAAACTAATGTTATTTTTTAATTTGAATATTCACTTTGAGTCATACTGGTTAGATCATGTGTTTGATTGAGGTGAGGCTAATTCCTACACATCGAAAATGACCGATGGATCATTTTACTAAAGAATCAAAACAATATGAATGTGTTATCTCTTTTTTCGAGTCCATCACTTTTGTTTTTTTAATAAAATGTCATTGGAAACTAGTAAAACATAGTTTGATTCATATGGGTCACATCATATACCTTTTTGACGTGAGTTGGATTTCTATACACCACAAATGACATAAAAATAATTTTACAAAATGATTAAGACATTTTGAACATATTTTTTTGTTTTTAGTGAGTGATTTTTTGTAAAAATAAATGTCAATATTAAAATTATAATGGACATAGTGAGTCATATCAGGCATATCATGTATTAGACTAAGCTGTGATTGGTTTCTATACACCAAAAATGACTGAAGTATTTGTTTCATAATGTATCATGACAATATTAATTTTTATCTCAATTTTAATTATATTTGTAACACCCTGATATTTTATGAGTATTATATTTTTTTATGTATTATGTTATATGCAACATCAAATGAATCTTTCACTGCACACAATAGTAGCTTGGCTTGAATTACATGCAATCACCACCTTCCTCGATAGCATGTGTAGTACGCAATACCGAGTTTCACTAAACAATGATATATATTATTATAATATTATAAACTAGACTTTATAAATAGTATTAACTGAATTTTTAATTTTATAACATTAAAATTCATCTTACACATTTTCTAGAATGAGGTATGAAAACAAAATCAGTTTCTCTGATAAAAGAAGTATTTTTCAAAAAATGCGGTTTTACCGCCTTTTGATGGGGAACCAATTTTAAATCTAGTTTTTGACATGTTTATAAGTTCAATTTAAAAAAATAAAATTCTTCTTTGGAACCATGATATAAAAATTTACTTTGGATAAATTTTTCATATTCTTCTTGTAACTTTCATATTTTGAGGAATAGTAAAAATAGGGTATATTTTAATTTAAAACAACTTATTTCATTGCAATAATTTATATGGTTAAATTATAATATTGAATGGTTTTAAATTGTAAATATAATATATTATTACCATTTAATATAATTTATGTCATTAGCTTTAATTTTACATTGAATTCATAGGTAAAAACATTTCAATCTTTGGCAATGTTTTAACTTTTAAAACCTGTTTTCTTAACAACGAGATTAATTTTAAATTAATTACTGCATCTTCTGTGTTTTGAATTTTGAAAAATGGATTCCATATTTGGAATTATTGGGTCCAAATTATGTTAATAGGTTACTTTTAGTTTTTTGATATTATGAATAGTAACTACGGTAATGTTTATTTACTGTGATTAAAGGTAAATAGGGTAATTCAAGGTAAAAAGAATATTATAATAATTAAAAATTACCTTGACACTTGTCCTAACCTTATTGGATGAGTATCGGCCGACCATGGGCATCCTTGGATAAATTTTGGGACCCCATTGAGCCACTTGGTAGTGATAATGACAATTTGGATTAATTAGTTTAATGTAAATACAAAATTGGCCTTAACAGAAATCTTTTAGTAAATAATTTTTATAAGGGGTTATATAAATTATATTTTAAACTATAAATATTAATTATAAATATAAAAATATTTCCTACATGATGATATTTTTTAATTTTTAGACATCAAATAAATTAAATTATTTATGAAACAATAAGGATGCAGTATTTACATCATTAATAAATGATTTAAATAAATAAGATTATAATGATTAAAATATTTTCCAAAACATGTACAATTCTGATTGAATGATTCTATTTCGACCATTTTTCATCTTACTTTCATCTTTAATGATTTTTGAACCTTTTATAACCGAATAAATGTTTATAATAAATTAATATTTTCACACTTTCCAAAGGTTCCCCTCCCCTCCTTTATAAAAGGGAACCTCCTCCCTCTCCTCCTCACTCCACATTGAGCCTTCAAACTCGGCCAACCACTTCCAATTTATCTTCTCCACTTCCCTAGAAACATCCTAGAGGTCATGGTTTAATTAAAACAGCAATCTTAGTTCCATAAGAGGAGGTTTCAAAGAGGCGTGTTGAAGAAGAGGTAATATCTGTTTCCAATTCATTCAAAATTATTTCTTCTTAAAATTATTCTTATTTAGTTGTTTCATTATGAAGTAATAACATAATTATCAATCATATACAGATATGTTATTATAAATATGAAGAAAACCTATTTCACCTTCTATCCATCCTATATAAAATGAAATCACCGCATGTGCATACGTACGGAATACCGTCTCCACGTCGTGGTGTAGTCTGTTTTCCACAACCACCTTAATTGGATGGGTATAATGGTGTAAATAATAACTATATATGATTATTGTTAATTTATATTGATTATGAAATAGTATACATACACTTCAATAAAATTCCACGATCATGGGAATGATATCATCGCTCGTGCGTACGTACGGCCTACCGTCTCCACGATGTGATGCGACTCGTTCTACGTGATATTCATTGCATAATGGTTATATAAATTAATTAAATGAATAAATATGATATATATTACACTAATAATATTCTGGAAATGAGGTATCTATAACCTAAAATGAAGAATAATAATTTATTCGACAAAACACACATAAGAACATAAATCAATAAACACACGAATAACAAGTAGCAATGAAATATTACTAATAAGAAGCTATGAATATGAACATATATGATATCATAACAATGAGTATGATTCTGGAATAATTCACTAACATTATTTAAATCATTATACAGGAGGTTTGGACACGTACAAATCATATCAGACCTAAGGTAAGGGAAAATCTCTCAATCTCATTTTTATCCGAGATTGTTTATACTTCAGAAATTACTGGGGAATATTTATCATCCACATCCATGTTTCCTCAATATGTAATATTATTTCTATCCTACTAAAAAATTTTAATTCTAATTTTACACTTCAGTGAGTTTTTAGTAAAAGATATAAAAGGAATCTTTTGTCGTTTTTAGTAGGAGGTACTTTTTGACTTTTCCAGCCAAAGTATGAGAAGAATATTTTTTTAACTTATACAGAATGAATGGATTTTTAAAACATTATTTCCATGAAGCTTCCATTACAAGTTTTCAAGATTATTTTTAATCAAATTCTTTTAGTTTAAAATTGTATGGCATGTTAAGAAAGGAAAAATGTTTTTGAAGTAGAATGGATATTTTCCTCAAGAATGGAGTTCAAGTGTTTTATAAAAATTATTTTTCATCTAAGATAATATAGGTTTCTATATATATCCCTATTTTTTTTAAATTTATTTGATTGTGTTATGATGGAATTAATTTTATAATGTCCGTTTATCTTATATGGATCATGTTTTGATGGCATGGGGTTTAAGAATTCCATTTTTATTACATGGGTTGTGCTATGTTGTATGATTTTTTATTTTTTGGCACACATAAGAATGGATTCATTATGAGATGGGTGGGACCTATATCTCCCTCCAATGCATTGGGTGAAAATTAATATCTCATTAGATAGACATGGCTAGAACGACAAGTAAATTCGATTCAGTGTTACAGGACTGGAACGAGGAGTGAACTCGGTTCAGTAATGGACTTTGTCCTCTATGATAGTCTTGGAAATGAGTATTGAATAAAATGAAATCATTTTATATGATTATGAGTATATGCCACAAAGTTTCATGTTTTATGTTATTATTATTATGATTACATTTCACCACTATGATTCATCCCATGTTATGATATTATGATCTCTTTTGTAGGTTAAGATATTAAAAATGTTATGTTCTTATGAATATGATATGATTGATATTTCTTTTGTTTACCCTCACTGAGCATTTGAGATCACCCTTTTTTATGTTTTTTTTCCCCAGGTCAGGAAGAAGGGTATTAAGTAGGATATGCTGAATGGGAGTCTAGATATGTTGAAATAAATGGGAGACAACGTATATGATTTATGAACAAGTTGTTTATGTTTCCCAGTTTCTAAAGACACTATACCTATACGGTCCTTTCATGGTTTTGTTATATGTTGTAATAAGTGTGCATAAATTTTGATGTAATAACAATGTATGTAAAGTATGGGTCGTTATAGTTGGTATCAGAGGAAAGGTATAGTCCACCTTTGGAAAATAGGATGTGAAATCCCTAGTAAGAACCCTAAGGATATGTCTAAACATAGAACACAATATTAGTGTATTAGAAATGGCCATGAACAACCTATGATAATACCGTAAGTGTGAAATATTATTCTTGATTGTGTGGTTTTGTTATTATAATTAATGTTGCTCACACTATTCTTCTTGGTATTAATATATGGATAGAACCCAAAGGAACCCTGTTAATGCGGAATGTGATGGGAAATGCAATGATTGTCCCCAGGAGAAACAAAAATGTCATGGGAGATGGAATGCAAAATCTTGTATCCATGCCCACACAACATTCTCACGCTATGAACCATGCAGGACTTCCAAACGAGCAAAGGAAGAGGTAACATTATATTGAATCCTTCATGAGGCATCGTCCACCTTCATTCAGCGGGTCTTCTGATCCATTAGTGGCTGAACAATGGATTAGTACCACTAAAAATATATTTTCAGTTCTACAATGTTATGAGCATGATAAAGTCATCTTAGTAGTATATCATTTGGAAGGTGAAGCTGACCAATGGTGGAATCTTATTAAGAATACAAGGCAAAGGGATGAAATTGAGTCCTTGAAATGGGACGAGTTCAAGAACTTATTTTTAAATAAGTACTTCCATCGTATTATTCGAAAAAATATGGAGAAGGATTTTCTTAAACTAAAGCAAAAGGATGATGAATCGGTGGGTATCTACGAATAAAATTTTACAAGACTTTCAAGGTACGCTTCTTAGATTATTATCCAACCTGAGATTAAGGTCGATCGATTCTTTAGTGGCTTAAAACAAAGTCTTCGAAGGGAATTATCTATAAGGGACTTCAATAGCTATGAGGAAATTGTCCTATGTGCTCTCAAGGTTGAGATGGATATTGGAGTAACCCATCAGTCATATGGGTTTGATAAGAAGAGAGAAATGGAATTCAAAAGGAAATCTAAAGACCACACTGAAAAGAATATGAGTTTTCCTTTATGCTCAAATTGTGAAACGAAACATGGAGGGAGTTGTCTTAAAGGGACAAGAAATTGTATAGTGTGGAAAAGAAGGTCATCAGGCAATTTAATGTCGAAATAATGGGAAGAAGATGTCTAATGATGCGAAAAAAGAAAGGGATACCCAAAATGGACCTCCAAAACTTCAATGATTCAAGTGCAAGGAAATGGGGCATTATGATAATCATTGCCCTAATCCAAGGGTTGTTGATGATGACCAACTTCAACAAACACTTAAGGCCAAAGACAAAGGAATGTCACATGAAATTAATATCGGTGATGTGGAGTATGATAACGAAGTGGTGAAAGGTACACTTACCATCAACTCTAAAGTAGAAAATGTTTTATTTTATTCGGGATCCACCCACTCTTTTATTTCTGAAGAATTTTCTAAAGGTATCTCCATATTACCTCAACAATTAGATGTTTGGTAAGCTGTGACAACTCCTAATGGCACAACGGTCGCATCAAAAGTTTTCAATTCTTCTCCAATTGACGTTTGTGGGAAAGTGATTTTTACAAACCTTGTGATCCTTCCTATAGTGGAATTTGATGTGATTCTTAGCATGGATTGGATTTTTTCATACGGAGCTCATATCGATTTCCAAATAAGGGAAGTCACATTTCATATTCATGATCAATCTATGATCACCTATCAATGCAAGGATGAATATAACCTTCCATTGGAAATTTCTTCCACCTTATGGGTCATGATTCCAATAAATAAAGGTTATTTATCTCATATGGATGGAGAGAAACTCACGATTATGAATATGCCCATTTTATGGGAGTTTGATGATGTCTTTCAGGAGGAGTTTCCGGGTCTTCCACCAAATCAAGAAGCTTATTTTTCAATAGGACTCATACTAGATGTTATGCCTATTTCAAAGACACCTTATAAAATGGAACCAATTGAGTTTCATGAATTGAAGAAGAAACTCCAAGAGAATCTTGATAAGGTATTCATATGCCTTAGTGTGTCACCTTGGGGAGCACATGTTCTGTTTGTTAATAAGAAATATTGATCAATGTGACTCTGTATTGATTATAGAGAACTTAACAAGATCACTATGAATAAAAAATATCCTCTCACATGCATTGATGACTTATTTGATCAACTACGCGGAGATCAATACTTTTCCAAGATTGACCTTAATTGAGGGTATCATCAATTTAGGGTCAAAAGGTAGGAGATACCAAAGACAGCGTTTTGTACATGGTATGGACTCTATGAATTAATAGTGATGTCATTCAGTCTTACTAATGCCCCTGTTATCTTCATGGATCTAATGAATAGAGTCTTTAGAGATTATCTTGATCAGTTTGTGGTAGTCTTTATAGACAATATTCTTGTCTTTTAAAAGAGCAGGTAAGAACCAGAAGATCACATGAGAATTGTATTGAAGACCCCAAGAAAGGATAAGATTTATGCCAAATTTACCAAGTGATAATTTTGGCTTCAAAAATTTGCATTTTTGGGTACATAATCACAAAAGAGGGGATATATGTGGATCCAGCAAAAATAGAGGTTATCAAAAGATGGCCGAGACCAACAACAAGAACTGAGATCCGATGTTTTCTTGGTTTGGCTGGATATTATCAATGTTTTGTGAAATATTTTTCACGATTATCTAATCCACTCACCTGGTTGACTCGAAAAGGAGTTAAGTTCATGTGGAAGGAGGAGTGTGAAGAGAATTTCAAGGAGTTGAAAAGGAGGTTATCTATTGCACGTGTTCTCACACTGCCTTGTAGTGTAGAAAGGTTTGTGATCTACAATGATGCATCCAAGAAGGTGTTGGGTTGTGTTCTCATGCAAAATGATATGGTGAATGCTTATGCCTCATGATAGTTGAAAATTCATGAGTAAAATTACCCAACACTTGATTTGGAGTTAGTTTCGGTAATCTTTGCATTAATGATTTAGAGGCATTATCTTTTTGGTGAAAGGTGTGATATTTTTACTGATCATAAAAGTTTAAAGTATATTCTCACACCAAAGAAGCTGAATATGTGCCATAGAAGATGGTTGGAGATGATTAAGGATTATGACTTCTCAATTCATTATCAACATGTGAAAGCAAACAAGGTGGTAGACGCATTAAGTCGACAAGACCATGCTACATTATCCATGATCAGGATCACAAAAGAACCAATATTTATGTATTTACTAAGGATAGATCATGGAATTATAATGGAAGGGAAAAATATTATCTTTCTCAAATGGATGTTCAACCATCTATACATGTGAAGATTAAATAGGCACAAAAAGAATATTTTGAGTTACAAAAGAAGGTGAGAAATGTTCCTGAATTCAACCTTGATTGTGATGGGATAATAAGGTTAAGGAATCAGGTTTGTGTTCCTCCCATCCCAGAATTAAAGAAGGAGCTACTGTATGAGGCTGATAGTTCTTCATTCTCTATTTATCCTGGAATCAAAAAGATGTATAGGGACCTGAAAGAGTAATTCTGGTGGGATGACATGAAATGAGATGTTGCTGAATATGTCTCTCGATGCTTGGTTTTTCATCAAGTTAAAGTTGAGAGACAAAAGTCTAAAGGGATGTTACAACCATTACCCATACCAGAATGGTAATGGGAAAACATCACAATGGACTTTGTCACTCGACTTCCTAAAACATCCAAAGGCAATAATTCTATATGGGTTATAGTTGACCGTCTTATGATTTCGGCACACTTCATTACTATTAGGGAAGATTTCTCTCTGGATCATCTTGCCAGGATATATGTAAAGGAAGTTGTAAGATTGCATGGAGTGCCAATTTCAATTATATCTGATTGGGATCCAAGGTTCACCTCGAAGTTCTGGTGAAGTCTTCCGCAAACTCTAGATACAGAGTTGAGTTTCAGCACTGCTTATCATCCTCAAATAGACGGTCAGTCTGAGAGGACAATTCAAAATCTAGAATACATTTTAAGAGACTGCTCGATGGATTCCAAAGGTGGTTGGGATCACCACCTACCTTTGGTTAAATTTTCATATAATAATAGCTTTGACTCTAGTATTTAGATGGCTCGTTATGAAACTCTCTATGGAAAGAAATGCAGAACTACAACTTGCTGGGATGAAGTTTGGGAAAGAAAGCTATTAGGACCTGATCTTGTTGATGAGATGGCAGAAAAAGTCCAATCTATTCAACAACACAAAAGAGCAGCTCAGAGTCGACAAAAATTTTATGCCGACTTCCGAAGAAAAGACCTAGAGTTTGATGTGGGTGATAAAGTTTTCTTATGAATATATCCCTGGAAGAGAGTAATGAGATTTTGGAAGAAGGGAAAGCTGAACCCTAGGTTTATCGGTCCTTTCGAAATACTGGATCATGTTGGTAAGGTAGCTTACTGATTGGTGATTCCGACGAAACTCTCTCATGTTCCTGATGTGTTCCATGTATTTCTCCTGATAAAGTACATACCTAATCCTTCACATGTACTAAGCTCAGAAGTTGTACCGCCGGAGCATGATATTTCTTATGAAGTACAACCGATAGAGATTCTGGATCATAGAAAAAAAAAGTCTTACGGAACAAGACCACTCGCTTGGAGAATGTTTTATGGAGGAACCACCAATTAAAAGAAGCTACATGGGAGCTTGAGGATATGATGAGAGAGAGGTATCCTCAACTGTTCGTTATGAAGTGGCGAATTTTGAGGGCGAAATTCATTTTAAGGGGTGTAGAATGTAACACCCTGATATTTTATGAGAAGTGTATTTTTTTTATGTATTATGTTATACGCAACATCAAAGGAATCTTCCACTTCACACAACATTATCTTGGCTTGCATTACACGCAATCACGACCTTCCTCGATAGCGTGCGTAGTACGCAATACCGAGTTTCACTAAACAATGATATATATTATTATAATATTATAAACTGGCCATTATTAATAGTATTAATTGAATATTGAATTTTATTACATTATAATTCATCGTACACATTTTCTAGAATGAGGTATGAAAACAAAATCAGTTTTTCGGATAAAAGAAGTATTTTTAAAAAAATGCAGTTTTACCGCCTTTTGATGGCACACCCATTTTAAATATAGTTTTTGACAAGTCTATAAGTTAAATTTGACAAAATTGAATTCTTCTTTGGAACCAGGATATAATGATTTACTTTGGATAAAATTTTCATATTATTCTGGTAACTTTCATATTTTGATGAATAGTAAAAACACGCTATATTTTAATTAAAAACAACTTTTTTCATTTCAATAATTTATATGGTAAAATTATAACATTGAATATTTTTAAAGTATAAATAGAATATTTTTTTACCATTTAATATAATTTATTTCATTAAAATTAATTTTACATTGAAGTTATAAGTAAAAACATTTCAATCTTTGGCAATGTTTTATCTTTTAAAACTTGTCTTCTTAACAACGGGATTAATTTTTAATTAATTACTGCAACTTCTGTGTTTTGAATTTTGAAAAAGGGATTCCATATTTGGAATCCGTTGGTCCAAATTATGTTTATAGGTTAGTTTAATTTTTTTTTGATATTATGAATAGTAACTACGGTAATTTTTATTTATTGGGGTTAAAGGTAAATAGGGTATTTCAAGGTTAAAAGAATGTTATAATAATTCAAAATTACCTTGAAACTTGTCCTAAACTTATTGGATGAGTATTGGAAGACCATGGGCATCCTTGGGTCGATTTTGGGACCCCATTGAGCCACTTGGTAGTGATAATGAAAAATTGGATTAATTAATTTAATGTAAAGTCAAAATTGACATTAAAAAATCATTTAATAACTATTTTTTATAAGGGGTTATATAAATTATATTTTCGACTATAAATATTCATTGTAAATATAAAAATATTTCCTACATGTTGATATTTTATAATTTTTAGACATCAAATAAATTATATTATTTATGACACAATAATGATGCAGTATTTACCTCATTAATAAATGATCTAACAAATAAGATTATAATGATTAAAATATTTTCAAAAACATGTCCAATTCTGATTGGATGATTTTATTTCGACCATGAGTCATCTTATCTTCATCATTAATGATTTTTGGACCTTTTAAAACTGAAGACAAGTTTATAATAAAATAATATATTCACACTTTCCAAAGGTGCCCCTCCCCTTCCTTATAAAAGGGCACCTCCTCCCTCTCCTTATCACACCACTTTGAGCCTTCAATATCGGCCAAACCCTGCCAATTTACCTTCTCCACTTCCCTAGAAACATCCTAGAGTTCCTGGTCTAATTCAAAGACCAATTTTAGTGCCCTAAGAGGATGTTTCAAAGAGGCGTGTCGAAGAAGAGGTAATATCTGTTACCAATTCATTCAAATTTTTTCTTCTTCTAATACTTCTTCTTTAGTTGTATCATTATGAAGTAATAACATAATTATCACTCATATAATTCTATGTATTTATAAATATGAAACAACCCTATTTCACCTTCTATCCATCCTATGGAAAACAAAATCATCGCTCGTGCGTACGCACGTAATACCGTCTCCATGTCGTGGTGTAATATGTTTTCCACCACCACATTACTTGGATGGGTATAATGGTGTAAAGAATAACTATATATGATTATTTTAATGTGATATCAATTCTGAAATATTATACATACACTTCAATACAATTCCACGATCATGGGAACGATATCATCGCTCGTGCATGCATACGACCTACCATCTCCACGATGTGATGCGACTTGTTCTACATGATCTTCATTTCATAATGATTATATAAATGAATTGAATGAATAAATATGATATTTATTACACTAATGCCATTCTAGAAATGATGTATCTATAACCTGAAAAGATGAATAAGAATTTATTCGACAAAACACACATAAGAACATAAAGAAATAAACACCCAAAAAACAAGTAGCAATGAAATATTACTAATAAGATGCTAAGAATATGAACATATATGGTATCATAACAATGAGTATGATTCTAGAATAAGTCAATGACATTATTTAAATCATTATACATGAGGTTTGGACACGTACAAAGAATATCAGACCTAAGGTACGGGAAAATCCCACAATCTCATTTTTATCCGAGATTGTTTATACTTCAGAAATTACTACGGAATATTTATCATCCACATCCATGTTTCCTCAATATGTAATATTATATCTATCCTCTTATAGTTTTTTAAATCCTATTTTACCCTTTAGTGAGTTTTTAGTAAAATATATGAAAGGAATCTTTTGTCGTTTTTAGTACGAGGTACTTTTTGACTTTTCCGGATAAATTACGAGAAGAATGTTTTTTTAAACGTATACGGCATGAATGGATTTCTAGAACATTATTTCCATGAAGCTTCCTTTAAAAGTTTTAATTTTATTTTTAATCAACTTATTTTACTTTAAAATTGTATGACATGTTATGAAAGGAAAAATGTTTTTGAACTAGAAAGGATATTTTCCTCATGAATGGAGTTCAAGTGTTTTATCAAAATTATTTTCCAACTATGTTAATATAGGGTTCTGTTTCTATCCCTATTTTTTAAATTGATTTGATTAGGTTATGATGGAATTAATTTTATGATGTCATTTTATCTTATATGGATCATGTTTTGATGGCATGATTTTTAAGAATCCCATTTTTATTACATGGGTTATGCTATGATGTATGATTTTTGATTTTGTGGCACACCTAAGAATGGTTTCATTATGAGATGGGTGGGACCTATATCTCCCTCCAATGCATTAGGTAAAGATTTATATCTCATCAGATAGTCATTTCTGGAATGACAAGTTAATCTGGTTTAGTGATACAGGACTGGAATGAGGAGTGAACTCAGTTCAGTAATGGACTTTGTCCGCTATGATAGTCTTGGCAATGAGTCTTGACTAAAATGAAATGCTTTTCTATGATTATGTGTGTATTCCACAAAGTTTCATGTTTTATGTTATGATTATTGGGATTACATTTCACCACTGTGATTTATCCTATGTTATTATTTTATGATCACTTTTGCAGGTTAGGATATTGAAAATGTTATGTTCTTATGAATATGATATGATTGATATTTATTTTTTTACCCTTACTGATAATTTGAGCTCACCCTTTTGTATGTTTTCTTTTCCCCATGTCAGGAATAAGGGTATTAAGTAGGATATGAAAAAAGGGAGTCTAGATATGATGAAATAAATTGGACACAACGTAGATGATTTATGAACCAGTTGTTTATCTTTCCCAGTTTCTAAAGACATTATACCTATACAGTCCTTTCATGGTTTTGTTATATGTTTTAATAAGTGTGCTTAAATTTTGAAGTAATAACAATGTATGTAATGTATGGGTCGTTTAATATGATTGTTTTGAACTTGTCAAAAACATACTTTTTTGATTCATACTGGTGACACCATGTGTTTGATTGAGGTGTACATGATTGATTATATTATGTGTGATTTTTTTTCAACCATATTCCCCAAGTCAGAAAAGAATGAAATGTTTTATTTGGATGGATAATGAAATCCCATTATTTCTGAAACTCCCCATTCAAAACCACATGGCCTCTATTTTCTTTATTTTTTTTCAGATGATTGAAAGAAAAATATGACTTCCCAAAGTATATATTCAGAAAACATTAGGAAAAAATGATTATAAATTTTACATAAATATAATTATTGAAATGTTGAAATATTTACCTTAATATGTTATTGGAATTATCCTTTTCATTATAGTTGTATACATTGTTGACCTGTTTCCTTATGGTCATTAAAATAGTTTCATCCTCAAAGAACAATATTTTAATGAGAATGTGTATCTTCAAAAAAACCACCAAACTCGATAGAAAGAATAAAAAATTATAATAAAATAATTTTTTTGTTAGTAATACTATAATGAAATAAATTAAATTCAAATATGAAACAATTTATTAATAAAAATTTAATTTTTAAATGACACCACAAAATTCATGTCGTATAGGGTACACCATGTATTTTATTGAGGTATGGTTGATTCCACTGTGTCATTTTACCCTATAGTTATTTCAACACACTATTTCATCTAAAAAAATACATTTTGAGATCCCATTATGTTGAATACTTTAGAGAATAAAAATAAAATCGATTCATCATGAGTGAACCATCATTGTCAAGTGCATGTTCATGGTACAAGAGTGAATCTTCCTTGTTGATGAAGTCATTTATTCCTAGAAAACATTAACCAATAATCTAAACCACTGAGAACCCATTGATTAATCTAAAATAAAAATTTATAAATGAGTTTTTATGGAACATAATAAAATATATATTACCCTTTCACCATCATAGAGAGTACAAACTCTATGATAAAATATTTATCTTCTTTGATGGAAAAAATATCAGTGTTCTTGATTATGTATTTTTAGAAGACACCAATCTCCATTCCAAATTGTTACCACTATTTGATAGTATTAAACATCAGTATATCCCATTATTGCATCCAAATGATACTAAAATCTAGTTCATCCATTATGCATTATTGTATTCTGTTATAGATTAGTATACCCTTTTCAGTATTTTGTGTGAAGATAATGTCTAATATAACATCATAATTATTTGTTAATAAAAATGTGAATATCTGTATTCTAGTTTTTTTATTTAAAACAATGAATAATTTTTTATTAATGGGCTAGTGAACATGGAACATTTTAAATAATTAATGTGAACATGCATAATGAATGTTACTTCAATGTAATTAACATGAATTTTTTATATTATATCATGCATTTAATTGATTGTTAAATAGCTCAAATAATTTCACCACCCATCAAAGAAGAGAAATTTTATTTTTCTTATGTAAAACTCCATGATTTAGTTGATTAATGTTTCTATTTTTGTATTTTTTAGAGTATTTAGATCAAAATACTTTATTATTTTTTCAAAGGGGTCTTCGTTTGGATTTTTTGTGATTCAAGATTTCATTTGAGGTAGGTTTTTCATTTTTATTATTTCTTTACAAGGTAGTTTATTTTCATTTGATTTCATGTTTCCTGTTACTTCATCTTTCATTGATGACCATGATATCATAATACAGTTTATCTTAAAATTCTTATTTCATTCACTAGTTGGATTTGGTGGTTGATTACAAACATATTTAATCGAAACTTTTAGTTTGATGATATACATATTTAATGATCAGATTGGTGTCGTACGAATCTAAAGTGACTATTGGATCCACTACTAATAGTATTTATTTGATGGGTAGAAAAGACATAGGTAAGAAATTGCATATGTTTTTTTGTTCATTTTTTTATTTTTGAGGGCTTTATTTTACACTTCAATAATATTTGATAGTACTTGGAATGTGATAATAGAAATAATATCCTATAATAATCAGTTTAAAAAAATATTTAGTGTTTGTTTTGTTTCAAAATAATATGTCCTGCACTAAAATTCATATATAAAATCACATAAAAGTGGAGAAAAACATTTTTTGAATAATCTACCACGAACTCATGAATAATGGAACATATATTAACTAAAAAGTTTTTTTCACACTTTTAAATAATTTTTCTAAATCAAAACCATAATATGATACTAATTCTACTCAATTTATCAAAAAATTTATTGTTTGCGATCCAATGCTTCATATCCTCTTTCACATGGGTCTCCTCCTCGATCTCCACCTCTCCCACCTCATCCACCTCTTTCACTGAATTTGACTCTACCTCCGCCTCCATCACCACTTCCACCAATTCCTCCAATATTTCCCAAAAAAATATTTTTTGCAGGTCGGTGCTTCTAATAAAATTTGTTTCCTTCATTAAATGTATTCTAGATAAAGGATATAAAAACATAATCTATAATCATTGTAAAACTACTTCTTTACACCCCAAATATATTTCTATGGTCATACCCCATACAAGATCACAAACATATTAGGTAATCACCTAATTTTTTTTGGCAAAAATTCTGACAATATGTATACTTCCCACCCATATATAAACAAACTTACTTATACTTTTGAGTGTTAAGGTTGATGGAAATTTTTATGTACTTAGATGAAATAGAAAAACAAATGATTAATTAATATATTTAGTAAAATGTTAATTAACATGGGAAATTACCTTTTGGGGCATACTGGTTTATCATGAATTGTGATCTAACTCATAAATTGTCTACCATAATATCCATAATCATTTTCTTTATATTTTTTCAGACACTCTAGATTCATTAGAAAAAATAATAATAATTTTTTGAAATATTTTTTGATATTTAAATATTTCTAGATTTACCATAATCATTTTCCATTTTTTACAATCCACAAGCTTTATGTTTCTATTGACTGACACCATACCATGATTTATCCTATATTTAGAAACCATCCTATCATAACAAAATTCTTATTAAAACAGAGACTAAAACATATAATAAATGTTTATATATAAAATAATGTTTTTTTCAATTAAAAATCATAATAAACATCATGTGTGGTTTTTTTTGTTGGATATCCATGAATTGGATCCAAAAAATGAATATTTGGGGTATCCATATTGAATGTGAATTCCAACAAGTGCTAACTAAAAAATATGTACTGTAAAAAATTAAAAATATATTTTATGTGATTAAATTTTAGAGTTTTAATTATGAATTTTAGGAATCCAAAAGAGTATTTCATTTGATATTTTTCCTCAAACTCTTCTAGTATATCATCTATTTGCTTATCAATTTATTTCTTATCCAATTTATGTTTTTTTGTATAAAAGATAAAGGGACTAATGAATCCAAATCATACTTTGCACATTGTTTCCACTATAAAGTATTAATATAAATTCCCTTATAAATACTATTATTTATTAACTTTAATAAACAAGTCAACTCACTACTTGGATATAAATATTATGAAAATATACCTTATGTATGTATTCACAACTGAGAATCCTAACCATTAATTCTTTAGAATCTCATTTATATTCCCGAAACCAATTATTTCTATCATGCACATTCCATATTTTTATATATATAATTCAATAAATATTCTCATATTTAAATATGGTATTTGCATAAATTTGAAATGATAAAAAATGTTTCTCTATAACCAGTTAGGGGAAGATACTCCCAGAAAGCCATTTTGATTTCTCGTTTGAGTCACTAGGTTTTCTTGATTTGACCTTTTGTTTCTGTATAGCTTTATCCATCTATAATATTATACCACACATGAGTACTTTTTTCAACAACTATTATAGGTTTTTATATTCGATATTTTTTAAAATACATACCTCATCTATATTTATAAAATTATACAACCATGTTATAAATGTTCCAACAACACCATTGACCGTTGTAATATCGGAATCATCAAGTGGAATAAGAAACTCAACAGTTGGATCATGAGCAACATCAATTCCCCCTTTCATTTGATATTTTTGGAGTTATATCTAGTGTTTCTTATATCTCAAGATATTATACATTATACCCTTCAAAAAAGGTGGTGTGTTGGTGTTGAAGGATAAAAATCACATTCAACTATACTATACATAATTTTAGTAATATATTATTATCAGATGTTTCTAAATTGACATTTATGAGAAATATTAATGAAAAAATTTATTACCTTGAGTATAGTATGAGTTTTAGTGTAATGAATAGCCTCAAATATTGTGGGGTCATTTGGTTCATGTGGGGATCTTTGTTTCATCATTGGTTCTCTTTAAACGTTTTTCAAACATTGGTATGCCAAACCATACTGGATAGTAATATATTACATGGAATAAATTTATATTATAAATAATTTCACCATATTATATGTATCTTCATGTACTTTTATATTTTTTAAATAAGTTTTAGGAGATACTCTAAGAACTAATCCTTCAACATGACCATATTTTTCTGGTCTCATCAATGCTAATGAAAGTAGTTTTTATTTTGATATGGTCACTTCAGATTATTATGTATAAACCATAAAAAAATTGACATAAATAGATATATTTATGTAATATTATTATAAATCATAATTAATTACTATCATGTCATACTTTCTCATGTTTCCCATAATGATTTTTTTCCATCAACTAGTTCACCCTTTTTATTTATGTGAGCCTCCTTCCATAGAAAATAACATGGGAGGGATGCTTATTCTTGATTTTGATTCATCAATCTCTATATAAAAAAGAAAATATATTATTTCATATCATATAAACCTTTTAATTTTTATTTAAAATAAATAAAAAATTCTTCCCTAGTGATGCATACCCAAACATTGCTTTGCGATAGGTGTACATTGGTTTTGATGCACGCTCTTTATTTTCAGAACTCTTTATCTATATCATAAATTATACTTTTTTAATCAAATTGGACAAAATAAGTCATATAATATAACAAAATATTGAATTTAATGGAGCTAGAATTATATCTCATTTTTAATATTGATAAAATAAGGCAATTGTTTATTCTTTATAATGTGCACATAACTAATTGGTGGTTAGTGTTTAGTTTACCCTCAGCATCCAAAAGATTTAACTTGGTAAGAATAGTCTGGAATCTTCTATGGGTTTTTTCATTTCCCTTAAGGAAACATTTTTACATCATATTCTAAAATTACAAAAATCAATAAGGAATAATGAAAATCATGTCAAAGTTTCATTATATGTTTTTTTAGTAAAATAGAAAAGGTATATCATAATATTATTGCTCTATCATTCTAATGGGTTTACATCATTACAGGTTAAACATGGAACCACGAAACAGTATCAATAATCACATTCATCCTCATTGTAACCCCAACATAACTAATAAACATAGAATTTTTGGGGTGAATAGGTTAGTTGTGTTGATTCCAACCAACCTTAAATATTATAACCTTACTTCATTCCTTGATAACTTTACTCAACATTGTGACGTTTCGTTATTGTTTTTTTTCATCGACATGTGGTTGATCCTTTAATAATTTTGTAGTTTCATCATCAATAGTATTTTCTTCTATGGTTTTAGTGACATCATTATGGGAAAAATACAATGTCTATCTTAGTAATCAAACAATCATTTTTTCTTGAATAAATACAATGTAAACATGAAAACAATGATTTGAGAAGGGTAATATGCATGCTCTATTGAATACATTATGAACTGTTTAACTCCATAATTATAATCTTTTTTCAAATGATTAGTGTACATCCATTTTTAAGTAAATTTGCAATTGAATTTAAGAAAATAAATAATCACCTATGGTAGGTGTTATCCTCTGAACTCATCCAATGGTGATAGTTATAGTCCACTTTCACTCTCATTATCTTAATCTTTCAAATAGTTATTGTTTATTTTTTCCCATGAGAGTCATCCACCACCTCTATTGGACAAGAACATATGTTTCTTGAACTATTATGAGTGGTTGTCATCCCATACCAGGTACCAGTGATCATTTTGGATGACTAGTTCATATATTAGTTAAAGAAACAAAGAAGAGATGGGATTTGAGTCTCAGACAATTAAATACAAAAATAACTATTCAGAAGATTAATTGTGTTAGGTTGAAAGTTGTATCCTTAAAAACAATTAAATTACCACATCTTAATTTAAAATTTCAAATAATATCAAAAAATTTTAAAAGGTCTCTAACACAGCCCGGAGAACATTAACACAACCCCATTTGGTTTCGCCGACCGTAATCTATGTTACTAGTCATTTTCCCTCACCTGTATCTCAAATATAAGTTCTCTATATCTAATATGGATTATGTGTAGAGTGGGAATAAAAAAATAAACCTGTAAATACAAACCGGGACCCTAAAATATAAAATAATTCATATATTTGAGAATATTTTCAAAGTATATATAATAAAGATACACAAGTCTGTCAATTCATTATATATTATCTAGGACACCATGATAGACAAATGTAATGACTTAATTTCATACTAGTAAATTATAATAATCATACCATATGTTTTTACCATGTAAGTTCTATTGAATTCCAATCAATTCCCTAATACAAGGTTTAAAATTTAATTATAGGAATAGAAAACATTATTTATCTCCCTCTGGAAATAACCATATCACCAGTACCATGAGATTCATACTTAAACACCTAGCATGCAATACTACCCCTAATGGATAACCATCACATGTACTTATTGCATCCAAATCCTCAAATGTGTAAAACATATCCATTTTTATTAGTAATTGCATTTGAAATATGGGGAAGTATTTAAATAATTGGTTACCTTAGAAAAGAACCACACAATTGTATGTTACAAAAAATCATATATATTATAAAAATATAAAATTATTTTATAACATTAACCTTATTTTGTATCATTCATATGACCTTAAAAACTAATTTAAGAAACCTAAAAAATAATTATATTTATACATGCATTCACACACACACAATTAAAGTATAATATATTTCTATACACACAAAAATAGGTAAATAATATATATATATAGACATTGGGAATTTAGTTTCCATATTAAAATTTTCATTACAATTCTACCATTTATATTTCATGTTTTCTAATCGTATATGAAAATTATTATTGTATTTTATTAATATATATCATAGGATTATTCATATGAAATATCTTAACTAGGTTCTATATTTGGGGACATGGATTTAATTAAATTAGTCGATTTTTTGGCCAACATGATTCAATAACCCACTATACTTCTCCTTTTACATCTTTTTAATCTTTTTTATAGCTCCCATGATCTATTGATTGATATTCAAAATGGACTTATTCTAGATATCCTTGGGCCCTCCTAAGATGCATGGGATATTTGACATGACACATGTCTTGTTCTGGTTTGTCAATGCAATCACCACACCTCCATCTATTAGTGGAATTGAGTACCCTTTTTGGATATCCTTATTAAGAATAGTTTGATCATTCAGCTACCCCATTCTCACCATAATTCAGGTTTTTGATAAACCATAGTGATTTCTATATAGAAATTACTCATTAGAGATCAAAATCATTCCTTGTCACTACTTTCATTCACCATCTGAAATATACCTTTGTCTCGGATCCATTATGCTAATGGATTTCTCTTCCTAGTGCATGTTTCGGGTGGAGATCAATATCACATTTTCCATCCTAGAGCGTTAGTGTGCCATCTTCAAATTTGATGAAAAAAACCTCCACCACTGAAGCTTATGATTTATAAAACCATATTTTTGTATGATTATACTAATATAATTTGAATATTATATATATCCTATCAACATATATATATTTTTAACCATTTCTACTAAAAAATAAAATATTTAATACATATATAAAGAACTATAACTAATATGGTTTCATAAATATAAAATTCAATAATAGAATAATAAAACTTAAAAATACCATAAATATTTCTATTATAGTATGTGTAATACATAATAATTGATCAAGATTATATATAACCGATTTTTTCTCAAATTTAACATAATAAAAAACATTCACTATCATTAATCATGTTCAAAACAAATATTAATCCCTTATTAATGGAGTTATATAAGTAGTATTTTTTACTTAAATAATGATTAAGATATGTCACCGTTTAATAAACAATAAATTCTCTATTTTCAAAAAATAATCTAAAATAAACACATTATCTCTTACATTGACTATATTATCTAAATATTATGAAATTAATATAGATAAACATATCCTTAAAGAAAATATTGAACTAATTTTTATATTTAATGAGAAAAAATTTGTTACATATAATAAAAGAAAAAAACTAAAGACACATTTTTTCATAAAAAAAATTAAAACCAAGCTATTATTATTTTAAAAAAAATATTTTTTTCCATGTATAAAATAAAACCAAGCATATTTAAAAATAATCTAAATTTGTAACACCCAAAAATCTAAAGTACAAACCTTATATTTGATAGCATGCATGACACGCGAGACCAAGTGCATAAGGGAATACAATACCCTGATACATTAAAATATATTTAATATTTTAAATAGACTCGAAATATTATATATATTTAAGTGCATGCCGCATGGAGTTAATGGGTGATACATGTAAGAGAAACCTTATTCGATGGTTTGTGTTACATGTAAGATCCAATTTTTCTAAAAAATAATATATTATTAAAATATTACTATTTAATATAATAGGATATAAACTATCTATTGTGAATAGTAGTTAATAACATATTAAAATCTAGGTTTTAATTAAAATAGAAATGAATTCATTGGTTACAAATTATTTAGAAATGAATATGAAAACTAGTTTAATAAAAAGGAAAAAATTATAATTTTTATGCTCACAAAGTTGGTTTAACCTAATATATAAAATTAATTATAATTATTTTGTGATATTAATGGTATATATATATTATATATTCATGAAAAAAATTTATATTCATCAAATATGTTTTATTGGATTAAGATAAAAACAAACATAAATTTATGCATAAAATACTATATTTTTATTAAGGAAGTTTTACCAACTTCCTATAGGGATCCCATTTTAAATCCAATTTTGACCCATTTATATATTTAATATATCACAGTAGACATAATATTTTCAATATAAACATTAAAATTATCATAGAGTGATTTTTTGGTATTTTACTATGAAAATTCATTTTTTAATGAATAGTGAAAAATACTGAATTTTAGTTCAAAACTATTTTTTCATATAATTTATTTATAATGTTAAATTAAATATTAAATTCATTTTAATGTTTAATTATCTAATATATTTATCAATTAATCCAATTTATGTCATCGGAATCAATATCACATTGAAATTGACTATAAAAACATAGCAAACTTTTGAATGTTTTTAATCTAAATCCATGCATTTTCATTCGGTCTATGGGGTTAAATTTAAATTAATTTCTACAAAATATTTGATTGTAATATATAAATATGGATTTAATATTTGGAATAATTATAACTTGTAATTTTTAATAACGTCAACATAGTTTTTTACAAAAATAATTACATAATGTAATTAAAATTAATTATAACGGTTAACCTAAAATTTAGCTTCATAAGCGACTAAACCTAAATCCAAAGAAGCCAATTGACTTAGAAACTTGTCCAAAAGCCTTTGGATGGACATATTACGACCCTGTAATCCACTTTATTGATGTTTTACTATCATTTTAACCCGAATCGATATGAAAAACTAGTATGTAATTCTTTTGTGAAAAATATTACAAGAGTGTCACTCTTCCTCCCCTATAAAACAACCTCCTCCTCTAACACTTTTTCAAACCTATCATGCCACTTTGGATTTACCAATATCTTAAGACATATCCCCTCAAAACCCCTAACCTGATACTTGAAGCATCTAATTGGGTATAAATCCATCCAATGATGCATTGTGGTACAAAACAAAAGAAGTTATGCAATTAAGAGGTAACATCTTTCCATAAGCTATTTATTCATATTTCCATTTCCAACCCATAAAATATTCTCATTATATACCTGTATAAAAATATCAATATCCCCATTATACTAGTATGTTTTTATTCTAATGTTTTACCTACACATTCACACACTTCCATATAATGGGTAATGGATATATTGTTTCAGTTTACGACGAACTACTGTCTCACAAAACAATTATTCTTAATTTTTTCCATTACCACCTATCATGGGGGACATTATGATGTAAAAATTATTTATATATGTTATATATGATATTTATTATGTATTTATTCTTCATTAATTATTTTATAACACACACTGTTATACATTCCATTTTTATAAATATGATAACATCGTTTGGGGAAGTGTGGACTACCACTTCTTCAAAGCCATATGATTGATTCACACTATACATGGAATGTATAAAAGATTATTTTAATTAAAAATATGTGAGATAAAAAAATATTATATTCATGAAATAATTATATTTATATAAATATAATATATATATATATATCTTTTTATTTATTACTTTTTTCCACACACATAAAAAGTTATAACATCGTTCGTGGACGTGTAGACTACCATCTCCTCGATAATATGTTATTCTTTTACATCATGGAAATTATATATATAAGTATATATGTTAAAATAATATTGTATTTATTATATAGTTACCATTATATTGTGATATTATTATAATTTAATTCTTTCCATAATGATCATTGAGAAATGTGAACGTTACTCATGTGTATGTACAACCTATCGTCTCCATGATTGTAGAGTTGATTCATTTTTCATATCCATATTTAATTATTTGATTTAAAAGTATAATTGGTGTAAAAATATAGTAATTATTTCATTATTATTATTATATAGTGGTTATATAATGATCCATTTGTCCATAATCGAGCTACCAATGTTGTTTTTGACAAATAAATCGAATTTGGTCCATACACCCGACGTAAACATAATTTATTAATCATGCATATATTTAATGGTAATAAGTGAAATAAAATTAATTATAAAGATAAAAACCATTATCAATAATTAATATAATTAACATAATTTTATTATATAGGATGTTAGAGAATGGTCACCCTAAAAGGAAAAAAGATGTAAGGGATTCTTATCTTTCTTTTCTTTCTGAGAGGATACACCGAACACATCACTTACTTCATTCGTGTAGTGTATCTACTGACCCTTGTGATAAATAATATCATGAATCAGTTTTCTTCATGGTATAAAAAACGTTTTTACATGGTTATTATGATATAAATGTTTCAAGTGGTATGGAACACTTTGGGATGTTTAGATATTATTTTCCTCAAAATGGTTCTTAATGATTATTTTTAAAATATCACTTATTTTTTTAACTTTATCATGAAACAATAACATTATTGAAATAATTTTTTATTGTAAATGACCTTGAATATAAATATTCTCAAAAAACAAATATTATTATTCCCTAAACCATATATCATTTAACATAGGGTGTTCACTTTGATAGTTATTTGATTAACTAGGGAATAATTGAAAAGTTTGTATTTTATATTCATTACAGATATATTTTGATAATTAATAATGGTTATTAAATATATTTTGAATTATTTTTAAATTAAATATAAGAGTTGTGTATTTTTTAAATAAATTCCTATGGTTTGGGGACCATTTAATGCAATCCCCTTGATGCATCGGTTGTCTCATTAGAAAAATTATTTGGAAAAATCAGAATAGTTAAACTGTCTCTTGATAGTAAAGGTATCATGTGCCTGGAAAACATGACTTCTAATAATTAAGTATTTCCTTTCTTGATTATTCATTTATTATTTATCCATTATATTTTATGTTGACATATCAATGTATGTATTTCATTTTTATTTCAATGATTTAAATTAACCTGTTTTCAGTTTTTTGCCATTTCATATTAACATTTACTTATCAAGTAATTTTAATGAAATTTTTAATCATATTTTTATCATGAGAGATTAATTTATTTTAGTTGATTCGTTATTTATTTTGATTTACTTACCCTTATTGAGAATTTGAGCTCACCATTATTATGTTTCTGTTCCCAGATTATGAAGAGGAATCAATTGATTGAGATTCGAGGATGTAGTTTGTTTCATTTTATTATGCATCATGTTTTTATTTTCTCCTTCAAATGTATTATGGTATCAAGTCTGTAATCATGGTTCCCAATATAGATAATCTAATAAATCCTTCAGGATTTGATTCCTTTTAATCATGACAATGTAATAAAATAATTCATCGCCTCTTGGATTCTAAGGTCATGGCATTACATTTGTTATAAATTTATGTTTATATGATACCTTAGAATCAAGATTTAGAAAAACAAAGATTAGGGATCACAACCCTAAGATAGAAATTGGGTATTAGTATAGAATAAATTCATCGAATTTAAGAAATTTAGATATTATGTTTCTATTCCTAGAAATAAATCCATGTTAGGATACTAAAATTTGGTTTTTTTCGGGCATAGATGTACCTAGGAGTAATAACTCGAACAAGTTTTATCGGTCCTGCCTCAGTGTAACCCGATAAACAAAAATAGGTCTTACTGCACACCGGGTTTGACAATCTTGAGGGGTATTCTTATGATTGTTCACATTTTCTATACCTACCATTATGAAGGATTTGAAATTAAATATTTCCCTAAAGTAACCAATATTTATGATTCTAGGATTCATGATGGAATAATTTATGTCTTGTGTTATTCCATATTTGAACGTATACATTATTATTTTATGACCTATTAAAGTATATTATATTATTTAGAAATGTAACATGGAAGGAATAATAGTATCAATACATGTGTCCAATTTAGAGGATTCCCTACTGAGGATGTCAATATAGCTGGTATTAGGGCTGATCAAGTTATGGATATATTAAGGTTGCTTAGTCATGTGATGAAAAATAATTTTTCCCAAATTAGGAAACCAATTCCTTAGAGATAATCTCATATTTTGGATCACTTTATGCAACTGAGGCACCCATAATATAGTAGAATACTGAACCAATGGAAGATGAGAAATGGATTAAGTATTTGGAGAATATATTTATATGCTTGAGTTGCAATGAAAAGGAAAAGGATACACATGTGGTGTATTGTCTCCAATGTGATGTTGATTAGTATTTATCTTTGATCTAGAATACCATGGAGGAAGAAGAAATAAAACTCATGGAATATATAACTTTTAAGAAGATATTATTAAATAAATACTTCCCCTGTAGTCAAAAAATTGAGTTTAAGAGAAATTTCCTTAGCTAAAAGTACAATGAAAATAAATTATTTCTAAATAAGAGGATAACTTCACTAGGATATCTGTATATGATAAATATTATATATGTGACACTAAGTGAATGATTAACCACTTATTTTAAGGTCATAAGACAAATATACAAAGGGCACTAGTTTCTTGGACTTTTTCGTCATATGGATAAATATTTTTATGTACCATCAACATGAAGAAGTAATTATCAAAATCATATGTATTCAAAGGAAACCAAGAGAATAATAGGTCTTTTAAACATCATGAGAAATGGAATGTGATATATAAGAAGAAGTGAATGAAACAATTCTCACCTTGTGAGAACTGTGGGAAGAATCCATTTGAGAAATTCTTGAAGGGTATGGGAGTTTGTTTTAAGTGTGGAGGAAGGAGTAATCATATTAAAGACTATTAAGGGAAGAAAAAAAATATTAATATTCAGTGTTTCACCTATAAAGATATGGGGCACTATGAAAACAAATCCCCCAATAATCAAGAGACTATACCTCTGAATAAGATAACGGATCAAGGTCAAGCATATGTTATTGACATAATCAAAGAGGAATGATTAATGTGATTCTTTATTTGGGTCAAAGAGATATATTGTAATAGTATTTTTATTATTATGTTCACATTATATGATTTATGAAATATTTAAGGATTTTTCTGTAGTAATTCTTCATTATTGATTTAATATCATATGATAAATTGTTCAACGAAAAATTATTTATTAGAAATTTTAAATTTTCATAAAACACGTGATTTAGGGAAAGAAAACACATAATATGTTCCATATATTAAGATAATGATGAATAAATGAATGATTTGGATAATTATGTAATACCTTTGAATTGATTACTTATTTTTCAACAAATTGGTCTATTCTATCATTGGGGGAGTTTACAACACTTTTAGATTTATGGAATTTATCAAATAACATGTTTCCTAATTTATGAATAAAGAAGAATGCATTTTTCTAATAAGGTTTAATTATAATTTGAGTAATTAAAATATTTCAAGAGGATAGATAATGAATTTATTTAAATTTTTGGAATGTGATAATCTACAGCAGCTTCATGTTCATTAATGGATAATGATAAGTTCATTTTTGGAAATTCAATAAATTTTTTTTCTAAAGTGTTGAATCATAATATTTTGGAATGGTTAACCATTTATGAAATGGTTTATGTTTAACATTAGATAAGGTTTTATAGATAGATATATTACCTCACTATATGATAAATATTTTCTAAGACATGAAGTTTAATAGTTCAAGGCATGAGAAAAGGATTAGATTATACTTATATAAATATATCAATATAATATTTATATATATTGTTATAGATTGAAATAATTCCTCCACTCTATGAAAAATGATATTGAAACGAAATATTTTTTCCTACTATCATAATTTCTTATTATATCAATGGACTTTATCCAAACCTCTAGATTATTTTTTTTGGGTCTAAAATTTCATCTAAAAATGGTCTTTATACCTCTCAATTATGACTTTATTTTTAGATTTTTCTTCCATATCCATGTTTCTATTTCCCACCTATGTTCTCCTACTAGGGAACCCAGTTACATGATAATTTTACTTTCCTTTCTATCTTATTAATAAGATGTGATATTAACCATTTTATGATGTTGGTATTTCAATAATAGTTTATTTCCAATCCCTCTATTGCTGAGATGAATTTTAAATTGTGAGGACATAATTTACTTAAGGTGGGGAGAATGTAACACCCCGAAATTCTAATGTAAGATCCTTATATTTGATAACATGTTCGATACTCAACTCCAAGCATGTTAGAGAAGAAAATACCTTGATAATTTAAAATATATTTTCTACTTTAGAAATATTTCATATATTATATATATTTAAATTCATGGAACACTGAGTTAGTGTGTGTTGCATTCAATAAAAACATTCTTTGATGGATTACTTTACACTTAAGACTGAGTTTTACTGAACAAAAATATATTATTAAAATATAATTATTTAATATAGTTAGAAATATAATATTCATTATGAATATAATTATCAAACATATGAAAATTTGTGTTTCAAAAATGTATAAAATTAATTCATTTCGTAAAAATTAATTATAAATGAATATGAAAACTTATTGAATATAAAAGAAAATATTATTACTTTTATAACCACAAAGATATTTTTCCCTAAAAAAATAAAATTAATTAAAATTATTTTGTGATATTAATGTGTTTTATATATATAATTCAATAAAATATATTTTATATTAATCCAATATATTTTATTGGATTATGATAAAAACAAACCAATTTTTTGCAAAAAAATACTGTATTGTTAAGGTGTTTTTTCTGCCATTTAATGGAGAACCAATTTTTAATATAATTTTTAACCTTTTATAAATTTATTATGTCGAAATAAATTTCATATTAAGAAGATAAACATAAAAATTATCTTATGGTGATTTTTTAGTATTTTTCAATGAAGATTCATTTTTTAATTAATAGTAAAAATAGTAGATTTTAGTTCAAAACTATTTTTTATCGAATTTAATTAAAAATTATATTATAAATTGGTTTTAAAGTTTAATTAGATAATAGTTTTATCAATTAATCCAATTTAGTTCATTTTAATCAATTTTACTTCAAAAATTAATATAAAAATATAGCACACTTTTAATCATTTTTACTTTTAAAACCCGTATTGTTTTCCCTTCTACATGGTTAAATTTTAATAAATTTCTATCACATCTATGTTTGAAATTTGAAAAACTGTATTCCATATTTGGAATCAAATCAAAGATAATTTTTAATAATGTAAACTTAGTTTTTGTCCAAAATTATTAGTGAATGTAATTAAAATTAACTACAACGATTAAGGTAAAATTAAGCCTAATAAGGAACTAAAACATAATCTTAAGGGAACTAATGACTTATGAACATTAAACAAATACAGTTATCACTATATTTGTAACCTATCATCCATTTTATATAGTTTGTTCCATTATTGGATCCAATTAAAATATGAAAAATGTGTATGGATTTTCTTTGTGAAAATATTAAAGGAGTGTCACTCTTCCTCCACTATGAAAAAATCCATCTTATCCTCCCACATTGTCACACCTCTCAAGCCACATTTACTCAACAAATTTCTTCCCATATAACTCCTCAAAAACCATATCCTAATGATAGAATCATACCCTTGGTCAGAAATCCATCCAAGTATTCCTTTTGGTACAAACCAAATGAAGTCACCCGATTAAGAAGTAACATCTTTCCCCAAGTTATTTAATATTATTAATATTCTAAAACCTCTAATAAAATATAATTATCTACTAAAATATTTTAAAAATTATCCTAAATATAATAATTTGTTTTTATTTGATGTTTTCTACCTACACTTACACACACTTCTATCAAATGGGTAATGAAAATACTATTTCTATGTACAGTGAACTAATGCCTCATGAAATAATTGTTGTTAATTTTTTCTTTACCACCTCTCATGGTGGCCATTATGATGGAAAAATTATTTATATATTATTTTTATTATATTTATTAAGTATTTATTCTTATTTTTTTTATAACACATACCCTTATACATTCCATTTTGAATAAATACTATAACATCATTTGTGTAAATGTGGACTACAGCCACCTCAAAGAAATGTGATTTGGTCACATTTTATCTGGAATGTATAAAGGATGGTTTTATTTAAAAAATAGGTGACATAAACAAATGATACTAATGAAATAATTACCTTTCTATAAATAATATATATATATATCAGTTTTTTTAATTTTTCATACACACTTAAAATGTGATAACATCGTTCGTAGACGTGTGGACTACTACCACCTCGACCTGATGTGATTTCTTTTACAGAACAAGAATATTATATATACGTATAAATGATTAAATAATATATTATTTCTTGTATAATTATCAATATATATGGATATTATTCTACTTACCTTTTTTCCATAATGATCATTTGGACTAAAGACATTACCAATGCTTACGTATAACCTACCGTCTTCATGATTATAACGTTGATTCATTTCAAATAAAAATATGTCATTATTTGTTTTTAAATTATAATTTAAATATAAATATATTAATTATGTCATGATTATTATTCTTTATATTTAATATTATGTCCCCTTTGACCATTGTAGACCTAAAAAACTTGTTTTTTAAACATAAATAGAATTGGTCCAAAATAGCTGATGTAAATGTAATTTATTAAGAAGTTGTATATAACATGGAAATAAGTTAAAGAAAATTAATTATAAACACAAAAAGTTTCCCCAAGAAAGTATATAATTAATATAATTTTATTATATTGGGTGTTAAAAGATGTTTACTTTGAAATGAAACACATGGTTAGGGACTCTTATATTTCATTTATTTTCTTGAGGTTTATGTTGTATACACAACTAATTTCATTTCTTTAGTGTATCTACTGCAACTTTTGAAAAATTATGTCATGAATCAATTTTATTCATCATATGAAAACATTTCTTTCATTGTAATTTTTATTTAAATGTTTTATGTAGTTTGGGACACTTTGTGATGTTTAAAGATTATTTTACTCAAGAAGGTTCTTACTGATTATCTATGAAATCTCACTTCATTTTGTGATTGTTAACATTATCTTGAGACAATAAATTTATTGTAAGTATTTTTCATTGTAAATTACCCTGAATATCCATATTATCAAACAATGGATGTTATTACTTCCAAAACCATATAACATTTTACATATAGTGTTCACTTTCACAGTTATTTGATTTATTGGGGAATTGTTGAAAAATTTGTATATACTATTCAATAAGGATACATTTTGATAAGGAATGATTTTTATTCAATATATGTGGAATTATTTGGAAATGAAATACACGGGTTGGGGATCATTTAAGGTAATATAAATGGGTTGGGGACCAGTAAATGTAGTCCCCTCAATGCATCGGTAGTCTAATGAGATGAATTAGTTGGAAAAATCAGAATAGTTAAACTATCTCTTGGTAGTAAAGGTATCTCCTGCCTAGGAAACATGATGTTCGATAATTAAGAATTGAATTTTTTGAGAATCCAATTATTATTTATCCATGATATTGCGCATCAATATATCGATTGATTTATTTTATTTTATTTCATTGATTTAATGAAATGTGTTTTTAGTTTCTTTCCTTAATATATTGATATTTCCTTATCTAGTTATTTGAATGGAATGTATTGTCATATTTTTACATTTCCATTTTAATTTATTTATATTGATTCATTATTTCTTCTAATATAATTACACCTATTAAGCATTTCATCTCACCCTTATTATGTTTCTCTTCCCCAGGTTATGAAGAGGAATCATTGGATTGATATTCAAGGATTCTATTTCTTTCATTTTATTTTGTATCATGTTTTTAATTTCTCTTACTAATGTATTGTGGGTATCATGTATGTAATAGGGCTTTCTAAGACAGCTAAACTAAATGGTCCTTTGATATTTATTCCTTCTAACCGTACCTATGTATTAAAATAATGCACCGTCTCCAGGCTTCTGGTTTTGGGGTGATACAAAATGAAAGTTTAATTATAGCCTGTATCATATTACATTAATGTATATATAATTAACTAAACACAAGAGTTAATTTTTTATCACATTAATAAAAAATAGAAATATTTTAGAGAATACCAGGAAATAAAATAATAAAAGGTGGGAATCAATATTGTTCCAACCAAATTTTAATTAAAAACATTACATTAAATTGACATGAATATAGTATTAAAAATTGTATATAAATAAATATACATATCGATGTAGAATTATTTTGAAAAATATAAGGAACATGTGAAATAAAAATAACGGCTTCCAATAATAGTGGGGATTGAGGGAATTAGAACTCTTGTATCATTAACAGACATCACAATGAGACCTAAATCCATGGAAAATAAACATAGATATCTTTTTCCTTCGAACTAAATATAGCTTGTTCAAATCTATATATTGTTCTAAATTATTATTGGGGAAATTAAAATGAGTATTGTAAATACTATTGATCTATATATTAATTAGTTAATTGGATAATTATTATTAGTTTGAAATAGGAACATTTTTTGAAAAATGAAGCGGCAATTACCACAATAGATGTGATTCCACCCTTATCGATGCACAAAAATATTCAAAATCAAACATCCTTACATGATCTATAGAAGAAGATATCACTCTACAGGATGTTATGAAGACTATAATGATGGAATGATTGAGTGAAAAAACTATGGGAAGATCCATTACTGAAGGTTGAGATTAGAATAGAAAAATGTGGATGAATGAGGGAGACCCATCTAGACTAGAGTTCTAGGACAAGAGAATTTGGGTTCATCATGGTTGAGAATAGGGAAACAAAATTGTGGAACTCAAACAAATAGTCAATGACAGGGGAAAAGGATAAAATATTGTACCTTGTATTGTATTGTTGATTAGTCAGAGAGAACGTAGAGGAGGAGAACAAGTGGTGGGAGATATCCATGAGAACATGAGAATCACCACTAAATAAGTCGTTGTTTGGGTACATTTAAATAGTTTGGGGAAACTTTTATCAGGGCTTACAAAAAAGCACTGATGAAGATTTCTTTTTTCGGTGATTAATTGATAATCCCTGATAAAAGACATATTTATTAGTGCTAATGTTTTAACAATGAAAAAGATGCATTTTATGAGCACTTTTTTAGTGTTGATAAATTTATCAGTGGTTAAGAAGTGCTGATAAAAAGAACCTTTACCATCATAAAACATTTGTACTAATGAAGAATTTATAATTAAAATTATAAATAAAAAAATGTAGATATATTTTTATAATTATATCTTTATTAATTATAATTTTATTATTACTTAAATACATATTAATTTATTTATAATATAAAAAAAATTATATTTTCTAATTTACAATTATAAATATATAATTCGATAAATATATTTAATATTCATTTATATTTATATTTATATTTATTTAGTTATAATTATTAATATATTTATATCATTATATATATATACTTATAGTTATATATATAAAATAAATAAATATAAATATAAATATATTAAATGTATTTAAAATAATTTTATAATTATAAATATATTTATATCATTTTATATATTTATATAATTACATAATTATATAATAAATAAATATAAATATAGGAAATACATTCATTATTTAAATATATTTATTATAATTTTATAATTATTTAAATATATATTTATTTATTTATAAATATATCAATATTTTTTAAAAACAGAACATTTAATTATTTAAATCATTATATATTTTTATAATAATATATATAATAAATAAATATAAATATAATTATTGTAAATTAATTATTTAAAAAATATTACAATTTTATAAATATTTAAATATATATAATTATCTATTTATAATTATATAAATACTTTTAAAGAATAATATTTATTAATTAATAATAATTATAAAATTATAAATATAGTAAATATATATTGATAAAGAAATTTATTTTTAAATATTTAATTTCAAATATATTCTAAACATTATTAGTGAATATATAATCTTGAATTCAACTATTTTAAATATGAGTGAGATCGAATTTTTAAAAATGAGTTCAATTTAAATAAATTGGAAAAAATGGATATGTTTTATTTCTTAAATAATTATTATTAAAAAATATTCATTTATATTGAAGTAAATATTAATACATACTGAAAATACTAAAACATAGTAAATATATACATATAAATAAATGATCAAAGATGATTAAATTCAAAAAAATAACAAAAAGTATAAAAAATTAATAAATAATACGTAACTGTAATAATATTACAAATAAATAAATAAATTTGACAAATTAATAGTGTAATATATTAAAAGTATAATGTTATAATGAAATTCTAAAATAAAAAAGATTTGAATAAATTATATAAATACTAGGGGCATTTGTTTCAATATAAAATTTCATTAATTACTTTAATATTTGTATATGTATGTGATATATAAAAATATATTAATTATGTATATGTCTGTGAAATCAACGTTACAGTTGTTAAATATACGTAAAATTGAAAAACAAAGAATTATTAAAAATGAATAAGACATTAATATGTTTTTAATTATTACATATTCTATTCATTTTTAATATATTTATAATATATATATATATATATTATTTAATAATATTTATAAATAAATATATATATATATTAATCTTTTTTATTTTGGTTGATAATTTATTAATTAATAATTTTTTTAAATTCTTTTTTAATTTACTCATTTTTAAATTTTAAATTTTATAATTACATTTTTTTAAACTTTAAATTTATTATTTAATTATTAAAATTTATTCATTTTATATATTTATATTTGTTATATAATATTTATTAATATTTATAATCTATATATATTTATTTCAAATTTATTCATTTTTATCAATAATAATTTAACTAATAATATTTTAATAAATTTCATAATTTACACATTTTTATTTTTTATTTTCAATTATTTCATTTTTTTAATTTTAATATCTACATATTAAAAATATACCTCGCCCAAATAGTTGAGTCGAAGGAAAGTTCCAACCTTGAGGAAATTCCCATCGTGAGGGAACACAGAGATTTATTTCCCAAAGAGTTACCCGAAATTCCCCCGGATCGTGAGGTAGTGTTCTCGATTGAACTCATACCCAATGATACTCCTATCTCAATGTTTCCCTATAGGATGGCTCCTATCGAACAGGACGAGCTAATGAAGTAGCTGCAAGAGCATCTAGACAAGGGGTTCATACGCCCTAGTTCATCACCTGGGGGTACACCGGTGCTCTTTATGAAGAAGAAGGATAGAACAATGTGTCTCTGTATCGATTATTGGGATCTCAACAATATCACCATAAAGAACAGGTATCCTCTCACAAGGATTGATGACTTGATCGATTATTTAAGAGGTTATAAATACTTATCAAAGGTGGATCTTGTCTCTGGATATCATCAGGTAAAGGTGAAGAAGGAAGATATTCAGAAGACTGCCTTCCGAACAAGGTATGGGCACTATGAGTTTTTGGTGATGCCCATTGGACTTACTAATGCCCCTTCAATCTTAATGGATTTGATGAATAGAGTCTTTAGACATTTCCTCGACATATTTTTGGTAGTGTCTATTGATGATATTGACATCCACTCAAAGAGAAAGGAGGAACCTGAAGAACATCTAAGACTTGTGTTGGCGACATTGAGAACGGAGAAGTTGTATGCCGAGTTCTACAAGTGTTACTTTTGGATGAAGCAAGTCACGTTCTTGGGTCATGTGATCACAAGTGAGGGAATTTTTGTGGATACTTCAAAAACAAAGGTGATTGAGGAATGGCCCAGGCCCTCAAGTGTCACAGAAATCCGTAGTTTTCTTGGATTAGCTAGGTACTACCTATGTTTTTGAGAAACTTATCATGATTCTGAAGCCTGCTAACTAATTTAACAAGGAAAGGGGTAAAGTATTTCTGAATGGAATAATGTGAGGGAAGCTTGAAGGTGATAAAGAGAAGGCTGATCACTACACATGTACTCACACTATCAAATAGAGGAGAATTTTTTGTGATATACAGTGATGCTTCAAAGAAAGGCTTGGGTTGTGTACTCATACAAAATGAAAAGGTGATTATCTATGCCTCACAAAAGTTGAATATCCTTCAGAAGAACTTCCCGACGCATGATCTAGAGCTGGCAGCCGTGATTTTTTCCTTGAAAATATGGAGGCACTACCTTTATGGTTAGAAGTGTGACATATACACCGACCACAAGAGCCTAAAGAATATTTTCACACAAAAGGAGCTCAACCTGCATCAAAGGAGATGGTTAGAGCTAATCACGGATTATGATTGCTCTATTCACTATCATCCTGGAAAGGTGAACAAGTTAGGCGATACTCTAAGTAGAAAAGAACCTGCAACTCTATCCATGTTGCGGATTGAGAAAGACCCTATCTTCTTAGATATGAAAAGGATGGATTTGTAAATCATAAGGGTAGAGGATACATCCTACCTTGCCTAAATGGTTGTGAAACCATCCATCCAGGAGAAGATTATGGAAGCACAAAGGGATTATATGGAGATACAAAAGAGGGCTAATTTAGTAAAAGAAGGGAATTTGCATGATTTCCATATCGATAATGATTGTGTGATTCGGTTTGGAACGCAGCTTTGTGTACCTTCATCACTCGGGATAAAGAAGGAGCTATTGTACAATGCACATAGCTCAACATTATATATCCATCCTGGGATTACCAAGATGTTTCGTGATCTCTGAGAACACTTCTGGTGGGATAACATGAAGAAGGAGATTGCGAAATATATATCAAGGTGCTTGATATGTCATCAAGTTAAAGTTGAGCGACAAACGTCCATAGGAATGATGCAGTCATTGCCTATACCCATATGAAAATAGGAAAATGTTACTATGGGCATTGTCACGGGTCTCCCAAAGATGTAAAGGGAAATAATGTGATATGGGTTGTGGTTGACCGGCTCACCAAGACTGCCCATTTCATCACTATTCAGGAAGACCTCTCACTTGAACAACATGCAATGATATATGTGAAGGAAGTGTTAATACTGCACTGTGTTCCACTATCAATTGTCTCTGACCGTGATCCAAGGTTCACATCTAAATTCTCGAGGAGCCTTCAACATGGTTTGAGTACTGAATTAAATTTCAGCATGACCTATCACCCACAAACTGATGGGTAATCTGAAAGGACTATTCAGATGCTTGAAGATATGCTAAGAGCCTGCTCTCTTGAATTCAAAGAAGGTTGGATTAGCATCTCCCATTGGTTGACTTCTCATACAAAAATAGCTTCCATGTGAGTATACAGATGGATATATTAGAAGCTTTGTATGGAAAGCGATGTAAAACTCCAACCTGTTGGGATAAAGCTAGAGAAAGAAAGATACTTGGACTTGATATTGTTCAAGAGATGACAGAGAATGTTCAAGTCATCCAGGAACACATCAAAGATGCTCAAGGTCGACAAAAGAGCAATGATGACGATCGTCGTAGGGACTTGGAGTTCGACATTAGAGATAAATTCTTCTTTCGAATATCTCCATGGAAGAGAGTCATGTCATTCAGGAAGAAAGGGAAGCTAAACAAAAGGTATATTGGACCCTTTGAGATCATTGACCGCATAGGATCCGTGGCCCATCGTCTTGCACTTCCACCAAATATGGCTCAAGTTCGTGATGTGTTTCATGTATCACTACTGAGGAAGTACATACCAGACCCCTCACATTTACTAAACTCAGAGGTGGTGCATCGGGAAGATGATCTCTCCTATGAGGAGCATCCAGTAAAGATTATGGATCGGAGAGATAAGGTTCTACACTACAATAAAACCCATCTTGGTAATGTTTTGTGGAGGAACCATAAGTTTGAGGAAGAAACATGGGAACCAGAAGAGGCAATAAAGGAGAAATACCCTCACCTGTTTGTGAAAAGTGAAATTTCTGGGGCGAAATTTCTTATGGGGGGATGAATGTAATTACCCATAGTTTTCAATGGAAATTACCTTCTTATAATTATGTCATAAAATCACATGAAAACACAACAACTTGAACTACTAAGTGTTATATGACCTCTAAACATAATTTTTTCACTTATATGTTTTGAATTTCGAAATTCTGACATACACGGTTGTGTTCAAGATTTTTTTTGGAGTCTGATAAAACAAAAATAATATATGGTGAATAGTAACATACCCTTATGAATAGTAACATACACATATGAATAGTAAAATGACCCTTAGGAATATTAAATCATCCAACATAAGAGTAACCTTACCCATGAATAATTAAATAAAATTCATACATCATAGAAAGTGATAATTTGACTGTAGAAAAAAATTTCTTATTTTATAAGTCATAAATAAATAGTTATAGTTAATTATTTATTTTAAAAGAAAACTTATTTTCTCAAAATTATTTCATTAATTATCAAATCAATGTCTTATATTTTTTATATAATTTTCTTATACCCTACGTAATTTTTGAAAGTAATATAAAATCAGTTTTAATTTTAAAAACTGTTTTTTAAGTAAATTATGATTTTACTTAAATATTAAATTTATAATATTTAGAAAATTATTTTTGCAAAATGGACTTCATTTTTAGATTTTACGCGTCGAAAAATGGTTGGGGTAAAATTTTGGTATTTTTCTGAAATACTTGAAATTTTTATGAATAGTAGATTCAAATAATTCACAATAAATGCTAAATAGTGGATTAATTGAGTCATCGATGATGCTCTTCTGATGTAAGCCCACATGGTTCAGGATCACATGATAACATTACTATTCATGGTCATCCAAGACTCACTATTCCTTGTATTTTATGAAATTATTAAACTAATGAATTTTATATTAAGGAAACCCCTCTCCCTTTAACTGTAAAAGCCACCCTTCACACCCTCATTTACTCACACCTCTCAAGCTCCAAGCCATATATAAACTTTTCCCAAACACCTTACATTGCCCCAACCCCACATCCAAGATCTGATGGTCTCATCAAAAGACCATGCTTAGGCCCTTAAAAATTTTCTCAAGAGAAGGATTCAAGATGTAATTTCTCTCCCTCTTCTCCTTTAATTTCCTTTCATGTTCAAGTTTATTTCTTGATCTCTCCCCACCTATCTTACTATGAATTGTATTGTAACTACATTATTATAAATATACTGGAATTTTATGATTCTAATGGGATATTATATCATCCAAACCCCCCTTTCCCTCTTCCTTTTATTTTATTAAATAGAACGTTGTTCGTGAGGTGATAATTTTTCACCTTTAAGAATGACATGCTTTCTTCTTCCATTTCTACCTTCGGATCTGGT
Source organism: Viscum album (assembly GCA_963277665.1). NCBI lineage: Eukaryota > Viridiplantae > Streptophyta > Magnoliopsida > Santalales > Viscaceae > Viscum > Viscum album. Next base: position 608,253,614 of record OY728125.1, read on the forward strand.
CATGAAACCATTTTTATGTTTGAACTACAATTTTTTATATGTATTATCTTCTATTTAGTGTTTTGGAACAACCTTATGACCATATTACTTGTAATAAAATAAAACAAGTTCATTATTATCGAAAAATAGCTCAAATTAACCCAAACAATCATCTTTTAATTCATATCTAATGATTCATCCACAAGGATATAATATGATTCATTATAAGATCCTTCAAACTTCTGTAATATCATTAATAACATGTAATATCAGTTCTTTAGGTTTAACCATGTTCTACACAAACTTCAATTTAAGAATACAAGTGAACCACTCAAGAAAACCATCAAAACAAACATTCCCGAATAATATTTTTAACCTCTATAACTCATCCCAAGGAACAAAAAGTCACTTAATGAAACCATAATGAACCATATTATTGTAAAAAAGGTTCTGGATTTATAATTAATGAATATAATGTCATTATATATGACATTAAAGATAAGTAAGCATTCAGGTACAATGTAAGGGGGAATTCTCGAACCCAACTTTCATCCTTCGGGTTGTCCCTCTTTTACTCCATTCTTTTTTATATGGTTACTCCTTAAAGATAATTGTTTCATAACTGTCTTTCATTTTATAATATAATCAGGTTTTTCATGGGTTTTTATGTCATACAAAATGTTTTTCAAAAGAAATCTTCTTTTAAGAACACACTTTTTACTTCTCCCTCAAAGTGAACGGTTCTTGAAACATGTATGTTATTCCCTCTTTATTTTGGGAACCCAAAGTATATGAATGTGTTCTTATGAGATTAAACACATTAATTTTCATTGGTTATTTCTGTAAATTTTTTATAGGTGTTATATGTGGCAATCATGACAACGATAATGTTATGATCTGACGGGTGCACCCGGAATTATATAGCACAATATGAATGTTTCAAAGTGACGGGTGCGATCGGAATTATACAGCGCTCCAATGCATAGGGTAAAGTGATTAATCTCATGATTAAATGTGAAATTATGTGTGAAAAATATTCTATATTGGTTCACAAGTATGTGTGGTATTTAACCACTAAGACATGATGTTTCATTTTTATGCATTGCCACATTTCAAGTCTTATATGTATGATTCCTCTCATGTTCGTGATCATTTTCCAATGTTATGATTATGATAAACAATGATATATTGTACTTATATATCCTCTTGTTGGGATTCTATATCACCCATTTTTATGTATATCCTCAGGTGGCTACATGTACTAAGGAGAGGGCAAGTGACAATAATAAGCAGGATGAGAAGAAATTAAATAAATGTTTATGCTTGATGTTGTAATTCTTATGTATGGTCATAGATTTCCCAAGACACTAATCCTTTGGATCCTATACGTGTAATAGTATTATGTTTTTTATCATTGAAATTTTGTAATAGTAATTTATGAAAAGGTCAGGTCATTATAAAAGTCAAAAGAAAAAAGAAGTAGTTAACACCCAGAAAAGACAGGTTTACTCATGAATTATTAATAAAATAGGATTTGAAACATTATAATTGGATCATATATCAAATTATCCGCATGTAAATGAATCTAGTATATAATTATAATAAATTTAAATTTATTACAGTGGAGGTTAAATAAAATTTAAAGAAAGTTAAACTCAAGTTGATGGTTTAACATCTTAAATTCTCTTCTTTGGGTTATATGATAGGTTATGAAGCTAGTTTTTTATAATTTCTTTATAAATAACCTTATTAAGGTTATATCATTTATATAATTATGATCATAAATCTTATGTTTTCATTTTAATTTATTCTTTCATGGGGTATATGATTCAAATGTTAACAAAGTGGTAAGGGTTTAATGTTACAATATCATTGTTTAATAGGATTGTTTATGAATAAGTATTTTATGTTGAACTATTTTGGTATACCTCTCATGAAAATCATTAATTTTATTCTAATTTATACATATATATCATGTTTTTCATTCATTTCCCTAACATTATGTAATCATGATACAAAAATATTTATTAAACCCAAACCAACATTATTTGTCTCTTCGGTCAAAAATCATTTTTCCACCATATCCATGTTTTGTAAGATTATATTTCAAGAAGGTTTTTAATATTATTCCTTGGTTTTTTTAATATTTTTTTACTTGTTTTTAAATTTATAGAAAAGGATTAAAATTAAAATTCTTTTCATTTTCAAAACATGGTACTTTTTTTATTTTAAAAAAAGTGTGAAAGTAATGTATTATTTTAAATTATACGGTAAGAACATAATTTCATGCTATAATTATAGCATAATGATTTGAATCTTTAGTTAAATGTTACCAAAGGATCAATTCAAAGAAAATATTTTATTTAACATTTTTTAAAATTATGAATTACAAATAATTAATTTCAATGTGAAAAGTTTATTTTTCAAAATATATGATTTGGGGGATATTCTAATGGAATTTTTCATCTATGATGAAATAATTTGATGATACATTAACATTACTAGATATATGGTCCAATAATACCATCCATATTATTTATTTGTATGGTTTATTATTATCATTAAAATATTTTATGAAACCCATTACATTTCTAAAGGTTATGCTATGATGAATTGATTGAGTATTTATGAACTCCATTTCTTTTCCATGGGTTATTAGATAATGAAATGTTTGTGAAACCCATTAATTTTTCATAGGTTATGGTATGATGAATGTTTAACTACATTATGGAACACATTTATATTTGTTTCATCCAGTGATGGTTGGGACCTTAATTATATATCTCTCCAATGCATTGGGTAAAGATTGTTATCTTATTATATAGACATGAATGGAATGGGGAGTGAACCTAGTTTAGTTGGATACTTTGTCCAAAATGATAGTCTTGTGAGTGAGCCTTGAATAGTATGATATAATGGGGAGTAAACCTGGTCCAATATGGTAGTTTTATAAGGGATCCCTTGACTACTATGGAAATGATTTTCCATTCTTATGTGTTTGCCACAAACTTATGTCTTATACCAATATTATGTTTTCACTTCTCATGTTATTTTATTCCATTATGGATCCTATCATATGAACTTCCCTTTTTTATTCAATTATTTAACAATATTATATATGATATGCTAGGTATGTTTTTTAAATGTTAATATTTTATTCACATTCCCTTACACAAATGTTATTATTATGTGATCAACGGTATCTCCCTTGATTATACATACTAAGTATTTGAGCTCTTTATTTCTTAAGATAACCTCCCCTCACTTATAAAGGATGATTTAATCTATGTTATTTATGAATAGTGTGTAATTTATGAAGAACTTTATGGGAGAAGAAATATATCTCACTTGAACATTTTGTTTATGTATCCAAGTTTCCAAATGAACTAGACAAATTCAATTCTAGTGTAGAATGTTATGTTATGTAGTGAATATTTTTCTAATAAGATAGAATATTTATGTTTGTAAAGTATGCCTCACTATACATGGTATTATAGGAAGTTTTAGTGAACCATTTGATTCTTGAATGGGAAAACATTAGTGAATACCCTTAAGATAGTCCCTTGTATAAGGAAATGCACTACGTTATGGTTTATAAAAGAAATTTATTTTCAAATAAAAAATCACCATCCTAGATAATACACAAGGAAGTGGTTTTTTGATAAATATATCTATGGGTAATAACCCCAAAAATAATTTTTCAAGTTTATATTGCTCATAAATATGATGCATGAAATGTTTTCCCATACCGCACAGCTAGTTTGACATTTACGGGCTGCAAAATTGGGTTAATTCACATTTAAGTTTTTAACCATCATGAATCATTTAAATAGATTCTAATTATTGATGACCTAGTTTTGACATAATTTTTCAATGTTTGAAAATAATTTGTTATGATTTTGGCATCCTATGAAATAATTTTCCTGATTTGACACTATCATTAACGATTCTTGATGGTCATGAAAACCTGTTTGTTTTTGTATGTGATGAATGATATAATAATGAAGTTGATGTGGTAATGGGTATTCTCAAATATTGAAGTACCCTATTTGATTTTAGTTATATAAATTCATGTATTTGTAAAAACAATTTAAGAAATTTTATTTCTTATACTAAGTAATTAGATATTTAATTAGAAGTAAAAACTTTTAGTGGTATGATGTTCATATCTCATGTGTTTAATTATTCTCTGGTTTATTATTGTGTGAATTTTATTCATGTTAATCACATTATTCATTATCTAGATAAATTTGATGTCATTTTGGGAATATATTGGAATTATTTACATAAACTCCACTTCAATTGTTGAGGAAGGGATTTCATGCATTATATTCTAAGACAAAATATGATAAACTATCAATAAGATGATAAATATAAACTTCAAATGGAAATTGTATCAATTGTATGGGATTTTAATAATATTAAAAAAGTGAGTTTAGTTTAAGAGAAACTACACATCAAATAAATTCTTATTTTATGAGTGTTTAATGATGAATATCTATAATAGTGTCATATTCATCCCCTAATAGAGAATTTGAGATTTCAATAGAACTCATACATGGTTTTAAACCTGTTTAAAATAATCAAAATAAAATGACCCATATTGAGTTCCATGAATGAAGAAAAAAACTCTAGGATAATCATTAAAATTTATTCATTTATCCATTTGTGTCTCTTTGGGGTGAACTTATTTTTTGTATAATGAAATATGTGTTAATGTAAATATTCATATATTTCTAGTAACTGAAGAACATCAAAATAAAGAATAAGTAACCTCTACCATTTATTTTGTATTAGATTAATTACTAAAAATAAGATAAATAACATTACATGTTTGATCATTGATCTTCATAATGACAGTCAAGGGTCAAAAATGAAGACATACAAAAGAGTGCCTTTCTTATTTGGTGTAAACAATATAAAATTATAGTGATTCCATTTTTTCTAACTAACTCCCCTCTATCAATATAGATTTAATGAGTAGAGTATTCTCCTTGATCAATTTTTGGTAATATTTATAGATGATATTATTATATTTCCAAAGAGAAAGTAAGAGCATAAAGATTATTGATATATAGCGATGAATCAAGTAAGGTACTGAGATGTTTCTAAATATATAATGATTTGCAGATAGCTTATTCCACTACAACAAAAGAGGCCTTTTACAATGATAGAATATAACTTCATGGTTCTGAAAAATAATGACTACCAGAGCAGGGTTAAAATCACTAGGAATTTACTAGTGCTGTAAAATAGATGATAAATGTGTCCTTTATCGCTGCTAAAAATCATTAATAAAGCACCCCTTTATCAGTGCTTTTAAATGTTATGATAAAAGACACTATTTATCATATATTTTATTTAACGCTGATAAAGGGGTATACTTCGGTGTGTCGTTACAGTACACAAAAACAAGAGAAATAGATAATAATGTAGATTATTGTAATATCACACTATAACACCAAAAACAACACCATAAAATAAAAAAGACACAAACCAATAAAATATTTAAAAGAAATAAAATTTAAAACAAAAATACAATGAAAACACTATTATAGGGAAAAGAATGCACCTATATAAAAGGTAAACCATATCTTCTCAAGAAAAATAACACACTAATATAATATACCAATTATTAAATTATTAAAAAATAATTAAATAAATAAAATATAAATTGTTATTTTTAAACTAAATAGTGAGTCTAGAAACATTGTTTATTAGATCGAGTTGTAGTTGATTGTTACACACCACACCATTTATTATTCATATTTAATAATTATATCTATGAAAAATAACTAAAAAATTATAAGATAAAAATTATAAAGAAATTAATTAAGTAATGTAAGATATAATTATGGTAAAACAATCTAGGATCATTTTCTCTGTTTTGGCGATACAATGCACATTTAAAACTAACATGATACTTAATATTGAAAATATGCACTTTGTGTCATATTGATCACACCATGCATCAGATTGAGGTACATCTAATTCATACATATCCCAAATGACATATGGGTCATTTTCTTAATGTATCGAAACAATCATAAATTTTTTTCCTTTGTTTTGAGTACATCACTTCGGTTTTCTACAAAAATGTAATTTTAAACTAGAATCATAGAATTTGACCCATATAGATCACATCATATGTAGGATTGATGTGGTACTTATTTATATACATAAATAATTAATTAAATAATTATTTTCAAAAATTATCAACACAATCTATGTGGGTTTTATCTGTTTTCAGTGAGTGATACCTTTTGAACTAAAATGACAATTTTAAACCAATAACAAACACTTGGAGTCATATTGTGGGAATCATGTATCTGATTAAGGAGAATCTCATTAATACATGTAAAAAATAACAAATAGATCATTTTTCTATTTTATAAAAACAATCAAAATGAATTTTCATTATTATTAGAATTTTAGTTGTAATTTTTTACTAAAATTAATGTCAATTTAAAATAAAAAGATGCACTTTGAATTATACCAGTCACACCGTACATTGAATTGAGGTGTAGATTATTCCCACATATACCAAATGAATTATGAATCATATTCATAAATTATCAAAAACAATTGAATGTGATTTATTAGTTTTGAGTATGCCACAAGTTTTTCTTTACAAAAATGTCATTCTAAATGATAAACACACACGTTGAGTCGTACCGGTCACATCTTGTGTGGTTTTGACATGAGACTAATTTTTAAACATAAAAAATAAATTATGAATCATTTTCCAAAATTATAAATACAATATGAGTTTGTTTTATTATTTTTTAGTCATTTAAACTCTTTGTACAACAATATAAATTTGAAATAGATAGTGGAATCTTTGATTCATATAGAAAACATCATGTATCAGTTTGAGGTTTGGATGGTTCAAAAATGTAAAAAATGATATAGATAATTTTTTATAATGTATCAAATCAATCTAAATTCATTTTAGAGGTTTAAATTTGGTTATTTTCTTATTTTAGTAAAACTAATTTTATTTTTAAATTAGAATATTCACTTTGAGTCATACTGGTCAGATAATGTGTTTGATTAAGGTGTGGCTGATTCCTACACATCGAAAATGACTAATGGATCATTTTACTAAAGTATCAAAACAACATGAATGTGTTATCTCTTTTTTCGAGTCCATCACTTTTGTTATTTCAATAAAATGTAATTTGGAAACTAGTAAAACACAGCTTGATTCATATGGGTCACATCATATACCTTTTTGACGTGAGTTGGATTCCTATACACCATAAATGACATAAGAATAATTTTACATAATGACTAAGACATTTTGCACAAATTTTTTTTAGTGTGTGATGTTTTGTTAACATAAATGTAGATAATAAAATGATAATGGACATATTGAGTCATATCATGCATATCATGTATTAGACTAAGGTGTGATTGGTTTCTACACCCCAAAAATTACTGAAGTATTTTTTCCATAATGTATCAAAACAATATTAATATTTTATCTCAATTTTAATTATATGTGTAACACCATGATATTTTATGAGAAGTATATTTTTTTATGTATTATGTTATATGCAACATCAAAGGAATATTTCACTGCACACAACAGTAGCTTGGCTTTCATTACTCACAATCGTGACCTTCCTCGATAGCGTGTGTAGTACGCAATATCGAGTTTCACTAAACAATGATATATATTATTATAATATTATAAACTAGACTTTATAAATAGTATTAACTGAATTTTTAATTTAATAACATTATAATTCATCTTACACATTTTCTAGAATGAGGTATGAAAACAAAATCAGTTTTTCTGATAAAAGAAGTATTTTTCAAAAAATGTTGTTTTATCGCCTTTTGATGGCTCACCCATTTTAAATCTAGTTTTTGACATGTTTATAAGTTCAATTTTACAAAATAAAATTATTCTTTGGAAGTAGGATAAAAAAAATTTACATTGGATAAATTTTTCATATTCTTATGGTAACTTTCTTTTTTTAATGAATAGTAAAAACACAATATATTTTAATTTAAAACAAATTTTTTCATTGAAATAATTTATATGGTTAAATTATAATATTGAATGGTTTTAAAGTATAAATAGAATATATTTTTACCATTTAATATAATTTATGTCATTAGCATTAGTTTTACATTGAATTCATAGGTAAAAACATTTCAATATTTGGCAATGTTTTAACTTTTAAAACCTGTTTTCTTAACAACGGGATTAATTGTAAATTAATTACTGCAACTTCTGTGTTTTGAATTTTGAAAAATGGATTCCATATTTGGAATTAGTGGGTCCAAATTATGTAAATATGTTACTTTTAGTTTTTTGATATTATGAATAGTAACTACGGTAATTTTTATTTACTGAGATTAAAGATAAATAGGGTAATTCAAGGTAAAAAGAATATAATAATAATTCACAATTAACCTGACACTTGTCCTAACCTTATTGGATGAGTAGCGGCCGACCATGGGCATCCTTGGGGAAATTTTGGGACCACATTGAGCCACTTGGTTGTGATAATGACAATTTGGATTAATTAATTTAATGTAATGGAAAATTTGACATTAACAAAAATCTTTTCGTAAATAATTTTTATAATGGGTTATATAAATTATATTTGAAACTATAAATATTCATTAGAAATCAAAAAATATTTCCTACATGATGATATTTTATAATTTTTAGACATCAAATAAATTAAATTATTTATGAAACAATAATGATATAGTATTTACCTCATTAATAAATGATTTAAATAAATAAGATTATAATGATTAAAATATTTTCCAAAACATGTCCAATTCTGATTGAATGATTTTATTTCGATCATGAGGCATCTTATCTTCATCTTTAATTATTTTTGGAACTTTTAAAACCGATATTATGTTTATAATAAAATAATATTTTCACACTTTCCAAAGGTGCCCCTCTGCTTCTTTATAAAAGGGAACTTCCTCCCTCTCATCCTCACACCACATTGAGCCATAAAAATCGTCCAACCCCGGCCAATTTAACTTCTACACCTCCCTAGAAACATCCTAGAGGTCCTGGTTTACTTAAAAGACCAATCTTAGTTCCAGAAGAGGAGGTTTCAAAGAGGCGTGTCGAAGAAGAGGTAATATCTGTTACCAATTCATTCAAATTTATTTCTTCTGTGAATTCTTCTTATTTAGTTGTTTCAATATGAAGTAATAACACTAGTATCACTCATATACAGATATGTTATTATAAATATGAAACAACCCTATTTCACCTTCTATGCATCCTACAGAAAATGAAATCACAGCGCGTGCATACGTACGAAATACCGTCTCCATGTCATGGTGTAATCTGTTTTCCACCACCACCTTAATTGGATGGTTATATTGGTGTAAATAATATCTATATACAATTATTTTAAAGGGATATTGATTCTTAAATAGTATACATACACTTCAATACAATTCCACGATCATGGGAATGATATCATCCCTCGTGCGTTCGTACGACCTACCGTCTCCACGATGTGATGCAACTCGTTCTGCATGATATTCATTGCATAATGATTATATAAATTAATTGAATGAATAAATATGATATATATTACACTAATAAAATTCTGTAAATGAGGTATCATAACCTAAAAAGAAGAATAAGAATTTATTCGACAAAACACACATTATAACATAAATCAAAAAACACCCAAATAACAAGTACCGATGAAATATTACTAATTAGAAGCTAAGAATATGAACATATATGATATCATAACAATGAGTATGATTCTGGAATAATTCAATGACATTATTTAAATCATTATATAGGAGGTTTGGACATGTACAAAGCATATCGAACCTAAGGTAAGGTAAAATCTCGCAATCTCATCTTTATCCGAGATTGTTTATACTTCAAAAATTACTGGGGAATATTTATCATCCGCATCCATGTTTCCTAAATATGTAATATTATTTCTATCCTCCTATAATTTTTTAAATCCAATTTTACCCTTCAGTGAGTTTTTAGTAAAATATTTGAAAGCAATATTCTGTCGTTTTTAGTACGAGGTACTTTTTGACTTTTCTGGCCAAAGTACGAGAAGAATGTTTTTTAACTTATACGGCATGAATGGATTTTTAGAACATTATTTACATGAATATTGATTTACAAGTTTTTAAGTTTATTTTTAATCAACTTCATTTAGTTTAAAAATGTCTGACATGTTAAGAAAGGAAAAATATTTTTGAAGTGGAAAGGATATTTTCCCAAAGAATGGAGTTCAATTGTTTTATAAAAATTACTTTCCATCTAAGATAATATAGGTTTATGTTTCTATCCATATTTTTTACATTTATTTGATTTTTTTATGATGGAATTAATTTTATGATTTCCTTTTATCTTATATGGATCATGTTGTGATGGCATGATGTTTAAGAAACCCATTTTTATTACATGGGTTATGCTATGATGTATGATTTTTGATTTTGTGGCACACATAATAATGGTTTCATTATGATATGGGAGGGACCTATATCTACCTCCAATTCATTGGGTAAATATTTATATCTCATGAGATAGACATGGCTAGAACGACAAGTAAATTTGGTTCAGTGATACAGGACTGGAACGAGGAGTGAACTCGGTTCAGTAATGGACTTTGTCCACTATGATAGTCTTGGAAATGAGTATTGACTAAAATGAAATGATTTTCTTTGATTATGTGTATATTCCACAAAGTTTCATGTTTTATGTCATGATTATTGGGATTACATTTCACCACTATGACTTATTCCATGTTATGATATTATGATATCTTTTGCATGTTAAGATATTCAAAATGTTATGTTCTTATGAATATGATATGATTGATATTTCTATTGATTACCCTTACTGATCATTTGAGATCACCCTTTTTTATGTTTTCTTTTCCCCATTTCAGGAAGAATGGTATTATGTAGGATATGCCAAATGGGAGTCTAGATATGATGAAATAAATGGGAGACAACGTAGATGATTTATGAACAAGTTGTTTATGTTTCCCAGTTTCTAAAGACGCTATACCTATAGGGTCTTTTTTAGGGTTTTGTAATATGTTGTAATAAGTGTGATTAAATATTTAAGTAATAACAATGCATGTAAATTATGGGTCGTTATAGTTGGTATCATAGGAAAGTTATAGTCAACCTTTGGAAACTAGGATGTGAAATCCCTAGTAAGAAACCTAAGGATAAGTCTAAGCATAGAACACAATATTAGTGTATTAGAAATGGACCTGAACAACCTATGATAAGACCTTAAGTGTGAAATATTATTCTTGATTATGTGGTTTTCCTATTATAATTAGTGTTGATCACACTATTCTTCTTGGTTTTAGTCTATGGATGGAACCCAAAGGAACCCTGTTAATGTGGAATGTGACGGGAAACGCAATGATTATCCCCCTGAGCAACAAAATGTTATGGGAGCTAGAATTCAAAATATTGTAGCCATGCTCACACAACATTCTCACGCTATGAACCATGCAGGACTTCCAAACGAGCAAAGGAAGGAGCAACATTCTGTTGAATCCTTCATGAGGCAGCGTCGACCTTCATTCAGCGGGTCTTCTAATCAATTAGTGGCTGAACAATGGATTAGTACCACTAAAAAGATATATTCAGTTCTACAATGTTATGAACATGATAAATTCATCTTAGTAGCATATCATTTGGAAGGTGAAGCTGTTAAATGGTGGAATATTATTAAGAATACGAGGAAAATGGATGAAATTGAGTCCATGGAAGGGAATGAGTTCAAGAACTTATTTTGAAATAAGTACTTCCCTCGCATTTTTCAAAAAAAGATGGAGAAGGAGTTTCTTGAACTAAAGTAAAAGGATGATGAATCTATGGGTATCTACGAAGAAAATTTTACAAGGCTTGTAAGGTACGCTTCTCGGATTATTATCCAACCTCATAGTAAGATCGATCGATTCTTTAGTGGAATAAAACCATGTCTTAGAAGGGAATTGGCCATAAGGGACTTCAATAGCTATGAGGAAATTTTTCGATGTGATCTCAAGGTTGAGATGGAGATTGGAGTAACCCATCAGTCATATGGGTTTGATAAGAAGAGGAAAATGGAATTCAAAGGGAAATCTAAATACCACACTGAAAAGAAGATGAGTTTTCCATTATGCTCATATTGTGGAAAGAAACATGGAGAGAATTGTTGTAAAGGGACAAGAAATTGTTTTAAGTGTGGAAAATAAGGTCATCGGGCAATTTAATGTCGAAATAATGGGAATAATATGTCTAATGATGCGAAAAAAGAAAGGGATACACAGAATGCACCTCCAACACATCAATGTTTAATGTGAAATGAAATGAGGAATTATGATATTCAATGCCCTAATCCAAGGGTTGTTGATGATGATCAACATCAACAAACTCTTAAGGCCAAAGACAAAGGAAAGTCACATGCAATTATTATCGCCGATGTGGAGTATGATAACGAAGTGGTGAAAGGTACACTTACCATCAAATCTATAGTAGAAAATATTTTATTTGATTCTGGATCCACCCACTCTTTTATTTCTGAAGAATTTTTTAAGGGTATCTCCATATTACCTCAACAATTAGATGTTGAGTTAGATGTGAGAACTCTTAATGGAACAACGGTTGCATCAAAAGTTTACAATTCTTCTCCAATTGACGTTTGTGGGAAAGTGATTCCTGCAAATCTTGTGATCCTTTCTATAGTGGAATTTGATGTGATTCTTGGCATGGAATGACTTTCTTTATACGAAGCTCATATCGATTTCCAAATAAGTGAAGTCACATTTCATATTCCTGATCAGTCTATGATCACCTATCGATGAAAGGATGAATATAAGCTTCCAGTGGAAATTTCATCCATCTTATGGGTCATGATTCCAGTAAATGAAGGTTATTTATCTCAAATGGTTAGAGAGAAACTCACGATTATGAATATGCCCATTGTACTGGAGAAGCTCACGATTATAGAATGGAACCAATTGAGTTGCATGAATTGAAGAAGAAACTCCAAGAGAATCTTGACCAGGGATTCATACGCCTTATTGTATCACCTTGGGGAGAACATGTTCTGTTTGTTAAGAAGAAATATTGATTAATGCGACTCTGCATTGATTATCGTGAAATTAACAATATCACTATCAAGAACAAATATCCTCTCCCATGCATTGATGACTTATTTGATCAACTACGCGGATCTCAATACTTTTCCAAGATTGATCTTCATTCAGGGTATCATCAATTAAGGGTCAAAAGGGAGGATATACCAAATACAGCGTTCCGTACATGGTTTGGACACTATGAATTTATAGTGATGTCATTAGGTCTTATTAATTCCCCTATTATCTTCATGGATCTAATTAATAGAGTTTTTAGAGACTATCTTGATCAATTTATGGTAGTCTTTATAGACAATATTCTTGTCATTCAAACAGAAAGGAAGAACAAGAAGATCAGTTGAGAATTGTATTGATGACCCCGAGAAAGGAGAAGCTTTATGCCGAATTTACTAAGTGTTAATTTTGGCTTCCAAAAGATTCATTTTTCGGTACATAATCACAAAAGAGATGATATCTGTGGATCCATCAAAAACAGAGGTTATCGAAAGATGGTCGAGACCAAAAACAATAAATTAGATCCGATGTTTTCTTGGTTTTGCTGGATATTATCGATGTTTTGTGAAATATTTTTCACGATTATCTAATCCACTCACCTGGTTAACTCGAAAAGGAGTTAAGTTCATGTGGATGGAGGAGTGTGAAGAGAATTTCAAGGAGTTGAAAAGGAGGTTATCTAGTGCACGTGTGCTCACACTACATTGTAGTGGAGAATGGTTTGTGATCTACAATGATGCATCCAAGAAGGTGTTGGGGTGTGTTCTAATGAAAAATTATATGGTGATAGCTTATGCCTCATGATAGTTGAAAATTCATGAGAAAAATTACCCAACGCATGATTTGGAGTTATTTGTTGTAATATTTGAATTATAGATTTAAAGGCATTATCTTTTTGGTGAAAGGTGTGATATTTTTACTGATCATAAAAGTTTAAAGTATATTATCACACAAAAGGAGCTGAATATGCGCCATAGAAGATGGTTGGAGCTGATTAAGGATTATGACTGCTCAATTCATTATCACCATGGGAAAGCAAACAGGGTGGCAGACGCATTAATCCGACAAGACCATTCTAGCTTATCCATGATCAGGATCACAAAAGAACCAATATTTATGGATTTACAAAGGATAGATCTTGGAATTATAATGGAAGGAGAAAAATATTATCTTTATCAAATGAATGTTCAACCGTCTATACATGTGAAGATTAAAGAGGCACAAAAATAATATGTTGAGTTACAAAAGAAGGTGAGAAATGTTCCTGAATTCAACCTTGATTGTGATGGGATAATAAGGGTGAGGAATCAGGTTTGTGTTCCTTCCATCCCAGAATTAAAGAAGGAGCTATAGTATGTGGCTGATAGTTCTTCATTGTCTATTCATCCTGTAGGGATGAAGATGTATAGGGACCTGAAAGAGTACTTCTGGTGGGATGGTATGAAAAGAGATGTTGCTGAATATGTCTCTCGATGCTTGTTTTGTCAGCAAGTTAAAGCTGAGAGATAGAAGTCTAAACAGATGTTACAACCATTACCCTTACCATAATAGAAATGGGAAAACATCACTATGGACTTTGTCACTGGACTTCCTAAAACATCCAAAGTCAATACTGCTATCTTGGTTATAGTTGATCGTCTTATGAAGTCAGTGCACTTAATTACTATTAGGGAATATTTCTCTCTGGATCATCTTTACAGGATATATGTAAAGGAAGTGGTTAGATTGCATGGAGTAACACTTTCCATTTTATCTGATTGGGATCTGAGGTTCACCTCGATGTTCTGGAGAATTCTTCAGCATACTCTAGATACAGAGTTGAGTTTTAGCACTTCTTATCATCCTCAAATAGACGGTCAGTCTGAGAGGACAATTCAAACTCTAGAAGACATGTTAAGAGATTGCACTATGGATTCAAAAGGTGGTTGGAATCAACACCTACCTTTGGTGGAATTTGTTTATCATAATAGCTTTCACTCTAGTATTCAGATGGGTCCTTATGAAGCTCTCTATGGAAAGAAATGCAGAACTCCAACTTGCTGGGATGAAGTTGGGGAAAGAAATCAATTAGGACATTATATTGTTGATGAGATGGTAGAAAAAATCCAATCTATTCAACAACACATAAGAGCAGCTCAGAGTCGACAAAAAGGTTATGCTGACAACCAAAGAAAAGACCTAGAGTTTGAAGTGGGTGATAAAGTGTTCTTACGAATATCTCCCTGGAAGAGAGTAATGAGATTTGGGAAGAAGGGAAAGCTGAGCCCTAGGTTTATCGATCCTTTAGAAATACTGGATCATGTTGGTAAGGTAGCATACCAATTGGCGCTTCCACTGAAACTCTATCAAGTTCTTAATGTGTTCCATGTATCTCTCCTGAGAAAGTACATACTTGATCCTTCACATGTACTAAGCTCAGAAGTTGTACTACTGGAGTATGATCTTTCTTATGATGTACAAATGATAGAGATTCTGGATCGTAGTGAAAAATTACTACGGAATAAGACCACTCACTTGGGGAATGTTTTCTGGAGGAACCACCAATTAAAAGAAGCTAAATGGGAGCATGAGGATATGATAAGAGAGAGGCATCCTCAACTGTTTGTTAAGAAGTGACGAATTTCGAGGGTGAAATTCATTTTAAGGGGGGTAGAATGTAACACCCTGATATATAATGAGAATTATTTTTTTATGTATTATGTTATACACAACATCAAAGGAATCTTTCACTACACACAACATTAGCTTGGCTTGCATTACACTCAATCGCGACCATCCTCAATAGCGTGTGTAGTACGCAATACCGAGTTTCACTAAACAATGATATATATTATTATAATATTATAAACTAGCCGTTATTAATAGTATTAACTGAATTTTGAATTTTATTACATTATAATTCATCTTACACATTTTCTAGAATGAGGTATGAAAACAAAATCAGTTTTTCGGATAAAAGAAGTATTTTTCAAAAAATGTAGTTTTACCGCCTTTTGATGGTGCACCCATTTTAAATCTAGTTTTTGACAAGTTTATAAGCTCAATTTGAAAAAAATAAAATTCTTCTTTGGAACCAGGATATAACAATTTATTTTGGATAAATTTTTCATATTATTCTGGTAACTTTCATATTTTGATAAATAGTAAAAACACGCTATATTTTAATTAAAAACAACTTTTACATCGCAATAATTTATATGGTTAAATTATAATATTGAATGTTTTTAAAGTATAAATAGAATATATTTTTACCATTTAATATAATTTATGTCATTAAAATTAATTTTACATAGAATTTATAGGTAAAAAAATTTCAATCTTTGGCAATGTTTTAACTTTTAAAACTCGTCTGCTTGACAACATGATTAATTTTAAATTAATTACTGAAACTTATGTGTTTTGAATTTTTAAAAATGGATTCCATATTTGGAATCAGTGGGTCCAAATTATGTGAATAGGTTACTTTTTTTGATATTATGAATAGTAACTATGGAAATTTTTATTTACTGCGGTTAAAGGTAAATAGGATATTTCAAGTTTGAAAGAATGTTATAATAATTCAAAATTACCTTGAAACTAGTCCTAACCTTATTGGATGAGTAGTGGCCGACCATGGGAATCCTTGGGTCGATTTTGGGACCCCATTGAGCCACTTGGTAGTGATAATTACAAATTGGATTAATTAATTGAATGTAAAGACAAAATTTACATTAACAAAAATCTTTTAGTAACTAATTTTTATAAGGGGTTTTATAAATTATATGTTCAACTATAAATATTAATTGGAAATATTAAAATATTTCCTACATGATGATATTTTATAATTTTTAGACATCAAATAAATTATATTATTTATGACACAATAATGATGCAATATTTACCTCATTAATAAATGATTTAAATAAATAAGATTATAATGATTAAAATATTTTCGAAAACATGTCCAATCTTGATTTGATGATTTTATTTCGACCACGAGTCATCTTATCTTCATCTTTAAAGATTTTTGGACCTTTTAAAACCGAAGACATGTTTATAATAAAATAATATATTCACACTTTCCAAAGGTGCCCCTCCCCTCCCTTATAAAAGGGCGCCTCCTCCCTCCCCTTATCACACCACATTGAGCCTTCAAGATCGGCCAAACCCTGCCAATTTATCTTCTCAACTTCCCTAGAAACATCCTAGAGGTCCTGGTCTACTTCCAAGACTAATCTTAGTGCCCTAAGAGGAGGTTTCAAAGAGGCATGTCGAAGAAGAGGTAATATCTGTTACCAATTCATTCAAATTTGTTTCTTATTCTACTTATTCTTCTTTAGTTGTGTCATTATGAAGTCATAACATCAGTATCACTCATATAATGATATGTATTTATAAATATGAAACAACCCTATTTCACCTTCTATCCATCCTATGGAAAACGAAATCATTACGTGTGCGTACATACGGAATACCGTCTCCACGTCGTGGTGTAATCTGTTTTCCACCACCACCTTACTTGGATGGTTATAATGGTGTAAATAAAAACTATATATAATAATTCTAAAGTGATATTTATTCTCAAATATTATACATACACTTCAATACAATTCCACGATCATGGGAATGATATCATCGCTCGTGCGTGCATACGGCATACCGTCTCCACGATATAATGCGACTTGTTCTACATTATCATCATTGCATAATGATTATATAAATGAATTGAATGAAAAAATATGATATTTATTACACTAATACAATTCTGGAAATGAGGTATCTATAACATAAAAAGAGGAATAAGAATTTATTCGACAAAACACACATAAGAACATAAAGCAATAAACACCCAAAAAATAAGTAGCAATGAAATATTAGTAATAAGAAGCTAAGAATATGAACATATATGATATCATAACAATGATTATGATTCTAGAATAAGTCAATGACATTATTTAAATCATTATACATGAGGTTTGGACACGTACAACGCATATCAGACTTATGGTATGGGAAAATCTCACAATCTCATTTTTATCAGAGATTGTTTATACTTCAGATATTACTAGGGAATATTAATCATCCACATCCGTGTTTCCTCAACATGTAATATTATATCTATCCTCCTAGAGTTTTCTAAATCCAATTTTACCCTTCAGTGAGTTTTTAGTAAAAGATATGAAAGGAATCTTTTTTCGTTTTTAGTACAAGGTACTTTTTGACTTTTCCGGCCAAAGTACGAGAAGAATGTTTTTTTTAAATTATACGACAAGAATGGATTTTTAGAACATTATTTAGATGAAGCATCCTTTAAAAGTTTTCATTTTATTTTTAATCAACTAATTTTAGTTTAAAATTGTATGACATGTTTTGAAAGGAAGAATGTTTTTGATGTAGAAAGGATATTTTCCCCAAGAATGGACTTCAAGTGTTTTATCAAAATTATTTTCCATCTACGATAATCTAGGGTTATGTTTCAATCCCTATTTTTTTACATTTATTTGATTATGTTATGATGGAATTCATTTTATGATGTCCTTTTATCTTATATGGATCATGTTTTGAAGGCATGATGTTTAAGAATCACATTTTTATTACATGGGTTATGCTATGATGTATGATTTTTTATTTTGTGGCACACATAAGAATGGTTTCATTATGAGATGGGTGGGACCTATATCTCACTACAATGCATTGGGTAAAGATTTATATCTCATCCGATAGACATGGCGGGAATGACAAGTTAATCTGGTTCCGTGATACAGGACTGGAACGAGGAGTGAACTCAGTTCAGTAATGGACTTTGTTCGCTATGATAGTCTTGGCAATGAGTCTTGACTAAAATGAAATGATTATCTATGATTATGTGTGTATGCCAAAATGTTTCATGTTTTAAGTTATGATTATTGGGAATACATTTCAACACTATTATTTATCCTATGTTATGATTTTATGATCACTTTTGCAGGTTAAGATATTGAAAATGTTATGTTCTTATGAATACGATATGATTGAAATTTATTTTGTTTACCCTTACTGAGCATTTGAGCTCACCCTTTTGTATGTTTTATTTTCACCAGGTCAGGAATAAGGGTATTAAGTAGGATATGCAAAAAGGGAGTCTAGATTTGATGAAATAAATGGGAGACAACGTAGATGATTTAGGAACTAGTTGTTTATGTTTCCCAGTTTCTAAAGACACTCTACCTATACAGTCCTTTCATGGTTTTGTTATATGTTGTAATAAGTGTTCTTAAATTTTAAAGTAATAACAATGTAAGTAAAGTATGGGTCGTTATAATATGATTGTTTTGAACTTGTTAAAAACATATTTTTTTGATTCATACTGGTGACACTGTGTGTTATATTGAGGTGTACATGATTGATTATATTATGTGTGATTTTTATTCAACCATATTCACCATGCCAGAAAAGAATGAAATGTTTCATTTGGATGGATAATGAAATCCCATGCTTTTTGAAACGCCCCATTAAAAACCACATGGCCTCTCTTTTCTTTATTTTTTGCAGATTATTGAAGGAAAAATATGACTTCCCAAAATATATGTCAAAAAAACATTAGGAAAAAATGATTAGAAAATTTATGTAAAAATAATTATTGAAATTTTGAAATATTTACCTTAATATGTTTTTGGAATTCAC